>JAQPZY010001484.1:932500-2132500 GCA_029931535.1 Margaritifera margaritifera
GTACTTCATGCAAAGGGAATAACGAATTCTTTTTTTTTTCAATTTCATTGAGTGTCAGATTTGATCCTTTAGATGGGAATAATTCATTAATTATGTGCCAAAACAGAAACAAAGAGTGTGAGAAATAATCCACCGAAATACTGCTTTATTCTTACTTGAGTTGAAAAGAAAACTCCCAAACGATGCTAAGATGTCGGTATTCCTATATTTTCCTATGGTAATTGATGATTGAATTTGAGTGATGTTGTACATTGTTTGCAATCATTATCAGCGGAACCAAGTCCGCGAGAGTGATCATTTGCTAAGTGATCCCAAAATGGGAGTAATTACAATTATCTCTTGAAAAATCAAGTTTTAACATTTTCTAACATTTTATTTTGAGAATCTTCGATGCAAAGGCAAAATTATAAGAAACATTTATGAAATATCACCATGTCAGTAGTGCAGTCATTCCTTTACCATCTCAGTACTGCAGTCATTCCTTTACCATCTCAGTACTGCAGTCATTCCTTTACCATGTCAGTCATTCCTTTACCAAGACCTTTAAAGTATTATGTTGTTTACTTAGGAGGAATTGCTTTCCTTCAAGTCGTATCAAATTATCCTGGCAATTAAAGTTTGAAAGCAACCTCAAATTCTTTCTTCAGCTCTCCTTGCGACAATGTAAGTCAAAGATATTTCTGGCAAATCACCTTATATTATTATAAATTCTTCAATAACAAAATCATCTTGTCATTTATTTGAAAATCAAATCCTAAACTATTGAGTACAAAAATGACTAACTCAGTGAAATGGTAGGAACTATTCTAATAGCAACTTTAATCTATAGGACACTTAGAAGATTGATACCACCTTATCCCAAAGGTCGATAGTTCAGGTAACGGGATGGAAATTAAACACTTAATTACTACGAACACTGAATCTGTAATTAAAGAGAAACCTTGTCAGGTACTCAAGAGAAAAAATCGTCATCGAAGGTAGAAAATGTGTGACACAATTAAATTTGAGCTCTTAGACTATAAACATTCTGGGAGTGACTGATGATAATTACGAAATAAAAACAGATCCTTCTCAGAAAAAGTTAGGTCCAAATTTGTTTTATAAGACTTCAAGAGATCACCAACTTTGGAAAATGTATTACTATTATTATTATTATTATTATTATTATTATCGAATCGAACATTGAATGACTCAAAACAATTTTTCCTGAAGGTTATTGGCATTCCCTACAAATGATCAGATGTAAGCTATGGCAACAACATGTCTAGGTAATAATAAAGACAAGAAAGCAATGTTCTTTTCATTTTCTGTACCCGTAACATTGGCATTTATAAATTTTAGGATGATGTTCTCCATTCATACATTCACCTCTACAAGCAATGCTACATGTAACTACTTATAGATAGCTCTCAGCGCAAATAACCTATTGAAACAAAAAAAAAAAAAATTATAATAAAAAAATAATAATAATAATAATAATAATAATAATAATAATAATTATCAATGTAACTATGCTTCTATCCAAACAAACAAACAAACAAACAAACAAAAATTACAAATCGAGAAAAAAGATATTCCTTTAAAATTATATATCCTTACTCGTGGATCATGTTTCGACAACGAGTCACATGATATCATAGTTTAAACTTTTCCGTATTTATCTCTACTTTTTATACATTAATCATTCTGTTTTCGATACAACAATGCCCCTACCTCTACTTGTCATAAACGATACTTTATGTATCAGTCATGACCAAATCAAGAAAGTGAAGAAAAAAAAAAATTAAGTTCAAGTGTTTTGAGGAAAAGCTTTAGATTTTGGAAATAGTCATAAGATGAATCTCAAGCTCAATATAGACATATAGATATGTCCATTTCAAGCTCAGTATAAACATATATGCTGTCCATCTGAAGGTCAATATAGACATATATGCTGTCCATCTGAAGGTCAATATAGACATATATGCTGTCCATCTAAAGGTCAGTATAGACATATATGCTGTCCATCTGAAGGTCAATATAGAGACATATGCTGTCCATCTGAAGGTCAATATAGACATATATGCTGTCCATCTGAAGGTCAATATAGACATATATGCTGTCCATCTGAAGGTCAATATAGACATATAGGCATGTTCATTTGAAGCTTAAAATATAGACATATATGTTGTCCAACTGAAACGCAATACAGATATATATGCATACACATTTGAAGCTCTTTATAGACCTATAGGCGTATTCATCTAAAGTTCAATATAGACATATCGGCTGTTCATCTCAAGCTCAATATAGACATATAGACATGTCTATATCAAGTGCAGTATAGACATATAGGCATGTCCATCTCAAACTCAGTATAGACATCTAGTCATGTCCATCTCAAACTCAGTATAGATATATAGGAATGTCCATCTCAAGCTGAACAGAGACATATAGACATGTCTATCTCAAGTTCAGTATAGACATATATTCATGTCCATCTGAAGCTCAATATAGACATATAGGCATGTTCATCTTAAGCTCATTATGGACCCATAGGCATGTCCATCTCCAGCTCAATATAGACACATAGGCATGTCCAAATGATAATTTTGTTCACATTTTCGTTAATGTTGCCTCGTATATAATGCTAAACCAGTTCTACATATTGGGATCACTGTGGCACGTCATGATTGATTCTGGCTGGCAGAAAGGATTGAATAGTGCAATCCGAATAGCATTTGATGGCACATGTCCACGGCAGAATACATCATCTGGCAATGAACAAAACAAGGATTAAATATCGAGCACTCAGATTTGTTTCTTAAAGCTGATCACACCCTGGAAGCTTCTCAATGATTTTGAACAAAAATATCATACTGGTGGTTGAGTTACTCAGTGTTAATGAAATGAATTAAAAAATTTAAATCGATGGGTGGTGGTGATGGGGTCATTAAACAAACCATATCCTGGTTTAATCTGCAGTGGACAAGATATGTAATATAATATCCTAACCTTTGACCTACAGGTGGTTCTAATGTTTAAGTCAAGTGATATCTTCTTGACTTAATTGCCAGCAATTGGTGCTATCTTATATTTGGTGCGGACAAACCCTTAAATAACGTCACTGCAAGTGTGTGTGTGTGTGTGTGTGTGTGTGTGTGTGTGTGTGTGTGTGTGTGTGTGTGTGTGTGTTTGGGGGTGGGGTGGGGTGGAATACATATGTCTCAGAGAGATTGATGATAACTGTGTGGTATTGTCATGTGAAGAAAAAGTACGATATGTCATTGTTAAGTATGTTAAACCCCCCCCAAAAAAACTCTCTTGAGGAAATATTCTATTGAATCAAAACATCAATAGATCCAAAACTGTAGTTTAGACATATTACCATACACGAAAATGCCGAACGTTGTGGACGATGAATCCCCCACCCAACCCCAGACAAAACAAAGTCAGTGATCGTATGTAGTTTTAGTTAATACAGAGGCCGCTTTAACTAAACATTAGCTTATATTTTAGATGGGTGTGGTAGGGATATTTTTCTTTCTTAATGTATGAAGATTACATTACCCTCAGTTGTGGCTTGTACTGGATCTCAGTTGTCTGGGACACATTGACATTTCGTTATTATCTAAGCCTACGTTTGCTGTATCCAGACACATTTTTTCCATAAAACGGAACAGACTTAAGAAGAATCGTATGCTTGTTTGCTAAGACAATCTAAATAATGGCAGAAGAGGAGATTTATGTTTCAGCTGTGGCTCAAAAAGGCTAATGGCGTACAATTTCCATGTTTGCTAGCATTAATGCAAAATGGAATGGATTTGTCCTACTGCAGATATTAATTTGACATAAATGTCTACAGACACCTTGGGGCATATACAGAGAGAGGGTTAATAATTTAAGTGCCCTTTTATTAGACCGATATATTTTCCAATGGTAAAATAGACTAGCAAAGTGACTCTAATAAAGGTGTTTTATCTGTGGGTGTCATGTAGAGAGCAATTTACATCTTATCTTAATACATGAAATAGCCCTTAAGAAGAAAATATTTAATTATATTAGTTATATTCTATGTATCTAAAAACAGAAGCAAACGAATATGTGTTGTACCTTGTCATCTCTCTTGTCAACTTTAGAATATGTGTTGTACTTTGTCATCTCTCTTGTCAACTTTAGAATATGTGTTCTACCTCGTCTTCTCTCTTGTCATCTTTAGAATATGTGTTCTACCTTGTCATCTCTCTTGTCAACTTTAGAATGTGTTCTACCTTGTCGTCTCTCTTGTCATCTTTAGAATATGTGTTCTACCTCGTTGTCTCTCTTGTCAACTTTAGAATATGTGTTCTACCTTGTTATCTCTCTTGTCAACTTTAGAATATGTGTTCTACCTTTTCATATCTCTTGTCATCTTTAGAATATGTGTTCTACCTTGTCATCTCTCTTGTCAACTTTAGAATATGTGTTCTATCTTGTCATCTCTCTTGTCATCTTTAGAATATGTGTTCTACTTTGTGATCTCTCTTGTCAACTTTAGAATGTGTTCTACCTTGCCATCTCTCTTGTAAACTTTAGAATATGTGTTCTACCTCGTCGTCTCTCTTGTCAACTTCAGAACAAAGAAATGTCACTTAAGCGTGGTACCGTTAGTGTCATGGAAACAGGGACAAAGAAATATCGTGCCAAGAGATGTGAAATCAATGCAATGATGTACTGCTCAATTCCTACTGTTTTAACAACTGAAGCAGCCAAAAATGGCTGCAAACACTATACATTTTCTAACATACATTGAGATGATGAAATACAAAAAATAGTACTGTCTTTAAAATATCTTTATATATTTATGCTTTCATGTTTGCATGTTTTTCTTCGTGATAAATGATTAGATCTGTGTTTGTATTCCTACGTAATTCCCTTCATCTTCTCTTATTTCTTTATCCTGTCTTTTTCCATTTTCTCTCCTTCTTTCTTTTTTTCTTTCCGTCTATGATAGTAATGTTTTACCGACCTCAACTGGCGTACAATTTAAGCATCCTTATCATTATGAAATTGCCCGCAGACATTGTATTACATTAAGACTGTCAGTTTTTTGCGATCGGTTGAAAGCTTGACTACACAAAATGCTCTTACTTATATGCATTCTGATATTTATGATGTCAGAACCAACCTCGCAGGGAACTTACAAGGTATCTAAAACAATATAATAGTAATAAGCTTTGGAATTCAAGCAACAGTTGAACATTTGTCTATAGTAAGACGTCAGATAAATTCTCAAGGCAAGAATTTCGATTTCAGTTTCTCTTGGATGCGAAAGTAATAGGATTACTATTAGAAAAAAAAAACAATTTACAACAATCTTGCATGGGCAGATTGATTATACCAATGTATAGAGTGTAATACAGTGTATAGAGTGTAATACAGTGTATAGAGTGTAATACAATGTATAGAGTGTAAGACAATTTACAACAATCTTGCATGGGCAGATTGATTACACCAATGTATAGAGTGTAATACAGTGTATAGAGTGTAATACAGTGTATAGAGTGTAATACAGTGCATAGAGTGTAATACAGTGTATAGAGTGTAATACAATGTATAGAGTGTAAGACAATTTACAACAATCTTGCATGGGCAGATTGATTATACCAATGTATAGAGTGTAATACAGTGTATAGAGTGCAATACAGTATATAGAGTGTAATACAATGTATAGAGTGTAAGACAGTTTACAACAATCTTGCATGGGCAGATTGATTATACCAATGTATAGAGTGTAATACAGATAATAATGAAGTGGAAATCAAGGACATAGCTATCTTTCACCTAGAAAATGTGATCATAGCTGTCGTCGGATTCTCTCAGAATTTCAGTATTCTAGAGTATATAATTTACATAAACCTGGTGTCATTTGGTGAACCATTTTGTAAAAAGTTACTCATTTATGAGTCTGTCCCTTTAATTTCAAAGGTTGATAATCAGATTCGCTGTAGAAACACTCTGATCTCAGACTTCTTTTCAGTCCGGTTACTAATCTTCCAGGCTTTATTTTGTGGTGATTTTCTAATATATTACAGTAATATCCGTTTCACTAAATCCAGCCGAAACAACAGCTACGCATGTGGATTCTTCTGCAAGTCATGGATTTTTATTTACCCAAATCTCAATTGCAATTTTAATTGGGAATGGGGAAGCAATTAACCGTATTTTTCTGTACTTTATTTTTACTGAGACTTTTCATGCATTTTGCATGAGAGAAGTATTTTAACAGCAATCGATAGAACAATTGCGTCATTGAAAAAATAGCAATGACGAAACGAAAAGCCTCTTTTTTCCAAAAGCCTTCCGTGGTGCAGTCAGTTGCCCTTCAAGTTACTAATTTTCTAATTTATATGCAATTTTAAGTGGCGCTCTTGACGTCCCGTGGAGCAGAGTGAAAAAATAGTTACGAGACGTGTGAATACAAACTTAAAAACTGTCTCAAAATATAGTTCTCAGAAGTGTTCATTTTCTCAGTATTACTAGTATATGGTCAATTTAAACAACTCTTGAAGTAAAGAAAAGCTGAAAGTGAGCGAAATCTATTCCATTTGGCTTAATTTTGAATGTGCTAAGATTGAAAATTATGCTTTTATTTTCTTTTAATATTTTATTCGCTGCTTTTATCTGATACCTTCAAACTATTTGTGTAATACACTTAATAGTTAATACTGAGCTTCCTGATTCTGCAATCCAAGTATGACAGATATCCCTCCATGGGTTTGGGACTTATGACCTTACAACAAACTTTGACTGACAACATAACCAAGATTTTCAAATGACCTTGACCATGAATGAAGGTTAGAGGCAGGGCAGAGACTCGTCAAAGGGGCAGGACTTTTCTGATTCTACAGTCCAAATATGATAACTATCCTGCGGAACTCTCCCTCCCAGGGTTGGGACATACGACCATACAACTTTAACCGAAATCTTGACCCAAAGTTTTAAATGACCTCCTTGCCCTTGAATTAGAGTCAGAGGGAGGGTAAACTTGAACAGATATAAAAGTACAAAGCTCTCTGATTCTACAGGCCAAGTATGACAGCATCTCTCAATGGGTTTGTAATTTATAACCAAAGAGAAAAACTTTAACCAAACCCTTAACCATTTTTACACCGCGGCCACCTAAATACGAGATATCCATGCTAAAACATGGGATAATCAAAATGAAATAAACTAAATTTAACTATTACCTTTTTACGTCAAATCTGTTAGTGTCACGTGGGTCCATTTCAAGTGAATCTAGTTATATTTATGTAACAGTAAATGCCACTATATAGCACATTTAATCATGATAGTACAATTGCTGCTTGTAAACACTCTGAATAAAGAAAAGAAATATTGACCAAAAGACTTATCATAAATCTTCGTAAGCTTCATATCTTGGAAACAATTGAACCAACCCTTTTCTGTAACAAACCTACAGGTCAAATGTGTTTTAACCATAATGACTCGTTGGTTGCAGATGCTAAATAATTAAAACATTTAACTCAGGTGAGATTTAAATAATCCGTACAGACTTAATAGTTTATGCCCACCAGTCAGCTTGGCGCACGCAAAATTTATCATTCTTCGGAAAAAATCAAAATATTTATATTTTGGGTTAATACGCAAAATATTGTTAATGTGGTCTTGTATCGCATCACTCGAGGTATAGTGTGTTTATGAATGATTTTCGGACCTGAAATCCCAATATTCTGTGCAAAGTAAAGTGTTCTACAGGTATTATGTAGATATAATATGCTAATAACGTGTATCGCAGATTTATATTCAGTTAATATTACGCTGATATTAAAAGTCACTTCTTTACATAGCTTAAGCAAAAATTTTGAACTTGTTTAAAGGTCTGAGGCAAATTAACCAATGGTATTGGATATTCATAATTGAATTAACCAATGGTATATCATATTCATAATTGAATTAACCAATGGTATGGGATATTCATAATTGAATTAACCAATGGTATATCATATTCATATTTGAGTGTATCGGACATAGCCCTTAAATTGCAAGATAATTCCTTATTCAATAAACAAAGGAAAAATGAAAATAGAAACGAAAGCCGTGGAAATTTTTTTTTATCTCATTGACAGATTGATAAGCACTATATATACGTATTAGATTTAGAGGCGATATAATTACAATAACATTATTTTCTTTCATATACAATAGAAATAAAAATATTAAAATACATTTATAACCATGACAGAACTTTATTACATTTACAGGTTTTACGTAAGTAACCTTTGTCAAGTTGTGGATAAATAGCCCTTCTAAGACAGTTCTGGATAAATAGCTCCTCTAAGACAATTGTGGATATATAGCCCCTCTAAGACAGTTATGGATAAATGGCCCCTTTAAGACAATGGTGGATATATAGCCCCTCTAAGACAGTTATGGATAAATAGCTCCTCTAAGACATTTGTGGATAAATAGCCCCTTTAAGACAGTTACGGAGAAATAGCCCCTCTAAGATAATGGTGGATAAATAGCCCCTCTAAGACAGTTATGGATAAATAGCCCCTCTAAGAGAGTTATGGATAAATCTCCCCTCTAAGACAATGGTGAATAAATAGCCCCTCTAAGATAGTTATGGATAAATAGCCACTCTAAGACATTTGTTGATATTTAGCCATTCTAAGACAATGGTGAATAAATAGCCCCTCTAAGACAATGGTGGATAAATAGCCCCTCTAAGACAGTTGTGGATAAATAGCCCCTCTACGACAATGGTGGTAGAGCATTGTTACTAAGAAACTGGGCATTTTCATGTAATGAAGGTGAACCAAGTGTGGATAATTTACCAGTCAAACAAAGTCGTGAACTTAACAACATGACAAACAGACTGAAAGATTGGAGCGTCTACTGCAATTATCTCTGTGTGTGTGTGTGTGTGTGTGTGTGTGTGTGTGTGTGTGTGTGTGTGTGTGTGTGTGTGTGTGAGAGAGAGAGAGAGAGAGAGAGAGAGAGAGAGAGAGAGAGAGAGAAAGAGGAAGAGGGGAGGCTTGTGTTTCTATTCATAAATAATTGCCAGTAAAAGTCAGAATGATAGATGTGTTGTCTACATACACACACTTTATGATAGTATGAATCAACCACATTTGTACTCATTAGATTTAAGAACTTTCTTTTTTTCATGAACGTTTAGTAAGCTCTAAGCACAAAAGGCATTAGACAGGTTCTAGGATACGGCGCACCATTTAATGATTTGTAACTGAAAATCGTCCAATGCATTTTAATGTCTAATAATCATATTATAATCTAAAAATATTTGTTTCCATGTTTATAATGGCTCATAAAGAACATTTTCTTGCCAGGTATATATGAGAAAAGTATAGGTCTTGTGCCACAAATACAGATGGATATTGAGGACCAGGGACTATATCACCACAAATACAGATGGGTATTGAGGACCAGGGACTATATCACCACAAATACAGATGGGTATTGAGGACCAGGGACTATATCACCACAAATACAGATGGGTATTGAGGACCAGGGACTATATCACCACAAATACAGATGGGTATTGAGGACCAGGGACTATATCACCACAAATACAGATGGGTATTGAGGACCAGGGACTATATCACCACAAATACAGATGGGTATTGAGGACCAGGGACTATATCACCACAAATACAGATGGGTATTGAGGACCATGGACTATATCACCACAAATACAGATGAGTATTGAGGACCAGGGACTATATCACCCCAAATACAGATGGGTATTGAGGACTAGGGACTATATCACCACAAATACAGATGGGTATTGAGGACCAGGGACTATATCACCACAAATACAGATGGGTATTGAGGACTAAGGACTATATCATCACAAATACAGATGGGTATTGAGGACTAGGGACTATATCACCACAAATACAGATGGGTATTGAGGACTAGGGACTATATCACCACAAATACAGATGGGTATTGAGGACTAGGGACTATATCACCACAAATACAGATGGGTATTGAGGACTAGCGACTATATCACCACAAATACAGATGGGTATTGAGGACCAGGGACTATATCACCACAAATACAGATGGGTATTGAGGACTAGGGACTATATCACCCCAAATACAGATGGGTATTGAGGACCATGGACTATATCACCACAAATACAGATGGGTATTGAGGACCAGGGACTATATTACATTCAAAAGATGATGAAACTCAAGCCGCAACGTGTCTTTCACTAATATATATTTTCCACAAAGTAACAAAGTAAATTTGTACATAAATTTTTATTTAAAATGAATGCCTGCAAACAACATAAAAACGCGGCTAATAATTAAATTTGGAGCATACAAAATCTCTCCACATTTTAAAAAAAAAAAGTGTTAGAAGAACCATCATTTTCAATATAAGTTCCACATAACTATTAACATCCAAAATTTAAATAATTTCAATTGGTTGTCAAGGCCACCGGCATGGTATTATTGGCTGCGTCATGAAATATATGGAAGTTTTTAAAACAATCTGCAGCAATAAAATAGGATACTTTGGAACAATATTTGGAATTCTAAATGGACTTGTTTTTGTTTCTTTTTTTCTCTATTTTTTTTCTCAGGCTTTTTAAAGCTGAAATATGAAGGTTTCTTTTCAAACTTATTTTAAGATTGTCAGTACTTGAAACAAAAAAGAATATCCATTGTTGTTATAAATTATTGCCAAGTAATTGGTGAATTATTGCATGCATGCAAAAGCTGTACCCTCATTTAAACTTGGAGCATGGATTCATTTCCTTTGATAAGTGAGCAAAACTGATTTAATAGTCACATTCTGAGCCTGGAATTGAGTTTCTATCATTAAATTTGCCACTACAGACTGGTAAAAGGTCTGATTCATGTCTTCTTTTAAGTACCTACTTTGGTAGTCGCAAAAAAAAATGTCAACAGCTTTTGACAAGTTGAAATATTGTGGATATATATCATATCTTAAATTTCATGTCTCTCTTTAAAGTGATTCCAGCTTTAAATATAATCCTCTTGAGATTGCCTGCTTGTCTCAAGTACCTAAGCATGGAATGCACACACAATCCATTACAAATGACAAATAACAAATATCTTCCGAAGTTAGTACTGACTAATAAATATGCGAAATATTTTTTCTATATTGTCCATCATGGCATGTTCATCGTTTCCAATAGTGATAACAATTTGTATATACATCACCATATTATATCAAAATGAGAAAATGACGCAGTCTGCGTGGAGCGATTACAAACCTGCTTTAAATTGCGGGGTGTATTAAGTATTCACCGTCTCAAATGGTATTTTTTAAAGGTTCAATAAACCTAATTATTGTAGAAATGAACCTCCAATAAACGGCCATATGTGTTCAACGAACCACTATTTTTATTTTACTTCACATAGGTTGCTGCTTTAGATAGGTCTGACTACAAATAAAATTGGTTACAACTATGAGCTAAGCTTCTCCTTTTTTCATTTTAAATTACGTAAGTGAACGTGAATGTGGTAAACAATTGTTTTAAGAGGGTCAACCTTTACATTTCTTTCGTATCAAATTGAGTCTCGGGCTTCTCTGTTAGTATGCATCCACAATCAGAATCATCTGGTTAACGTTAGCTACTAATACTGCCAGTTTGTATCTTTAATTACTGAAACTATATCTGAAATCCAGATCTTCTGACAATTCCTCGGTTAAACAGGGTAATTAGATGTCAATCACATTTCAAACTAATCATAACACAACATATGATAAAAATATCCGTATGTCCCTGTTACAGGATATGATGAAGTGTCAGGATAAATAATTCAGCTTTGTTTCATCACGATACCAGAATAACCTACAGAGAGTTATGTGTAATGTCTAACGACAATCCACTGAATTAAACGTACAATATACAATATCAGAAATTAATACTGACTAATAAAGGTACACATTCGTGTAAAATGGATGGAAACTTAAATTACATGGAGTCAAAATAAAATTAAATCAAAATACTTATATGCCAATCATAAATGTATGTGGGACAACCAGGCTGAGTATTTTTGCATATTTTACTCTGAACGCGTAGAAAAAATGTTAAGTAGCTGAAGACTTCCTCATCAGACATATTGTTGTGACTGGAGATCATGCATTCCACTTTGGCATCTGCTTAGTTTTAAATGGCACCTGAAAAGCAGAAAAACATCGTTTCTTGAATAAATAGTCACGATAAAAGATTAAAATTTGAAAGAATTGGACGTTGTTGTTGAACATCTGAATGACAATTCGTCCAGCAAAGATTCAGATTCAGTGAAAGTTTTTCTAAAGCTGAGTTGTAAACATTTAGGCCGTCAAATTGGATTACAAACAAAACAAAAGAATAACCAGCTAGAGCTTTGTTGCATGATCGTCATGCTGGATGCTTACCTGATAAATGCAGTGAGTTCTATTTACAATATGTACTGGATGTTTAATCTAGCCAGTTCTCTACCAACTAGAGCTGTTCTTCTCGCTGGTCTATCTGCCGATGTACTGTCGATTAGATTGCATACGTGTTAGGCACCGATGGTGAGTAGCATCACCTTTGTCTTCTTGTTAGGTCCTCTCAATGTGGACTCGGGGAACTATATCCCAGGAGTACAAGGATGCATCCATCATCGATTTGTACAAGCGGAAAGGCAACATACAATCCTCCGACAACCATCGGGGCATCTCCTTGCTGTGAATAGCCGGTCAAATCCTAGCCAGAATTCTGCTGAATCGTCTTCTGCATCACATCAACTAAGGGCTCCTGCCAGAGAGTCAGCGTGGCTTCAGAAAAGGACAAGGGACCAAAGACATGGTGTTTGCAGCTCGTCAACTCCAGGAGAAATGCCAGGAACAGAACACCAACCTGTACACGACATTCATCGACTGATAAAAGCCTTTGACACAGTCAGCCATGGAGGCCTTTGGAAGATCATGGCAAAATTTGGTTGCCCAGAGAAGTTCATCATGATGGTTCGGTAATTCCATGATGGCATGCGCGCTCGTATTGTGGATGACGGTGAGTCATCTAAACGATTCCCAGTCACCAATGGAGTCAAGCAAGGCTGTGTGTTGGCCCCAAAACTCTTCATTATGATGTTCTCTGAAATGCTTACTGATGCCTTCCGTGACTATGATACTGAGATCGACATCAGATACCGGACTGACCGCAAGCTGTTAATTCTGAGAAGACTACAGACGAAGACAATGTTACAGGAAGTGACTGTTCGTGATCTCCTATTTGCTGGCAACTGTTTCCTAAATGCCAAATCTGAGTCTGACATGCAATAGCGTATGGACCATTTCTCTTCAGCTTGTGACAATTTCGGTCTTACAATCAGTATCAAGCAGACAGAAGTGATGCACCAACCTGCACCAGGAAAGCTTTAGGTAGAGCCTACCATCACAGTAAATGGCCAAACCCTCGTGGCAGTGGACAAGTTCACCTATCTCGGCAGCACACTGTTACGTGCAGTTCACATCGATGATGAAACCAAAGCCAGAATTGCTAAAGCAATTGTGGCTTTTGGTAGACTACGTGCAAATGTGTGGGAGCGCAGAGGCATCAGTCAAGAAACAAAACTTAAGGTCTACAAAGCCATTGTGTTGCCGACCCTGCTGTATGCTTGCGAAACCTGGACGGTGTACAGACGCCATGCCAAGAAGCTGAACCATTTTCACATGGGCTGCCTGAGGAAACTGATGAGGATAAGATGGCAGGACAATGTCTTAGACACTGAGGTTCTCACACAGGAAGGCATTCCAAGCATCCAATCTATGTTGATGAAAGCACAATTGAGATGAGCAGGCCACGTCACCGGGATGTCGGCGTGCTGAAGGAACGAAAGCGATCTCAGGGTGATCAGAAGAAAACGCTTCAAATATTCTCTCAAGTCATCCTTGAAACACTTCAACATTGACCCTAAGTCTTGGAAAGATCTCACACAGGATCCAGAGATGCTGCCAGGATTTTATCTAAAGGGGGGAGCTCCCCCCTTGTCACCAAAATAAGGGGGGAGTAGAAAAGAAATGAGGGGGAGGAGGAAATGACCATAGTTCAGTATTTGCCTAACACATAATTATCCATCTCTTTCTTTCTTCGTGCTCTATTGAAATCTAAATCCTCAAAAGATATCTCCTCTATTTGTATAAGCATTAATCTGCTGATCATTTCTGAGCTTAATTTGTGCCTTTTCTGTGTATGAATATTGTTATGTGCTGATAACCCTATTTCACATATACATTGCTAGCTAAGCCAGCTTGAACAAGTTCGAAATATGTTCTTTATGGTTGTTATTTACAATTTTCAGCAGCTCATAGGTATTGTCTCTTGGATATCTGTGCTCCACAATAATATTTTACACTAACATGAACTCTGCCAAAGTTTCACTTTCCTGAATCAGTGCTTTGCTGACTACTACATGTATGCCAAATTTCTGATCTGTTCCACAATTTTGTATTAGGATTTTAAGTCCATCAATGCCATAGTCAGCTTGTTTAGACAGAGTTACTTTGATTAAAAATAAATATCCTTACTTTTTAATTTCTTTTTAGATTTTTGTTTATACAATTTATCTTAACCCTTAGAGTGCTATATAGTTTTGTACCACAAGATCCCTCAAGGCAGAATTGTTTCAGAAAATAAATGAAAAATTGCACTCTACTTTTAAATTGCTTGTACTTTAATTAGGCTTAGTATTCTGCCTTTTTGACATTTAATTTCGAAGGACCGCTTAATAGAGGGTTGACTGGCATACAGTCTGTTTTTGTCCATCCAGCATGTACATCGGACTCGTATTCAACATCATTTTCTGGTTCAAAATTGCTCACTGGTATTTCCAGTAACACTTTCCGGGCTCCAATAATCTCATATACTTCAAAACTTTAAAAATCATTGTTATCATCGGCCAGTATTTGCCGAACGAAATCGTCATCTGAAGATGAACCATGTTGCGAGTCAGCCATTTTGGATTTTCTAGGTCCCTTACTTTAAACACGCATTTGTAAAACTTCCTTCATGAATGCAAGGTTAAAACTCGACAATGCTTGTTCCAGGGCCCAATATGCCAATCAAAGTTAGTTTAACACCCGTTCATATCAAGCTGAACGATGTGTAAACAGTTGCCTACTGGAAAAAAGACGATAACGAGACAAGCGCAACGAGACTTCTACTGGCGGCGCTACTTATGCCGCGACAATCACTTTAAGGGTTAACAGTTAAATAAAAATTGTATACTGCGCAGAATACATTTTTATATGCGCGACATTAAACTAATTTGCGAGAGTTCTCGCGCATCACTGCTTTCCAACTGAGGGAATTCGTACAAATTTTGTGCGATTCGTGCAGTCGCGTCCCCTGGCAGCATCTCTGAGGATCGCTCCACCTGGCGGAGTCTCATCCATACTGGCGATACAGACTTTGAACGGAGGAGAACTGCAGAGGCAGTGCAAATCTCAGAACTGTAGCACGTCCTCTATTTTGATCAAGCAAAATCCAAGCGGCATCTCCTGTCAAGTGTGCCACGGACAGTTCAGAGCACAAATTGGCCTGATCAGCCACTCACGTACTCACAGAAACGAAACAAGTTACTGATTGGATACTTACAAAGATATTATGTAAGCTGATAGAATTAAGGTTGGTTAAATGGCCATGGCCTCTGTTAATATAAAGGTCCCATGTATTGTGTCAAACTAGCATACATTCCAATCAAACTATAGGTTAAATGTTCATTACCAAAATACTGCTTTTCTACCTCGTCATATTTTCCCTCCTTGATTCTATGCAATATGGAGCAAAACCCAATAAAGACCAATGCTCCTGAAAAAATAGATGTTAATGTACTCTTTATTTCTTAAAAAGGACAGCACTGAAAAATTTCACAAAATATGAGCAGTGGTGTTTCTTATTCAAGGTATCATCTTTACGAAAGGGTTTTTATTTCTATTCTGTTGTTATATCTTCATAACTCAAATTTCGTCTAATGCCTATCTTTTCACAAGAAGGATGATTATGCTTCCACGAGCTGGAAAATCAGATCATTTGTTCACAGATACATCTGCTCCATGTTCAAAGTAAGACTGCAACAAAAAATCACAGACTGATGTGACATAACGGATGAGAACAACGTATATAAGATATATAGCCCCTAGTCTGACATCACAGATACATGTGACAAAATCTATAAGAGCAACGTATATAACGTACATAGTCCCTAGTCTGACATCACAGACAGATGTGACAGAATCGATAAGAGCAATATATATAAGATATATAGCCCCTAGTCTGACATCACAGATACATGTGACAAAATCTATAAGAGCAACGTATATAACGTACATAGTCCCTAGTCTGACATCACAGACAGATGTGACAGAATCGATAAGAGCAACAGATATAAGATGTATAGCCCCTAGTCTGACATCACAGATACATGTGACAAAATCTATAAGAGCAACGTATATAAGGTACATAGCCCCTAGTCTGATATCACAGACAGATGTGACAGAATGGATAAGAGCAACAGATATAAGATATACAGCCCATAGTCTGACATCACAGACAAATATGACAGAATGATAAGAGCAAAGTATATAAGGCATATAGTCCCTAGTCTAACATCACAGACAGATGTGATAGAATCGATATGAGCAACATATATACGATGTATAGCCCCTAGTCGAGCATCACAGGCAGATGTGACAAAACGGATAAGGGCAATGTGTATAAGATATATAACCCCTAGTCAGACATCACAGACAGATGTGACATAATGGATAAGAGCAACGTATATAAAATGTACAGCCCTTTGTCTGATAACACAGACTGATGTGACATATTGGATAAGAACAACATATATACGATACAAAGTCGCTAGTCGGACATGACAGACAGATGCGACATAATGGATAAGAGCAACGTATATAAAATGTACAGCCCTTTGTCTGATAACACAGACTGATGTGACAGAATGGATAAGAGCAACGTATATAAAATGTACAGCCCTTTGTCTGATAACACAGACTGATGTGACAGAATGGATAAGAGCAACGTATATAAAATGTACAGCCCTTTGTCTGATAACACAGACAGATGCGACATAATGGATAAGAGCAACGTATATAAAATGTACAGCCCTTTGTCTGACAATACAGACTGGTGTGACAGAATGGATAAGAGCAACCTATATAAGATATATAGCCCTTAGTCTGACGTCTAATTCACATTTTTGTACACGCCAATTTAAAAGAATGAAGTATAACGGAAACCGATAGAAGTTAAAGCATGTATAATACTGCATTGAAACAAACTTACCTTTTTAATATATCAATCACTAACGGAGGTAGCATCCAAGGAATAATGGCATCATCCATCTCAAAGATGGATAGAAGGGGATAGACATCCCTGTGAGTGTATGTGTATGTGTGTTATATCAGCTTATGCTGTAGTAAATGGGCAAGAGAACAGATCGCAATGTCAGAATATGTAACCTGGTAATGAACAAGACAGGGACTGAACGCGTAAGATGATAGATCTCAATGCCAGAAGATATGAACTAAACGTGCAAGACGACAGATCTCAATGTCAGTATATATAATCTGGTAATGAACAAGACAGGGATACAATTTTGTGCACTTTGATTGTTTCTTAACACTGGACAGTCACAAGAAGTTTACCATTGATTTTGAACATGAAATAATGCTGAAGCCATTTTATGCAATGGTAACGGACTGAGTCTAAAATTTCCTTTTAGTAAGGAGGTGCGGGGTTGGGGTGTATCGGGGGTGGGATCGGACGCGGGGTGTCATTGAACATATATTTCTTAGCTGATGTTGGAGTGGACAAGATATGTAATATGACTGCTAGTCATTTAGCCAGTTCTAACATTTTAGTCAAGCGATTTGTTTAGTTAGGAGAGATCATTGATTCAACCATCAGCGTTGCCATACTTCAATACATCGAGAGCTGTGACAACCATCTTCTGCCAGTGATGCATGAGAAAACTTACTTAGGTGGGGGTGGGGGTGGGGGGCTTGGCTTTGGGAATGTTGAGCATAAATCTAAATTTAAGGTGGCAGGGGGCAGTTTCGTAAATTGGCCCCTGTTAAATTTCTTAACTTAAGGCTATGATGTGACTTTTTGAGCTATTATTGTTTAATAATTAAAGATAGGGATATATTTGTGAATTGGGTGTTTCTGGCTTGTGTTGTTCTTCAAATTGATGTGATGCATGTATACCTCCCATAGTCAGTTCACAATATATAATAACAATAATAATGCGACTTTGCATAGCGCCTAATCTTTAGAAGCTCTAAGCGCTTTACAACATTAGACAACACCTAAAAAAAACAACATATGTAATGATATGATTACGAAAAACAAACACCATGAAATTAGAAAACAAAAACATGCTAACAATAGCTAAGGTAAGGAAACATTAAGTCTTTAAGTCTATTCTTGCAGTCGAAATAGGTGAGTTTTAAGGGCACTCTTGAATTAGATCACTGTGTCTTTGTGCCTAAGTTCAGTGGGCAATTCGTTCCACGTTGCTGGGCCCTGGTATGCAAAAGAACGTTGTCCGTATGACTTCATTTTGATAGTGGGAATAATGAGAATACGAGTGTCGGAAGAGGAGCATAAGTATCTTGCTGGTGTGTACACATGGGTGAGGTGAGATAGGTATGTTGGACTTGTGCCAGTCAATGAAACGTAGCACAGAAAACAAATTTTGTGTTTGATTCTGGATCGAATGGGTAGCCAGTGTAGGGTACAGAGCAGTGGGGAGGTGTGCTCTGTTCGTGGTACTCTAAGAATGATCCGAGCAGCTGTGTTTTGAACTTTTTGAAGTTTCTGGAGTAGATACTGAGACGAACCAGATAGAATTGAGTTACAATAGTCCAGTCTTGAAAGTACTAAGAAACACACAAGTGTTTTAGTGGCATCAACTGAAAGATAATTGCGAATGGACCTGATGCGTCTCAGCTCAAGGTATGCAGCCTTGCATATGTTCATGACATGTTTGTGCAATGTGAGTGTACTGTCTAGGGTAACACCTAGGTTTCGTACTGACTGTGTGAATTTAATGTTGGTGTTGCTGAATTTATTGTTTGAGGTAAAGGATGTGAATGAGAAAGTCTTTGTTTTGTAATCAGAATGGCTTCAGTTTTATCATCATTAATCTGTAGCTTGTTACATGTCATCCATGATTTCACATCGGAAATACACCACTCTACACCTTGGATGGTAGCATCAACTTCAGTTGGGTGGCTAGATTTGTATATTTGGGTGTCATCAGCGTACAATTGGTGAGACACTGGATGACGATCTATGACACTTGAGAGCGGCTGAGTGTATAGAATGAAGAGAACCGGTCCAAGAACAGAACCCTGTGGAACACCAAAACATAGATCAACTGGGCTGGAGTGTTTTCCATTTGCGGACACAATTTGTGTCGTGTTGACCAAGTAGGACTTGAACCATAGTAAGGATGTATCGTGAATGATAAATACATGATGGCGACGGTGAAGTAATATATCATGGTCTATTGTGTCAAATGCTGCAGACAAGTCAAGGAGGGTGAGGACTGTAATCTTTCCACTATCCAAAGCAGAGAGAAGGTCGTTAACTACTTTCAGAAGGGTAGTTTTGGTACTGTGGCGAGGGCGATATGCAGACTGTACATTGCTAAAAAGACTGTTTGAATTCAGATGAGATACAAGTTGGGATAGAACAACTTTTTCTAAGATTTTTGACATGAATGGGAGGTTAGAAACTGGGCGGTAGTTCAATAAATCGTTATGGTCAAGTGTTGTTTTCTTCAGCAGAGGCTTTACAATGGCAGTTTTGAAAAATGATGGGAATTCCCCGGATGAGAGAGAAGTATTAATAACATCAGTTAGTGAAGGCAATATTGGATCTAAGCACTCAAGCAGCAGTGATGTCGGAATCGGATGAAGTTCACATCACTTTGGGGCACTCTTCATCATGACTGTACGTACTAAATCCATCGAGACAGGTTCAAATGCCGTTAACGGTTGCCGCTGAAATTCTGTATCGCAACTGTATGGTGACGACGACGAGTCAATTGAAATTGTGTTGTCAAACTTATCTCTAATGGTTTGTACTTTGTCACGGAAGAAATTTGCAAACTGGTCCGCAAGGTCGACTGGAGAGAAGGTAGTTGGAAGTGATGTACATTTGTTCCTTGGCATTAGCTTGTTAGTAATCTCGAAGAGCTCTTTGCAGCTGGAACTTTCAGTGATCTTAGTACTGTAGTGGGCTGATTTCGCTGCATGGACTATGTTTGTGACATTCTTCTTAGTGGCTTCATAGATTTGCTTATGAATAGTGAGTCTGGTGGAAAGCCAAAGCCTCTCAGCCTTACGGCGGTCTCTTTTAGCAGTTTGAAGCTGGTCCCTAACACTGCTATACCACGGAGAACACTTTGTAATTGATACTCTGCACTTGGTTGCTGGGGCATGTTTGTCAACGCAGGCAGTTATCAAGTTGTTCTGCTGTAGGAGGTAGCAAAGTTGTTAGGATTGCTTGGATGTCATGCATTAGTTGGGTTCTATTTATCATACAGAGGTTTCTCTTAGTAGTAAATAATGGTGGAGGGTTAGGGACTGATACGTCAAGATGGCATATAATGCAGAGGTGGTCTGATGCAAGTTCGTGGGACACCAGGGAGGACTGTAGAATATTATCATCGGGTCTATAAAGAATCCAGTCTAAAATGTGACCATGTGTATGGGTGGGTTTGATAACTGACTGTTTGAGGTTGAACACGTGAATGGAATCTAGGAGTTTTGATGTGTATGGGTTTCCAGGACGGTCAAAGTGAAAGTTGAAATCTCCAAGAATAATCAGCTTGCCACCTATCGAATTTCCATACTCCAGGAGATTCGTAAACTGCTCCAAAAAGAGAGATTCAGTCAGCTTGTACACAGTGAAATGCCAATAGTCGGCTAAAAAGCAGAGCTAGCCATCCACAGCAGTAGACATTTGGGTTCAAGGCAAGTAGAATATCTCAAAAACTGCCTGGATGGCAACTATTTTGAATTTAATCAAGTTGTTTAGTACACAATGTGTTTCAAAATTATCACCTAGAGAAAGGGCTTGCGTTTGCACTGTGAGCATCACTTTGTGTCAAAAATGGCTTTCGGACATGAAAAATGCATGTATAAATTTGGGGTTGGGGTGCAAAAACTTTGTATGCTGTGAACTTCCATTGACTTGTCAGGTCAACTGAATGATATTCTTATGTTTTCTTGTATTATAGCTATCCAAAAATATGGACCTTTTGACCTCATTTGTGTATCTTTTAAAATGAATTTTTGTATTGGGCAGGTGGACGCAGCATTAAATTTGTGCATAAAAACTGTCCCTTGCACCCTAAGCAGTAGAAATGTAAAGAGCAGTGCAGTGTTTGCGGTACGTATACATCAGAGCGACTGATACAATTGTATGCTCTTATAATGTGAATATATATATATATATATATATATATATATATATATATATATATATATATATATCTATATTTATATAGATATATATATAATGTGTGTGCGTGTGTGTCCTATTGTTCAGTCTGGTTGTCCTTTTTCGAGAATCCTCTTAAGCAAGTCATTTACTGAGTCACACTAAAACTACCGAAGGCAAGACACCAATCGATCCATTATTTTTTCTCAGCTTTCCACACAAGAGGGTGCCAAATCCGATTCTGGATGTCGAATTCAATCAAAATATGTGCTCTCTACGCTCATATTTAGCGTCAGCTAAAAAAGGTTCTTTTTGTCTCTAAAATTAATATTTTTTAAAGGTTAGGTGGAAGTACGTTTTATAAGTCATCCTTGGCACTATGAAGAGTTCATTAAGGCGACTAGATCCTATCTCTGTGGTGACTCACCTCAGCTGTATCCCTATTTTTCTGGATGCTTTGACAGTGACTATTCTACTTTTGCTGCATTCACATTTTGCAATGAAATTGAATAGACTTGAGAATGACTGGGTGCTTAGTTCATAAAACAATCCGAATCGCGGTAACTGAGGAGATTGATATTTCTGAAAAAGAGGACGACTGATGTAGTACAATTTCTATATTTGCTAGTGTCAATGCGAAAGGTCAATGAATTTTTGTTTCCATTCCGAGTATCTATTTGTGAAATTGATTATACAGACACCTTGGGGCAGACACAGATACAGACATGTCTTTAATAATTAATTAGGAGTTTTACATTAGAGCTATTTGTTCCCATGCCAAACTATTCATGTTAGATGCATTCGATTAAGGTGTTTAACATGTGGTTGTCATATGTGAAGTAATTTAGTCATATTTACTAATGCGTGCAAATGTATATTCTTCCTTTCATTTCTTTCTTTGATGACAATTTTGGCTGACCTCTGAGGTGCATAATGTTGACATCCCGATAAAAATTATATTGTGTGGATATATTCAAATGTATCGAGACTTTCAGTTTATTGTCATCGGTTTAGAACTTGACTACATGAAATGTGTTAGCTTAAATGCATTTTGCAATTTCATGACATCAGAACCAACCACCAAGAAACATAATTTTGACAAAAGAATATATTGTAGTAAGCTTTGAAATTCAAGTATAATTTCTAAATTTATATACAGCAAGTAGGTAGACAGATAAATTCTCGAAGGCAAGAATTTTGGTTTCACGTTTTGTTTTTGATGCATAGGTAAAAGGATTGCTAAGAGACCATCAAGAGCAGCCTGATGGTGCAACGTTTTTAGTGTAGCGAAGATAAACTTGAAAGCCCTAATATAAAACCGTTTCATCCTGAAAACGTATTCAAAGCTCTTTAAGGACCCTCTCTAATTTCAAGTAAAGGATGACATACATTTGCCTTTAGTTGCAAACATCACAGCTTGTATGAAGAGCGTCCACTCGTACTATTGATGTACATATCATTCAATGTCCAGTTAGACCAAATGAAACAAATTTACGTATCGTGAACACATATTAATGGACGTTAAAAGTACACCACAATGCAGGATATCAGAAACTACCGATAAATTAAATTTCCCCAATATTATCGACATGAATAATACTTTAATAATCTAGTGACTTTTACCTGCTGGGAATATCCACATGATGACGAAGATCAGTAGTAATTCCATTTCATTGCAGCCAAGGCATTGATCAAGATTCTTAATATAACATAAATTGGTGACCGGTTAGTTACTTACTTACTTACTTACTTAGTATAACATAAATTGGTGACCGGTTAGTTAGTTACTTACCTACTTAGTATAACATAAATTGGTGACCGGTTAGTTAGTTACTTACATACTTAGTATAACATAAATTGGTGACCGGTTAGTTAATTCCTTACCTACTTAGTATAACATAAATTGATGACCGGTTAGTTAGTTACTTACTTACTTACTTAGTATAACATAAATTCCACTTTGAACTGGACTTTGAAAGTAAGATAAAAGTGATGTTTCACACATTTATAGACATGTGTATTTAAGATTGTATTGGATGCGGAGGAAACTCAACTGCTAGCAAACTACTATACTAACAACTATCTGACCGACAGTTACACCAATAATTACTTTGGTATATAATCACGAAATACATTAAAATGGATTCGTGTCTAATGAAGCCATAACAACACATGGCAATGATCCGATGACTCTCGACGTCTCGTGGGATCACAAACAGAGTAATCAATAATGTATCAGACAAGAAACAGAAATATCTATTAATATGAAAGTAATAACAAGAGACAAGATGAAAGACAATGCAATAAACACATTGTCGCTTAGCCTAAGTGTACATACAATGTTTATAACCCGGTCTTCATGACTTGCGTGGGAACATTTTAACTTATGCAAGTGCTGTCACGAAATTAAATCGAAATACTATCGGCTTACTTATAGTAGATTGTTAATTGAGAGAATAAATGAATGAAATATTCTCTGGAGCAGGTAATTCTTCTATACATTGGTGTCAGAACAAAGCTCTCGAAAGATTTATGAGACATATGCACGGACTAGCGGGTAGCATACATACGCAAGAAGCTTTATGTAAGATTAATATTGCAGAAGTTAAGTCAAGTCTTCTTGATAACCTCCTGTATTTTCTTCCTAGTTTTGCCATAATATATATTTTTAAAAAAAATGCAAATAGAAGATCGTGTGATGCATTTATATTCTTATCATCTTAACTGACAAGCAGAGAACTGATGCAGAAAGCGATCTTTGACATTAGCAGAAAAGCTAGCACCAAGATCCAGAGAGAGAGAGAGAGAGAGAGAGAGAGAGAGAGAGAGAGAGAAGTAAAATTTTCCACATTCAAAACCAGTCATGGAATAGAGATAAATCGTAATGAAAATTTAAAACTATATGGGAAAATTACGATGACATTATTTAAGCTTAAGAAAGTTCAATATATTTAAAAAATAAAGGTCCGATTTCTTGACTTTGGACTCTGAAGTTCAGCAGTTTCCTGAAACCACAACAAGCTGTTTACTTACCCAGTTACATTACATAAGTCACATCATTCTCTCAAATGCAGACTTTTTGTTTCAATAAAATCCCCCGTGTTTTATGATTCCAGCTTCATTCTACTAATAATTAGAGAAACAGAATGTCACAAAGTTCTATCGGACTCTGAGGTTCACCGATAGTATTGTGTTCGAAAAGTTTCCAGAATACCGGACCGTATTGTTTAATTACGATCAGTCGGACTTACGAGAAATATGCATTCCGATACAGACTCAACTAGTCAATTAACAGCCTCGTTTCCTGAGCCTTATGGACTTCCTGTTTTAAATAGGAAAACAGACAATTTCATCGATTCTAATTATCTCAACTGCCCATGCATACACACACACACACACACACACACACACACACACATATATATATATATATATATATATACATATATATATATATATATATATATATATATATATATATATATATATATATATATATATACATATATATATATATATATATATATATATATATATATAACGACAAAAGCCGGCTTTGTTCTCCTCTCTTAGCAACTATGCGAGACAGATAACTTTTGGGCACATGAACAACATACAAATAATGAAGGAACCAGTCTCATAATTGGTATATGCTGATAGTTTTGACAAATGGTTCTAGACTTGATATGGAAGCGCTGTCCCCTTTTATATTTCCCGCAGAGCCCCACATTCTCAACGAAAGTCTAAAATATAGTCCGGATTTAAACTACTTTAGCTATTTCCAATAATCCTATTTTACCAGTTTTAAGCAAAGACCAAATAAATTGTTTCACGTTAATTTAGCTAGGTAGGTACAAAGCACAGAGTTAAACATAAAAAAACAATTGACGACAGTCTGCAATCAGCCCAGACAAAACACGAGTCATAAATATATAACAAAAATTGCATCTGATACAATTGCTGGAAAGTTGCATCTTGACAAAAACAAGATCCTGTTTCTCTGACAATCGCTCATATTTTTTTCTGCATCAAGAAACAAATCTGTACCTTCGATTGGTCCTGTCGTTTTGCAACAATCTTCAAATCCTATCTGGTCCAACATAGTCCTTTAAATGACAGTCATGACAGATGCTGTTTTATTTAAGGTGGTTTAATTATTTTTGAAACTGAAACAACCATGTTTCCGTTGATAACATACATTTTATCAGATATGTAGTGCAAGAATCACGAATGATTTATTGCCTTTGCAAATGTTTTAAGAGCTATTTCAAAGCGATAATAAACAGGGCTATTTTGAGTTGAAATAGATCGAACTTCGGTCGAGAGTTTCGAATATCTAATGAGGGGAACACTTTATACATCTACTCAATCGCAGTTATTGCTGCTTCAGATAAGAATTCATACAAAGTTTCAAGTAAAAGACTCGAACTTATGCTCATAATTCAATCTCTTTAAATTATGGTCAAACCCAAGCAAAAGCTTAAAAAATATGCAAAATATGCATGACTATTTTATAGGAGAGAAAAAAAAAAAAAAAAATACCGCGACGTAAATTGCATATTCTTTACCAGCAATTGCTTTTGAAAAACAAGAGTCCCTCAAAGGGACTGACGCTCTACTGACTGAAAAGAATGTCCAGGAATCCAAGACAAAACCGTTTCTTCTTTTTAACTGTTGAGTGTTGAAACCATCTCTGATATTCTTGAGCAATAACATGAGTTTCAAGATGGTCGCCATGGCGGTCATATTTGATGTAAGATCTGCACCATTTGCATTTAGGATCAATTAGACATCACAAGTAGTTTACGAGGAGTAGAAATAACAAATTTCTGCTAACGGACAGACAGATGAAGGACGTCGGAAGACGGACAACAGGCCATCCCATAACTCTCCTGGTCTATGACTAGTAGAGCAAAAAATAGATGTCAATAGTTTTTTAAAAAAGTTTTGAGTATATTCTAAATTTCAGTTTTGAATGTTTTACGAGTTAAAGGGCGATCTTCGACTTGTGTTTCTCTATATCCATACCACGATTTAATTGTATTTTTTTTTCTTTCTATAATATTAAAGAGAATTATTTCAGCAACGTAAAACATGCAAGGATAGTGAAAAACAATCAAATTAAAATTTTAAGATATGTTCTGTGGAAATTGGTACATAGAGGATATTTGCTTGTATCGAGTGAAAATAACGGTTATATTTCATCGAGTGGGTTAAAACTGTATTTTTACGAGTGGCGAAACCACGACTTGAGTTTTTCACCCACGAGATATATCCGTCATTCACTCGAAACAATCACATTTGCTTTTGTTTTATGCTCGAACGTATTGTCTAGCAAAAGTATGTAACAGACTGAAGTAGCAGATTTCTTATTGTATATCGCGCGAAAATGTCAGCTATTTACTGTTTATGTTCTCATGTTTTGTGTATATTCGCACAGAAAATATAAGTTGTAAATTAATTCTCTTTTATAATTCAAAGTAAAAAAACATATTAAAAAAATAATCCGCCCCCCCCCCCCAAAAAAAAAAAAATAAAATAAAAAAATAAAATAGTAACTAAATTGAACATGGTATTGCTGTACATGCTTACCAACAGACCAAGCAATTGAAAAATGGCACAAGAAATTCTTTGGTCATAATGTTATCGATGTCTATTGGCTGGAGGGACAAAATAATTTTGATAATTCACGTCCTAGCATAAAATAAAAAACTATATTTGTATGCTTCTATCTGCCTTATCAATGTGAAATTGTTTTCAACGATCACGATGCTAATTATTCTTCCCGTTTTTCCTTATTCATTTGTATTTGTTTATCATAGTAAAGAAAACCTTTATTAGCTTGATTAGGCAAAGAATGTTTCACCTTGGCAAAGACAATTTTAAGCACGTTTTCATCTGAATTGTGGTTGGCTTTTAGATTTTCATGCGATAAAAAGAAAGGAAGTTCTATATTTGTATTACTTTTTAAAAAATTTGTGGAGACTTAATAAGTGCAAACCTTACTGGCACAATTTCTTAGAACCTGTTCGACTTAAGAAAATTAAATTTGATAGCACTGTTTATAATCCTGTGTGGATGATGCAACTTGATTTTTATGCCATTTTAGCTTTTACATGTCTTTAGCAGTCTCTTGCGTTTTTAGTTTATTTTTATTGAGCAAAACCTTAATAGCACAATCACTCAAAAACTGCTTGACCTATGTAAAAGAACTGTGGTAGGCGTATTTAAT
Organism: Margaritifera margaritifera; assembly: GCA_029931535.1. Lineage (NCBI taxonomy): Eukaryota > Metazoa > Mollusca > Bivalvia > Unionida > Margaritiferidae > Margaritifera > Margaritifera margaritifera. The sequence goes on from JAQPZY010001484.1 coordinate 960,221, forward strand.
TTTATTTATATCCAAACATGTATGCAGATGGCCATACTAAATTTGGTGTCATTTAAATTAATTTTTGAAGTGTTATTGGTCTTGTGGATATTTAGGACTTTTTTTTAGCAGTTAGGAACAATATTTTACGAACACATGTCTAGTTGGTCTTTTTTATATAATAAATTTCTATCTAAGACTAACATACGGGGAAATTGGAAACAACCTACTTTCCCCACCAAATATCATCCGTTTCCTATTGTTATACAAATGAGGCCACGGTGCACTGTAAAACAATAAACCTCAATAATATGCAAACCACACTACTCCTATACTTTGTTATTACCAAAAGAAATAAAGGTATCTTTTTAAAGATAATAGATGTGAGAATGCATTAGTTAATTGTATTTGAATACTGAAGCAAAATTAGAAGCAAAATGAGAAGCAATTTGCATATAAATTTACACTATGGTTTCTTTGTAAACCACTTTACATTTGTATGCAAGATACACAAAAAAATCTACATTTAAATACTCACAATACCTTGCCAAATTAATTGTTACTAATTTTAACTCAATAATTAAGTTTATTTACCCATTTTGATACTTAAAAATTGAAAACCAAGGCAAAAAGAGATCTTCTCACTGACATTATCTTTGTTCACTATCATAATATTACCAAAACACACACACACACACACACACACACATATATATATATATATATATATATATATAGATATATATATATATATATATATATATATATATATATATATATATAAGAATTAATGGAAAAAGTTGGTTTCTTTTGGTACTTATAATAGCACAATACTGATTTAAAACGGGAAATGTAAATATTATAAACTGGCTTCCAACAGAATGCTTTTACAGATAACTTCAAAGCTGCAATCTGCCACCTCGGTAAGCAGTTTTGTTTCTAGCATGCGGTCAAATTCACCCTGCTGTGCCTTTGGTCTTGTTGTTCGTCCTCGAGTTCGAAGATGACCGTGACATCACTAACTGGTTTGATTTATATGGGTACGTGAGTGGCTGATAAGGCCAATTTGTGCTCTGAACTGTCTGTGGCACACTTGACAGGAGATGCTGCTTGGGGTTGCTTGATCAATTGAGGTACGTGCTGCAGTTCTGAGATTTACGCTCCTCACACTTCTGCACTGCCTCTGCAATTCTCCTCCGTTCAAAGTCTGTATCGCCAGTATGGATGAGACTCCGCCAGGTGGAGCGATCCTGTGTGAGATCTTCTCAAGACTCAGGGTCAATGTTGACGTGTTTCAAGGATGACTTGAGGGAATCTTTGTAGCGTTTCTTCTGACCACTCTGAGATCGCTTTCGCTCCTTCAGCTCGCCGTAGATGATCTTCTTTGGTAGTCGCTCTTCTGCCATGGCCTGCCCATCAACTGTGATTTCATCAGCAGAGTGCGGATGCTTGGAATGCCTGCCTGTGTGAGAACCTTAGTGTTTGTGACCCTGTCCTGCCATCTTATCTTCATCAGTTTCCACAGGCAGCCCGTGTGAAAATGGCTCAACTTCTTGGCATGGCATCTGTACACCGTCCAGGTTTCGCAAGCATACAGCAGAGTCGGCAACACAATGGCTTTGTAGACCTTAAGGTTTGTTTGTAGACTCATGTCTCTACTCTCCCACACATTTGCACGTAGTTTGTCAAAGGCCACACTTGCTTTAGCAATTCTGTCGTCGGTTTCATCATCGATGTGAACTGCACGTGGCAGTGTGCTGCCGAGATAGGTGAATTTGTCCACTGCCACGAGGGTTTGGCCATTTACTGTGATGGTAGGCTCTACGTAAGGCTTTCCTAGTGCATGTTGGTGCATCACCTCTGTCTTCTTGATATTAATTGCGAGACCCAAATTGTCACAAGCTGAAGAGAAATGGTCCATACGCTATTGCATGCCAGACTCAGATTTGGTATTCAGGGAACAGTCATCAAATAGGAGATCACGAACAGTTCCTACCTGTAACTGTCTTCGCCTGTTGTCTTCACAGATTGAATAGCTTGTCGTCAGTCCGGTATCTGATGTCGATCCCAGTGTCATAGTCAGTGAAGGCGTCAGTAAGCATGGCAGAGAACATCATACTGAAGAGGGTTGGGGCCAACACACAGCCTTACTTGACTCACCGTCATCTACAACACGAGTGAGCATGCAATCATGGAATTGCCGAACCATCGCGATGAATTTTGCTGGGCAACCAAATTTTGCCATGATCTTCCAAAGGCCTCCACGGCTTAACCGATCACAACAGACCTCATTTGCATATGAAAAGGGAACGGATGAAATCTGGAGTTTCCAATCTCTGTGTTATAAACTGTCCTAGCCCAAGTGTTATATCCTGTCCCAGCTTTTCTTTTATATGTAGTAAGGGCATTACGTGTCAACATGTTGTTCCCCTCTTTCTTTCTTTCAAACGATCTCCTGTCCATATAGGTTCAAATGTAACTATCCATATTAGGCAAAGTAAAATCTCTTTTTACCTTGACGTATTTGGGGGAAAATCTTCCACTTCAAATTCAAACAATTTATAATTAATGTTCTGGTTTCAAAGAAGCATCTACTGGTCATAACAAGAGATAAAATCTTAATACACAAAACTGCATTCGTGTTTTATTCTGAGTCGGCTTAAAAACGAATTATGGATAGGTCAAGGCCGGCAGGCCAAGAATTATTCATACGCGACGATGGCTTCTGCCGACTCGTGAAACACACACTTGGTTTTTGTATTTACAACATACACCTCTTTTTACGCTTTCCAGATATATTCATCTCCTGTGCGAATGAAATTCAAAACAAACTCTTTCATGAAAGTTTGATTCCGTGAATATATGCCTATCGACGCGCGGACGTCAGTGACAACACCTAAATAGTCCCGTCTGGGTGTGTGATACGGAAATAATGACTGAACGTCCGTACCTACATCTAAATCATCCGTTGATACAGTCACCCTTGATTATTAAACAACGGGTGGTGCTAGGTCAAGATAATTGTAAATATGGAAGCGATAGGGCAGGTAGAATAGTGATAATAAGAAGGGCCGGATTAAGACATTTAGAGGCCCTAGGCACTGATCAGATTATGGTTCCCACCCCCCACCCAAAAAAAAAAAAACAAACGAAATTTCTCTTCTTTTCTTTCTTTCTTTTTTTTTTGTGCCCCAAGCACGTGCTTTGTCTGCCTATTGGGTAATTCAGGACTGATAACATGAAAGGTAGAAAAAAGTGAAAGATTGTCACTACATTTTCCATGCAATATTAAATTTAAAACCATGTAAGATTAAATTTATATGTAATAATATAATTTATACTGCATTATTTAGGTTCATACACCCTTATCATATTTTTTTCCATATTACACACATATAATATCACCTCATGACATTGTGTAAGGCAAAGGAGTAATGTTCGATGTATCCCAATGTACTTTCAACAGGCTTTCAAGCACCCTTTTGTGAAAAAGTTGGGATAAGCAGGCTATTTTTTTTTAAAGTAGGGAAAAACTGGGAAACAAACACACATAAATGAAGGGCAGAATCACACAACTGACTTCCTTTTGTAGTTGAATCAATCATATCTCTACTCACAGCTCTGCTACTCCAATCCAGAAAACTTTCTTGTCAGGTTCCAGACTGTGGCAGCTAACCTTTATCTGAAACTGCAGTTCAGACTTAGTTATCATGCTGCTATCCACTCATGAAGTCCAATAAAAAGATGGACCAGGCTGCCTAGGCAAATTCATAACATTAGACCAGGCATGTGCAACTTCATCCAGGGCGCCGGTCGGATAGCGATTTTTCAAGTTACACCATATGATGTAAATGTAACCGGATAAAACCAGGTTACGGGCCATAGGTTGCACATGCCTGCATTAGATCACCAGACAGACCAGGCTGCTTAAGTAAATACACAACATTAGACCACCAGATGGACCAGGCTGCCTAGGCAAATTTATAACAGACCACCAGATGTTCCTTTAAACTAAAAAAATTAATGAAAAGAAAGCAATGAGAGGTAAAGATCCTCTCCATGATGGTTAGTATATAGTAATTGGATAAAAGAATGTCTCCATGATGGTTAGCACATAGTAAATGGATAAAAGAATGTCTCCAAAATTGTTAGTACATAGTAAATAGATAAAAGAACCTCTCCATGATGGTTAGTACATAGTATATGGATAAAAGAATGTCTCCAAAATTGTAAGTACATAGTAAATGGATAAAAGAATGTCTCCATGATGGTTAGTACATAGTATATGGATAAAAGAAAGTCTCCAAAATTGTTAGTACATAGTAAATGGATAAAAGAATGTCTCCAAAATTGTTAGTACATAGTAAATGGATAAAAGAATGTCTCGATGATGGTTAGTACATAGTACATGGATAAAAGAATGTCTCCATGATGGTTAGTACATAGTAAATGGATAAAAGAATGTCTCCATGATGGTTAGTACATAGTAAATGGATAAAACAATGTCTCCAAAATTGTTAAAAATGATAGGAGATAACAGGGTTGATTTGAAAAAAGTAAGGAAAAGTAGGGAGTCCAATGAAAAAGTTGGGCCGCTTGAAAGCCTGTTACAAGTTTTTCACTACATTATTTTTGTGGTTTTATTGAATAAATGTTAAATGATAAAACTTCTCTTACATTTGTGCTCATTTTCAATAAAATTTATGAAACTTTTTGAAGTTCAATCTTTTGAGTGTCAAGGTTTGCAAAAGATACCAGCAGAAATTATTTTACCCATTTCATAAATTTCATTTGCTTATTTATGTACGTTTGATTTTAATCATTGTTATTTTAAATGAAAAGAGAGACATTTGACTTAAATTACTACCATACCAGTGTGCAGGGTTAAGTCAGTTACCTGAATGTGACTGACTAGAACAGCTTTAATGAAAGATAACCTTTGTAATATATCGATATATATCAGACTTGTGAAACAAAAACAATTAACATCCTCCTAGAATATAAACGTTTTATATGAGCTAACGATTTTAACTTTTTTCAGGTTTCATATCTCAATTAATAGCTCATTAAATAGTTTCATTTTAAACAGATCAACAAAACTATCACTCTTCTTGCACGAGGAGTACATAGTTTAAAAAGTCCTTACTGTCATTCATATAAATTTCAGCATTTATTAAAATTTGTGAAAACATGTGAAAAAGGTGAGACACTGACTGAAAATGGGGCATAAAGAACACCATATACAAGAATGACCTTGGATATTTTAATTTCACAGTTTATGAAGTATATACTTAAAATTCAAAGAAAATATGTGTACAGATCTGACATCACACTTATATACTCCTGAATCACATATACACAATCTGTATCATATACTCAAAAAAATAAACTGATATCATATGATTCTATGACTAACATGTTGCACTGTAATAATTGCACAGTATTTTCCATACAAAGTCATATATATATATATATAAAAATATATATATATATATATATATATATATATATATATATATATATAAATATATATATATATATATATATATAAATAAAATCAAAGAAATATTTTGTGAGAGACTGCTCAAACGGTTGGATGGTACATCAATTTCAAGAAAGTATGTATAATGTTCACATGCCAAAGAAAATATGTGAACACTCTTAGAATCACAAACATGCACCACATACAGGCAATCATAAACTTGCATCAAATATTGTATATGACCTAGATATATACAATAGATGTCATTTATTTTAAATGGTTTTCACAATAATTTTATTTTAGTCCATTTAAAAACAAGAGCCCCTCAAAGGGACTGATGCCGTACTGGCCAAAAAGAAAGTCCAGGAATTCAATACAAGACAATTTGTTCCTTTATATCTGTGGAGTGTTGAAACCATCTCTGATATTCTTCAGTGATATGATTTTAAAATTAGCTGCTGTGGTGGACATATTGGATGTCAGATTGGCACCATTTTCATTTAGAATCGAGTAGACATCATTAGAAGTCTTTTGGTGAAAACCCCATGTCAATATGACCATCCATTCAGTGGGAGCAGTGACAGCAAGATTTTCAATACAGCTGTCATGGCAGTCATATTGGATGTATGATTGGCACCATTTTCATTTAGGACCAACCAGGTATCATAAGAAGTCTACTGGTGAAAACCCCATGTTGATATAGCCATCCGTTTGGGATGAGTGAGATAACAATATTTTCAAGATTGCCACCATGGTGGCCATATTGAGAGTCAGTTTGCATCATTTTCATTTAGGGCCAACTAGACACCATAAGAACTCTTCTGATGAAAACCCCATGTGAAAATGACTTTCCATTTAAGAGGAGTATCAATAACAAGATTTTGAAGATGGCCACTATGGTGACCATATTGGAAGTCAGATCAGCACTATCCGAATTAAGGACCAACAAGACATTATAAGATGTCTTCTGGTCAAAACCCCATGGTGATATAACTTTCCGTTTTGGAGGAGTAACAATAATAAGATTTTCCAGATGGCTGCCATGGTGTCCATACTGAATATCAGATTCACACCATTTCCATTTAGGACCAACTAGACATCATAAGACGTCTTTTGGTGAAAGCACAATGTCAATGTGACCAGCCATCTAGGAGATGTAGTGAAAATAAGATTTTCAAGATGGCATTGTAGTGGCCATATTGGAGGTCAGATCTGCACCATTTTCATTTAGGACCAACAAGACATCATAAGAAGTATTCTGGTGAAAACTCCATGTCAATCTGACTTTGCATTCAGAAGTAGCGATAACAATATTTTCAAGATGGCTGCTGTGGTAGCCATATTGGACCACAGCTTGGCACCATTTTCATTTTGGAGCAATTAGAAGTCTTTTAGTGAAAACCTCATGTTGATATGACCATCTATTCAGGAGGAGTAGCGATAACAAGATTTTCCAGATGGTCACTGTGGCAGCCATATTAGACATCAGATCGGCACTATCTGAATTTAGGACCACCATGTCAATGACTTTCCATGCGGGAGAAGTAGCAATAACAAGATTTTCAAGATGACTGCCATGGCAGTCATACTGGATATCAGATTGGCATCTTTTTAATTTAGGACGAACTTATACATCGTAAGAAGTCTTTCAGTGAAAACCCCATGTTGATATGATTATCAATTCACGAGGAGTAGCGATGAGATTTTCAAGATGGTCACTTTGGTGGTCATATTAGACATCAGATCGTCACCATTTTTATTTAGGACCAACCAGACATCATAAAAAGTGTTCTGGTGAATACTCCACGTGAATATGACTTTCAGATCATTAGAAGTAGCAATAACAAGGTTTTCAAGATTGCTGCCATGGTGGCCATCAGATTGGCACCATTTTCTTCTAGAACCAACCAGACATCATAAAAAGTCTTTTAGTGAAAACCCCATACTGATATGACCATCCATTCAAGCAATTAGAACGTCCTCTGCTATTTCTGCAAGACAAACATATGCCTGGATGTATGTCAGCACAGTACTTTACTGAAAAAAATCATACATTTTGTTTGCTGGAAATTTTTTCCGCAAAGAAACCACAATCTATCCAGACTACCTTGGCTATTACGATGACCGAAATAATTGTAAGATTGACTGAGAAGTTACGAATGAAACAACAGTTCCATGCATTCGCAACTTCTCTGTCAATCCTTGTTTTGTAAATAGGCAAGGCGGTCAAAAGACAGCTATTGGCATACATCTGAGATATGATCCATATAAGTCTTTTAGTGCAACCCTATGTTGATAGGACCATCCATTCACAAGGAGTAGTGATAACCAGATTCTCCAGGTAGCCACTGTGGCAGCCATACTGGATGTCCAAGCGGCTCGTTTTCATTTAGGACCAACTAGACCATGGGATAAATGTGTGTATAAACTTCCATGGAACTTCTCCAAGTATTTTAGAAGGAGTAGCGATAACAAACTTGTGCTAATGGATGGACGGACGATGAATGACATACCATCCCAAAAATAATGCGATGGTACTAATTATCTTCTTATAAGACCTTTTCATTTTAAAGAAAATTGCAAAACTTCATTATGGGAAAGCAAAATTCTGCAATCAGCAAATACAAACATCTTTGTGTGTGTGTGTGTGTGAACGGGGTGGTGTGGTGATAACATGAAGTTTAAATTAAGACCGAGTTATCACAAATTTCAATCAATAATACAAGTGCATCAAAAGCTGCCTAAGAATTAAAATGCACTGAAAAAGTTCTTTTAAACATCAATTCATGGAAATGTGGAAGAAAACAAGAAAAAATAAACTTAAGAAAACAACAACAACAAAAAATAAAAAGACGGATATTTGCTTTAAACATAATATAATTAGAATCAATCTCTTGCAAAGACAAAGTACCAATAACATTTTAACAGAATATGGTGGCTAAGTATTAAAGTTCACTCTTTGGTTCACTATATTGCAGGGCTTGAAATTAACACTAATCCTCTATCTTGTGGTTAGCGGTTTTACCAGCGGATCTGTAAAACCCAGCAATCACTAATCCATTGGGCAGTGAATATTTAGTGGTTGTAAGTCGTCATTCTCTTTAATGGTTTATTGACCTGGTTATTGTGTTAACTGAGTACCTACCAATATCCTGCAATTGTCAAGCTATAATAATGGCTCATGGTGCAAATGGACAGGTTTTAAACCATTCAGTAAATTAGTGTGACTACTGTCAAAACAGTTTTCGTGCACATGGACCTAGCCTGGCGTACTGCCCCCAAGCACTGATCTCATTAATGATGATAACAAAATGTATAGGGTCTCGGGCTAGTATTGACCAATCAGAAAAGGTCGCGTTCGTCAACTCAACGAATAATCTAGAAATATACTGAACAATGTTTTCAATAAACATTCAATACATTGTGTGGTGACAATGGTACACATGTGGAAGTATTTGCAAGGTGTGCAGCCGCCTCCGAAATGGCAGAAATTTTATAATGACGAGAGTGTGATCGCACATATGATCAAGAGAAGAGACTAAGAAAGTACCAGAAATGCTGGGCAAATGAATGCAAATGGCTTACATATAACCCAGGCAAGATGTGATGTTGTGCACTTTCTGCACCAAGTATTTGGAGAAATATGAAAGTGCGCTGCGTACTTCATTTGTTGATGGGTGTAAAAACTTTCATAAATCATCCCTGGAATCACACCATGCAAGCTCCCTATACATAATGGCAGAGGGATACGTGAAATCAAGAAGCGGAGCAAACTGTAGCATCTTTGAACAAGAGCATCTTTAAGAAGCTTGAACAAGAACTTTCAACTTTTGTGAGTCTTGGTGGTGAAAGTTGTTATTGTTTCAAGTTGATGCTAATAAATAATAAATTTTGAATTAGAAACTGAACTGACTTCTGTTTGATTTTAGCAGGATCAGTGAAATAAAAATCCTAATTTCAAGCCCTGATATTGCAAGCTACAGTTAGTCTGTAATAATCAATGTAACTGAACTAACAAAAATTATTTTGAAATGGAGACACTATGTTTTTGTTAAGTATTTCAATCAAATAAAAAAGCAGAATACATCATATATATACTATGACCATAAGATAAAAAAATTAAAATATAATTGTCAAACAGTTCTCAAAATAAATGACAGAAACCTTTTTACAGCAACAGATAAGGTTGAGAGTACCAAAAAAGTGATTGTGAAGGAATAGAAATGATTTTTATTAGGAAAACCTTTTTAAAAAGCCCTCTGTGGGCCAGATGGCTGCCCTGCAAATTTCTAATTTGTACATATGTGTGATACTCTATGTGACCATTCTGTAAGTAACCTAACAGGGGTGGTGGGTGGGGTGGGGTTAGGGGGAGATGGAGTAAAGTTTACAAGAATGAGTATTTAAATGGTATGGGAATAAAGAGACAGTAAAAGTATTTCAAAATGTAAGTCTCTCGAGTTCTGGCTACCAATATACATGTTTGACTTATTGGAGTTTTGGCTTCCAATATAAATCTTCGACTTATTTGAGTTCTGGCTTCCAATATACATGTTTGACTTATTGGAGTTCTGGCTTCCAATATACATGTTGGACTTATTGGAGATATGTAACAGAAACAAACAAAAAATTAGGTTACGTCCATTTCATCAGGTTTAATATTTTATGTGCCACCTGTAACCTATGTCCTTTTCTTATAATTAATTGCTCCTTGTTTCATCCATTTATCTTCAACAATATTTGTTTGACATATTAAACTATCTGTTAATACAAAGAACAATGAAACCTAAGAAATTGTATCATTACTTCTGCAGTAAAATTGAATGTCAAAGTAATTAGTGTCAAGTTGATCATGCTGAGCTACATTCCTCTAAAAACAAAGTACCACAATAAAACATATTAAATAACTAAAAGTACACTCTGAATCAAGTCCTTACATGAAATATTGACAAAACCTATCAAATATTGACAAGACCTATCATAAAGCACTTAGTGGGCTTCACACCTTGGGAATTAAGCAATTGAACTATACAGAAAGTTTAAACCAATTTTTCAAAAAAAAACCTTTGGGGTCACATTTTTTACCCAATAGACTTGCTTGTGCCAGGTGTTAAATAATGAAAGAAGAGAATAAAGAAAATCATATTGGATTTGTAATTTATGCCCAGCAGTCAGCTTGGGAGTACAGTTGAGTTCTTATAATTCTTCCATAATGTACTCAACATGTATAGTTGGGTGAATACAAGAACTCAACTGTAACTAGATCTATAAGCAATAGATGCATCAAAAAGGGTCACTACAATTTACTGCATAAGGCCTTAAAGAGAAACTTGTATGCGGAAACTAAAGTTAGGCAAGAGAGGCAATCATGGGCCATGACTCCTCTAAATAAATAACATGGAATGCATTAAATCCAACTCCTTCAACGACTTGTCAATGCAAGCAAAATTTAATGCAAAAGATCTGAAGTTAATTGACCCATGCCATAACTCTGTCCGAGATGGAACACCCATAAAAAATACATCTAGGTCTTTGAAACAATGTTGACATCAAACTGCACAGATTATATTGAATGGTTCTTAACCTATGCTGATTACTAACAAAATCCCGTATTACGATATGAAGTTGACAGACAAGGGCCATAACTCTGTCAAAATGGTGTAGATGAGAGAAAACCTATCAAAGATGCATCTATGTCTCATGTTCATACCAAATTGCATTAGAATATGTTGAATGGTTCTTAAGCTATGCTGGATACAATCAGCATCCCATGTGAAGATACAAAGTCAACTATCAAGGGCTATAACTCTATCCCAAACAGAGTTGACAAGACAAAATATATAACAGGCACATCAAGGTTTATGAGATAGTATTCACAGCAAATTGCGTCAGAATATGCTGAATAGTTCCTGAGCTATGCTGGTTACAAGGATCAGTTAAAGCAGAAATTTAAAATTGACAGAAAAAAGGCAACAACTCTGTCAAAATTGGACCTCAAAAGACAAAACCTTTACAAGGTACATCAAAGTGTAATAGCCAATTAACCTACCAAGATGGCATCCAATTAAATGCAAGGGTTGCAGAGATTTGGCAGTTACAATTAGCGTGAATGGATGATGGACAAATGGACAGACAGACCGACAGATTAAAAAAGAGGTCATTCCTGCACTTGTATCTAGGTCAAATACATTTACCATATCACTCGCTAATAAGTCAGGTCTAACTGTAAACTGCATAGAGCCAAATCTGTTGCTGCATAATGCATTGGCAGATTCAAGTCTATGCAGTTTGCTAGGAGTAATCAGTAAAACAAACAACATAGACCCTGATGTACCAGCACTTTATGTGATGGCTGATCAGGGTCTATGTTGTTTGCAGTTGGATCCAACTTATAGGTGAGTAAATATGGCACCAATGACTTTTGGAGCTAATATTCTATGAAATATAAAATGTGTAACATGTTATATGTTTAAATAATTGGCTTAGGACATATTGTGCAAAGATTAAGTCAATATTGACTGGCCTATGAAGTATTATGCATCGATCAAGACAATATTTCCTGGTCATGTACATGTCATGTCAAGACGAAGTGTTTTTCTTTAACACTGACATTCAAAGTATATATGGTGATATAAACCCTGTCAATTTGTAACTGTAAGCAGATAATCTGAACCTGTCGGAAGCTCACAGATAAACAAAACAAGGATAAAGGATATTTTCCTTTTTGAATGTATCAAACATAACCTTAAAACTGTCAAATAAATTCATACTAAAAAAAAAAAAAAAAATTGGCAAAATAAAAAAAAAATACTGAAAGCATAAGTACGAACATTTGTACCTGATTGGTATGTTGATAAGTAATAAGTACCACGTGTACACATTACATTTACATGCGATATAATTAGATTTGCAGTACAAAAATATTGCCTACTGTATATACTCACTTTTATGTAGAGTCCAACTGCAAACTACACAGACCCATATCTGCAATCATAATACGCGCTGACAGATCTTGGTCTGAGCAGTTAGTTAGGAGTAATCAGTAGAACAAACAACACAGACCCTGATCTGCTGGCACATTATGTGATGGCAGATCAGGGTCTATGTTGTTTGCAGTTGGACTCAACTTATAAGCAAGTATATATGTTACATAGTTATTAAAGTTTGGACATTTATTACAATTACAGGTTTGACAGAAATTACCTTTATTAGCCTTTCTATTCCAGTAGCTTTAAGAAGCACATGTTATGGTCATAACATATATACAGCATACAGAATGATGTCAAAGATGGTAAAATCAAGGGTTGGAGAGCATGGTTGGCAAAGTCCTGAACTCTTGAATGAGACATCTATTTCTTGTATGAAAGGTGAATCAAGTGGAGATAAGTTACCAACAGGTAGAGTTGTGAAATTGCCAACACTTGAAACAGACTGGAGCACTGAGCAATCCAATGTGTTTATGTGTGTGTGTGTGTGCGTGTGTGTGTGTGTGTGAGGTTCATGTTCATGAAAGAAAATCTTTGAGAAAAAGATCATATACTTTGAATATAATAATGGTTTTAATCCAATAATGCTAATTTCATCCAAGATTGCTATATCTTTTTGCTTCTTGGAATACAGAGGCTCAACTTATTGTAAGAAAATCACCAAGAAAAACTACGTTTAGGTCCAATAATGTTAATCTTCCTTTGCTTTCTGGAATATATATATATATATACACACAGAGAGAAAGAAAGAAAGAGAGAGAGAGAGAGAGAGAGAGTGAGTACAATCTTCTGAGATTGATCACCCATGCAACCAAGAAAATCAGTTTGAATCTACAAGATTTTATATAATTATAAACAGTCAGGTCCTTATCACTAGTCTGAGCAATTCAGAGCATTTGAGACAATATATATATGTATGTATGAATAAACACCAGGTAAGCTCCACATTTTGCACAAAATAAATAATATTAACTTTTGATATATGCTATTAAGTACCACAGACTGCCCAATTTAACACTTTCTAGATGCATCTGATGCATTTTATGGTTTAATAACTCCCATGTTGATTGATTAACAAAAAAATTCCATTGCTGGTACATATATCTAAGAAACTGTCAAAAGATAAATTACAATGTGTATTAAGAACTAGGAATTATTTCACAACCAGATGATGAAAAGAAGAAAGCATTAACATTTAGTTTATAGAAAATGATTTGCCACTTGGTAGATTTGTGTAAGATTTCTTGTATCAAATTATTGTAGATGTGACAAAAAGGGGAAAAATATTGAAATTGGATCAATGAAAATGTTCTATGGGTAAAAAATGAAAGCTAGAAGAGCCATACTGTTTAATTTGAGTTCCATTGAGAAGGTGATATTCAAACATTAAATCATTCCAACATGGTTGTCATGGCAACTGTCATGGTTTTACCAACTGCATCATTGGCAAGTTTGAAAAATTTGAGTTTTTTAAATTAGGAACTCTGAAGCAATAAGATAATGTATTATTAATTTTCAGAATTCAAAATGGTTTGGTTCATAAAAAATGACATTTTTTATGGCACTTAAATTCGAAGATTTGGGAAAGAGCGCCATTAGATTGGGGAAAGGGTCCTTATTCGTTGGATTTGAAATTCATGATTTGCAGCAAACATGAAATCCACCAAAATTGATACAGCATGAAAAATTTTAAAGTCATGGTGTCTTTTTGAAATCTAAACTCTAGGCCAGGGAATGAGCTTCTATCATTACATTTTCCACTCTTTTAAGTACTTTTTTGGTACATGCTCAAAGTTTCATGCTAAAACAATTTTGACCAGGCACATGGATAGAAAATATACACCGAATCTCGAGTTCCATGTCTGTCTCTGCAGTAATTAGTTTTTTATCTTCTGTATATACTCATTTATAAGTTGAGTCCAACTGCAAACCACGCAGACAAAGATCTGCCATTGCATAATCTGCCATTGCATTTTTGGGCCGGCAGATCAGGGTCTATGTTGTTTGCAGTTTGACTTAACTTATAAGTGAGTAGATATGGTAAGCCATTTGAGAGAACCTGCTTTTCTCAAGTGTCTAATCATGGCACACACCCAATCCAATACAGGTGTAAGATACTAAAATATCTCTGGTATGGACTTATAAATATCTCTGGTATGGACTTATAAATATCTCTGGTATGGACTTATAAATATGCCATCCTATCTAATTCAGCGATGAAAAAAAATGGGATTTTTGTGTGTCCATGATATATTAGTTATCATTCCCTAGAACAATAACAATCGCTTAATAAATCACCATTAAATACAAAAATGGGAAAAGAATTAAATCTGCCATAGGCAACTACAAAAACCCGCCTTAAAGTCACCTGTATTAAGAAGCAATCACATGTCTAAGATGGCATGGTTTTAAAGGTCCCCAACACCAATCACTGCATATGAACCTCAAAATAAACAGCAACTGTGTTTAAAGGATAAAGTTAATAATTCCCAGATGTGGATGCTTAAGACAGGTTTGACTGTAAACCAAATTGTTTACATATGCGAGTCACTGCTCTTTTTTTCTCAATTAAATACTTTAAGTAGGTGTGCATGTGGCAACCTTTTCAGAGGGTCAACATATTCTCTCTTTCCTTGGTATCAAATTGATTCTAGGTTTTACTTTTTCAGCAAGCAAAACAACTGTTCAGTGCTGACAATACCCTTACAATCAACTGGTTATCATCAGCTATAATGGCTACAAGTATTTTGTTTTTGATCTTTAATTACTGATGCCAATTTTGAAATGCAGATTTTAAAGCAATTCATCACCTAAACCTAATTTTGTGTCATTAACATTTCAAACCAATCACAACAAATGGTAAAACAAAGCAGCTTTTCTTTTTGTTTCCAAGATACAAGCAAAATTTCAGGTAAATCATTCAGTCTTGTTTCATCATTTTCATAGGTGTGACTATGATTTCTAAACAGTGTTGACCCCCTGCAGGCTCAGGACTGTAGAATAGACTCAATGTGTGTAGAATAGACTCAATGTATGCAGAATAGACTCAATGTGTATAGAATAGACTCAATGAGTGTGGAATAAACTCAATGTGTGTAGAATAGACTCAATGTGAGTGGAATAGACTCAATGTGTGTAGAATAGACTTAACGAGTGTAGAATAGACTCAATGTGTGTGGAATAGACTCAATGTGTGTAGAATAGACTCAATGTGTGTAGAATAGACTCAATGTGTGTGGAATAGACTCAATGTGTATAGAATAGACTCAATGTGTGTGGAATAGACTCAATGTGTGTAGAATAGACTCAATGTGTGTGGAATAGACTCAATGTGTGTAGAATAGACTTAACGTGTGTAGAATAGATTCAATGTGTGTGGAATAGACTCAATGTGTGTAGAATAGACTCAATGTGTGTAGAATAGACTCAATGTGTGTGGAATAGACTCAATGTGTGTGGAATAGACTCAATGAGTGTAGAATAGACTCAATGTGTGTGGAATAGACTCAATGTGTGTAGAATACACTGAACAGTCTCCTGCATATTGTAAAAGGTGAATAATGGAGGCAGGAGTCATGGTGGCTCAGTGGTTCATATGTCAGGATCGCAAACAAAAAGGGTGCTGGTTAAAATCCTACCATCAGATCAGCCCCATTTGTCTACCATGGTGTGTCCTTGGATAAGGGACCTTACTCCAACTGCCTCAGTGGTTCATATGTCAGGATCGCAAACAAAAAGGGTGCAGGTTAAAATCCTACCATCATATCAGCCCCATTTGTCTAAGATGGTGTGTCAATGGGCAAGGAACTTTACTCCAACTGCCTCGGAACTAACTAAACTAGCTCTGTTGCTGTACCATAAATACCAAACTAAACCAAACCGAATTGATTTCTTACTACAAATTTACAAAATATACATGACAATAAAAATTCTTTTGGATTTATGACAAGACGATTCAGATGAATGATTTAAGACAAGGATTTGGATGGATGGACAAGACAATTCAGATGAACGATTTAAGACGAGGATTTGGAAGAAAAATGATTTTCCAAAGACAACAGAAAGCACTAAAAGGAACTAGCTAGAAACCTGACTGAAGTCTCAGTACAAGTTTCATCAGTCACATGAAGTCATTATCTAGCTCTTGAAATTCATTTGAAAGAAAATTAAATCTTAAATACTACTTGACTTCTATCTTATTTTGCCATCAAAAGAAAGAAAATACATAATATTGTTCCACCTTGGATTTTGCACATAATACAGTGAATGTACAAGGAAATTTGTAAAAACAAATATAAAGGAAGGGACCTTCCATTGAAATTTAAAATAAATTGCTCAAAACTTTATAGCAAATATGTACCAGAATGTTGCAAGCTTGTACATTTGTACATGGTATATAAAAACACAATGAATTCAAATCGGAAGCAAATATATGAAAAAGATACAACTGCATTTGGATAAAAAAAAAATCTTTTGAACCAGCAATACAACATAAAAGAATAATATTTCATATTATCTATATACTCCCTATACTTATAGAAGTAACAGTCACTATTAAATCATACTTATCAATGAGTACATGAAAACTCAATTAGCACTCACTCTGTTAAGAATATGCACAAACATAATGATTGCATGTTCAATGAATATATATGTACTGTATATACTCACTTCTAAGTCACGTCCAACTGCAAACAACATAGACCCTAATCTGTCATCTCATAATATGCCAGCAGATCAGGGTCTATGCTGTTTGCTCTACTGATTATTCCTAACAAACTGCATAGACCCAAATCTGCCGGTGCATTAGGCAATGGCAGAACTGGATCTATGCAGTTTGCAGTTGGATCCCACTTATATGTGAGTGCATACAGTAATTCCAGATAAATAATCCATGTCAACGGTTTCATGATCTGGAAAAAGGTTCTTGGAATTATGCAGCACTTTAGATGGTAATGATTTCTGGGACTATTCCTCACTAGACCGAAATTTCTTGGAACATCATATATGAGACACTTTAGGTTAAATATCCCTTCTTTGTCTGTGTCATGGAACAATATCCCTTCATTGTCTATGACATAGAACAATGTTGAATATCCCTTCATTGTCTATGTCATTGAACAATGTTGAATATCCCTTCATTGTCTATGTCATGGAACAATGCTGAATTCATTGTCTATGTCATGGAACAATGCTGAATTCATTGTCTATGTCATGGAACAATACTGAATTCATTGTCTATGTCATGGAACAAATTTAAATATCCCTTCATTGTCTTTGTCATGGAACAATTTTATGTCTTTGGAAAATCAGGGATTCCAAGTGAATAAATAATAATGCATCATGTATTTCTAGAAAGTATTTGGCTATTATATTCCAATGAACAATCATCAAATAGAAGACATGAAAAAGAATATTTTTCATATTGCAACAGGCAAGGTATCTGCCTATGTTTTTTATTTACAGCTAGTTTTGTGCCATCCATTTCCTTAATCACATCCAGATGAACGATCACACCACAACCCTTCTGCATGATGTAAGCACTGGGTATCCTTTTAAGGTTTCCTTTTAAGAATCATTTTGTGATGCCTGTCAGGTTGAAAATTGACTAAAATACCACCTAGTGATGAACCTGTAAAGAAATTTAAATGGTTGGAATATACTGAAAATTTGCAAATATTTCATACATAAACAAACAAGAATCATTTTCTTTGTATTCAATCTCTTAAGTACCATATATACTCGCGTACAAGCTTAGTCCAAATGCAAACAACATAGACCCTGATCTGCTGTCGCATTATGTGCTGGCAGATCAGGGTCTATGTTGTTTGTTCTACTGATTAGTCCTTACAAACTGCATAGACCCAGATCTGCCGGTGCATTATGCAATGGCAGATCTGGGTCTATGCAAGTATATATGGTATGCATTCTCACTGTTAATACTGTGCTGTTTTATTAAGGCAATGTCTGTTATCTTCTATACCATCATAGTGATATATTTGTCAGTGGAACATTGCACCCATTATAAAGTGTATTCATCAAGATGGACTCATAGGAGATACATGTAAGTTTATACTTGTGTTATATGGTGTAGGTATCTGACCACTAATTATTTTACAATCTGAGAACCAGTCCACTGGTGAGGGAATAAAAAACTGAGTACTAAATATTTTGAGATGCACTCATTGGCTAGTAAATGGATTTAATTTTCTTCCATTATACATTTCATAAACTTCAATCTATTTACTATAGTTGACAACAAATATTTATTTTTATTTTGATATCCTGTATTTAATTTCCTACTGACAAAATAGCATATGGACTCATGGTGCGAGGCTATGTTATTAGGTGCTGACCAGAGTCCCCCTGTTCATACCTGTCAACCTCCTGAGACAAAAACCTGTACACCAGACCAAAAAAAAACTTACAAAGACTAGAAAAACCTTACGCCAAAGATGGGGCTGAGCAAAAAAAAATTTCATCCACTTGTCCAGGACAAGTGGTTTCAGAAAATTCACTTGTCCCACCTAACTTTTCACATGGCCACCTTACTTTTCACTTGTCCCAAAATGGTAATCACTTGCCGAGATTTGATGAGATGTATATACTTAATCCATAGAAAGAACAAATGAAATAATATACAATATAATTATTTCTAAAAAGAATATATTTTTCTAAAACAGTTGTTGATATACGTTTGGCTACTTCTGGTACATGTATATATGTTTTAGCTGCTGGATTTTGAAAAAAATGGCCGTGTACATGTCTGCCATCTGCACTAGCACTAAGCCAGCAGTTGATAGCTCTGTCTGAGTTAAAGTCCTCAAGCTCTGGTCCATTTGGTGAAATGTTCATTAGAATTTTTACACTCTCTTGGTTTAAGGAATTCTCACACTCAGTAGCAGTCGTACGTTTTATCCCTCCACTTTCACAAGAATTTTACTTCTTCAAATCGTCCTTATTACCTTCCTTGTGAAAATAATTTAGCAAACTCATTTTATCCACATAGTAAATATCAGTTTGCTTGACAACTACTTCTAAAGTGATCATAACAAACATTTTCTCTTTTAAATACAAACAGAGCTCATTAATTAGCGTAAATGTTTCGCTTCAAACGCAATATCGCACGTGAAAGTTTATTGTCTTTATAATCAATTAAAAATGAAAGAATCATTACTGTCATTTAATCAATTCATAAAGGAAACCAACACTGATGTCGGTAAAGTACCTTTCAATAATTTAATTATGCTGACTTGCTGGATTAAAATCAAAGTGAGCCACTCATGAGGATGCACAAATTATTTTTATTTTTTAATATATTAACATTATTAACATTAAGTACTAAAGAAAATGAATTACCATATACACTCGTTTATAATCCTATACCAATTGCAAACTGCATAGACCCAGATCTGCCATTGAATAATGCGCCGGCAGATCTGGGTCTATGCAGTCTGTAAGGACTAATCAGTAGAACAAACAACATAGACCCTGATCTGCCGGCATATTATGCAACGGCAGATCAGGGTCTATGTTGTTTGCATTTGAACCTGGCTTATACACGAGTATAAACAGTAGTAGTCCAATCCCTGTATGCATCAAGATGGCCTCATGGGAGATACATGTTAGCTTATACTTGTGATATGGTGTTTACAGCAAGATGGCCTGATAGGAGATATATGTAAGTTTATCCTGCCTCATATAAATCTCTTTGAATACCATTGGATAAGCTACCAGTATGTCACATGGACATTGAATAAATCCTGTATATTGTCTGCATTGGTTTGTATCCAGCGTACATCCACCATATTTGATTTTACCAAATTAACTGTTACTCTTCCATTGTTTACAATGAAAACCAAATGCTTTGGAGATCTTACAGCAACAGAAATTGCAGACAAAAGGAGGAAAATCAACTCTAACAATACCATAAAATCAAATAATCATGCTGCTAATGCCTTGTCTGAATATCTTGCAGAAAAGAAACAAGATATCGACTCTGAAATTTTGACGAGACCCATTTACCCGAGATGCTGGGATTCTTCTATTTAGAGGCATGAAGACCTGGTGTCAAAATGTACGAAACAAGTTTCCTGGAGAAGGAAAGGTACAGTTTGAACAGATATTTGAAAAGTCCTCCTTAAAACAAAACATCTGACATAATTGAAGGTGGTGCTTTCAATGATGCAAATGAAAATGTCAAGGCTGCCATTGTAGACCTTAAACACCTTGGGAAAGGGGACACTGAACACCACCCTGTTATCGCAAACGAAGACCGTCAGAAATTGTACATGTCCTTGTATATGAATCCTTACATTCCAAGTTGGTTGGAGAAAAAAGAACAATTTGATATCAGGTTATATTTCTTGTGCAGAGGGATGGAAAAAAAAATTCTGAAGATGACTCAAAGCATTTTTAAAATCTGCCTAGACTCATTGGGAAAGAGATTTGTGCAATGAAAATTGATGAACTAAAAGCTGACAAGGTTCAGTCAAAAAGCCATCTCTGGTATGATGCTAGAACTCCCATGGAGCAAATATTGTCCATTGTCCTCATTCGAAAGAACCTCATTAAACTCCATGCTGAATGTG
Source organism: Margaritifera margaritifera (assembly GCA_029931535.1). Taxonomy (NCBI): domain Eukaryota; kingdom Metazoa; phylum Mollusca; class Bivalvia; order Unionida; family Margaritiferidae; genus Margaritifera; species Margaritifera margaritifera. The sequence goes on from JAQPZY010001484.1 coordinate 981,259, forward strand.
ATAGACATTGGGAACATCCACATGAATTGTTCTAGGAATCTCATCTTGTTTAGTATTGTAATAGCCCAGTGGGTGAGAAAACTTAGCGAAGCATGTGGACTCTCGTGACATACACAAACCATTCAATCCATGTGACAGGTGCAAAGTTTAATCTCAAAATTGATTTGGAGTCACTTAGATTGAGGGAATTTCAGGATATAAATTGGTTTCTAGCGTGGCAGTATACCAATGCTTCAATACAGAGGAGAAAGTGGAAATGGTTCAAGCTCTCGCTCAAAGTTTACTACCTTCTACACATGCACTTCCTGCATCATCAAAACATGCTTTGCCGGCATCCAAAGAGTCTGTTGTAAGTCATAATATTGCACTTTCATTTCCAAAGAGTCTGTTGTAAGTCATAATATTGCACTTTCATTTCCAAAAGAATCAGCTGATAATATACATTCCGAAAAAGACACTAATGACCTTTTCAGTGACTTCAATGCTCCACTGGTGCAAAGAAATAATATTAATATATCTTCTGCTGTGAAGTCTGGTAATATGCCATTATTGATCAAATGTACAATTGGAACCTTGCAAATCATAAATCAGTGAGACTGCATCATTCCTGTGAAATTCTGACATTCATTTGAATTCTCCTTTTGTTGTTTGATGATGACATCATATGCACAGACATTCACATTGGTTGTTTCCTTGTTGTTTGATGATAACATCATATGTACAGACATACACATTGCTTTTCACGCAACAGTGTTTAACATGATATGAATTTCCATGGTTTCCTTCTGTGGATGTTAATTTGTGCAAGCTGTAATATTTTATTGAATTTATAATTATATACTTTTCAATGAGTTCCTTAAAGTGTTAAATAGACTTAGTTCATTGTTTTTGTCGCTATTATTTCAGTCCAATGCAAATGATTTTCGGTTGGTTAAATTCATTATATAGTTTATTGGTGACTATATACAGGATTTATGGGGTCAGTGTGAAATTTGTACTGGACACGACACAAGAGCCTCATCTAATAGAAATTGCAATCTTGTATACGGTCACTAATAAACCATATAATTAACATTATACTTATGACACGGCATATGCATCAAGATGGCCTCATGGGAGATACATGTTATCTTCTACTTGTTTTATATGGTGTATGCATATAAATGGCCTCATGGAAGATACTTGTAAGCATATTATACAGTGTATACATCAAGATGGCCTCATGGAAGATACTTGTAAGCATATTATACAGTGTATACATCAGAATTGCCTCATGGGAGATACTGATAAGCTTATAACTGTTATATGGTGTATTCATCAAGATGGCCTCATGGGAGATACTTGTAAGCATATTATAGAGTGTATGCATCAAGATGGCCTCATGGAAGATACTTGTAAGCATATTATACAGTGTATACATCAAGATGGCCTCATGGGAGATACTTGTAAGTATATTATACAATGTATACATCAAGATGGCCTCAAGGAAGATACTTGTAAGCATATTATACAGTGTATACATCAGAATTGCCTCATGGGAGATACTGATAAGCTTATATCTGTTATATGGTGTATTCATCAAGATGGCCTCATGGGAGATACATGTAAGCTCATTATACTTATAATATACTTATATTTTTGATTTTGTATATGCATCAGGATTGCCTCATGGGAGATACATGTAAGCTTATACTTATAATAAATGATCTGTACAGTCTGTACATGGTAATAATATTAATAAATGATTTGTACAGTCTCTAAATGGTAATAAAAATTAATAAATGATTTGGTCAGTCTCTAAATGGTAATAATATTAATAAATGATTTGTACAGTCTGTAAATGGTAATAATATTAATAAATGATTTGTACAGTCTCTAAATGGTAATAAAAATTAATAAATGATTTGTACAGTCTGTAAATGGTAATAATATTAATAAATGATTTGTACAGTCTGTAAATGGTAATAATAATAATAAATGATTTGTAGTCTGTAAATTGTAATAATATTAATAAATTATTTGAACAGTCTCTAAATGGTAATAATATTAATAAATAATTTGTTGTTTGTAAATGGTAATAATATTAATAAATTATTTGTAGTCTGTAAATGGTAATAATATTAATAAATTATATGTACAGTCTGTAAATGGTAATAATATTAATAAATGATTTGTACAGTCTGTAAATGGTAATATTAATAAATTATTTGTAGTCTCTAAATGGTAATAATATTAATAAATGATTTGTAGTCTCTAAATTGTAATAATATTAATAAATTATTTGTAATCTGTATATTGGTAATAATATTAATAAATGATTTGTACAGTCTGTAAATGGTAATAATATTAATAAATGATTTGTACAGTCTCTAAATGGTAATATTATTAATAAATGATTTGTAGTCTCTAAATGGTAATAATATTAATAAATGATTTGTACAGTCTGTAAATGGTAATAATATTAATAAATGATTTGTACAGTCTCTAAATGGTAATAATATTAATAAATGATTTGAAGTCTGTAAATGGTAATAATATTAATAAATGATTTGTAGTCTCTAAATGGTAATAATATTAATAAATGATTTGTAGTCTGTAAATGGTAATAATATTAATAAATGATTTGTACAGTCTCTAAATGGTAATAAAAATTAATAAATGATTTGTACAGTCTGTAAATGGTAATAATATTAATAAATGATTTGTACAGTCTGTAAATGGTAATAATAATAATAAATGATTTGTAGTCTGTAAATTGTAATAATATTAATAAATTATTTGAACAGTCTCTAAATGGTAATAATATTAATAAATAATTTGTTGTTTGTAAATGGTAATAATATTAATAAATTATTTGTAGTCTGTAAATGGTAATAATATTAATAAATTATATGTACAGTCTGTAAATGGTAATAATATTAATAAATGATTTGTACAGTCTGTAAATGGTAATATTAATAAATTATTTGTAGTCTCTAAATGGTAATAATATTAATAAATGATTTGTAGTCTCTAAATTGTAATAATATTAATAAATTATTTGTAATCTGTATATTGGTAATAATATTAATAAATGATTTGTACAGTCTGTAAATGGTAATAATATTAATAAATGATTTGTACAGTCTCTAAATGGTAATATTATTAATAAATGATTTGTAGTCTCTAAATGGTAATAATATTAATAAATGATTTGTACAGTCTGTAAATGGTAATAATATTAATAAATGATTTGTACAGTCTGTAAATGGTAATAATATTAATAAATGATTTGAAGTCTGTAAATGGTAATAATATTAATAAATGATTTGTAGTCTCTAAATGGTAATAATATTAATAAATGATTTGTAGTCTGTAAATGGTAATAATATTAATAAATAATTTGTAGTCTGTAAATGGTAATAATATTAATAAATAATTTGTAGTCTGTAAATGGTAATAATATTAATAAATTTTTTGTACAGTCTGTAAATTGTAATAATATTAATAAATGATATGTACGGTCTCTAAATGGTAATAATATTAATAAATGATTTGTACAGTCTCTAAATGATAATAATATTAATAAATGATTTGTAGTCTCTAAATGGTAATAATATTAATAAATGATTTGTAGTCTCTAAATGGTAATAATATTAATAAATGATTTGTAGTCTCTAAATGGTAATAATATTAATAAATGATTTGTAGTCTCTAAATGGTAATAATATTAATAAATGATTTGTAGTCTCTAAATGGTAATAATATTAATAAATGATTTGTAGTCGGTAAATTGTAATATTAATAAATGATTTGTAGTCTCTAAATGGTAATAATATTAATAAATGATTTGTAGTCTCTAAATGGTAATAATATTAATAAATGATTTGTACAGTCTCTAAATGGTAATAATATTAATAAATGATTTGTAGTCTCTAAATTGTAATAATATTAATAAATGATTTGTACAGTCTCTAAATGGTAATAATATTAATAAATGATTTGTAGTCTCTAAATTGTAATAATATTAATAAATGATTTGTACAGTCTCTAAATGGTAATAATATTAATAAATGATTTGTACAGTCTGTAAATGGTAATAATATTAATAAATGATTTGTACAGTCTCTAAATGGTAATAATATTAATAAATGATTTGTACAGTCTCTAAATGGTAATAATATTAATAAATGATTTGTACAGTCTCTAAATGGTAATAATATTAATAAATGATTTGTAGTCGCTAAATGGTAATAATATCAATAAATGATTTGTAGTCTCTAAATGGTAATAATATCAATAAATGATTTGTAGTCTCTAAATGGTAATAATATTAATAAATGATTTGTACAGTCTCTAAATGGTAATAATATTAATAAATGATTTGTAGTCGCTAAATGGTAATAATATTAATAAATGATTTGTAGTCTCTAAATGGTAATAATATTAATAAATGATTTGTAGTCTCTAAATGGTAATAATATTAATAAATGATTTGGTCAGTCTCTAAATGGTAATAATATTAATAAATGATTTGTAGTCTCTAAATGGTAATAATATTAATAAATGATTTGTAGTCTCTAAATGGTAATAATATTAATAAATGATTTGTAGTCTGTAAATGGTAATAATATTAATAAATAATTTGTAGTCGCTAAATGGTAATAATATTAATAAATGATTTGTAGTCTCTAAATGGTAATAATATTAATAAATGATTTGTAGTCTCTAAATGGTAATAATATTAATAAATGATTTGTAGTCTCTAAATGGTAATAATATTAATAAATGATTTGTAGTCTCTAAATGGTAATAATATTAATAAATGATTTGTAGTCTCTAAATGGTAATAATATTAATAAATGATTTGTAGTCTCTAAATGGTAATAATATTAATAAATGATTTGTAGTCTCTAAATGGTAATAATATTAATAAATGATTTGTAGTCTCTAAATGGTAATAATATTAATAAATGATTTGTAGTCTCTAAATGGTAATAATATTAATAAATGATTTGTAGTCTCTAAATGGTAATAATATTAATAAATGATTTGTAGTCTCTAAATGGTAATAATATTAATAAATGATTTGGTCAGTCTCTAAATGGTAATAATATTAATAAATGATTTGGTCAGTCTCTAAATGGTAATAATATTAATAAATTATTTGTAGTCTCTAAATGGTAATAATATTAATAAATGATTTGTAGTCTCTAAATGGTAATAATATTAATAAATGATTTGTACAGTCTCTAAATGGTAATAATATTAATAAATGATTTGTAGTCTCTAAATGGTAATAATATTAATAAATGATTTGTACAGTCTCTAAATGGTAATAATATTAATAAATGATTTGTACAGTCTCTAAATTGTAATAATATTAATAAATGATTTGTACAGTCTCTAAATGGTAATAATATTAATAAATGATTTGGTCAGTCTCTAAATGGTAATAATATTAATAAATGATTTGTACAGTCTCTAAATGGTAATAATAATAATAAATGATTTGTAGTCTCTAAATGGTAATAATATTAATAAATTATTTGGTCAGTCTCTAAATGGTAATAATATTAATAAATTAATATTATTATTATTATCTTGGACACATCTAAAAGTTGCTATAAAACTGACTTGAGCTGATTCAAATCAACTGCAAAGGACAAACAATGATTCTACTACTGATGAAAAAAATACTTTTGATATAAATTTCTGAATTTCAATATGAAATAACCGACTATTCAGTCTAGACCCCCAAATGCCTCTTATGAACATATTTTGCCATAACCATCGTAATGGTAATATTAATAAATGTCACAATCTGTACCCCGCATCAACAAACCTAGAGGCATGTATTTAATTTTTACACAGACCTATATCCATGTCTTTCTCTAAATCCATCCTCTCATTGTTGTTTAGTGAGAGCTTTGTGTGTGAATGATAAACCAAACAAATTTCATATTCCCCTTACTGTCTATATTAATTGATCTACAGCTTTCATTTTGAGCCATAAAATTCAGTTATTCGTATACAAATTGCTTATGTAATACTGTAGTTTAAACGTACCTGTTCCTCTAGCTGCATGTTGACATTACCTTGCTATCTGTGGAAAGCATGCTTGAGTTAACTTAATGAGGTCTTGGGTTTCATTTGCTGAATGCCTTTTTGAACATGAATGATTGTGAGATGGATTAGAACAGGGTTGAGGGTTGTACTTAGTTTTAAAAAATTTGGGTCATGTGCACCAATACCTCTAGAAAAAGTGAGGCTAACCAAGTGAGATGAGGGTGGGTAGTGGGGAGGTCTCAGAGTTTATTATAAAAAGCTTCCTATCAAAATTAAGACTGTATAAAGCAAAATAATAATTAGGCTTCCAACTATATGTAATGCACAGACATTGCTTCATGTTAATGACAGGTTTGTGAGAGGGTAATTCCACATGTCGATCTGACGTAGATATTTGAAGAAATTTTTTGTCCATGAGTGAAAGATATTTTCTTCCCAGTTTTCAAAGTTTTCAAGCAACCATAACAAAACATCTGTTTCTCACTTATTTTGAGCCATTGACTGGTCTTTTTTCAATTCCCATTGAAGAAGTATTATATTGTCCTGGGCTGGTTGCACCATTTTCATCATGCTCATTGCTGTCACTGGAATTATCATCACCAATTTGAATGTAAACATCTTCACTTTCCTGTTGTACATCTTCAACACTATCAGTCCTTTCTTTAGAAGTATCTCCCCAAAATATCAAAAAGTGTACGAAGTTTGGTCTGTTTCTTAAATCTGCCACATGGCAGGTCTGGGACACGAGGCATGCATAAGTAAGATAGCCAATCAGAACTCAGCATCCGATAATTATGACACTGACTAGACCTTCATGATGTGTGGGATTTATACAACAATGCTGACATATTGTGCCATTTTGAGTGCAAAGGAGACCACAATTTTATAGCATATTTACAAATTTTGTTGGAATCACAAAATCGTGCATCCTAGATGCAACCCTGTTTGAAGATGAGCAATATTTCTTTGTTGCACTGGAGCCAGATATCACAACTATCTTAAAACAAGATTTTTTATGATTTTTGCATATTCAACATATTGGCAATACAGTTTTTACACATTACTGATTGTCAATACAAGACGATTTTGCATATATTTAATTGCATACAAGATTATTTACATTAGCATTACTGTGAATCAATTAAATGTGTTTGGTTAAAAAAATACGTATTTGTGGCTACTCAACTTTGTGTATTTGTCACTTGAAGGAAAAAGAAAAGATAAAATATTGACCAACGATGTATATATCTGTATTAAAGATTATACCAACATTTAGTTCCATGCATTTATGAGCAAACAGGCTTGAGTAATTAAGTTGATTATCATATATACTTGCATATAAACCTGTTCGTGTATAAGCCGACCTCTCCCAAACTGAATAGGTATAAACATTAAAAAGTGCATGATCCGCGCATAAGATGACCCATAAGTCCGAGACCACATAATTATAATGATGAAATATAATGAGAAATAGAGAAAACAGGTAAAATAACCCAAAACACAGACACCCACCCACCCTTCTAACCTGAACCCCCAGGTCCTCATGTACTGAGGTGACCTGGTTAATGGCTTATATGGTGTTACTACAGATATAATAGACCTTGTCCCGCATGTAATCCAACCTACCTTCTTGCAGGTTTTTATTTGTTCCTAAATTATTTGGCTTATACACGAGTATATATGGTATTTAAGTCATTCATTGCTAACAATTACCACAAATACAGAGATCTTAATCAAAGAAAATGTCAACATTCTTTCTACACATTTACAAGCAAACAAGCTTATTAAGATTGTAATTACATTATTCATTGTTCTTAAAGATCACTATCAAAACATAAAGCTCTCAACATAAAAGGTAAATAGGGTTGAAATGATACAAGTAAAATCACAATATTGCTTGCCATCACCAAATCAGGCAAGTACCATATATACTCACTTGTAAGTCGAGTCTAACTGCAAACAACATGGACCTTCATCTGCTGTTGCATAATGCGCAGGCAGACCAGGGTCTATGTTGTTTGTTCTACCGATTACTCATAACAAACTGCACCGACCCAGATTTGCCAGCGCATTATGCAATGGCAAATCAGGGTCTGTGCAGTTTGCAGTTGGACTCAACTTACAAATGAGTATATATGGTAACTGGAATGTGTTTACTGAAACTCACTAGAGCTTTGAGGATTGTGTGATTTAGTTTGGTGACCAGATTCTGATACCCTATGTGAACTGATGTGACATTTTCAAAGCACATTGCTGGTAGAGGCTTGCCATCTCACTTAAAAGAAAATGGCATCATACCAATGTTTGCATCTGCTGCATACACGGTGACATTGCAATCCTTGGATTTATGTCAACAAGTTATGCAAGGAGGAGCTCAGATCACACTTTTATATGTGGTAAGTGGTATTTGGCCCAGGTGATTGCTCAATTAATACATTCGTGGGTGGGGGGTGCGGGTGACTTTACTGTCCCATGGGATCCACAGAGTATATCACCTTATTGTCAGACCACCTTATAATGAAGTACATTATACATATAAATTTTACCATCACTTAATGAAATGGGATTCATGACCATACTCGCCTTGTAACAGGAACTGTGTTACAATTAAGGGCGTTATAGTGACGGAGTGCTGTATAAACTTACTAACCTGTAAAATGGAAATATGAGTCAGGGAATATCATCATCTTCCTCCCAGGGTGGTGCTGTTGGTAGAAGCTGATGTTGTAATGAGTACTCTGTCAACAGTACTTGGTCTGACACATTTTCAAAGAAAGGAAATGGACAACTATTTTCACTAACTATTGAGGGGAGGGGGTGGTAGGATGCCCTCTGTTGGTTGGTGCTCTGTAGGGGAACAGTTCCTATTATGATATCCAATGGAATCTTTACTTGTCTGCCAAGTCCAGAGGGTTTAATGCACAGCTGAAAAATATGGAATGAAGGATCAAACAGATTAAAATCAGATGTAATGTTGGTAACTGAAAAAGTAAAAGCTTACATGAACAAACAGTGCAAGTGGACCTGCAATTACTCACACAAATGGCATGAGCTAAACAGCGTATTGCAAGAACAGTAGGCACTGTAATCTGACCACAAATTTTGTCAAATTTAACATTTACTCATCCTGTGTATGGCTTTGGCTTTTGTGGGTTTAGCACCATTTTTCAGCACATGATAAACTATACATGGTGGCCAGCATATTTGGTTGAGGAAGAACCCAGGAAAACTCCAGGAAGAACCACCGACCCATGGGAAGTTAATGGCAAGCTTTCTCGCATATTCACATTGGCCAAGCCTGAGACTCGAACCCACCATCCATTGTATAAATTGCACTGTAGCGGTTTTGATCAGGTTTTGAGTAAATATGGAATATATGTGTACCTATGAATGAAATCAAAAGAGAATTAACCTATCCAGAAACAATAAATTTATTTAAATACAAAGCCAAAATGCTTAATTCACCGAGGACATAAAGAGATTAACTCCATAAACAAAGGGTGTAGTCGGCTGCTCCATGGTAAACAGATGATGGCTTGGTGTGTGTGTTTTAATAACGTTAACATTAAACAAAAGCACAACAAACAACACGAACCTTATACAATGACAATAGAATCTGGAATCAATAATCACTTATTAAAGAAGAGAGCAAAGACCTCATTCACCCCAGGCATTACGGATCGACTCCAAAGACAAATGACATACTCTACCGCTACAATGAAGCCCTTTCAAAAGAGTTGTCATTAGGGCATTATTGGAATTGTGCATTTTTTCCACAAAATATAAATAAACAATAAAAACCTTTGAACTGACACTGTACATCTGTGACTGCTCCTTTTGAAGAAGCAATGGTTAACTGTAATGGGGATTTGCAGCACTTTGGCTCTACAATGGTGGTTAGTGATGTACTTTAGACTGGTTTACTGTCTTTAGCATATGATGGCTACCTGCATCACCTGTAGATTTTAGGAACCGGTAGCCTTACTCAACTGTTGGTTTTTTTCTTTTTTAAACAAACACCCTCATAAACAGTCATGACTTCAGGGGATTAAATAAAAGTCAGTGGTATTTATCTCTGTTTTTGTGATGTGGTCATGCATTGCAGTGTTGTTTTAGAACAATCTGCCCTTTGTCAGAAGACACTCCTAAGCAGTCATGGTTACAAAGGATTAAACAAACATCAGTGGTATTCATTTGTTTTTGCGAAAGTCATTCATAGCAGTGTCAAAATGCATTTATTGCCAGAAAATCATGGTCGCTGGTCGTATTCTGTAGGTGGTCGCTGATGACAGTGTGTTTATATAATAAAATCAATCCATGCATGATGATTGTGGTCATAAATGACAGGTGGTTGCTCATAGCAGAGGTCAATCAAGACAGGTTTTATTTTACTATTAAGGTTTTTTTTAGTACAAAGATGAACACTAATGACACTTGCATCACCTTCAAACCCTCCAATGAACTGATGACAGCAGAAAAGTCAGCAACTACAATACTATATTCCACTGTCCAATGGATTTTAAACACAGAAACTTTTTTTATTTCATGTCTGTGTGGCTGTAATTATGTGGTTGTATGCACATATGTGTGTATGTGGTGATGATATATGACAATGCAATGTTTATCAGCTATTTTTGTTTGGAAGTGTATTAGATGCTTCAAAGAAAATATATTTTATTTTCTTTAATTCAAATTTGAACTTCCAGTCATTTGCTTTTGGCTTATATGAGAACATAACATAACACACACACACACACACACACTTGCTCACTCTCACTTCTTGGGACCACTAAACACACTTTTTGCATCTTAGAAAAAACCAACACTGTCTGGAAGGTTGGCAGGTGTTATACAGTGAACTGGGTTGTGGCCAAAGAATAATTTCAACTGGTGAGAAAAAAAAATCAGCTTTGTGAAATCAATGTAAAATTGTGTAACATAATACCACTGGATTTTGTGATCCAGTGATTTTGTGAAAATCTTTGATATAGCAATGTGTGAAAATACACGCAATGTCTTGTTACCTCAAGATTATATTGAATATCTATAATTTTGCATCCCTTGAGATGAGATGGCGGCACTGTTGGGATGCTGAGAAGTTCTTTCTGCCATGTCTGTTTGCCTCGCGGTGCTATTCCACCCTTGTGTATTGTAACTAGCACAGAAGACTCCGAAAAGCGACCCCGGAAAGAGTAGAAGGTCACATTCTGAAAAGTGAAATTCATACATTTGTAAATAAGTCAAATTTTTTAATCTTAACTTTATTTATCTCATGTTGATAATATAACAGTTTCTATCAACTTGTACAACATTTCCTTGATGGTTCAAATGTTGGTAAATGGTGATGGTAACTTGCACAACATATCCTTGATGGTCCGTATGCTGGTAAATGGTGATGGTGACTTGCACAACATATCCTTGATGGTCCATATATTGGTAGATGGTGATGGTAACTTGTACAATATATACTTGAGGATTCATATGAATGGTGATGGTGACTTGTACAAGATATCCTTGATGGTCCATATGTTGGTAAATGGTGATGGTGACTTGTACAAGATATCCTTGCTGGTCCATATGTTGGTAAATGGTGATCTTTGTGGATGAGGAAACCCGAGAACTCTGTGAGGGAAACCATCCAGCTCTGAAGGAGTGATATATCACTTACCGATACCAGAATTGGAGATCAAATACAAGATCACAGACATGCCATGTGAGTGCATTATGTCACAGCCCCATCCAGACATTTTAAATAACTAATGCAGTGCCCAAGTATTAAAAATATATCTTGACATTTGTTACCATACAAGAAAATGAAAACATGACACTTCTGAAAAAAACAAGTGTTAATAATGAAAAATGAACATGTTTTCATATGGGTTTCATGAAGATCATCCGTTTTTCATTTGATTGTACATAAATTAAAATGAGTATTGTCAATGTCACATTGTAGTTATCTGTGTAGGCACTAGTAGGGCATTGGTTGACTCTGGAGATTACTGACCAATGGTCTCAATGTTCTTGACCTTTGGTCAAGTTATGTAGTCTTGAACTAAACTTAATGTGCAGAAAGCATTATTTACCTATTAAACTTGGCACTACTGTGACCTCTGACTTTTAGACCCCAGAATCTAAAGGTTTCTTTATAAGTCCTAAGTGCAAGCCATCCACAAAGTTTGGTCAAGGAACTTACTCTAGAACAGAAGTTTTTCTGCAAAGTCCATTTTTCTTTGATCCACAATGACCTTGACCTTTGACCACTAAATCAACAGACCTCTTGCATAACTTGAGTGCAAGCAATCCACATACTTTGGTGAAAGTATGTGGTCCAGAACAAAAGTTATTATTTAACAACCATTTATCTTCTTTCTGTCACAGCAACCATGACCTTTCACCTTTTTACCCCCAAATCAATAGGCTTCTTTCTTACCTATGTGTAAGTCATCAACAAACTTTAGTGAAGGTACATGGTCAATAACTGAAATTTGTGTTCCCCAAAATAAATAGATTTCAACACCAAATAAATAGGTCTTTCCTTACTCAAAGTGCAAGCCATCCAGAAAGTTTGGTCCAGGTCTGTGATGTAGAACTAATGCTAAAGTATGGAAACCTTTATTTTCTCTCAGTTACAGTGACATTGACCTTTGAACTTTTGACCCCAAATTGATAGACTTCTTCCTTACCCCATGTTTAAGCCATCCACAAAGACTGGTCCAAAGTGTGATATAGATTCAATGTTACTGTGTGGAAACCATTTTTCTTCTTTCAGTCACCATGACTTTGACCTTTGACCTTTTGAACCCAAAAGTGATAGGCTTCTTCCTTGACCCAAGTGCAAACCATCCACAAAGTTGGTAACTACACATGGTGGAGAACTCGAGTTACTGTGCAGAAAAAAAAGGTTACCGATGGATTGACGGACATAACAATATTCTCTGCCTTATGGCAGGCATATAAAAAGCAAGCTCGTAATTTTCACTTTTCCACTTACTGATCTTTTACTAGAAAAAAAAAATGGAATTGAAACCCACTGCTATCAAATGTTTGGAACAACTTTCTGTCAATAAAATGACTTTACCTGAAAATATTTCTAGTCAAGTTACAAATCATATCACATTGAAATCCTAATGAATGTCAAAGATTACATAATTCAACTATTAAAGGAACATGCATTGAGGCATGTGATAACTGCAGGTTCATGCCACAAATATACAAGTAACTTTTGAAATAATTTCAATTTACTTCACAATCAAGTATGGCTACCATATGGCTTGTATAATTTACATTATATAATCTACAAGCCGATGTTAATTCTTACAGATCTTTTTTGCCAAACAATTTAAGTTCTGAACTAGTGTAAATCTTGATATTCACTTTGATAGAACAACAAATTAGACTTAAAATAAACATTTCATTCTTGCAACTGCCAAGAATCCATGCAGCATAGCAATCCAAAAAACATGCAAGAAACACACAAGTATCTTAATAAAACTGAACACACACACACACAAACACTGGTTCCTGTCATTTAATAGTTGCTGTCAATTAACATACCAGTACATGTACTTTAAGAACAAGTCTTCGGAGAAGTGCTTACAATTTTTGCTTACAAGTCAGATTTAAGAAATTTCAATGATCAAGTAAAAGCAGTTAGCACTTTATAACATTATTTCCAAGTAACACTTGTATATTGCCTGGAAAACCCTGTATGATGTATTTTGTATGATTTTCATAAACCCTGTATAATGCATTTTGTATGATTTTCATAAACTCTGTATGATGCATTTCGTATGATTTTCATAAACCCTGTATGATGTGTTTTGCATGATTTTCATAAACCCTGTATGATGCATTTTGTATGATTTTCATAAACCTTGTATAATGCATTTTGTATGATTTTCATAAACCCTGTATAATGCATTTCGTATTATTTTCATACACCCATACAATAACTCTTCCAATCTCATTTTTCTACAATAACTCTTCCAACCTCATCTTAATACAATAACTCTTCCAACCTCATCTTACTACAATAACTCTTCCAACCTCATCTTACTACAATAACTCTTCCAACCTCATCTTACTACAATAATGCAGACTAGACAAAACATTAAATACAATAGGAAAGACAACAATGGTAATTTTCAATGTTGAAAAATTACTTCAATTAATCAAGAAATGTATCCAGTATTATGTTAGAATCAGGAATATAAATTATGAGAGCAAAACATGTATATATTGGAACTGTTGCTTAATATTATACAAACACAGGTGTTGTTTGGAAACCACAGAATAAATCCAAGCTGAAAAATTTACTATCAGATAAAATACAGGTTTTATTCCAGTTCCTATTCCATAGGATAAATCAATTACCATAGAAACAGCTTTGTGTACTTAAAGTATTTGCGAAATGGTCACGCCATGTTGCAAATTTGGCAATAATGCCATCATTTGGATTATGTTCTTGTTGTGATAGGAAATGCAGTTCAGGCACTAGTAATCCATGTATACAACAATATACCTAGTAATATCAATTAACAAAGTTCATGCACTAGTAATCCATATATACAACGATATACCTAGTAATATCAATTAACAAAGATCAGGCACTACTAATCCATATACACAACAATATACCTAGTAATATCAATTAAGCATTAACTAAATAAATCCAATGAGTTATAAAATTTACGAAAAGATTCAAAACAATTCATTATAGTAAAACTTGTATGGCTCTGTAACTCATGCAATATACTTTTGTTGGTCAGATCTGGGTCTATGCAGTTTGTAAGAACTAATACCGTATATACTCGCATATAAGCTTATACCAACTGCACAGACCCTGATATGCCATCACATAATGCGCCAGCAGATCTGGGTCTATGCAGTTTGTAAGGACTAATCAGTAGAACAGACAACATAGACCCTGATCTGCTGGCACATTATGCTATGGCAGATCAGGGTCTATGTTGTTTGCATTTTGACCTGGCCTATACGTGGGTATGTAAGGTATATTGTTACGAAAAATGTAACAGAAAGATAGTGAAACCAACAAATCAAGTAAAAATCAACAATTTATTTATTTCCAGACAATTAAAGTGAAAATTCAAAAGACACTTACAGTAATGTGAATTAAAATCCAGATAATCCAATAATCCTAAGTGTCCTAATCACAAGTCCTAAATATAGAATGTTCCGAATAAATGAATGTTCTTAGTGAATTAATGTTCCGAATGAATGAATGTTCCAAGTCATTGGGTAGTCTGGAATGTCCTGATGTATCAACAATAGTCTTGAATGTCCTGATGTACCCCAATAATGTAATCCAGATCATCTTTGAGAATGTCCACAAGTATCCAAAAGTCATATATTTAAATCCAAAGGTTGATGTAAGCACTTTAGGTAACTCCAATGAATGTTCCAATAAATAATTCCTTTTGAATTATGTATACAGCAATACAGCATTACAGTACTACAAGGTTACAGCACAACCTTTATTCCAAACAATCTGATGATTCCAAAAGACTGAAAAAAAACCAAGAATGTTTTCAACACAAGATTTAAAATTGGAATGGAATCTTGTTTACCAAATGCTTTATAAATATAAGACAAGTCACATGACAGAATATTCTAGGATATTAAATGGTGTGTGTGACTTTTAGCACACAACTCTAAGGGAAATTTTGGTTTTATCTGTAAACAAAATCAACCTTGACCTCAAACTGAATCAACAACTTGTTTACCAAAACCATCCTTGAACTCAAATACTAAGTAAACAACCTAATTCAAGGACAATAGTTAAACATGTCAACATTATACTTAACATTAAGGTTTAAGCAAATATTAAAGTCAAGAAACATTTATAATTTCCTAAAATATTTATAATATTATATAAACATCATACATAACAATATAAATAAATGTGTGGCTTCTATAGTCTGGTTTCAAATCAGCATGTTGTATACCTGGTAATAACAGACCCTTCCAACATGTCAATACACCTTATATTAGCACCTACTTTTGTTGTTTGTTGTTGTTGTTGTTGTTTGTTCTTTGAGTTTGAAGATGACCGTGACATCACTAACTGGTTTGGTTTCTGTGAGTACATGAGTGGCTGATCAGGCCAATTTGTACTCTGAACTGTGTGTGGCACACTTGACAGGAGATGCCGCTTGGGTTTGCTTGATCAATGGAGGACATGCTTCTGAGATTTATGCTGCTCATGCTTCTGCACTGTCTCTGCAATTCTCCTCAGTTCAAAGTCTGTAGCTCCAGTTTGGATGAGACTCCGCCAGGTAGAGTGATCCTGTGTGAGATATTCGCAAGACGACTCAGGGTCAATGTTGATGTGTTTCAAGGATGACCTGAGGGAATCTTTGAAGCATTTCTTCTGACCACCCTGAGATTGCTTTCACTCCTTCAGCTCACCGTAGATCTTCTTTGATAGTTGCTCTTCTGACATCTTGGTGACGTGACCTGCCCATCTCAACTGATTTCATCAGCAAAGTGAGCTTGGAATGCTTGCCAGTGTCTGGAACCCTGTCCTGCCATCTTATCCTCATCAGTTTCCTCAGGCAGGCCACGTGAAAATGGTTTAGCTTCTTGGCATGGCGTATGTACACCATCCAGGTTTCGCAAGCATACAGCAGGGTCAGCAACACAATGGCTTTGTAGATCTTAAATTTTGTTTATAGACTGATGTCTCTGCGCTCCCACACATATGCAAGTAGTGTGCCAAAGGCCACACTTGCTTAAGCAATTCTGTCATTGGTTTCATCATCAATGTGGACTGCATGTGACAGTGTGCTGCCGAGATAGGTAAACTTGTCCACTGTCACAAGGGTTTGGCCATTTACTGTGATGGTAGGCTCTACATCAGGCTTTCCTGGTGCAGGTTGGTGCATCACCTCTATCTTCTTTATACTGAGTGAGACCGCAACTGTCAAAAGCTGAAGAGAAATGGTCCATACTGTGTTGCACGTCAGACTCAGATCTGGCAATCAGGGAACAGTCATCACCAAATAGGAGATCATGAACAGTCATTTCCTGTAATTTTGTCCTTGTCTTAAGTCTTCTCAGATTGAACAGCTTGCCATCAGTCAAGTATCGGATGTCGTTCCCAGTGTCATAGTCATGGAAGGCATCAGTAAGCATGGCAAAGAACATCATCTGAAGAGGGTTGGGGCCTACACACAGCCTTGCTTGACTCCATTGGTGACTGGGAATGGTTCAGATGACTCACCGTCATTGACAACACAAGCGAGCATGCTGTCATGGAATTGCCAAACCATCATAATGAATTTCTCTGGGCAACCAAATTTTGCCATGATCTTCCAAATGCTTCCATGGCTGACTATGTCAAAGGCTTTTGTCAGATAGATAAATGTCGTGTAGAGGTTGAAGTTCTATTCCTGGAATTTCTATTGGAGTTGACAAGCTGCAAACACCATGTCTGTGGTCCCTCGTCCTTTCCTGAAGCCATACTGATACTCTGGCAGGATCCCTTGGTTGATGTAATGCACAAGACAATTCAGCAGAATTCAGGCAGAGAATTTTGCCAGCTGTTGACAGCAAGGAGATGCCCCGATGGTTGTCACGGGATTGTCTGTTATCTTTCCACTTGTACAAGTGGACGATGGATGCATCCTTGTTCTCAGTGGGGTAGAGTTCCCTAAGTCCACATTGACTGGAAGAGTTCAGTCTGTTTCTGTGCCATGTACGAGCCTTCGGCTTTGTAGACTTCTGCTGGTATAGCATCTGCTCCAGGTGCTTTGAGATTTGAAAGCAGGTTGATTTCTTTCAGTTTCAGTTTCAGTCACCTCTGGAGGATCAGCAAGTGATATTTTTGTTTTCTACTTGGGGAAATCGATCAATTGCCTCCTCACTGATAGATGATTGTTGATTGAGGATGTTGTTGAAGTGTTCTGCCCATCTCTGAAGTATCTTTTCTTTGTCAGTGTGCAGCGTGACACTCAGCACTCAGTATTCTAGATGTTCCTGATGACTGTGGCCCGTAGATTGTCTTCAAAGCATGAGAGAAGTTCTTCATGTCATTCCTGTCTGCATAGGACTGAATCTGATCTGCCCTATTGCTCACAAGCCTTGCAACTCTCCAAGTTCGCATTGGATAGTTCTCTTGATGTTGTTGAAGGCTGCCTTCTTAGATGATGAAGTGCTGTCTTCTAAACAGGCCTTTTGTAGCTGATGTTTCTCATTCAGAAGTCTCTGTATGGCAGCATCGTTCTCATCAAAACAATCTTGATGTTTACGTGTGGTGGGACTGAGGGTTTTGGATGCAGTTGAGTACACAGAGTCTCTGAAGTGGACATTTATTTAATTACCTATGGCCAATCAAAATGTTCCTATAACCTGAACTAAAATGCAAGAAATATATAGTAACTTTAGAGTCAAAATATTTCAGAAACTACTGTTTTGATTGTGCTCAGATTCTGACGTTGTCTTTCTTTCAATTAAAGTAGTAAGTCAGTAACATTCAACATTTTTGAAGCATTAGAAAAGATTGTCCTATGTAAATCAGTGCAAGAAGGGCTTAGTGCAGATTTTGGAAATGTCCACTGGTTTCAATGAAAAGCATGAGGCTCCTGCGCAGTCTCTGACAAGTGATTTTTAAATTTTTAAAGCTGAAATATGGGAGGGCCATTCTGGAAAAAGTTGGGACCTCTCAATAGGGCTTAAAAAAAGTAACTACTTGTAACAATGAAAGCAGAACAAGAGTGAGCATTGTAACATATCCCCTTTTTTAATTTGTGTTAACATATGAAAATGAAAATCCATATTCTCTTCCTTTAGCTCGTGTTTTGAAGTTTTCTGTGGGTTCTTTTTTACACTTGTCAGTAAAAAAAACCATAACTAGGCTGCATTTCCACAATATATTCAATCACTGAAACAGCACAGAATATTTGAACCTTGCCATCACATGAAAGTACAACTGAAATATAGAATCTCCAACAACATCCAGTACAGACTTGTTCTTTGAAAGTATAACAAGGAATTGTCAGTCAACATACAGCTGAACATCATGTATGATGTGCCAGCATTACTATCATTAGAGTCTATGTCGATCATTCAAATTTATCAACAGAACAAAATGGTGTAGAAAGATCTGCGGTGCATTATATGATGGTAGTCCAACAATATAAGACGTCAACCCTGATATGTACGATTGGGAGGAGCACGTCAACGTTGTACTGCCATAACAATCAGTGCAGTGGAGCTCTGTTCTGACAGTGTCGACAGGAAAACTGGAGGCCACATTTTCAAGAATATCTCACATAGTTGGAAGCCCATATTGACACTGTTGCACAGCTTTGAGTCTACAAATAATTGCTTTACTTGTACTATATTTACTCTGATTCCTTTTTCCTTGTCAAGTAAATACAGGCACAATAAATCTAGTGGTTGCATTTTTCAAACTCTTTTAACTGTCCTTTTCAGTTTTTTCAAGAGAGATAGTATCCGAGGAATGCCAAAGTTGGTTGAACTAAGGGTGCAATTTCTTTAACAAAACAAATGTGTCTAATCACATTCAGCCTAATGTGATTGGAAATATTCATTTCGTTAAAGAAACTTAACTGGTAGTTCAACCAAATTCAGCATTGTTTGGCTACCAACACTCTTCAACCAACTGAACTGGCTGTCCACAATAGCAACTCGATACAGGAACAAAATGGATAATTTCAACATTTCTTTAAATAAATTGTGCACGATTCATGAAATTTTGTGTGCAATCCTTATTTTTTGTGTGATTATAGACACACACAAACAAAAATTTGCAAAATTTTCCATTTTAGTTGGATTTTCAAAACTGCATGTCCTAGATCCAACCCTGATTGTGAGACAGCAGAGATCTGACTGGATGCTGTTTACTTAGCCAACAATAATGAACAGTTAAGACTGATCTTCTGGTGCCTCGTGGGACAGCAGATCTATCTCACTGGATACTGTTTGCTTAGCTATCACAGAATGAACAGTGAAGACTGAACTGCTGGTGCATTTATGGGACAGCAGATCTATCTGACAGGATACTGTTTGCTTAGCTATCACATAATAAACAGTTGAGACTGATCTTCTGGTGCATTGTGGGACAGCAGATCTATCTGACTGTACCGTATACTGTTTGCTTAGCTATCACAGAATGAACAGTGAAGACTGATCTTCTGGTGCATTGTGGGACAATACAGCAAATCTATCTGACTAGATGCTGTTTGCTTAGCCTTCATAGAATGAACAGTGAAGACTTGTCTGCTGGTGCATTGTGGGACAACAAATCTATCTGACTGGATCCTGTTTGCTTAACCATCATATAATGAACAGTGAAGACTGATCTGCTTGTGCATCATTGGACAGCAGATCTATCTGACTGTATAATGTTTGCAGCTGGATATATATTGTGCATGAGCACTTATAGTAGACAATACAGTGATCTTTCATTATAAAGTACTTCAGAATAACATGGTCCCTGATATAACACAGGTATGGTCATGCATCTCACTATAAAACACCTCAGTATAACATGGTCCCTGATATAACACAGATATGGTCATGCATCTCACTATAAAACACCTCAGTATAACATGGTCCCTGATATAACACAGGTATGGTCATGGATCTCACTATAAAGTGCTTCAGTATAACACGGTCCCTGATGTAATACAGGTATAGTCATGCATCTCACAAAAAAACACCTCAGAATAATGGTCCCTGATGTAACACAGGTATGGTATGGATCTCACTATACAATACCTCAGTACAACATTGTCCCTGATATAACACAGGTATGGTATGGATCTCACTATAAAATACCTCAGAATAACAGTCCCTGATATAACACAGGTATGGTATGGATCTCACAATAAAACACATCAGTATAACATTGTCCCTGATATAACACAGGTATGGAATGGATCTCACTATAAAACACATCAGTATAATAGTCCCTGATATAACACAAGTATGGTATGGATCTCACTATAAAATACCTCAGAATAACAGTCACTGATATAACACAGGTATGGTATGGATCTCACAATAAAACACATCAGTATAACATTGTCCCTGATATAACACAGGTATGGAATGGATCTCACTATAAAACACATCAGTATAATAGTCCCTGATATAACACAGGAATTGTATGGATCTCACTATAAAACACATCAGTATAACAGTCCCTGGTATAACACAGGTATGGTATGGATCTCACTATAAAACACATCAGTATAACAGTCCCTGATATAACACAGGTATGGTATGGATCTCCCTATAAAATACCTCAGTATAACATTGTCTCTGATATAACACAGGTATGGTATGGATCTCACTATAAAACACATCAGTATAACAGGGTCCCTGATATAACACAGGTATGGTATGGATCTCCCTATAAAACACATCAGTATAACATTGTCCCTGATGTCTCATGGATCCCATTATACTAACTGGATTATATTTATCCATATAATTTACCCCGGTATAAGGTGACCTCACCTGTGTTACTTAATATAGGCTGAGAAAAGGTGCCTCTATGGAAGAATATACAACATTCACATGCGCTTTTATAGCAGTATACTGAACAATAAGTTACAGGTGCCTATGAAAGTATGCAGTCATTATGACAATATGCTTATATAACACACTATCACTTCTAGTTCAGCTAATGAGGAGCTGCAGACATTAGTGGGTGAGGTTTTAATTGCTGAGAGTTATAGTGCGCATTATACATGGTAATATTATTTTTTTAAAATTTTGTTTACTCCCAATTTATGTCTGCGCATTACCTATGGCTGCATAGTATATACAACATTTAACGGTAATTCATGTGCTTCTGAAGAGTACATGTATGGTAAGTATGTAAGTAATGTGTACATTACAGTAAGAAATCAATGCAAATTCAATCCTTGCAGCACTTTATCAAAATGGTCCTTTGAAAGAACAAATCCTACTTTAATTAGGTTTTTCCAAATGTTTCTTTTCCCAACTGATCCTGGTCTGGATTTCACCAACAAAAGCTTAAAGTCTAAACTTACAATTACATTGAAAATTCACCAATATGGCTCGAATTACACCAGCAGAGCTTAAGTATGGCTTTAAACTTACGTCTAGAATGAAGAAGTCTGATTGACTGAAAGTTAAGTCTCACTTAAAATTGACAATTCAAATGTCTAAAGTCTAGCCTTTTTGAACTACATTTGTGAAAACTGTAGCCTGATTGGCTGAAATTTAAGTCTGATGTGGCCTGATTGGCTGAAATTTGAGTCTGACTTAATATTTACCAATCATTGTCTTAATACTTAATTTAAAGACTCGTGTTCATGAAATTGGGGCCTCCGGTCCATATATGGATGCATTCATTATCATTTTCTGAGATGGATAATGTTCTCCAGAAAATTGTGTCTGCACTAACAAGCCTTAAATTGAAGTAATTTGCACATAATTTGTGGTTGTAAGAAAATCAGACTCAATTTTCGTACGTAACTGCAAATATCTGGAAGACAGTTCGACACTTGGAATACTGACGAATGTAAATAAGACCTATCAAATATGGCATAGGACTTCACTGTATCGAGGGGATTGAATTTTGTTATGAACATTAAGACCTAAAACATCATCTTGTGGCATATTGACCAAGATTGGTCACATTATTCTATCAATGTAAAATATCCGTCACCTGAAAAGAAAAATAGGACTGTATTGCCTAACAATGTATCTTGCCTATTTCAAACCTAATGTCTACTGCGGGATTAATATATCGGACATAGCCAGGCCCCATATTCTTGAAACTTTTTTTGAGCAACAAACTCATCCTCAAGCACAAAACCCAAAATCTGATATTATAATGAATCAACATCATGGAAATTTGGCAGTCTAATGACCCAAATTTAAAATTTAGAAATGTATGCAATTCTGGTTTTACTGTAATTTCAAGTTATAGACTAACAAAGTTTTGGGGCCTGGCGCTCGAGTATCATAAATGGACAAAATTTTTGGGCCTGGTGCATGAGTATCACAGACTGAAAAAGTTTTGGAGCTTGGCGCTTTAGTATCTTGCTTTAAATATTTTGAGAATAGGATGACAATTTTTTGCTCTGCTCATACCATAAAACATTTACATAAGATTCCAAGGCATGACCTAAACATGTCTTTGAAAATGTTTTCACCAAACTTTAAGGCAATTTGACAAGAATAAACCTGCAGCAGAAGAAGGATACTGTATATACTCGCGTATAAGTCCGGTCAAATGCAAACAACATAGACCCTGATCTGCCATCTCATAATGCGCCAGCAGATCAGGGTCTATCTTGTTTGTTCTACTGATTAGTCCTTACAAACTGCATAGGCCCAGATCTGCCAGCACATTATGCGATGGCAGATCTGGGTCTATGCAGTTTGCAGTTGGTATTGAATTATACGCGAGTAAATACAGTAATTCACTTTTCTACATGGGTGTGTAAGATAGAGTAGAAATAAGCTATAGAAAATGTTACTGAGGAATTTACAGTCTCTTTCTCTTCTAATGTGAACCTAGAAATGTGTCTCTACAACATGGATAGACCAGCCTATATGGACCTTTTATGCAAGGGAAAGGTTGTTTGTCAACTAAGGGCCATAACTCAATCAACATTTGTTATAAAATGGTGACAATCAAATTTGACCATGTCTTCTTAACACAAAGCTTTGTACCAAATATCATTCATCAAGTCCATCAAAAGTTACATAGAGTGGAAGCAAAATTCATGCTGGATGCATGAACACACAAACATACAGAAGAGATGTATGTATGGGATGGGGGAGGGGGAGAGGAGGGGAGGATGGGTTAAAAATAAATAATTTTGTACATTAAATTCCCAATTGTTAATTTCACTAATGTCTACATCAGAAATAATTACTGGAAAAGAGATATCTATTAAAAAAATACAATAAATACCCATTTTAAATGTTGCAATTTTAAACAATTCCCAAGCACACCAACATGAGGAGTTTATGTAAAAAGTTAAAACACTGAAAACAAGTATTCATCTTTTTAAATACAGACATCTTTTAAAGTTATTATCTTCATCCTAACATGAAAACTAAACAAACTTTGGGTCATGTACATGGATTGCACTCTGTTGACCTTGTACATCATCATGTGAGTACCTCCCTCATCCATTGGCCGCATATTCCTGTGATGACATTGTGCCATTGCATCATACTGAACATTACAGTGATATGCCAAAAAGGTATCTATTGTCCAACATAAATACATTTTTCTTGTCCATGCTTTATAAAGGAGTACCTCCCTCATCCATTGGCCGCATATTCCTGTGATGACATTGTGCCATTGCATCATACTGAACATTACAGTGATATGCCAAAAAGGTATCTATTGTCCAACATAAATACATTTTTCTTGTCCATGCTTTATAAAGGAGTCCAAAAAGGGTTCAAGTTAGAACTCATGTTTGCAACTGAGCATTCCTTTATAGTACTGTTTTAATTTTAACCTCATTTAATAAATGTGCAAAGTTTCTGTTCTGAAGATTTGTGTTAGTATTATTCTTCAGTAATTATGTAAAACGATGTTTTTAAGTTCACAATGTAAAAAATACAGCTTTCTTTCACAAAGTGAGTAAGAAAACCAGAAGAACAAACTAATTGTACAAGCAATTAGAGGTTTTGCCAAGTTAGCTTGAACTTTGCTGGAATTCATGGCTTCGGTCCAGATGTTGTTTAAAGGCAATCAGAAGCAAGGTAGATTCTTATTTATATCTATAATCAACAAGTTGTAGTACTATATTTTATATACACCAGCATCCCATTAGTCTTGACTCCTCAAAGTAGTACTATATTTTATATACACCAGCATCCCAACAGTCTTGACTCCTCAAAGTAGTACTATATTTTATATACACCAGTATCCCATTAGTCTTGACTCCTCAAAGTAGTACTATATTTTATATACACCAGCATCCCATCAGTCTTGGCTCCTCAAAGTAGTACTATATTTCATATACACCAGCATCCCAACAGTCTTGACTCCTCAAAGTAGTACTATATTTTATATACCAGCATCCCATTAGTCTTGGCTCCTTAAAGTAGTACTATATTTTATATAAACCAGCATCCCAACAGTCTTGATTCCTCAAAGTAGTACTATATTTTATATACACCAGCATCCCATCAGTTTTGGCTCCTCAAAGTAGTACTATATTTTATATACACCAGCATCCCATTAGTCTTGGCTCCTTAAAGTAGTACTATATTTTATATACACCAGCATCCCATTAGTCTTGGCTCCTTAAAGTAGTACTATATTTTATATACACCAGCATCCCATCAGTCTTTACTCCTCAAAGTAGTACTATATTTTATATACACCATCATCCCAACAGTCTTGACTCCTTAAAGCAGCTATCTGAGAGGCAACAAGAAGACTCCACTTAGCGTGGAATGAACAAATGCAATTATTATTGTAAAGCATACACTGAATGTTTAATCGGATGTCAAGACCCCATGGATCTAAAACAGTTATTAATTATATATTCATCAAGACTCCGATGGATCTAAAATAGTTATTAATGATATATCTAATCCAGACCTCCATGGATCTAAAACAGTTATTAATGATATATTCAACAAGACTCCCATGGATCTAAAACAGTTATCAATGATATATTTATCCAGATCCCCATGGATCTAAAACAGTTATTAATGATATATTTATCCAGATCCCCATGGATCTAAAACAGTTATTAATGATATATCTAATCCAGACCTCCATGGATCTAAAACAGTTATTAATGATATATTCAACAAGACTCCAATGGATCTAAAACAGTTATTAACGATATATTTATCCAGACCCCCATGGATCTAAAACAGTTATTAATGATATATCTAATCCAGACCTCCATGGATCTAAAACAGTTATTAACGATATATTTATCCAGACCCCCATGGATCTAAAACAGTTATTAATGATATATTCATCAAGACTCCCATGGATCTAAAACAGTTATTAACGATATATTTATCCAGATCCGCATGGATCTAAAAGTTATTAATGATATATTTATCCAGATCCGCATGGATCTAAAACAGTTATTAATGATATATTTATCCAGATCCCCATGGATCTAAAACAGTTATTAACGATATATTTATCCAGATTCCCATGGATCTAAAAGTTATTAACGATATATTTATCCAGATCCCCATGGATCGAAAACAATTATTAATGATATATCTAATCCAGATCCCCATGGATCTAAAACAGTTATTAATGATATATTCATCAAGACTCCAATGGATCTAAAACATTTATTAACGATATATTTATCCAGATCCCCATGGATCTAAAACAGTTATTAATGATATATTTATCCAGATCCCCATTATTTATCACCAGAACCAGATAAATGGTGTAAACCACCATACAAAATTAGAATACATGATAAACATACAGAAATGGATAAAAGTTTGAGTTATGATTTCTGACAATAGCTATTTCCATATTTGTTGTAATTAAATATATTATATTTTAGTGCTAAAAGGTCCTCCTATACTATTTAGCTCTATTTAAAATAAAACTGATACAATTTAATTGTAATTCCTAAAAATGGGTTAATTTCCTAAAATACTACCATCAATCAGGCTCTTAAATACAATGTACAAAATATACCTGGTAACCTACAAACCGCCCACCCCAACCCACCAACCATTCATGTAAGTATTTGGAATGTGTGTTTTTTCGCAAACAATTGTGTCTGGATTGCCCATTGGGGCAACAGAAAAATGCCAGTGCAGGCTCTAACATCCTCTGGTTTTGCTGTTTACATAGTAAGGGATTCTTCCCATTCCTCATCATGTTTTTCTGTATGTTAGGCACTTTTACCTTTTATGTAACATCATCAGTACTAATTCTACTACTTCAGCAGTAAGTACTTACATTACCATTGCTTTATAAAACCAAATTACCTGTCTTGTATATTAGAGTAATAATCTGCAAGGTTCTTTAAAAGCTTAAAGGTAAGCTTTGTGCAAGCTGTCCATAACATCAGAAAATGACAATGGCCAGCATTAGAGTTTTCCTTTTTTTCTTCTTGTGAGAGTCTTAAGTTAATTTTGCAACCCATTTCAGTTCAAAGACTCTGACTACTGCAGAATGATGGTAAATTTATGTTATATCATGGGTCAAATGACCAGCTATATACACCTGTAAATAAAAACCATTTAACTGTCACAGTTTACATGATGTGCGACACACTTCAAATGATCAAGGTTCATAATGTATTTGAATTTAAGCAGCTGTCCAATAAATGAGTACCTGTGTCTATCATATAAATCTATGACCTGTACCTTTGTCCATCATATAAATATGTAACCTGTAGCTGTGTCTAACATATAAATATGTAACCTGTAGCTGTGTCTAACATATAAATCTGTAACCTGTAGCTGCGTCTAACATATAAATCTGTAACCTGTACCTGTGTCTAACAAAACAATCTGTGACCTGTATGTGTCTATCATATAAATCTGTAACCTGTAGCTGTGTCTAACATATAAATCTGTAACCTGTAGCTGTGTCTTACATATAAATCTGTAACCTGTACCTGTGTCTAACAAAACAATCTGTAACCTGTATATGTGTCTATCATATAAATCTGTAACCTGTAGCTGTGTCTAACATATAAATCTGTGACCTGTATGTGTTTATCATATAAATCTGTAATCTGTACCTGTGTCTAACAAAAAAATCTGTGACCTGTATATGTGTCTATCATATAAATCTGTGACCTGCACCTGTGTCTAACATATAAATCTGTGACCTGTATATGTGTCTATCATAAAAATCTGTGACCTGTATATGTGTCTATCATATAAATCTGTGACCTGTACCTGTGTCTAACATAACAATCTGTGACCTGTATATGTCTATCATATAAATCTGTGACCTGTACCTGTGTCTAACAAAAAAATCTGTGACCTGTATATGTGTCTATCATATTAATCTGTGACCTGTACCTGTGTCTAACATAAAATTCTGTGACCTGTATATGTGTCTATCATATAAATCTGTGACCTGTACCTGTGTCTTATCATATAAATGTGACATATATGTGTCTATCATATAAGGCACAACAACAAAATGTGTTTCCAGTCGGTCGACTGTCCCTGTTTCTCGTTGCAAACCTTAGCACTTTTCCCCACCCCACCCCCAATTTTTGTTTTTTTAATAATAATAAAAAAATCACATTGCCAAAATTTATTAGTGCATCTAACTGAGCCAGTTTTGCCCAGTACTTTGAAGTGCTTGAAATATTATTTGATTTATATATAAAGTAACAAAAAAAAATACCTGCCTACCCTAAGTTTAAAACCAGTGCAATAGGAAACACACATATTTTGTTTTTGGCCTAAATCTCTGACCTGTACCTGATATTTTTTTTTCTGCAAATTACATTCATTGAATCTCAATAAAAGTAACATTTTAAAATTTAAAACTTCTAAAAAAATTGTATAATAGTGGTTTCTTTAATCTTATCTCACATAACAATTTCATTAAACACACCTACCTGTTATGTTCATAATAATTCTACAAAATTTCATGTAGTGCCCAAGTACCAACTGATAAATTGCAAGCCTAGATCTGTCAATGAAAACATACCTACCGTATATACTCACTTATAAGTCAAGTCCAGCTGCACTCTGCAGAGTCACAGCTTCTATGTGAGTATATATGGTAAAACACCATCATATACATGTATACTAGGTGAAAAAATGGGAAGGAGGTGGGGAGGAAAGTGATCTGGATTTGCAATCATACCTAAGCATGCAAATGGAGAATTGTAAGTTGGCTCTTTGGTATAACTGCCAGTCACTAATGGTGCACTGATCAAAAGATCCTGACCAGGAAAGAAAAAAAACCAACATACATATATTGAAAAGTTTGTACAGATTCAATCTAAAAAGGCCTATATGCCAAGGTTTTCAATATCAACAATGTCAAGCAATACATGTGGCCCTATTTTCACTAAAACTAAAAATTTCTCCTTAAAATTGGGACTTTATTTCTTTTTCATTGCTCTGCCTCCAGTCATGAAATCTGGAGTCTCATTTCGTAATACTGATACAAAACAAAATGGATTTAAAATGAGGCCTTTATATTTTGAATTCTTTTACAATTGGTTTTGCTTAATTTAGCTCTTTTTTAGTATTATACTCCTTACTAATGAATAAAAAAGCTGAAAGGTTTATTTTCAATTTTAATATCTCTAAATTTTTTAAAATTCCCAATATAAAGAAGATTATCCCAGATTAGATACTAAAAAAAATATATTTTAGAAGTTCTGAGATTTAGTGAACCTAAACCATTATAAAATGTGTTGATATTTTCACAATGATGTACTAGCTGATGCCACAGCACTAAAGAATAATTTATACTGCAGCCATCATGCTAAGTAATTTAATTAGCAGTGCTATTAATAAGGTGGTCAGGGCCTAAATGTCTAGCTCTAGATCAAAGCACATCCTGAAAAACATTTACACCTTAACAAGCTGTTGACAATGATCATGCTTGTACCAGAAAAGTTATTGCTGTGTCTGTATCCCACTATTGTGAGCTTGATAAAACTGATAAAACCCAATCAGAATTACAGAACTAGTAAGATAAATCAGCAACCCCCCCCACCCCCCCCCCCCCCCCCCCCCGACTTGTGCTGATACTGATGGACAGTTTTTGGGTCAGATGTCACCTATTCATTAAATCGCACAATCAATGCAGACAAACGTGTCCACAACACATTGGTGTACATCTTAGACACCTGCCAGTATTTCTCACGGCTCTTAAGTTACAGTCAGCTGAAAGATCCTTTCAGCGATATGTAGAGAATATTTCAAGATAAAATTATATGTTTGACAACTTGTAAATCCAAGTGGAATAATACAACTCTACCTCCTGTGGCCATTTCGACATTCATGGCTACATATTTCTGTTCCATCATATACAGCAACCAATCCAATGCGACTTCCGCTCATTGGAAAGTTTCCGTTGACAAAATCCAAGGCTGCTAAAGTCGAGTCACGTGACCAAAGCAGCAGAAACTTTCAGATGAGCAAATGCATCAATTGTGCAATATAATGAATAGGTGACATCAGACTGAAAAACCATCCATCAGTATCAGCACAGGTTTGGGGGGGGGGGGGGCTGTTTTACGAGACTTTGACAGAACCAATTTGAAACAACAAGCTGAGTGAAATATCTATCAAATGTTTTTGATAGAAAAAAACATATGCATGCTTCATTAATCTTTCATACCAGATGACTCAATAAACTTCCATAAAGTCTAGCAATAAAGCTTCAAAATTGCAACAAGAAAAAAAAAGTGTACCACTTAATTGATCAAAATGATGTCCTTTATAGTGACAATAAATTCACAATGGTAAGAACAATGACGACAGCATTATTATCAATGAGGCAGAGTAAATTGGTATATTTACATTTGTATGTGCATTGGTTTGAATCTGATTTATACTATCTCTGTTTTACACCGTATACTTGAGTACAAGTCAAATCCAACTGCAAACTGCAAAGACCTTGATTTGCCATCCCATAATGACTTGGCAGATCTGGATCCATGCAGTTTGTTAGAACTAGTTAGTTGAACAAACAACACAGACCCTAATCTGCCAGTGCATAATGTATGTTGCTTTCATTTGGATCTGACTAATATGCAAGTATATACGGTATCTTCTGTTTCATACTAGATGTATCTTCTAACCCCCTGGGGGCTCAGGGATGTAGAATAGTCCTAATGTGCTCTCATGCATGTCATATGAGGCAAATAAAGGAGGCAGGAGCTCCGGTGGTTCAATGGTTAGAGTGTTGGACTTGCACCTGAAAGGGTGTAGGTTTGATAATTACCATCAGATCAGGTCAGGTTGGTTCCTGTGGTGTGTCCTCAGGCAAGGCACTTTACTCCAATTGACTCAGCATTAAATAACCTACTTTTCTTGCTGTGCCATAAAACACCAAACCAAACTGAATCAGTCCACCGTTTTGAAAATGTCTGCTGAGGACTGAAAGGAGTTCCATATTCCAGAAGCATGCAGGCATCAGAACTGTGATGACCAGCCAACCATGGCCAGTTGGCCATCCCAATTTTGTCACAAATTATGAATATGCACTGAGCTCACTCTTGTGAAGCTCCACTCAAGAAAAACCAACTGTTTTATACGGCTACATCTCTCAACACCAAAATAGTATATTATTATTATTTTGTACCCCTCACCAGAGGTCACCCATTGTATACAACGCCACATATGCATTGTTGAGCAGATTGCCTTATAAGAGGGGGACAACTGTACACCTCTCCATCTATAACTCACAATCAATGGGACCATAAACATCGACTGTAACATAAATGAAGGTGTAAGAGAGCGAGGAAAACAAAACTTTTGGGTTAAGATTGACAATAAGCAGGGGTTGGGGGTAGCGGGGTGATGGTAATAGGTGGCATCGCTAACAACTTTAATTCATACATGAAAATTCTAATCTCCAGTGTCCTACACAAATATTTGTATTATGGATTTTATTATTAATGGATGCTAAATCTTAAGAAGTCAACAATAGGTAATAAATTGATAATAGACTTTTGATATAAATCCAGTTGACATTCAGGTCTCACAAATTCGTGCTTCAGTAAAGCCTCAGCATTAAACCATGTGTATCCATCATAAGCAAAACAAAAATTAACTAAGACTTCATAGGACATAAACTGCCTGATCCAAACATGTCAATATGGTTGCACTAGTTAACTCTTCAAGATGGCAATTTTAAAGTCACTAAATTTTCATTGATAGCACGTCAATAATTGATTTGTACTAATAAACACAAATAGCATACAGCAGCTGCACTGTCCCAAACACAACATCTGGATTTACCACAAAAAAATTAAAATATGCACTGAAAAGAAAGAGAAAATTCAGAAATATGCAGATTTTATTAAAACTTGCAAGCTATTTTCAAATATAAGACTTCAAAGATTAAAGAAGAGTACACGCATTTGCCAAGAGTGAAACATAACAAGTTGTCTACAGTGTGTGATTTTAACAAGAAAACATACTGATCTACACCTGGCTGTTACTGTGATGTTGGAACCTTTCATATACTGTAATTGACTGGAGACAACTAATCTGTTAATTTGCTTGTGTCATCATGTTGAAGGACCATTAAGTTCTCAACAGCTATCAAAATGAACCAGCTTTGCCACTCAGTAAGCACCTAATTAGGTTATCGGGGCAATGCTCGCAGGCACCAACATGACAGTCGATTGACTCTTTATCACATTTATGGTGATTACACTGAAACCCTGATAAAAGATATAATTAAAACACTAATTTCACTTAATAAGACTTCTTTAATTGGTATCTATTTCATACAATGCTGCCACCACAAGGTATTTACCAGCATTTTCATTGATCTATATTCACTGAGAAAATATTTTTGATCAGGAAAATCGTACAAAATATATGAGTTCTATAACAAAATGAGTGATATATCATGCTTTAATTTACCAATTTTGATAATGCTTTTTTAACATTAAGCAAAGAGGAGGCTATTTTTGGCATTTTCTATAAGAAAAAATGTGATCCTCACTTGCCTCGGTGTTATAAGTGGGTTCATGGGTTGTCTGGATGCACCAAAATGAGGGAACAATGTATATACACAGATCCATAGCTACCCAACTCATTTCTTTGTATATATACAAATCCATAGCTACCCCACTCATTTCAATGTATATATACAGATCAATAACTACCCCACTCATTTCAGTGTATATATACAGATCCATAGTTACCACACTCATTCCAGTGTATATATACAGATCAACAGCTACCCCCACTCATTTCAGTGTACATACACATATCAATAGCTACCCTACTCATTTCAGTGTAAATATATAGATCAATAGCTACTCCACTCATTTCAGTGTATATATACATATCCATAGCTACTCCACTCATTTCAGTGTCAATATATACAGATCCATAGCTACCCCACTCATTTCAGTGTATATACACATATCAATAGCTACCCCACTCATTTCAGTGTATATACACATATCAATAGCTACCCTACTAATTTCAGTGTATAGATACATATCCATTGCTACCCCACTCATTTCAGTGTATAAATACAGATCCATAGCTGCTCTGCTCATTTCAGTGTAGATATACTTATCCATAGCTACCCCATTGATTTCAGGAAATTCTCCTAGCAAAAAGCTGCCCCAATTAAAATATTATTCTGATGCCCCTGAGAATTACGATAAATACAAATGTCAGATTATTAGCATTGACTGATATAAGCATCTACAGTACTGTTGCTGCTGCTGATACTGACTGATCAGGTATTGTCATACAAATTATAAACAGATGGTCTATATCAGCTGACATGCTTACCATATATACTCGTGTATAAGCCTATACCAACTACAAACTGCATAAACCCAGATCTGCCATAGCATAATGTGCTGGCAGATCTGGGTCTATGCAGTTTTTAAGGACTAGTCAGTAGAACAAACAACAAAGATCTTGATCTGCCGGCGCATTATGCACCTGCAGATCAGGGTCTATGTTGTTTGTATTTGGACTGTGCTTATACGCGAGTACATATGGTAATTAACCCCTACCCCTCAGTTCCTCTATGTTTTCCTTGTGTATACCTGCTCCGTTGAAGATAGTTAAAAGTCTATGCATGACAGGTGACATGAGGAAAGTGTTGATTAATAATGATATACACAGCATATTGTGACCTGATCCAGACAGCTATTTTGTGCAGGTGAAATAAAAACAGCACTTTGTGTTCTAGGAATGAAGGAAAGAAGAAAGAATGACAGAGGGGTTATAACATACTGTGTATTCATTATTTTTCATCGAGTACCAATTTTGTGGATTTCATGGTTGCTACAAATCATGAATTCAAAGACCCAAGGAACAGTATTTCTACCGTGGAAATAACATGACTACTTTCAAAATCAATGAACAGTATTGCTACTGTGGAAACAATAAGACTACTTTCAAAATCAATGAACAGTATTGCTACTGTGGAAACAATAAGACTACTTCCAAAAATCAACGAATAGTATTTCTATTGTGGAAACAATAGGACTATTACCATGAAACAATAATACTACTACCATGGAAACAATATGACTACTTCTAAAATCCACAAGTTTAGCTACAGATTAAACTGTCTTTTTTTTTTTTTAACCATGAAAATTTATACCCACAAAACTCAATGCAAATAAGCAAATATTATGCATAATGTTCTCGCATTTGGATGACTTTTTTATGTGATTATTTATAAATTAGCATGAATCACACAATCTGGACTAGACTCTACCACAATGAGGTCATCATACATGTATTAACAACCAACTCTTAAATAAACAAAACTGAAGAAACCCACAAATCTTAATTAAACTAGAATAAATGCATACAAAAAACAATTGTTATCTCTTGTATGATGAAAAGTAATAATGAACAAACTGACAAGATCATTAGAATGAAACAGACCTTCTCACATGATGTTACTGGCAGCCATGTTGTCAGGCTACTCACAGAATGTACTATTCACTATATGCTGGGCCTATTACAGATAAAGTTAACTTTTTTAATTTCAGGAAAATATGTTAAAACAAACATCAAAAAAAGAAAAACAGAGAACAGGTTTTTATTTAGTGTTTATATTCATTTATTAATTATGTTTAGTGTTTATATTCATTTATTAATTTTGTGCTGCTTATGTCTTTATATGCCTTGTTGAATATGGCAAATTCTGGTAGACCAGCTGCAAGCCCGTCTGTAATAAAGGTAAACCTAGTGACCTTACATGAAAGGCCTATACCATTTGTGGTTGATAAAAGAACCTGTCATGCAAAGCTAATAATACAACCAAGTGTCTACATCTTGTAGAAACCAATGATAGATATCAGACATTCTTGATTCAGAACTGGGCATCTGGGATAGAATTTCTAAAGGACTGTATTTATTCAGATCAGGATCTTCCGTTGAAATTAATTGTGAAACGACAAACTGAATCAGATTTGCTATCCTGAATAATGTATAGCTTTCGCTTGCCAACAAAGTTATTTCTGTGATGCATCTTAATTTTATAACAGTCAAATCTTTAGAAAAATCCTAACAGAAGCAGATTATCAGTGTGATTCATTAAATATTGAAAGCAAAAGAATGATGGCAGTGCAACTTAGAGCATAAAAAAAGATGTCATTTACATATCTATTTTTGATTTTCCAGGCAAAACTTTTTGTTTGTTGAAATCAACGTTTGGGATACTGCTCATCCTAAACTATCAGTATGATTAAATTTGTATGCCCTGGGTCTGTAATCTACCATATATACTCTTATATGTCTGTTCCAACTATAAACAACATAGACCCTGATCTGCCATCACATAATGTGCCAGCAGATCAGGGTCTATGCAGTATGTGGTTGGATTTGAGTTATAAGTATATACAGTATCAAGTTTATGCACTTTCTGGATTCAAATG
Source organism: Margaritifera margaritifera (assembly GCA_029931535.1). Taxonomy (NCBI): domain Eukaryota; kingdom Metazoa; phylum Mollusca; class Bivalvia; order Unionida; family Margaritiferidae; genus Margaritifera; species Margaritifera margaritifera. Next base: position 1,016,880 of record JAQPZY010001484.1, read on the forward strand.
AGTGTCATCTTATCTATGATTCTGCATTATGTTGTCAGTTTCTGGATTCAAACAGATGTCATCTTATCTATGATTCTGCATTATGTTGTCAGTTTCTGGATTCAAACAGGTGTTATCTTATCTATGATTCTGTATTATGTTGTCAGTTTCTGGATTCAAATGGGTATCATCTTATCTATGATTCTGCATTATGTCAGTTTCTGGATTCAAATGGGTGTCATCTTGTCTATGATTCTGCATGCATTATGTTGTCAGTTTCTGTATTCAAATGGTGTCATCTTGTCTATGATTCCGGATTCAAACGGGTGTCCTGTTATCTATGATTCTGTATTATGTTGTCAGTTTCTGGATTCAAATGGGTGTCAACTTGTCTATGATTCTGCATTATGTTGTCAGCTTCTGGATTCAAACTTGTGTTATCTATAATTCTGGATTCAACGAGTGCCATCTGATCTATGAGTCTGCATGATGTTGTCAGTTTCTGGATTCAAACAGGTGTCATCTTATCTATGATTCTGCATATGTTGTACATTTACCCCAATGCACGCATACATTTGTCTTCAGCTGATTATCAGAATCTTTTTGGCTCTCTATTTTCACCGTTCCATATGTGTGCTTCAAAATGAAATTGGCCTAAAATCACAAGATTGTCTACAGGCAAAGGCAGAATGGACTATGTTACAATAATAAACATACTGCCAGGCCTGGACCTTTCACATCTCTCAGCACTTTCACATCAGCACTTATACTCTTGAGAAAGTGTGATGACAGCTAAAACTATAAATGTAACTATTTTAGTAACATGAAAATTTCATAGATTCATTGAACTTAATATTTGCAACATTTAAATATTATTTTTAATTTGGTCATTGGCAATGCACAAAACCTACTATATAACTATACAGCTAAGAAAATACACAATTTATATTAATTACATTGTCTTCTTAAATTTAATTACCATATATACAATGTTTACATGTGAAACCAACTGCATACAGCATAGACCCAGATCTGCTGTCACATAATGTGTTGGCAGATTTGGGTCTATGCGTTTGTAGGGCCCTGGGTGGCCGAGTGGTCTAAGGCTTGCCTTTAGAGATCACTCATATTTCACCTCTGTCACATGGGTTTGAATAACAGCTCAACCAATGTGGATATTTAGAAAGCTTGCCAGTAGGTGGGTTGGTGGTTCTTCCCAGGCTCTTCCTCTACCAAATATACTGGCTGCCATGTATAGCGTATCATATACTGAACATGGTGTTACCCCACCAAAAAACTATGCAGTTTGTGACGACTAATCAAGAGAACAACAAAGACCCAGATCTGCAGGTGCATTATGCAACTGCAGATCTGGGTCTATGCAGTTCGCAGTTGGATCTGACTATAAGCAAGTATATAAGGCAATTTGACAAGTAGAATATGGAATACTGTTACCGTATATACTTGTGTATAATCCGGGTCCAAACGGTAACAACACAGACCCTGATCTGCCGTTGCATAATGCACTGGCAGATCAGGACCTATGTTGTTTGTTCTACTGATTAGTCCTTACAAACTGCAAAGACCAAGATCTGCCGGCGCATTATGCGATGGCATATCAGGGTCTATGCAGTTTGCAGTTGGTATTAGCTTATACGCAAGTATATACGGTAATTCATTTATGTTCATTGTTATCAATTTTTGTGGTTGTGTGAAAAATGACACTTGAATTCATGACTCAAAGAAGGGGTCCCATGTTTTCACAAAAGGATTATTGTTTGATGGGTCTTTAAATTCATGGTTTCTAGAAACCACAAAAATAAGTACTCCACAAAAACCACAAAAATGAGTACACCATGAAAACCACAAACATTAGTAGCCCACAAAAATTAGTGAACTGACAAGATATATGCTATTAAATGAAATCCCAAATTATTATTTTGGAAACTCTGGACAGAAGTAAGAATGATTATTAAAAATTAGAACCTTAATCCTTGTATTTTTTGCCATTTGTTATATTGAAGCCATATAAATATTAGATGTCTTTTAACACTACCAAGCCCTGTTTAACTAAGAAGATGATTATACATTAGACTTAAAGGTACTTTTACTTCTAAATATTCACTCCTTGCAGGCTGGAGATGTAAAATAAATGCTTTTACTTATAAATATCCACTCCTTGCTGGCTGGAGATGCAGAATAAGTGCTTTTACTTATAAATATCCACTACTTGCTGACTGGAGATGTAGAATAAGTGCTTTTACTTATAAATATCCACTCCTTGCAGGCTGGGGATGTAGAATAAGTGCTTTTACTTATAAATATCCACTCCTTGCAGACTGGAGATGTAGAATAAGTGCTTTTACTTATAAATATCCACTCCTTGCAGACTGGAGATGTAGAATAAATGCTTTTACTTATAAATATCCACTCCTTGCTGGCTGGGGATGTAGAATAAGTGCTTTTACTTATAAATATCCACTCCTTGCAGACTGGGGATGTAGAATAAGTGCTTTTACTTATAAATATCCACTCCTTGCTGGCTGGGGATGTAGAATAAGTGCTTTTACTTATAAATATCCACTCCTTGCAGACTGGAGATGTAGAATAAGTGCTTTTACTTATAAATATCCACCCCTTGCTGACTGGAGATGTAGAATAAATTCTTTTGCTTATAAATATCCACCCCTTGCTGGCTGGAGATGTAGAATAAATGCTTTTACTTATAAATATCCAATCCATGCTGGCTGGAGATGTAGAATAAATGCTTTTACTTATAAATATCCACTCCTTGCAGACTGGGGATGTAGAATAAGTGCTTTTACTTATAAATATCCACTCCTTGCAGACTGGAGATGTAGAATAAGTGCTTTTACTTATAAATATCCACTCCTTGCAGACTGGAGATGTAGAATAAGTGCTTTTACTTATAAATATCCACTCCTTGCAGACTGGAGATGTAGAATAAGTGCTTTTACTTATAAATATCCACTCCTTGCAGACTGGGGATGTAGAATAAGTGCTTTTACTTATAAATATCCACTCCTTGCAGACTGGAGATGTAGAATAAGTGCTTTTACTTATAAATATCCACTCCTTGCAGACTGGAGATGTAGAATAAGTGCTTTTACTTATAAATATCCACTCCTTGCAGGCTGGAGATGTAGAATAAGTGCTGTTATTTATAAATATCCACTCCTTGCAGACTGGGGATGTAGAATAAGTGCTTTTACTTATAAATATCCACTCCTTGCAGACTGGGGATGTAGAATAAGTGCTTTTACTTATACATGTAAATATCCACTCCTTGCTGACTAGGGATGTAGAATAAGTGCTTTTACTTATAAATATCCACCCCCTGCAGACTGGGGATGTAGAATAAGTTCTTTTAATACCATCAGATTAGCTAAGGTCAGCTAATGTGGTGTACTTGGGCAATGCACTTTTCTCCAATTGCCTTGGCACTAATAACCTACTTGTGTTATTGTGGCGTAAAACACCAAACCAAACTTATAAATATCCAGATATGATAGATGTGCATCAAGCACAATTACATTTTCTTTCATGAGTTGTTTTGTCAGGATGTGCAGATATTTGTGGAAGAAAATTTTCTAGTGACTTTTTAAGAATTTAAAAAATACATTAAACAAAGTATCTCTTTGAACAATCTACAAACTCTTGGTAATAGCATGGACTACATCCAGCATGATTCTTTTAACTTATAAATTCATAATTCATTTGTCCTAAAAACATCAAAGAATGTGAGGGAAAAAACCAAAACAAAATGTATAACAGTAACGCCCAAATAATCTTCCATGGAGAGATGCTAATATAATTTTTATTCACCCAAAAAGTTGGACTTAAAAAATCAGTTTACAGAATAATTCTTCTTTTCATTGCTCAAGTGTTTATAAATTGGCCCTCCCCTATTCTGAATAATTCTGCTGTTTTAACTTTTTAATTTACCAGAAATGACTGCATCCAGATCACCAAAATTCTTGAACATTCACACAGAAAATAATGTGTGATCTATGAATTTATCTGCCCTGGTAAAAAAAAAAAAAAAAAAAAAAAAATTAATAACTGTTCCTGATAGTATGATAAACATGTATAAAAAATAGTCACCAGCAGAATGGCTGATCCCTCCAACTGACTGTAGCTATTATGGTACAAATATAAAATAACATAATTTTGCAATTTCAAGTCAAGTGACCTTAACCTTTGATCAATCTAACACAGACTCAAAAAGTAGCTGCCCCTCCTCATATGCTGTGCAATTATGATGTTAATAAAAATTGGATGCAGGAAACTTGAGGAAAGTAGTCTTATCACATAAAACCAAAAATGACAATTTTAGCTCATGTCACCTTAACCTTTGACCTCTAGGCTCAATAATCAATATGGATATGCCTTTGCCCAACTGTTAACTACCTATAAAGTTTGATGAAAACTGGAATAAGAAATTCAACATAGCGACAAGACACAAAAAAAATCTGCAATGTCGGCAAACCGTGACCATGATTTGACACATCTTGGCCTCAGAATAAATAGGGGGCTGCCCCTGTCCAAGTGTGTCTACCTATAAAGTTTGATAAAAGTTAGGCCAAGGAAACTTGAAAGGAAATCACATTTACAGCCCCAGAGACATTCACCTTGATAATAGCAGTGCCAAGTCGCAAAGCTTTTGCCTCTACCCATGGGTAAGCCACATATTAAGAAAAAAAGACTACAGCAAAATCTAGTTATGTTGGGAAAACTGCCTTGTGTACTGACGGATGGGTGTACAGACAGACAGATATCACTATCACTATATCCCCAACACCATTGGTCAGGGGAATAATGAGTTACTAACACTGACTTTATTTATCTGTAGGCTTACAAGTTGTTGTCATGTTCTCAAGGATACCTAATTACAACTACCACAGCACAACTCAAGCAACGGATTATCCAAGCTTTACTTGGAGGCGGGTCCTTTTGCTTTTTACTGAAGTTTAAAGTCTATCATTACACCACTCAAGGTTGTTTACTTTCTGTATACAAACTGCCTTGATAGATAGCACATGTCTACCAGATTTTCTGGTCAGATTAAATAATGGTTAGAACAGCATACCAAACCTAGGTTATGCTATTGGGTACCAAAAATGATATTAATCAAATCTCTTTAAAATTCTTATTTCAATACGTCAGGGTTAAGATAAAATATAATAAAATGGGAATCAGTGTCTACTTCATGCTTTGTAAATTTAAGGAATGAAATTATCATTCCTAATGAACCAATTTCATTTGCCTGTGACCATCTCGTAACTGGGTAGAGCAGTGTTTTCTCCATAGGCCGTATTATTTCTTTTTCTTGCTAAATTAATGTGAAATTTTCTCATGTTCTTTTTCCAGATAAGAATGCTAACAGATTAAGAACTGAAATATGTTAGTGCCTACACTTAACCCCATCTTAGGCTCTTTATTTCAAATTGATGCACAGTTTAAAAGAAATAAAATCATATTTTCTTTTTCATTTTGTAATTTTTGAGCCAACCTTTTTAATTCATGATTATCAGCAGTATTTTCTGATGCATTCTTTGTCACTGAATAGCTGAGCTATCACTCCTGGTACTGGTATCAGATGCTGAGTAAATGCCCCCACTGTCATCATCATTAATTTCAGTTGAGTCATTTCCAATAGCCACTAATACATAGTACACCGCTCCCTCGTTATAGCACGCCGGGATAACTTGCAGACCCACTTATAACATGAAGCAAAGTGTGGATCCCCTTTTTCCTTTTAAAAAATGACCCCAAAATAGGCCCCTGTTTGTTGAATGTGAAAAAAAACACGATCAAAATTGGTAAATGAAACCCTGATATAGTGCTTGTTTTATAGTCGAAAACGGCATTAAGTGCCCAGGAGTTTGAATCAACATGATGAAATTCACAACTTTTAATACGAAGTCATATATTTTATGAAATTTTCTTTATATAACAAATTCTCAGAACACTGTAAATAACAATATATATATATATATGCAATGAAATTTCACAGATATCATCCAATCTGATCCAGAGTTCTCTAGTAGCAACATTAACAAATAAACTTTATTGACACACCAATTACAACTTCCGGTAGGGATCAACATCTCTATTTAAATGGAAGTCCAGGCATTTTTATTTAAATTTGTTATAATTCCTCCCATAAGAACTCAGATGTTTAGACCCCAGTGTCTTTTGCTGAAATTCTACCCACTCTTTTTGAGGAACCACATTCCTCCAATTACAGTCTTCACGTTATGATGCTTACTTCATATACCATGACATGACCTTTTCGCATCATGACCGCTATACAGCAAAAATGAACTATAGGTGTGTCATATGTGCAGCAACTTATTCATTTGTTCAACTGATCCTAGTGGTGGCAACACTTTAAGAAATAAATTCCAGTTAAATAAGTTTTGTAAAGTGAAATTAGTGTTTTAGTTTTATCTTTTAATTTGGTTTCTGTGTAATTGTCACAAATGTGATATGCCCTCTTGTATTCAAACATGAATCAAATCAAGTAAAGGGGGTAGAATAAAAAAGTTAAAAGGCATGCAAATCTGCTCTGCATAAGAGCTAGTAGTCGTGGTTGTGTGTCAAGTCAACACATTTTAGTTGACCAATTGAACACAGTTATAAACATTATTATGCAAGTAATATAATGAAAGTATCTAACTTTAGTCAGTGGTTTATCCTACTCAATTGCAAAGTTTGGAGTGAACTTAATATTCCCAACTTGCCACTCAGAGATCTGCTCAAGGATAAGCAGAAATGTCACTATTACTTGCAATGAAATCACAGCATCAATATTTTACTAACAGAACAATGAAAAATCCAGTTTTTATGTTGTTGCTTCAGAAAATAAATGTCCATCGTTTTTGAAAAAAGAACCTTGTTTTGTTGTGAATCAACAATAACACTAATATGCATCCACAATCACATGCAAAAAGCAGTGATAATACACAATGTTTTTGCCGGTACATATGTGACGTGTTGAAATCTCTTGGAGTAATGTTTTTAATGATCTTTCTGAGATTGATTATCTTGAAAATAAAGGTAATTTATAAAGAAAAGTGAACAACTTTGCCAGAAAAAGCTATTTATTGACAATTATTCCAAATGTGATTATAAAACAAGTATTCAAATATTTAACACACACAGTCACACACACACATCCCTTCTCACTGTCAATGTCCATCCCTTTCTTAATTTTTTTGAGGTCCCTCAGTAACTCACGCCACAGCCTATGTTGCACTCTATGTTTTAGGAGCCCATTGTGCACAAGTTATTGAGGGATAGGTGTAGAATAAATGGAGTATCCATTCATTAAATTCCAGGACCTTGAATTCCTTCAACACTTTTGGCCAAAACAAAAACCATAAACATGAGTACAAATTATCTGCATCTTCTTTTTCTCCTCACCTCTGCCACCATTTTTCACTTATTTACAGTCGAGTTATCTGTTTTTCATATTGAAAAACTATGTTCTATGTACCATTTGGTCATATTGGTGCTGAAATACATATCTCCCTACCTGTGTCCACATAGAAAACGCCTCTTCAATACTTCATTACCCCAAATTTCCATTTGTAATTTCTTTAGATCGGTATGTAGAATTTTCATAAGAAAGTTGGTAATAATTCCAAAAAATCCAGAATTTTGGAGATCTACTTGCAATAGAAAAGTAACAGTGTACTTTTACAGGATCTATATAATGAAATTAGAAAACATAGGGCAGCTTTCAAGATTTTTCTTCTGAGTAAAATGTCATTTGTCAAATGCTGATAAAATGTTTTTAAAATTAGATAATAATCAGTATCATGTAGGGGTGAAACGATACACCTGTGCCGCGTATCGATACGATTCACGATACAAAGCCTATGATACGATACATTATAGATTCTCAGTTTAAAGAATAAGAAGGGAAACGACGAATAATTATTCATGACTGCTGAAGATTAAAGTAACTTATATAGGGTAGATATCGTTTTGTATTGATTCTTCACCTCTTGTATCGATACGTGTATCAATATGGCAAAAGTATTGATGCATCGATATATCGATAAATCGTTTCACCCCTAATATCATGAAACTGTGGCACTGCAGATTGTACATTGTACCTTATTCTTGTTGACTTCGACTCTTTTCCAACACTGGCAAAGCTACATTTATTGTATGAGACCTATCTAATAGAATATCCAAGCCACATTTATTGTACGAGACCTATCCAATAGAATTGGATGATACCTAACCAATATAATTTTTTACCTAACAAAATAAAAATAGTATTGCAACAAATGTTCAAATTTTTTAATTCCAATTTTTGGGAAACAGTGAACGTTTCAATTTATGCAGGAAAAAAAAAAATTATTTTTTCCAATAATTGTGTACCAATTTCTATAGATTTCATGGTTGCTAAAAACCATGAATTTAAAGAGCAGAGCAAAATAACAATCTTTATGTAGTGACAACATGACACCATCACAAACTCATGAAATCATGTACCAATGAAAAAGTCATTTTCTGCAAAACAATGAAAATTAATACAATGGAAATTGATACCAAGAAAATTGATACACATGATAATTGATACATTTGAAAATAAATAAATGACAGTATGTGATATCACTTTCAGAAACTGAAAATTGTTAACAAAACCATCACTTGTTAAAAGTGCTGTCTATTTTATTACACAGGTGAGACAAAAACTGTTGTGTGTGTGTGTGTGTGTGTATATATATATATATATATATATATGCCACCACAACAATGCCAAATTGCAGCTTACCTGGATTAATGATACTCGAGTTGAGTTGATTCTGCGTGTACTAAGATTCTTTATTTCTGCCCACACAGGTATTGCTTCTTTGACTGTATATCCCTTTTTAGGAAGCTTGATATGAGCTGTAACTGTCCCTGATATACAACATAAGGATCCAATGACTTCAAATGTGTCACTTTCTACTGGAAGCTGCAACAAACAGGAAGTATGTTAGGATTACAGGAACTACATGTTCTATAATACAATCTTCCAAAGAAGATGTTTCTCAAAACATAAAATTCCCTTCTAACCATATATATACAGAAACACTAACTAAGGTTCTCCATAGTGCAGGAGCTGCAGCAGCTCAGCTGGTAGATACTCATGCTTGTAATTCAAGGGTTGTGGGTTCGATACCCATTCAGGCCACTCATACCGGCTTCACTTTTTCCATAGTATACTCTGGAAAGGATTTAGGAATAGCAACAACAAAAAAATCCATGGAAAACAGTGGAAAAACTTAACATTTTGCAAAAAGTATCCAGGAAACCCTGGACATTGTCCATGGAAAAGGCTGGACATGCCTGGAAAAGTATGGACAGTTTGGACAGAATTTTTTTGATATATTTCAGCATGGAAAACCCTGGAAAAAAACTGAATCAATATTCAAGATTGGCACTTAGAATTATTTTTCATTTCTTCTGCTAAGAATTTGTCCTATCCTTTAACTATCAAGATCCAAGTACCTAAGGCCTAAGGAAAGAGCAACCATGACTAAATTGCACTTGTTTCTATTCGTGTTCTTCCTTAACCTACATACCACAAGTGTTACAATAACACATAATTATTTGTGTACAACATGTGTACCAGTAATTCAATGTTAATGATGAATTAAACTTCATTATACACAAATGTACATGTAACACAAAATATACTTGTATGGAAAGATACCCTGAAAACATAGCTAAATTCCTGACCAGAAAATGTCTGTTGTATTTACAACCATAAATATGTGCATTATCATTTTCTGACTAACAGTTTACTGCAAAATACAGCCTGTCTCAAGTCCATTAGGTTTACTGCAAAATACAATTCAAGTTCAACAAAGGTGCTACTGTGATTTTTTTCTCCAAAATTTATAAACTTCTGAACAGATTTGCAAATTTCAATAAGTTGTATCAACAACAACAACACACACACACACACACACACACACACACACACACAAAAGAATTTCATTTTTTTTATAAATATTTTAGGATTCTAAAAGAGAAAAACATTGAAATAAAATTTCCAACTTTGTATATTATGTATCAAAGCTAGAATAAAGCAACTTGTGTGTGTGTAAATTTTAAAATGGCGATACAAGTGAGCATACACAATCACACATTGCAGACACACCTTGTAAACAAGGACTTTTTTAACATCCGACAATAAATTAGTTTCTATAATTTCATTTAAAACAATATTATTTGGCACCAAACATTCAACTGTGTATATTCTAATGAAATCATATAAAATAATTTATTGTTGGATACTGAAAAATTATCCGACATGGAAAAGATGTTTCAATGGCAAAAGTCCAGAGCCCAAAAGATTTCCACTGCAATTGCTATAATAATTTAGACTTGGCCACACTTCCGTTTCCAGAATTTAAACCATTGGCGATATGCATCGATGGAATTATGTTTCATTGACTTGCGGTTTTGTTTCTTCACTCTTTGTGCTTTCCAGTATCATGCGGTATATAAAAATATCCTAGTGATCACATGCTGACAATTGAATTTGGGACAACCTTCATTTACCAGCTGAAATAGAAAGGCCATTGGATTCTGAAAAACTGCTGCCTGTGACTAAAACCTGCTTTTGAATTCACTTTTTGGGGCCTACTTGATGATGATCAATTTCGCAAAAAAATGTATGTTTCAAAGAAATTATGTATTTATTACTTGATGAATAAATTATCTTAATGGTTATTGCTTATTTGTGTTATTTCAGCTAACACTTTGATACTGAGCAAGCCGTTTCAAATGTAGTGGCTCAAAAGCACAGGGGCTCATATCGTTGCTTACAATTTACCTATAAATCATACATGTACTATATAATACTACAAGGAAGGACACTTCTCTCCCATCTCACGCGACCTATTTAAGAATCAACACTGTTATTTCAAGCTACACTTTGCATTGGATAATAAATTTGGTACCGATGTTTAGCTCTGGCATTCAACTTTTTATGCCTACACAAAGTTTGACTTACCACCACACCTTTAAGGAATGCAAGACCATTTTTGCACGCTACCGGTCGACATGGTCATGATCGTGCCTGCTTAATATGCAACTGCAATGCACTGAATGGAATACTGCTCCCTTATTGGTTGACTGAAAATTAGGTTATCAGTAGGCGCAGTACGTCATTTTCGGTCGACCAGCAAGGGCAGTGTTCCAGTCAGCTCGTTGCACTAGGATATTAAGCAGGTGCAATAATGACCATGTTGACTGGTCGTGTGGTCTGAGAATTTCCTGTGTGTGTGTGTGTGTGGGGAGGGGGGGGAAGGAGTGGCTGTTTTTTAAGCCCAAATTCGTTGAATTTAGTGGGGATTCGCTTTTATCAGAAGAAAATTATTTTCTAGGGAAATCTCATTTTCATGACAAATTGTCAGGGTTTTCTAGGTAAACATTCCAGGGTTGTCCAGGCCAATATTCCAGGGTTTTCCATGATATTCCAGGGTTTTATGAACACAAACAGGGTCAAATCAGGACTTCTGTCACTTAAACTACTGATAATCTGATATAATGGGATGTCCTGGAAAGACAAAACAGGACCAACCAGAACTATAATTGTAATATGTCAGTTAGCAGTAATTTAAAATCTGACCTTAGCAGCTCAGAATCTACAAGATGGCAGAAAGTGTAGTTTACTGCCAAATTGCTCTCTGTTTTACAATTTGTGCTAGTGAGAGACATCTCTTTGGCTGTCAAGTATGGGCTACAAAGATTCAAAAGGCAAAATTCTCTTTTTGGAATATTTTGCCAGAAAGACTTCTCATTAGTGAGTAAATGTTGATAAATTATCAACAAATGTTGATCCACAGACTGAAGTATCTACATAAAATTTTACTACTTGAAATGTATCTTACAAAATAAAAATACTTTTCTTCCATAATCACTGAATTAAATTACTTCTTAGTTCAACTATTTTAAGTTCTGACTCCGACACTTCAAGAGTGGGCCCCATCATAAGGCTTTGAAACAAGGCTGAAAATCAGTCTGAAAATATTTATTTCCAAAACAAGTTTTGATGACTCTTCTTTCCATATAATAACCATTTTACTAATACATTTTTTAACCAATCTCTGAATATTCTCAAAATGGAGCGATTTAATATTTGCAGTTCAGAGTTACATTCCCTGTGGATTCATATACCTGGCTGTCATTAATTAGGATTATGAAGGAAGATTCTTGGAAACAAGTACATCAGGCTCTGATAGTGGAGTGGAATATCTTGTATGATATGTCCAGGAATCCAGTGTTAGGCAATTCTCTAAATAACCCCAGTCATAACACAGATTCCTACAAAGTACAAAGGGTAGTCATGGGAATGAAGGGGTATCACCTACACATATATTAGTGAAGAGACAGACAAGGTCATCACAACTGTTAAGCAGGCTCAGATTTATTCTGGGAACCAGAACATCCCAAAACTTACCAATACATCCCAGTATATCCAAGGACAAACTAGAACATTCTGCAATATCCCAGGACTTACCAGGGCATCCCAGGACTTACTAGGACATCCTACAAATTATCAGGACATGTCCTTGTTTGTTTTGTCCAGGGATGTCCCATTTTAACATTGTCCTAGTTAGTCCTGGTGTTGGGGTCTGGGAGGTCACAGGACATCATGCTTTATTTTGACAGGGGTGACCCCATATAATATTGTCATGCACAGTTAATGTAAATCTATATAATGATTACAATCAATTTAAAAATAAGCAAGTAAAAGTAAATAAATAAACAAGAGGTTCAAGTATGTATGTATGTATGTATGTATGTATGTATGTATGTATGTATGTATGTATGTATGTATATATGTATGTATGTTAGTGTTTTACAGCTCCTCAGCACCATTGTGGCTATATGGTACCAACTAAAGGCAAAGTTTAAAAAAATGTAAAACTGAATTACTAAAAAATGTAGCAAGAGAAACCCTTCTAAGTAAATGTCAGCATGAAGTACAAAAAGATAAAATATAAAAGGTAAAGATGTTACAATTCTGTAAAATAGATATAAAAATAAAAGTGGGCCTGACATCGTTCACCTAGTTTAAATAGCTTAACAGTTGACCATTTCACTAACAGGCTTATGTAGTATTGTAAAAACAGAACCCTATGCAAACAATCTCCAAAAACTTAAACTTCATACGAGTGTCATGTCAATTTAACATTTTTTATATTTTTTTTATACTGAATTCTGATAAAAATTATTTCCAAAAACAAAGGCATAATTAATATGTATAGTATCTTACTTATAATCAAAGTCATCAAGGAGCTTGATGACACAAATCTACTTCCCAAGTTTTATTGAAAATGGATGAGAAATATAGTCTCTAGATCTAAAGAGGTAACAAGCTCAGCCAATCAGATGCAAGACCATCTCATTAATATGTATACCATATTTAGCTGTGTATAACGTGCACTTTTTTCACCTAATTTTCTTACATTAAGTCGGGAGTACGCGTTTTATAGAACTAAAAAAAAAGTTTTTTTCCAGGTTGATCTGACGAAAGGATGAAGGCACTATAACTGCCTACATGTGTCACATTCATTCCTTGTGAAATACTAAATCCATTGCACATTGCATTTTAATTAAACTGTTTGCCGGGAATAGCCTTATTAATGAAATAAATAATGCTTACAAACCTTGATAGTCATGTTCTTTGATTGCTTATGTTAATAAATTCGTTTCATTTTGCATCACTGTGTAGTGTTTTGTTCTGTGCCTCGACTGGAAATACATATACATAACGACTGGTAACTTGTTGTTCTAACGCTGTGCAAGGCACCGCATTGCAACGGAACGAATATGATTACTGTACCCGTACCGTTAATGTTAAGTATTCCATAACTGTGGATCTAATACAATTTGTCTTCATTTATTCTTGGTTGAACTGAAATATAACATTTATAATTCAAGCAGTGTTAATGTTCTCATCAGAGGCACCTTTAGGAGATGTATTTTTTGTGACTATGGTTAGTCTGTTATGGTAACACTGACACATCATGAAACAAAATAATCAATTAATGTATGAAGTCAGAAAACATTTTTTTTTTTTCCTTTAGAAAATAAGCTTGGTTCTTCGTTTTATTTCTCATCTTAAATCATAGTATTTTATATATTTTTGTAACTATACAGTGATCAATGCTTCATTGACTCAGTGTGATCTTTTCACAGTAATCAGTGTAGACTAAGCATTGATGTGCTGAACATAGTTACAATGCTTTGTCTAGGTAAACTTCCAATTTATTTACTTTTCTTCGGAAAATAAGCTTGATTCTTTGTTTTATTTCCCATCTTTAATCATAGTATTTGACATATCTTTGCAACTATACAGTGATCAATGCTTCATTGACTCAGTGTGATCTTTTCATGGTAATCAGCGCCGGCTTAGCTTTGATGTGGTGAACATAGTTACAATACTTTGTCTAGGTAAACTTGCAATTTATTTCCTTTTCTTCGGAAAATAAGCTTTGTTCTTTGTTTTATTTCTAATCTTAAACCACAGCATTTGATCCTTCTTTGTTACAATAGAGTGAGTACTATTTAATTGACTCAGCAACGTGTTTTTAAAGGTAATCTGGAATGTAACAAGCTCAGCCAGCAAAATCCAACTGAAATTCAGTCTCTGGAATGTAACATGCTCAGCCAATCAGATACCTCATAAATATGCTTATGTTCTGTTCACAATCCAACTCATTCACCATCTTGATAATATAAGACTATTTAAGAAGTTTGATCAAAATCTGACAAGAAATACAGTTGCTAGTTTGTTGACAAGCTCAGACGATCAAATGCAAGATAACATCATCATACATGCCATAACACAACGTGTCACGCGAAAAACACGATTTGGATTTTCAGCAATCTTAGCGGAAAAAAAAAATTCTACAAAAAAAAAAAAAAAAAAAAAAAAAAAGAAAAAAAGTCTTCATTACCATAATATTATGCCAGCAGTCTGTGGTATGTATAAAATCAATGAACAGTCTTGCTCAGAGCTCATGTAAAACTATCCTTGGGACAGTTTATACAGCTGTTTTAGAGGCAATTAAAAGGTAAGGCAGTTAGAGATAAACAGACACCTTTCTGAGAGTTACTGAATTGGCTCACAATAGCTAGGGTGATGTGTCATGTCAAATCCTTTGAACACTGCTGAAGGAGAGCCCATTAGGCTAATTTGCATAGGTAAAGTACGCTAAGTCAAACAACCCAATTTGTCTGACATAAAGTACATCAAAGAGATGCGCGTTGAAGAACAAACGATATTACACCTCACAGACTGCATTGAATGAGAATGTTGAAGCCATCTTTATTAAAGTTTCTGGTCAGCGGCAAAGCTTGAAGTCGGATTTTTACTCCATATATAAAATTCAAAACATGATTATTTCGGTAGGTTGAACAACAGCCTCATTCAATCCCTAATGCAGTGTTGCACCTAGGATCCCAAGGTCAGGGGACACTGTGTCCCTCACCCTTCAGATTTGGGTGACACACAACACTTTAAAGGGACAATGGAAAATTGCTATACATAATGCTCTAGAAGTGCTAAAAAAAATGAGATAATCTTATTTGCTTTGACAGTTTTGCCACCTTAACTTTCTCATATTTTCCTTGGGCATTTACATTATTGCAATAAACATTTTATCATGTGATCAAGTAACTCGTGAAAACATTAACATGTTTGAATATCTGGTTAACCTTAAATGAACTGCAACATAGAATTTTCCATTCTGGATCTTGCATTCATTTAATTTTAGTGTTAACTCATTATCTACTAGCATTTATTTTATAAAAAATACCCATGTTTTCTTAATTACTTTTCTTTAAAAAGTATTAAACCATTAAGCAAATGACAAATTGTGTATTTGCATAAATTAGTACCTTTTTTCATTAATTCAGCCTGAGAATAAATTAAATCTTCACTGCCGTAGGTGTGACTTTAACCTCGAAAATACGTTACAATAGCGGTGGTCAAAGACTTTAGCAACTCGGCTGACTACAACAAACCTTGAATGTTTTCATTGCCAGATTCATTGTTTTGAAATGGATATTCATTGCCATCTAACAGCGTTTATAACTTTTAGCGATTTTGGCCATTGCTTGAGACAACACAAAGGTGGATGCAAATTCTGTGAAGGAAAAGTGTAGACATATTTGTGAACACAAATGGCACTTGCATTACCGTCAAACCAACTACTGAACTATTGAAAGCAGCAAAGACTGCATGTAATTAAAACTACATTCGACTGTCCAATGGATTTTAACAACAGTAACATGGTGTATTTTTGTATTTAATGTTTGTGAGGTTGTGACCTTGTGTATGGTGATGTTATTTGACAATGCTAAGTCAACCATTTATTTGTTTGTAAGTATATTAAATGCTTCAGAGAAAACAGACGGTATTTTGGTTTATTCAGATTCGAATTTCCAGTCATTTGCTATAGGCTGATTTGAAAAGATAGCTTATTCTCATTTGGATGACATCACTTTTGGGGGGTCATGTGCACTGACCCCGCCTTGGGACCTCGAAACACACTTTTTGAGTCTCAAAAAAAACCCCAAAACTGTCTGGGAATATGGCAAGTATGCATCATAAATATGCATGGATTATTATCTTACTCAACATAGATCCTGATGATATAAGCCTGTCAGTGATCAGTTAAGTTTGATCAAAATCCAATCATAAATACAGTCTCTAGAGAGGTAGAAAACTCAACAAATCAGATACAAGACCACCTCATAAATATGCATATATCTCCCTCATATTAAGACTCTACAACATCTTGATAATATTAGCTTACTTACCTAAAGTTTTATTAAAATCAGGTCAGAAACAGTCTCTCAGCTTGTAAAAAGCTCAGCCATTCAGATGCCAAATCACCTCATTAATGTGTGCAGATCTTGCTCAAAATAAAACTCACTCACTCTTGATAATATAAGCCTATTTACCGAGTTTGATCAAATCTGATCCAGAAATAGTCACTAAAGTGTTTACAAGCTCAGTCAATCAGGTGCATGATCACCACATTATTATTTGTGGGTCTAACTCATAAATGTACCCATCTATGATCTTGAGGATTTCAGTCTACTGACCAAGTTTACTCAAATCAGATAAAAAAATATGGTTTCCAAAGTGGAAACAGGCTCAGCCAATCTGATGCAAGATCACCTCATTAATTTGAATGAACTCGCTCGTTATCTAACTCTTCCTAGATCTTGATGATATAAACCCATATTTTAAATTTTATCAAAATCATATCAGAAATATGGCTCCAGAAGCACATCCAATCAAATGAAAATCACCTCATTAATGTGTGGATCTCACTCATATTTGAACTTGATTGAGACCTTGATGATATAAAATGATATTCCAAGTTTAATCAAAATCTGATTGGAAACATGGCCTCCACAGTGATAACAAGCAAAAGTTGACAGACAGATGATAGACACTGGATAACAGATGCAGGGGCATACCATAAGCGCACTTGGCCTTACAGCCAGGTGAGCTAATAATCAATCAATCAATCAATCAAGCAATGATCTTTCAAATGATCTGGGAATTGGGGGGAAGTGATCCCAAAAGAGTATATTAATATATTTTATCTCTAAACCCTAAAACTAACATACCCCTATACCATCACTAGAGCCTTTCCTGGTCACATTGCAAACTGTTATAACTGGTATACAAAATTTTACAGCAAACAGGGACTGACGCTCTACTGTCTGAAAAGAATTTCCAGAAAGTCAAGATAAGATCGTTTCTTCTTTTTAACTGCTGAGTGTTGAAACCATCTCTGATACTCTTGAGCAATAAGATTTTCAAATTAGCCATTGTGGCAGCCATATTGGATGTAAGATAGGCACCATTTTCATTTAGGGCAAACTAGACACCCTTAGAAGACCTTTGGTGAAAACCCCTTATTGATATAACCATCCATCCAGGAGAATAAGCGACAAGATTTTCAATTTGTTCGTTGTAGAAGCCATATATGAGGTCAGTTCTGCACCATTTTCATTCAGGACCAACTAGATTTCATAATTAACCTTATGTGAAAACCCCATGTCATTATGACTTTCCATTTACGAGGAGTAGTAATAACAAGATTTTCAAGATGACTGCCATGGTGGAAAAACTGGATGTAAGATTGGCACCATTTTCATTGAGTTCCAACTAGACATCATAAGAAGTCTTCTGGTGAAAACCCCATGTTGATATGACTTTCCATCTTGGACACTGGTTTCCAACCTTTTGTGCTGCGACCCTAAACTGGCCACCAACAGGACCTCATGACTCTCAGGCTTATAATATGATTTTAAAAATTTCTTCTTATGACCCTTCGTGACCCTACTGAGGACCCTCCACGACCCTGATTTGGGTTGGAAACCACTGACCTAAGAGAAGCAGCAATAGGATTTTCAAGATGGCCAATGTGGTGGCCATATTAGATATCTGATTTGACAAATTTTATTTAAGACTAACTAGACACCATAAGAAGTCTTCTGGTGACAGCCCCATTCTAATATGACCTTCTGTTCAGGAGGAGTAGCAATAACAAGAATTTCACAATAGCCATGTTGGATGTCAGATTGGTACCATTTTCATTTAGAACTCGACATCATAAAAAGTCTTTTCGTAAAAACTCTATGTTGATATGACCATCCATTTAGGTGGAGTAGTGATAACAAAATTTTAAAGATGGCTGCTGTGGTGGCCATGTTGGATGTCCAGGTGGTCCCATTTTCATTTAGGACCAACTAGACATCATAAGAAGTCTTCTGGTGAAACCCCAATGTCAATATGACTTTCCATCTGGCAGGAGAAGCCATAACAAGATTTTCAAGATGGCTGCCAGATCAGCACCATTTTCATTTAGGTTTTGGTGTTTTACAGCACAGCAACACAAGTAGATTATTTAGTGCCAAGGCAATTGGAGTAAAGTGCCCTGCCCAAGAACACACTGCAGTAGCGGACCCAGGCTGGTCCGATGGCAGGATTCAAACCCACATGCTTTTGGTCAAGAGTCAAGCATGCTAACTACTCGGCCACTGTGGCTCTCATTCATTTAGGACTAACCTGACATCATAAAAGGTCTTTTAGCGAAAACACATGCTGATATGACCAACCATTCAGGAGAAGAAGCAATAACAAGATTTTCAATATGGTCACTGTGGAAGCCATATTGAATGTCCAAAGCACAACCATTTTCATTTAGGACCAACTAGATATCATAAGAAGTCTTCTGGTGAAAACCTAGAGCAGAGAACCAGACCTGCATGCACATTATGTGATGGCAGATCAGGATCTATGCTGTATTCTACCTATGGTTGTGAGCAAATAGCCGAGACCCTGACGTACTAGTACACTATGTGATGGCAGATTTGCGTTTGAAAAATCCTCAGTTTGGTGCTCATTAAACACTGTATGGGTTATTAAATTTGTACTGAAAAATATTTGTGTGGATGAATTGTTCCAGCAGAGACCAATAAACTTGAAAGTTGGCCTGTCAAAACAATGAGTCCACATTAATATTTTTGGAACAAATTCAATAACCTTATTTATTATATGCTTTAAACAAATAAATAAAACAGAAAATAGAAACTGACTAATGCTAAAACATTATTTAAAAAAATCCACTTTTATGTGCGCTCACAAATAAAGTTACAAATATTTCGTCATTCGTAAATTCTCAGTGAATGAATCCCATTTATGCTTACAACTGGTGATATAATATAATAGAAGTTATGAAAATGGAGCCATTATGTTGTGATGCTGGTCACATTTTCATGTCTGCAAAAATACCAGTTAGTCTTTCTTGTTTTGTCAATGAAGCATCTATATTTCTGTAAGTAATCATGCATTTTCAGTTTCTGTATTATTAATATTATACAAAATTCATAAAATGGGGGCTTGGATAGGACAGTAATATCACTACTGCTTCAACTTGTACTGTGAAAGGTTCAAACCCTGAATGTTCCAGCACATGCAACAAATATGAGTGGTTATTGCCTTCTCAAGATGAGTTGTTCTCACCAAGTTCTCAGATTTCCTTCAACTCAAAGACATCCCCATGTCACCATCAGAAATGGTCTAGAGTTGTTAGCACAAGTTGTTCATATCTGTTGTACGAATGGAATGAAATGCTGTAAAATCAGAAACAATCTTGGAGGATTTAATTTTGATTTCATCGTGGGCAACAAATACCCATGAAATTAAATCCATCACAAAAAGTTTTTGTTCAGACTGGGTGTTAAGGTAAACAGTATGACCTACAAAATGTAATCCCCACGAATATTTCTGATTTTATAGTAATTAAAACCCAATTATAATTGACATGGAATTAGTAATAAATAGAGGATATTTGCTAGAAAAAAGTGAATAATGGATATATTTTATCGAGTAGGTGAAATTACTTAAGTTTTTCACCCACGAGATGAAATATATGTTATTCACTCGGAGCAAGCAAATATTCTTTTTATTTTATGCTCAAGCATATTATCTAGCAATTTGTATAAGGGGTTGTCCATAAAGGACGTCCGCAGATAATACCTGTTTTCCTACCCCCCCTCTCATCTGTCCGCATGTGGCTTACCCCCCCCCCCCCCCGGCTGCGGACGTCCCCATCTAGCATTATACACTGTTCTATGGTCTGGCAGTGCAATAGCTTGTGCTCTCAAAATACAACACTCACTGATCTCATCACAACATGTAGCTCAAAACAAAGAAAAAAATAAACAGAAAGTTCTTTCTTTAAAAAAGTCTTTATTCAGGACATAGAACTAAAGTTGTCATCTCACAGAAAGCTAAATTTGATAGACTGTCAATGTCTTACTCCACTTCAACAAACACAGACTGTAGCCAGTCAAATAAGTTGCGAACAACTGGCAGACCATCATCACTGCTTTCAGTTGCGGAAATTGATGATGCAGTTGACAGAATAGCGCTAACAGCGCCGACGTCTGCCACTTCAGCTTGTGTGCTACTGCTGCATGCCTGTGAATACGGGCATGATTGCGCTTCGCAGCCTGAGATGGAAAGTACAGGCCACACTGATTACAAACGCGCTTCTCAAGATCAGCAGTCACCGACGGACAGTAGAAATCAAAGGGCATCCTCAGGAAGTCGTGTGAAGGCTGCAGATGTAAAAGAGACAGTTGTTGATAAAGCGATCCAAACGTTCTACTGTTGCTGCCAACTGGTGCATAGGTAATACCTTTATCTGTTCTGTAGTGTGGAACAGGTGGAGGTACAAATCGTCCAGGAAATATATCATTGTAGTTAGTGTGACACTGACCACAGCATGATTCACTGTTGCACTTCACAATCTGCAAGCAATACTGCGACTGTTGAATGTGCCGACTTGACCTCTCATCTGACGGTGGACTGATGTCCAGTTTTCCTGCATCACATGATACAAAAGATGCTACCACATCAAATCCATCAATAACCGTTGAGCTCCAGATTTCTGCCAGCACTTCACCAGCCTTCTGGAAATTGGCCCTTTCCAACTCTACATCACATGTCTTGCCATTGCTGTCCAAATGAGATCCATAATGATTGTGAGGCAGGATCAATCCTGATAGGTCGCGTGACAGAGGAGCCATGCGTCGTTCGACGGTGTTGTAGGCAGAGTGCCCTGGCGCATGGCACGCAACGAAAATCGCATCCAGGTTGTTGTAATGGAAGGCTCGATAGGCTGCGGCTAGTGTTTTCGGAAATTGAGGGTTTTCATCTGGACCGCCATCTGCTTCACTGATCCATTAATACACATAACAGGCTGAAAAGTTGTCTGAGTTCTTCAAAATCAGCAGCGTGTGTCATTGCTGTGCTACTGTCATGCTTCCCACTGCGAATGAAGATAGCTGTCGGCTCTGAATACGATACAGCCCCTGGTTTTATAACACATGCAGCATAGACTGATGGGATCAGTTTGTGGCGTTCAGCAATAACCCAGTCGTGATCTGGCAGCTGCACACGATACTCCATGTGCATCAGAATGGGCACCTGCTCATTTGCTGCCGGTAATCCTAGTGGGACACGTGCCTTGTCGTCTTGGCTCAAGAAAAAAACCAGTGTTCTCCCATAGCGACAGCCAGATCTTTCAAGTAGCAGATTGTAGCTGCTGCAAAATGAGCATCCACGTGATTGCACTTTTCACTGTTTGCTGCCTTAAGCAGCTTGACAGGCACTGTGGTCACGTGACGCTTACCTTCAGTCGTCGCTGAATTACGTGGAAGTAGATGCAGATATGTTCCTGCTCGATTGATGCTGAAGCCATCTTGGACGAGGGCTTTATGCAAGTCATCCAACGATTTGCAGCTACTAAGCTTCTCAGATCGTCGCCGCGGATCAGCAGCTGCTCCACATGATACAATGTCCACGATTGTCTTTAGCAACTGTGGTTGGTCATCTTCTACACGGGGCCTTCCTACTTTCTGCCGACAGAACTTTTTGAGTCGCTGGCCAATGACTGGATGTTCTTCCGTAACTTCAGTCAGCTTTCTCTTGAAGTCAAGCCTGGAGTTCTGTTTGCGTGCTCGTTCAGCTGCCAGACGTTTTAACTTTTTCTCCAGCTGCACCTTTTTTGCTGCCGACTTCATCAGACTTTGTTTTCATATCAGCTGTCCACAGTCCAGTGGTTTTTACCTGTAGAAGACAAGCCATTTGTGCGCTGACAGATTCTAACTCATTGCTTGCTGTGTCTTGTGCTGGTGTAGAGCGTTGGTTTTTTTTCTTCACTAGACATGCTACTGCTGTCGTTTGCGTCTCGGCATCCGTCTCTCTTGCTGTTACGTCAGCAGAAGATGCCTCATCCACCTCTGAATGAACGTCACTATTTATTATCAACACAGTTGACGGAAATTCCTGAGATGACGTGGTTAGCGTCGAAGTAGTTGAATCTGATGCTTGGCTTAGACTGGCCTTAGGCGTGGCAGCGCGGGCCCACATGCTCATCAGACGACTTTTTCTTTCTGTTGCTCTCGCATGCCAAACTCGAATCAAGTTTTTGACTTCTTCTTCATTTTGTTTACAATTGTTCCACTGCTCCTGTGCACGTTTATGTGCCAGATCTGCGTTCCGATCAGGGTGTTTAGCAATGAAAGCATCCTTAAAGTACTATAAAGTTTATACCGCGCATCCATTATTAGCATCGGTAGTATACAGAATATTCTTAAATAATATGTAATATTAGCTGGAAAAATATAGATATTAAAAACTCTATTAAACAGTACGTTGCCTATGTCACTGATTAACACACACGTGTGCAGAAGGCAGCTGGAGTCGATGCTTTCAGATGTACTGTGCGTAGCAGCAGTGTAGTGGTGGCTACTGCAGCCAGCCGCCTGCTTCAAGGGAGGCTGGCACTAGCTCTGCAGTCGCATGGTCAGCCAGGGTCTTCATCACAGGCCAGGCACTGTATTGTCTGAATTGAGAGCGTTATAAGGCTGTGGTGCATCTTACTTGGCTATTTGTATACTCGCTCAGGTCCGCAGAGCCAGACCAATGTATTAATGCCAACGCATTCATATATATTCTGTGGCACGAATCATACAAATTGAAATTGACAAATAATTTATACTCAGGGATCACCCATAAAGGACGTCCGCAAAACATACTGGAATACACGCAGTAGGCCTAAAGCAGTTGTTCAACACAGAATATCATAACAAAAAATACTAGCTTGCGGACATCCGCAAGGTCCTTTACACCCCCTCCCCCCTTGTCCGCATTTGAACAAACCACCCCTCCCCCCATCTTTGCAGACGTCCTTTATGGATGATCCCTAACAGAATGAAGTAGCTGATTTCTTACTATATCCCACACAACAATGTCAGCGGTTTACCGTTTATGCTCTGCTCTGTTTTGTGTATATTTGCACATAAAATATCAGTAGTTACATAATGCTCCTTCCCAATTCAAGATAAAACAGCCCATAAAAAGAAAATGAAAAACAAAATATATATATATATCTGCCCATTGCTGGATCTGAACCCGGTTCATCTGGATGCGAGGCAGACATCTTTACCTTTACACTTTACACTATGCAGGCATCTTACAAAAGCTTGAAATTTCTTAATCATAATGTTATCAATGTCTATTGACGGCCAGTGAAAAAAATGATATTTTTTCCCCACAGTGAAAAAATATCGTGAAAAAATATTATATTTTTTCACTGCAGTGAAATATCACAATTATTTCACTCAGAAAATCCAGTAATTCACTGCCTAGCATAAAATAAAACTTGGTCTTTTAAACTCACAAATACCTACAGCAGCACCAGGCTCAGCATTGAGATCTAATGAGGAGATGACGGCAAATTTGCTGGTGCGTTCATGGTGTGGCCCGCCAGGTGTACATATTGTCATCCTCACAAAGTAACGTAATCGCCCATGTTTTCCTTTGAAGGAAGATGGAAGTTTCGATGGCAGGGTAAACTCGAAAGGGAAATAATGAGAGCCTGGATTGAGTAGATCTTCATCACTGTCTTTATCACCTGCAAAAGCATGTTACAGATGGTAAATAAATATATGTTCATGAACATGGATGCCCCACCTCAGTGCCTGCAAAACTGACTTAAATGCAAAGCTTAACAGGATAGAAGGATGAATGCATTGATAACTCTTTGTGCCCCACCATTTTAATGTTGGGAATAATGATGATTGCCCAGTATCAAGCTTTCTATCTTTGCAATTAAAGTCCAAGGCAATAGCAACAACTGTTCGGTGGAGCGGTCCCCCATCTTGAGAGGCCCATCTGAATAAAGGTCTTCCCTGTTCAGAAGCCACCTAGCTAGTCACATCGAAAGTATATTTTACTATTTTGTACCCCTTATGAAGGGCAACCTTTTATTTATAAAGACACATTTTCAATGAAGAAGGTTTGGCCTCATAAGAGGGGATCCACTGTATTCAATGCATTTTTTACATTACTGACAGAGTCTCACAAATTTCGATAGTTTTCAGACAGCAAATTTTTTTTATTGTTGTCAAATAATATTTTTAAAATATCTTTCATTCAGTATCTGAAAACAAAACAAAAACAGTAGAGGTGTGCAGGGTTTACAAGTATATTGCTATATTACAGTAAGGATCCTTCCGGAACATGTACCGAGACACACTGCCAATGAAATGGTTTTTGCACTATTTTTATAAATAGTACATGTATGCAAATAAAATTTCTACTTAAGACATTATTTGTTTCATTTGAATTAGTTGTCTCTTTCAATGTCTTTTGTTCTCAAATCCAAAAAGATTTCTGAAAGATGTGTCTACTGAGAAAATGGCTGAGCTGCATGCTATATCTTGCCTGTTGCATAGCTGACAATGGCGGATGTGAATTCTTGTACGAGCTATTGCTGAATAAAAAGGCAAAATCACTTGTCTGGCAGCATTTTTAGCAGAAATTCTCAAGAGGGAAATTTAATCAACAACCTTGCAATGAATGTGAAGGTGAAGTTTGTGGATGGGACAATGAACTTAACTTCCCACATTCACCAATATCATCCAATCATAACTACCAATGCAGTAAGAGTTGAAAAGATGCAAACTAAACAATCCTGTCACATGTATTTTGAACTCACCCAGATGTAAAGTCCTGTCACATGTATCTTGGACTCACCTACATGTAAAGTCCTGTCACATGTATCTTGGACTCACCTACATGTAAAGTCATGTCACATGTATCTTGGACTCACCTACATGTAAAGACCTGTCACATGTATCTTGGAATCACCTATATGTAAAGTCACGTCACATGTATCTTGGACTCATGTACAGGTAAAGAGGTTTCCCAATCATTGTTCACTTAAAGACCTTTTAAAGAAATTAAAGCTACATGAAACTTTTTAATATTTTGCACTTTACTCAGATTTTCCCAATATACTGCAAAATGTATTTCAATATACTGTCCTTATCACAATACATCATAAAATGAAAATTCTGGCAATACCCAACCCTACAAAAATAGCTGGTGCCCAAAACATCAAAATCATCACTTAGAATATTGGGTCACCCTTTATGTAAAAGAGAAAATCAATCATGTTTTATGCTTTTAATTTCCAAAAGCAGCTCCAATGATTGAGTATCCATGCAACTTGCTTACTTTTAATAGGTAGAACTGTTGTGTAGTTGAATACTTCCTCATCTGATGCCTGGATGTCACTAGAGGTCATCCATTCAACTTTGGCCTCTCCTACAGCTTCAAGACACACACCTGACAAATAAACAAACAAGTTATAAGACAGAAATAAAATCTTCAACCCATAGTTCAGACAATATCATAAAGCATATGTAATATTTTATCTAGCACATTTAGCGAGGTCAGTTTGAGCAAGATTTTTATTACTGGCTGACAGAACTTCTCAGAATCATCAAGGATGCACAAGAAACTTGGGGTGAAACGACTTACCGATGTATCAATGCATCAATAATTTTGCCATTTAGATACACACATTGATACATAAGGTGAAGAATTTATACAAAACCATAGTTAACTTATAAAAGTTACTTTTAATCTTAATGACCATGAATAATTATTAGTTGCTTGCCTTTTTATTCTTTATGTGTATCAATATGTATCATATTGTAGGTTGTTGATAGTGATATGTATCATTACGTTGCACAGGAGTATCGTTTCACTCATACAAACATAGACAAGCTGGAAAACCTTGTTCATTCATTATACAATTTGTGGGGACAATGTGTTCAAGAATGCTGATTGGTCACTAAAGCAGAGTTCATCATTGATTCTTGAATACAGACTTCTGGCTTGATTAAACTCAAAACAACTGCTGACTAATTGGCAAAACTGTGTATTTTTTCCCCCAAAACCATACAATAATAGTCATAGTATTCACTGAAACCAGTCAAGACTGAAATCCCCCTGAATGTTTGCTTGTGGGTGGTTTTCAGTTCACTGAGGTTCTCTATTCTCAACTGAGGAGGAGATGTGAGCAGGCATGTTCTCATATACAAATAAATGTTTACATGTATTGACAAAAACACCGATATCTAGTCAATTTTTTTAAATATTAGATATCTTTGATAATTAGGACTTCATTGCATCTTGTCATGTATCCATATTTGATTTTACTTACTCTGCATGGTTTTCGGTCATATAAAGACTACTGATTAACCCAATTATAAACACATTCTGATTAGTTGTTTTTGATCACATGAACCAACACCACACAGTTACCAGCCAAGCTTTGGTACATAAAGGCCTAAACAACCTGCCACAATGTCTTTTTAGTGTAAATTAAAATTGCAGCCTACAACTATATCTGTCAGTAAGTTAGTGTTTATGGAAAAACCTCCTACAACTAGATCTGTCAGTGAGTGTTTATGGAAAATCCTCTTACAGCTAGATCTGTCAGTAAGCGAGTGTTTATGTATTTAAAAATTCTGGTAAAGTTATCAAGCATTCTCTTGTAGGATCCAGGGATAGCACTTCACTTTCCGCTCTGTTTGGTGTATATTTATAATATATATCTATCTATATATATATATATATATATATATATATATATATATATATATATATATATATATATATATATATATATATACATGCATGCTACACAATAATGAACCCAACTGTTTCAGTGATAGCCCAATTATTTGTGACACCTAAACTGTAGACTTGTTAACAGTTGGCAGGGATAATGCAATATAATCCTGATTGAATCCTAACAGTAAGTCTCGCTCTCAATTATCTTTGCTTGATTGAATTACACTAAGAGACTATAGGCTCAGGCTGGTCTCTATTAGCATAAAATTCATGCCTACACATACACATCAGCATTTACCACAGCAATACAAACTGTTACAGCATCTTGAAAACACCGCAAATTTCTTCAAGACTAGGTCTGAATATATTCAAAACTACAGAAATTCTAATAATAGTTACCATCTATACTCGCTTATAAGTAGGGTCCAACTGCAAACTGCACTGACCCAGATCTGCCGTCGCATAACCTGCTAGCGGATCTGAGTCTATGCAGTTAGTTAATAGTAATTAATAAAACAAACAACACAGACCCTGATCTGCTGGTGCATTATATGACTTCAGATCCAGGTCTATGTTGTTTGCAGTCAGACCAGACTTGTAAGTGAATATACATAGTAACAACAGCGCATCAATTCAATGCATTACATATAACCCTACGTACCGTATATACTCGCGTATAATCCGACACCAACTGCAAAAACTGCATAGACCCAGATCTGCTGTTGCATAATGCGATGGCAGATCAGGGTCTATGTTGTTTGCATTTGAACCTGGGTTATACACGAGTATATATGGTATGCATCACAGCTATACCTCCCTGCTTGATCATCAGAGACATTTCCTCACTGAATTGATAAAATGTAGCCAAAAATAGTCAGAATAAGAGTACCATGAACAGCACATTATATGCCAACTTTAATAGTCTTCTATTCTGGCACTAGTAGGTTATGGTTCACTCTTGAGATTACTGACCAATGGCTCAATGACCTTGATCTTCAGTCAAGATGTGTGGTCTTGAACCAAACATAATGTGAAGAAACCATTGTTTTCTTATCATTATGACTGTGACCCTTGACCTTTAGACCCCAGATTCTAAAGGTTTCTTTATTAGCCTATGAACAAGCCATCCACAAAGTTTGGTCAAGGAAATTCTCCAGAACAAAAGTTATTCTACAAAATCCATTTTCTTTGAGCCAGAATAATACTGACCTTTGACCTTCTGACCCCCCAAATCAAAAGGCCTCTTCCATCTCTTACATGCAAGTTCTCTATAAACTTTGTTCAAGGCACTTGGTCTTGAACTAAATTATGCTAAAAGAATTTTTCTTCTTTCAGTCACAGTGACCTTGACCTTTTGAATTTTTTTTTAAACCACAAAATTGATAAGCTTTTTTCTTACTCATTGTGTAAGTCATCAACAAACTTTGGTAAAGGTACAAAGTCAATAACTGAAATTTGTGTGCAGAAACCATATTTTTCTTTAAGTCACACAAACCCCAAACTTCGACTGTTCGACCCCAAAATCAGCAGACTTCTTCCATACCCAAAGTGCACATGATCCAAAGTTTGGTTTAGGTATGTGATGTACAATCAATATTACTGAGTGGAAACCATTTTTCTTCTTCCAGTCAGTAACCTTGACCTTTGACACCCGAACTGATAGGCTTCTTTATTGCCCTAAGTGCAAGCCATCATCAAAGTTTGGTAACTGTAGATGGTGGAGAATGCAAAAGTTGATGGTGGACAACTTAAGAGAGTGTACAGAAACCATTTTTCTTCTTTCAGCCACAATGACCTTGACCTTTGATCTTTTGACCCCAAAATTAATAAGGTTCTACCCTACCCCAAATGCAAGCCATCCACAAAGTTTTGACAACTGTAGATGGTGGACAACTCAAGTTATGGTGCAGAAACAAAATTGGTAATGGATGGACAACATCATAACATAATATGCTCTGCCTTATGTCAGACATATTATGTCTGGAAATGTCAATTAATCTTATACATGTAAAAAGAATTTCTATAATATTATTGTATATACCAGGTAGTTTGAAAATCTCTTGCAAAATAAGACTATCTCTCTTAAGGCAGCCATTCCAGAAGTATCACATGTAACTGCATGCCATTTTTGACCCAGAATGAGGAGAAAAACTTAGTTCTGCCATATAACATGCATGTGATATAATACATTTTAAAATCTTGATAATTTCACTGTTTTTATCCTCCCATTTTCTTCAGTCTTTCTTTCATTCTTCTCCAGTCCCTAACAGAAGATTCTCCTCCACTGAACTCCCTCCCAGCAGCTCTGTTACCATGTGCAATGATGGTTAGCTTGTCTTTCGCATTGTGAGTTTCTTACATGGCTTATGTTGATACTTTGACTATATTTGTTCAGATTCATGATCAAAAGTTCAGGTCCAGAATATATACTTATTTGGTATATCATGACACCTCTAAATATATCTCAGTGCCCAAGATAGAATTTACCAAGACAATGCATCGTAATTATGACTGGCACATCAATGCTTTAGCCGGCGCTGATTAACATTAAAAACACCACGCTGAGTCAATTAAACATTGCTTACTGTATTGTAACAAAGAAGTATCAAATACTGTGGTTTAAGATGAGAAATAAAACAAAGAACCAACTTTATTTTCTGAAGAAAAGTAAATAAGTTGCAAATTAACCTAGACAAAGCAATGTAACTATGATTAGCACATCAAAGCTTTAGCCGGAGCTGATTACCATGAAAAGACCACACCGAATCAATGAAGCATTGACCACTGTACAGTCACAAAGAAATATCAAATACTATGATTTAAGATCAGAAATGAAACTAAGAACCAAGTTTATTTTCCAAGAAAAAACAGTATTTGCCGATTTCATACTTTAACTTATTATTTTGTTTCACAATTTGTGTCAATGTTATCATAACAGACTAACCCTAGTCACGAAAAAGATGTACCCCAAATGTCCCTCTGATGAGAACATTAACATTTTTTGAATTCTAAATATTACATTTCAATTCAACCAAGAATTCTGAAAAAATTTATTAAATCCACAGTTATTGAATATTGAACATTTACAGGTATGGTAATGATATATTTGTTCCGCTGATTGCCTTGAAAAGACCACAATGAGTCAATGAAGCATTGATCACTATATAGTCACAAAGAAATATCAAATACTATGACTGAAGATGAGAAATAAAACTAAGAACCAAGTTTATTTTCCAAAGAAAAAATATAAATTCTGATTTCATACATTAATTTATTTTGTTTCACGATATGTGTCAATGTTACCATAACAGACAAACTGTGGTCACGAAAAAGATGTCCCCTAAATGTGTCTCGGATGAGAACATTAATACTGTTTGAATTCTAAATATTATTTTTCAATTTAATCAAGAATAAATGAAGAAAAAAATGTATTAGATCAACAGTTACTGAATACAGAACATTTATGGTACAGGTATGGTGCAAGGGTGCAAATTTCTGTCGATCTGTAAAGTTTCTGTCGATCTGTAAAGAGAACATTAACATGGACAGAGAACAATTAATCAGATTTATAAGGAAAGGGTGTGTATTTAATCGCTATGCTGCGAGGATTTTAAGGTCTGTGTTGTGAGAGGAACCGATTTTTAATTAAGCATTCGTTTATTTAACAGTCCGAGAAACTGGAAGGGAAAAGGTTAACTCAATCTTTGTATCGAAAATGTCAGAGTTGAGATTGTCCAGAATCAGTTATTTGGAAATCTAGAGGGTCAGGACGACCGCAAATTTTGGCACCTATTTATAAAAGGCAGTAGATATATTTAATCCTGATTGGCTACGCTAAATAAGGGGCGTGTTTCCCACACAAAATTTCATAGTTTTAATATGCCACATCGCAAAATTTTGTCAGTCTAAACTCCTGCAAGAGGAAGATATTTTTGGCTCCGAGATTGAATTTGCAAGAAATTATCTCGTAAAACAATTATCTAAGGGACCGGATGTCTGGAAAGTTGACGGACACAATTCTGGCGGTAGAAGCGAACAAGGCTTGAAAGCACAAGGTATTTGCGTCAATCTCATGTAATTCGTTGATACCAATATAATTATTTGCCTGAATTTATTTACTTATATTTGCATGAATTCATTTGTATAAATTCGTAGATCAATTTTCTTGATATGAGTATAACTGTGTTTGAGTTCATTATCTGAATTCGTACAATGATCTTATATATAAGTTTGACAGATTGTTTGAATTTGTTGTCTTGAGTGTTATAGGAATCATGTATTTTAAGAATTTCATGCATTACTTTAGTTGATATGAGTATGAGAATCCGTGTGAATTCACCAATCTTAGATGATTTCATGTATGATAAAAACTTAAGTGCATATCGACTGAAATTAACGTAGTTAAGCCATGTAATGAATTTCATTCATTCATTTGTATAATCGAGAACAGAACTGTTATGTCTCGTGTGATGTTAATGTGAGTCAGCGATGAAATAGCCGTTAGGAAATACATTAATCTTATGAAACTAGGTTGGTTTGTTTATGGCCTGCCGTGTTTGGCTTGACCAGATAGCCTTTGGTATCTGTTTGAGGGCCGACAGAGGCAAGAAGATAATCAGAGTGAGAAGAAAGCGAAGGAACCAGTTGAACAGCACGGTGAACAGGAGGAAACCAGGTTATGAAGCTGTACAATGCAATGACTTCGATTGTTCACTCGATTATATGATGAATTAATTCTATCATTTAAACAGATCAGCTATTTATCTAAGTATATTTGTGTTTAAAATTCGGTGAATGATTTATTTCAAAAAGAAGTGTATCTTCCTAATGTAATGCATTATCACAGTTGTTTATGTAATTGATTAAATTGTTATATTTCATATACAGAGGCTCGTTTTAGTCTGTTCTATATATCTGCTCAGATCTCTATTCATTCCATCTATAAGTTTCACAATTTATATTATTCTTTACTCGATCCGGGCAATAACACCGAGGTCGATCATCCTCTAGATAATGATAACCATAACCACCACCACCCCCACGCCACATATGGTAATCATTATATTTGTTCTGCTGCAATGCCCTATTTTGCACAGCTTTAGAACAGGAAGTTACCAGTCATTATGTAGATATATTTCCAGTCAAGTCACAGAACAAAACACGACACAGTGATTTGAAATGAAACAAATTTTTTAACATCAGCAATCAAAGAACAAGACTGTCATGGGTTGTAAGGAATTTTTATTTATTTAATAATGCTAGTACCGGTAAAGAATTAAGTTACAATGCAATGAGCAATGGATTTAATATTTCACAAGGAGTGAATGTGACACATATAGGTACGTGTAGCTATAGTGCCTTCATCCTTTTGTCAGATCAACCTGGAAAAAAAACTTTTGCTTAAATTCTTCTATAAAACTTGCACCTCCTCCTAAAAATAAGAAAGTTAGGTAAAAAAAAATGTGCATTATACAAAGCAAAATATGGTAGTTTAGGAGAAGTAGTGATAACAAACTTTTGCCAATGGACCGCTTGACAATGAAGGACAGACAATATGCCATCCCATAAGCTCTTCTGGTCCATGACCAATAGAGCTTAAACTTGTAGACCTGTGTTTTGATAAATAAGAAGTTTTATGTACCAGTAAACCTATCATACTGACCTCTGCTTTGCATCAGTCAATGTGAGGTTTACTGGTTCATAAGACTTAATATTCACCTCAAGAAAGGTCTATAACTGTACAATGTATAATGATTTGATTTATGAGAAAAGCTATTCCTAAAAGCTAGTACAAAACTTAACTATTCAGTGATTCTGTTGAATATGTTCTCATAACAAGACAGATATATAGGGTCCTTGGTCTATTAATAACATTAAATTGTAAAACTTTGCTTACTCAAGAATGTGAGGTTAATAAGAGCTCTTTATAGCGGAATGCTACATCAGCAATCATAGAGAAACCTGGTCAGGTAATCAATAGAACAGTTGTAATGAAAAGCAGAATATTTCTGATACAATCTAATTGAATTTCTGTGACTGCAACATGCCGAGATTGATTAATAGGAAAATAAAATAAGCAATTAAACTAACTCAATTTGGGATAAATTTCGATCAACATTCTTTTAAACTCTATTGCCTGAGCCTGTAAAATTACTACTTATGTTGGGCCAGAATATGACGATATACATGTACATGTACTGCTACTACTAATACTGCTGCTGATGATGATGAAACATTCACTGAAGCAAAAGTCATTTCCACAAGGTCATTCAAGTCCATTACAATTTATCCAGGCCAGATGAGCAAGTTTAGGTAAACAACAGGTGCATGAAAACATTGCCATTTTCATTGTCTGTACTTAACAACTTAGCAATTTTGCTATAACTGGATTTTCTTTTTCATGAATTGTTTTCCTTTCTGATCAATGCCACCTGGTATTTATTTAGCTATTTATAGGTGATAATAAACAAAAATAATTAATAAAAAGAAAACAACAAAGCTGATGACTGAAGAAAAAGTTAAAGGAGTAAGCACATTCCTTTCAAAAGTAAATAAAACAAAATATCTCAATAGATCAGATGCTGCTGTAAAAATGACATACATGTATCACTGCCTGTTAAATCAAATTTCCTCTCCCACTGACCTCAACAAGTCAAAAGTTATCATCTTTTTCAACTTCTGCCATTTCAATATATGCTTTGTGTGAATGAATAAAGCTGTTTTCATGTAAGATACAACCACTTCTTTCATTTATAAATAATAATATTCATAAATATCAGGAATAATCAAATCAATAAAAATGAAGTCCGGATCTTTTTTACTTTAAGGAAGGAAAAAAAGCTTCTCTTTTGTATATTTGGAAGGTTTTAAAAAAGTAAGTTTTCTTTCTTTTCTTTGTTACCAATTCTACATATAATTTGTATATTTTTCAAATGTTTAAAATTCACCATAAGAATTTGTATAAACAAGATGTCGACATCTGATGCAAGAAAACTGGAATAACTCTTTCAAATAAACTGATGAACCGTAAAATACGCTTAATTTAGCATGTTTTGGTATTACTGTAGTCTCACTCTTGAGAGGCCTCTATCAAGACAGACCATCTCCTGATCAGAGGCCACCTTGCCAGATACCAAAATAGCATTTTTTAAAATCACTTTGTCCCCCTCAAAGAACCCCTTTTATAAGGAAAACTTTTCAGTGCAGAAGAGGTGGCCTTATAGCTGGTATGTCTGTCTGTCTGTATGTATGTATGTATGTATGTATGTATGTATGTATGCATGCATGTGTGCACTGTTGCACCTTAAATGAGCCCAAGGGGCATTTTCCAGCCCTAAACTGACAATGTCCCCAAAATTTAATAAATCCCCATATCTTGATCATTATTGGGAGACAGAGGTATACAAATATTCCCTTGACAGCTTAACCAAGGTACAGCACTATATTGTATGTATGCATGTATGTATGTATGTATGTATGTATGTATGTATGTATGTATGTATGTATGTATGTATGTATGTATGTATGTATAGCATTTAATACACATCAGCACAATATAGGCTATATGGTACAGATTAAAAGTTAAGTTCCATAAACTATACGAGGGGAACCACAGTACTATTAATAAAAAATTTCAAGTGTAAAACTTAAGCCAATTTAGCAAGGAAGTTATATTTACAAACATATTGTTTGCCAGAAATGATAAACTAAATTAAATAAACACCAGTTAAGTTTCCAAACTTATGTTGCTAACATACTGAATTTACTATTCATGAAAATTTATTGAGACTAATATATTATGATTTACAGTCAAATCTGAACATTTCAAACATGATCAATGGATGTACCGGTAAATCTTATCCTACAACTGATGTAAAACATTACTGGATTATCAGAAAGTGGGAAATTGTGCACAGCTGGCCAGTTACATGTGCCCAATAATTTGAATACTGCCGGCACTGTGGAAAGCAATGTCCAATATAAGGTTGCAGGACCTACAGCAGTAAATACAAAAGATCGTAAAAAGTGTATAAATTTAAGTCTTAATTACTCCGAGGTCAGTACTACTCTCCTTTGCTATAACAAGGTAGTTGGGATCCATAACTGCTTACTGTGTTATGTACGAAACTGCAGTATAATAAGAATCATACAAAATTCAGTGAATGCACTTATGTGTGTCATGTGATGGTGCCGGGAATAAACAAAATGCCAGTCAAACGTATCATGATAATTTTAGTTTATGTAAATAATATATATATATATATTTTCACTTCATGATATTTGTGCATTTCATTTTTTAAAATAATAACGTTTTAAAAATGCAATAAAGATGTAATACGAAGCTTCATGTTGTTTTCTTTCAACCTATATTGTCATACATTTGACAGACCAATTCAATTTTGATCATGGAGTCCAAAGTGGTTCCGCATTATATCTGGAATTGTGTTATACTGAAGAGCGTTATAATGAAGGTGAGCAGTATGTTGATAAAAGTCAGTTCTTGATGGGATTTTTTTTCAAGTGTCCTCCAAATCATTACTCAGAGAAGCCTACTAGGAAACACTATTATATTTGTGATGAGTGGCTTGCCATAGCAGAAATCACTGTAATGAGCCAGAAGAGGCTGCATCAATAAAGACAAGATGACAGATGCAATAGAAAGTCACACACAAGCTTTCTTTGACCTGCTTTCTGTGTTATAAATTCATGATTATGATACTATGCAAAACATTACAATCTAAAGGTCACAAATTATGTCCTAGAGAAAATGCTTGTATCGTAATTTTAAAATGTCTCTGGCAGAGTGTACATTGTTACTATATTTATCCAAGACAAACCCATGCTTGACGATAAGCCCACCCTCATTTTAAAAAAAAATTGGCAAATAATTACCAATGACATCTTTGTCTGATAATAAGCCCACCCCCTTCTTTTTAACTAATTTATTAGGCATGGCCTGTTGCCCTTATGATGTGAGAAATACTGTTATTTGTTAGGCAGGGCCAATTGCCCTTATGATGTGAAAAATACTGTTATTTGTTAAGCATGGCCTATTGCCCTTATCATGTAAGAAATACTGTTATTTGTTAAGCATGGCCAATTGCCCTTATCATGTGAGAAATACTGTTATTTGTTAGGCATGGCCAATTGCCCTCATCATGTGAGAAATACTGTTATTTATTAGGCATGGCCAATTGCCCTTATCATGTGAGAAATACTGTTATTTGTTACGCATGGCCAATTGCCCTTATGATGTGAGAAATACTGTTATTTGTTAGGCATGGCCAATTGCCCTTATCATGTAAGAAATACTGTTATTTGTTATGCATGGCCAATTACTGTCATCATGTGAGAAATACTGTTATTTGTTACGCATGGCCAATTGCCCTCATCATGTGAGAAATACTGTTATTTGTTAGGCATGGCCAATTGCCCTTATCATGTGAGAAATACTGTTATTTGTTATGCATGGCCAATTGCTGTCATCATGTGAGAAATACTGTTATTTGTTATGCATGTCCAATTGCCCTCATCATGTGAGAAATACTGTTATTTGTTAGGCATAGCCAATTGCCCTTATCATGTGAGAAATACTGTTATTTGTTACGCATGGCCAATTGCCCTTCTCATGTGAGAAATACTGTTATTTGTTATGTATGGCCAATTGCCCTCATCATGTGAGAAATACTGTTATTTGTTACACATGGCCAATTGCCCTTCTCATGTGAGAAATACTGTTATTTGTTATGTATGGCTAATTGCCCTTCTCATGTGAGAAATACTGTTATTTGTTATGTATGGCCAATTGCCCTTATCATGTGAGAAATACTGTTTCCACTAAGGCAGGCACTAAAGGTAAATATTGCACTCTCAAATTTGTGTTTCAACGTTGATCAATTCCTTCCTAGAAGATGAACACAATGGACATGAATCAATGATATATAGGATTTATTTAGTTTTTATGACGACACAAGTTTTCAATTGTAGACATATCCTGGTTTCCAGAATCAAAGATTTCATGATAATGTGCTCTTTTTACTTGTAATAAAAAAAAAATCAACATAAAACCCCTTTCAGTGTACAAACTTAATTTTTTTTAAAAACTCTGCAGCAGATCATTACATTACTAACAGCAATAAGACGTTACCAAATAATGTTAGTATTAAAGGATGCTGCAGGGCTCGAATTTAACACAAATTTCTTTGTAGCCAGAAGGACTAGTATACTGAGAAATTTACTAGTCCTGCCAAATCTTTACTAGTCCTGTCCACAAAACAATGTCACACACTCGTATTGAGATTAACAACAATTTTATTTCATAAATAGCATTATCATATGAAATGCAGAAGTACAGAAGTATAAATCTTGTTTCAAATCATCAATCCACATTCATTGTTTCTCAAGATAATCTGGATCCAATTCCAGAAAGGGATCTAGGTCTCCTTTCTCGTCCTCCACATAAGAATTATTCCTCTCTTTTATGTCATTTTCATTCAACTTTTGCTTTTTTTCCGGTGGCTGAACACCTTCTATAAAACGCGACATTTAGCCTGTCTTGCAAGGAGTAAATTGTGCCTCGTTTTGAAATACGAGATGTTACAGTATACATGTAGCTGACGCGGATTATTTAAAGTAAGAAAAGGAATGGCACAGTGTCCTTGATATAACAAAATCAGAGCAAGAAACATGTTTCAAAGCATGTGCCTCTGCCCCCCCCCCCCCCTTAAAATTAAATAGCCTCTCCCTAATAAAGACTTGACTTCAGCGGATGTTCTGCAGGATCAAAGCAGTGGCTATTGTAAACACTTTTATAAAATATTAGCATCAGAAGATAATGTTAGTTTCAGCTTGGAAAAGATGCATTCCTATCAAACGAAGCCATCTGACTCGTGGCGTTGTACTTAACAGCTGCAATTATGGTCTCATCATTAACAGTGGAAGTTTGGTAATTGTTCCTAATTAATCGAACCTCAATGTATTGTTGAAATTAATAATAAGGTGGAAAATTTTCAAATCTTAGATGCTCAAGAAATTTTAATTCCCAACAAATGTACGGCATTCTGCTTGGATATCTCCACGTGTATTCAATTATTTGTTCGTTCTTGTAAGGGAAAAATATAAAAACTATTTTTATACTCATAGAAAAAAGTAGTTATATGGAAATGATGTGTCAATAACGTAATTGTAACATTGATCTAATTCTTATAATTATTTCGATGCAAATGTAAAATATGCAGTTTCCCGTTTGTAACTGTTGGAGCGTTTGGTTAGCGAGCCAAAAAAAAATAAAAAATTAAACAAACAAACATGCAAAGTAATTTCTTTGAATAGTTTTTGTCGTGTTTCTGTGTGTGGTATACCGCTTTGTAGTTTGTTACTGTGGTCGAGTGGATAAAGTGTGATACCAGCACGCACACACACGCAAACGCACACGTAGTTGACTTTGGAACACAAGGTCGGGAGTTCGCGCCCATTGGTGGGAATATCCGCTGTTAATCACGGGACCATAATTGGCGCTGTTAAGCGAAATGCGCAAAATCAGTTGGCTTCTTGTTATAGAAAGCACCTTTCCGAGGCAGAAATTGACTTCATCTTCTGATGTTAATATTTTATGACTGTGTTTACAATGGTCACTGCCTTGATTCTACAGTACATCTGCTGAAGTCAAGTCTTTATTAGGGAGAGGCGTAAACAAACGCTGACTATTGATAACCGAAACTTACCAGCCCATCGGACTATTAACATTATGAAAATTGCTAGTCTGACAGGAAATCTACTAGCCTCGGGCTAGCGGACTACCGCTAATTTCGAGCCCTGCTGCTGAACCACATTTTCATTGATGAATCGACCAACTCAAATCAGTACAATCAGAGTTATGATATATTATGCTACACATATGTAGAGGTCATGAAGTTGACTCAAATGTGCATAGCAGGTGATGTTGGGTTTGTTCTCCTTGATGGCTAAATTATTATGAACAATCTAGACTGATGGCTAAATTATTATGAACAATCTAGACTTGTAAGTACTAAATTAAGTCAATCAATGTCAGCTGCTGGTATATCATTGAGATCATTTGAAATATGTTTATAGACTAAGAACTTCTGTTACACAAGGCTTCTATTTCTGTGCTTAGACATATTATACCTTATCATTCTATAAATTGGTACCTGTCTGCATCAACAAAGATCATGGATCACGCCCATATTAAAAGTTATATATTACATGATCAATTTTTTCAAACATCTTTGGAGCATATATATAACTATTTCAACAAAAGATTCTATTCTGACTCAAAATCCATGCCTGTTGGGATTTTACGATTCTGACTATGGCATAGTCACCGAAACAGATGTGTCTTTAGAATTTTCTATCTTAGTTATCTATACTGTATATACTTGCTTATAATGGTTCCAACTACAAAGTGCATAAACAAAGAACTGAAATCACATAATGTGTCAGCAGATCTGGGTCTATGCAGTCTGTTAGGAGTAATCAGTAGAGCAAACAACATAGACCCTGATCTGCAATCACATAATACACCAGCAAATCAGGGTCTATGTTGCTTGCAGTTGGACCCGACTTGTACAGTAAATGCCTAAATTTCATAATCAATGACCTGAATCATTCAAAGTGTGTAAATTCTGAAAAATGTCAAACTTTTTGCACTGATTACATCTTACATGGCTGGATGGTATAGAAAAGTTTATGGGACCATTCTGTCAGAATGCATTTCTTGGAAATGCACAAATACTGTATATACTCCCTTATTAGTTGAGTTGAACTGCAAACAACACTGACCCTGATATCCCACTGCATAATGTGTCGGCAGATCAGGATCTATGTACTTTGTTCTACTGATTACTCCTAACAAACTGCATAGACCCAGATCTGCTGGTGCATTATGCAATGGTAGATCTGGGTCTGTGCAGTTTGCAGTTGGACTTGACTTATAAGGGTATATATGGTACATTTTTTTCTGACAGTTTTTGCAAAAATAATTTTGCATGCCCTGTAATTTTAGGACATAGTGTAGAAGAATTTTTTTTTACGCACTTAGGTATCTGGACACAATAGTACCGTATATACTCACGTATAAACCGATACCAACTGCAAACTGCATAGACCCAGATCTGCCGTCGCATAATGTGTCGGCAGATCTGGGTCTATGCAGTTTGTATGGACTAATCAGTAAAACAAACATAGACCCTGATCTGCTGGCTATATTGTTTGCACTTGGATCCAGCTTATACACGAGTATACACGGTAGTTCTCTAATGATTAGACAAGATTAACAGTATAGAATTTTCAGACAGTGGAGGAATGTCTTGCTTATCATCAGAAACAAGCTAAGTGTCATATTATTGAAAATTGGGAAAACCATGCTTCACTATTTATTAGGTTGCTGACACTGATATAACAAATACCATTTGTTTAAACTAATATATATTACTTACCTGTGGAAGAAAAACACTGAATCATAGAAACATTACATGGGTATGTCAGCATTTATTATAAGAGAAAACCATTCAAGTTAAGGCCTTCCTTCTCAAAACTGTGTTCAACACATCCATTGTGGATAATACTAAAACCTGCACTCAGTCATGTACGGTCTGCATATATAGGAATTATTTTAAGTGGATAATAACTTAAAAAGAACCGAAAACAAAACAGGTCCATATTTTATGTGTTTCATATATTGTTATGAATTTATAAGTATTGAAATGTAATAAAATCTGTGATCAGTCTTATATAAGTTTCAGTGCAGGACTGCACAAACCTGGGACAAGTTCATTGGTTCAGTTAGTAATATTCAGATCTGACCTTGTACATTCCCACAAGCTACCAAAATACACCATTGCTTTAACTTTCTGGAATTTACAATTAAAATTCATCATCGTATCTATTTTCTTCTTCCTTTTTTATTCAATGACAAATATTACACCAGTCTGAGTTATATTTTGTACATAGACAGTAGGTGATGGTAGGAGATTAAAACAAGGCAGATTTTTGCTTCATCTGTGCAGTTGTGTTTTCTAATATACCTACATTTCTTGGTGGACTTAAATAAATAAGATGAAACCAGGCAAATACTGTG
The DNA here is from genome assembly GCA_029931535.1 of Margaritifera margaritifera. Classification (NCBI taxonomy): domain Eukaryota; kingdom Metazoa; phylum Mollusca; class Bivalvia; order Unionida; family Margaritiferidae; genus Margaritifera; species Margaritifera margaritifera. The sequence goes on from JAQPZY010001484.1 coordinate 1,058,528, forward strand.
TTTTCATTCATTACTGTACAAATAATGTCTGACTACATTTGCCTGATATGTGTGCATTTTGTTGCTTGGGCTTAGATTTTGATTGTAATATCTTTGTATATTTTTCGAATGCAAAAGATTTTAATATTTTATGCCATTCAAATGAAACAGAAAATACAATAAGTCGAATACCTATTCATGTCTGCTTGCATCAACTTGATCATCAATACTCACTTTGCACAAACAGTGGTTCTTTGATGATCACCCAGCCATAGCCATAGACTGTGTCTCCTACACAATATGTTGCAGTTGGATTGTTGAAAATGATTTGGAACTTTTCCAAGCGCTCCATCCTGGCTTACCACAGCCTGAAATGATGAAACAGATCATATATATACTGGTAAGTTTAATTTCAAGGCCAAGCATCCGTGGAGAATGCTTTAACATTCATTGTTATAATAAACATGTTTAAAACAACTTCAAACCAGGTTAATCAAGTGCACAGAGGCCGGAATGTCTTGTTAGAATTTTCTGCAGACAAAGTAGTGCATCATTAGGGAACTAAATTGCTGAAAATCAATGTTGTCAGTGATTTTAGTAACAATAACAAACACATGTAGCAGCATTTGTTTTGCCTCTCCTAATATTCATTAGAGCTGAGATACACCTCTCTCTCGATAACTCACGCAAAACAAGGTCCAAAAACAGACTGCAGTTCCGCAGTTTAAGTGAGGGTGGGAGTTACAGAAGGACCTCTGAAAATTTAAGAAGGGGATGTCATCCCAGATTGACATCAACAAGAAGAAGATGGGCGGGGGGGGGGGGGGGCTACAGTACAGCTCACGTGATTTTTCGGAACCCCACGCATTGCGGTGGGGGTGGAGAGTGAGTGGAGAGGATTAAGAAAAACCCCTCCACCATCACTCCACGCATCCTGACGGAGTTGTCGTGGAGAATAGCCCTGCACACCACGCTTTCTCGCGGAGTCGCATCCGATCACCACCGCGGAGCGGACGTGGTCTCGATAATATGGGCGTGGTTTACTGTTTATCACACATGCAAGCAGAGGTTGAGAGAGAGACGAGAGGGGGGGGGGCACCGATTTATCTACATCGTTATCCCTCTGGGGAGCAATTTGCTAACTTTTTGATACTGAAAAAAACGTAGTAATTCAGTTAATTATAAATATTTCCTTGTTCTAACGAAGATAATATATGATACATAGTGCCAAATCATATTTTAGATGATGATAACGTAATGACAATGCCTCGCAAACTGTATTAATACTACGTTTTGCGCAATGAATCTATTTTTTTTCTCTTTAATACTGTGTTATCGGAATCGAAACATGCATTCATATCCTTATTTCTTTTTCAGTAAACTCAATACAAAATTTTAATGATCATATGAAAGTCAGTGATATTGTACTACCTGCAATTAAAAGAACGATAAACATCGAACAAATTAATAACAAAGCTGCAGTCATACCTGACTGAAGTGAAACAAAATCGCTCAAGTTCCGATGGTTACTCCATGCATGAGTACTCATTCACATATTGTACGATTTTTTCTGACATCCAATCGCTTAAATAAAGCATTGTTAAGATTTCACATCGTTATTTTATTTTAAACTGTACTAATTTGCATTAATTACCAAAGTAGCGGGTTTTTTTAAAATCACAAATGGCCGCAAAAGGTCATCCTAGATACATGTAGTTGACACGTGCAAGTAACCTAGCACAAGAGAAGCCATCAGCACTGCTGATATTGACGTGTTAATTTCATGTGCTAACTGTAAACCTAAAAGTACAACAGCAGCGCTTCTGCGGGTTTGTTTTCTTTGCCATTGATCTGACAAACTTCCGCATCAGATGAAATTAATGTTTAACTTTTTCTTTTCTGTTCGTTTTCCTATTGCATAATACAGAAAAATAAGATGAATAATTTTAGATCATTAACTCTTCTTAGTAAAGTTCCCCTCCCTCTCTCTCTCTCTCTCTCTCTCTCTCATAATATATGGAATCCAAAGCACTAATGCGCAAGTCTTTGTAATCTATTACTATTAAAAACCGTTTTTTTTTTTGGGGGGGGGGGGGGGGGGGGTGTACATGCTTCAGTAAGAGTTTAAGTATTCCATGATTGGCTAGCTTTCTTCAATTAGCGGCCGCCTCATTCACACTAAGCCAAAAAGATGTTCCTGCCATTAAGTTTTTCGTGATTCTGCTTATGTTTTGAAGAGTTTTTCACTAATGCGAGTTTAAAAAAAAACGCTAAAATGCTTATTAATGTCAACCAAAATTTTTCTTTTTCGCTGCTTGACATGTCAACATTTTTAGTCAGTCGCCAGAATTAAAATATTAAAATCTGACTGATTATAAATCTCAACGTACACAAACTGAAATCTGGAAACGTTCAGTAGTGGTAAAAAAGTAATAACGTGCTAGACATTATAGCGTTATGGAGCAAAAGAGAAAGAAATTTTCCCACCACTGCACAGGAACTCCCGAGCACATGCTCTAAAGTCGTGTGTGTGTTCATGGGCATCCGCAGGAATTTTCGGGGGGGGGGGCCCGAAGTAAAAGGGATATATTTATTATTTTTTTAAAATCAGGGCGGGACGAGGCACAGAAACACGCTCAATAACCAAAGGCTCTAACAGTCACAAACAGGAAACTGCATTCTTTAATATCTGCGTAAAAATAATTAAAAGAGTATATTCTATTTTTATATTTTCGCCATAGAAAAATGAGCAAATAATAGGATACACGTGAAGACAATACATCCATGCAAAATGCTCTAAACTTGTTGGAAATTAAAATCTCAGAACATCTCAGATTTTAGAATTTTCCATATTATTTTTCATTTCGGTAATAAGCCGAGTTCAGATTAATTACTAACAATTATCAAACTTCCGTTGTTAATGGCGGGACCAGACCATAATTGCGGCTGTAAAGTACAACGCGCGTTAAGTCAGATGGCTTCGTGTGATAAAAACACTGTTCCCAAGCTGAAACTTACATCATCCTTTGATGCAAACCCTTGTTAATATTTTACAACAGTGTTCACAATGGTCACTGCCTTGATTTCTGTAGAACATCCGCTGAAGTCAATTTTTTATTAGGGAGAGACAATTGAATTTTCCAAGGGGGGGGGGGGGGGTAAATGCATGAAAACAATTGTCTTTCTCTGATTTTTGTAGTAGACGTTAATCCGTTCCATATTTCACTTAAAATAAATAAATATTGTGATTAAAGAACAAAAAATATCCCGTTCGAAAAAAACAAAACAACATATAAACCCCATATATTAAATGGTCAGTCCCTTACAGTACACATGGTATCATAATATTCAGCCTCGTCACTCTGCTGTTACTGCTTAAAGACTAAGGATGCGGTTTGCATTTCAGTGTAAATTCAGTGTTTTAGGTTTGTTGTTGAGGGGGGGGGGGGGGGGGGGGGTAAGCAGAAGCGGATGTCAATTTGGATTTTAATTGTCAGAGAATTACTTTCCCTTGGAACAAAATGATAAATTTATTCTGCTTCAGAAGCTCAGCAATGTGTGCTTCTCGTCAAGTCAGTCCATAAGTTTGTTCATATTTCTTTGAAATAAATTAAAATCATAAACTTATTGCAAAAGAAGTCGATCAACCTTTTATAAACAGTAATGTGTACTGAATATACAAGCCTTCTGAAATAATTTTTTTATTGTCCAAATATGATCGAAATAAAGACGACTGATTCTTCAAATGGTATCCGGTTGTAAATCACTATTGACGGCTCCGTCTTTCCATAGGTGGTCTTCATTCATTGGCTGTTCAGATGTCAATCAGTAATGTTGACTAGCCCCTCCACGGTGGAGTTTACATCGGCGTGCTTGCCGAAACGCGGTGGTGATTTGTAGGTATTTATGCCAATTTATGCCTCCACCGCGGAGTGCTATCGCGGAGCTAGAGTGGAGGGGATTAAGTACCCCACCGCGATGCGTGGGGTTCCGAAAAATCACGTGAGCTGTACTGTATATAATATTTTGTGTACATTTAATCCCTTATGGCAACCTCAACCTAATATTTGAACTGATTCTCCTTTGGGCATGTTTGATTCTGCATTCAAAATGTTACTTGCAGACTTTTCTTAATTACAACTAAAATCATACAAAAGTAAAATAATTTTATATGCATTTACCTCGATACATTCATCAAGTTCCTCAAGTGCCAACTGGACACGAACCTTTCATCCTTTTTGCAGATAAATGTTGCCGTATAGCACATGTGTCATTGCTTTTAAAAATGTTGTATATATGAGAACTGGGGCTGTTTGATAATGAAATCGACTATCAATTGAGAGCCCTAGATAGGAATTTTATAAACTGGGTCTTTTACTTCCCTATTTGGTACTACATGTAATTGCATTCCTCGAAATTATAAGGGGTATTTTAATGTGACCTCCAAAAACACAAAACCTGCACTACAGGACTAAGTCATGAAAATGTTAATCATGCCTCTTTCAATGCTCAAAACAGCTTAGTGATCAAGACCAATTCAAGGTGCGTTTGATTATATGGATCTACTTGAGTGAGTGTTCTCACAGTGATCAAGTACTATAGTTTCAAATGTGTGTGGAACATCTGGAACTTGAACCGACAGCATAATTTATATTGATAAAACACACCATCTAGGGTCTTATCTAGGATGCACAATGATGCTAATTTCTCAAAATTCACACCAAAAAATCAACCAAATGTGATTCAATCGTGCATTATATACTCAAGTAATACTTTTATTTCTTCCGTAAATCCCTAGTATATTAAGAAAATTCTCCCTTTTTTTTCAAATGGAGGGGTGAATTTCCCCAACGAATGTTCAGTTCTAGATTATAACCTGGCCATCATACAACATGAACAGCTTTTGGCAAGAGCAACACAATGACAACCTTAAACTAAATGCTTAAAATAAAACTGTTTTGCATAATTTGTACTAATGTAAAAATTTCTTTTTGTGTTTTTACACAAACAGCATAAAATACACAAAAACACTGCTTTTCTAAAGCTGTGATCAAGGGAAGTATATTTCTCACTAAAAGATAAAGGCAGCTACATGTATTATAATTTCACTTGGACTTTGACACAAATCTTTCACTGAGATGATCTGCAAACATTGTGTTTTATCCATGAACATTATGTGTTTTTCGGTAGAAATGAAATAAACTACCAGTGTATCAATACTGGCTGACATTTCAGTAGAGATGAAATAAACTACCAGTGTATCAATACTGGCTGACATTTCAGTAGAGATGAAATAAACTACCAGTGTATCAATACTGGCTGACATTTCAGTAGAGATGAAATAAACTACCAGTGTATCAATACTGGCTGACATTTCAGTAGAGATGAAATAAACTATAGTTTATAACTACTAGTTGACATTTCAAACACACACATTCATAGAAAGGCACAATTAGTTGTTTTTTTTTAATCCAAAAAAAGCAGTGGGGTCAATAAGAGAGAGAGAGAGAGAGAGAGAGAGAGAGAGAGACTATACGATGATAAAATACATTACTGTGTGGGCTTCACTTCAGGAATTCTACTTAGATATAATAAAATGAAATCTGTATCAATTACTTAACCAAATTACCCGAGTGTTTATTGAGACAATTATTATTGTTACATCATATGCTTTGATTTCTATAGTGAAGTACAGGGTTGTCAAACTCATTTGATATGGCGGGCCAGATTTGATATAAATAATAATAAATAATAAATAATGAGTTAATGAGTCTGGTGGGCCATATGTTTGACACCACTGGTGTAGTAGATGGCCAATTTACATTTAATTCATTTAGAAAGATACAGTTCTTATTTCAATTCCTATTTATAGTCTGATGTGGACAACAGCAATACTGAAGAAAAAAAAAACTGACTTAACTGATCATCAAGATTTATTAAGTTAATTGCTTTATGAACCTTAACTCTTTTTATTTCATTTTGTCTCCCCCAGAGTAATAGTCAATTAAAATGGAAGATTCTTAAATCAGCTGTACTTTGTCTGCCCAATCAAAAAAGATAAAACCGCTGGAATTCATTACATTTATATGATGTAAGACTGTCCTAATAAACGTATATACTCGTGTATAAGCTTATAACAACTGCAAACTGCATAAACCCAGATCTGCACTGGCAGATCTGGATCTATGCAGTTTGTAGGGACTAATCAGTATAACAAACAACATAAACTCTGATCTGCCAGCGCATTATGCAACAGCAGATCAGGATCAATGTTGTTTGCATTTTGACTTGGTTTATACGCGAATATATACAGTACACAGATATCATACCACTCCCTGACTATAAGGCCATTTATTATAGCATAGTTCCTATCGTAACATCAGTATGGTTATGGAAATAAAATGACTAAACTCCCATTTCAAGCAAGATGTTGATCCTTGTCAGATGTAGAATATTTAATTGGTGTATCCAATAAAGTTCTCTATCTTTCCACCTAATGTTGCTACTAGACAGCTCTAGACCAGATGGAATAATTTCTATTATCTGATACTACATGTATGTTGTGCTCAGGCAGGTTAAAGTGTTTAGAGACCTGGTTATCCTTAATCCTGCAGATATTTCTAACAATGTCATTTATACAGAGTGCACAGACTGCAAAACTTCAGTTTGTGATATTATTCCTAACTATAAACCAGTGGTGCTGATGGCATATGCCCAAAAAAGCTGCTGTGATAGCCATACCAGCAAACTTCATTTCAACAAGATACAATGATCAGTTTAACCAATGAATCAACAAAAACTTTTCCCTCTGATGAGTTACAAAGATAACGAAACCAGTCAGGGACCAGGGGTGACTAGACCACCACCACCCCAGCTGATGGGAGGGAATGCCTCCACATTCCTTCAGGCAGTAACTTCTTCTGAGTATGGTCAAGTATCCCATTTCATTAAGTGATAGTAAAATTATATGCATTATGTACCTCATTATAAGGCAGTCTTACTATATTGCATATTCTGTGGCTCCCATGGAGAGCATTATAATGAGTCAGTACTCTAATGATTCTTATTTTACTTCTAGAAGTCAAATGATAAAAAAGCTGAAATAATGTGACCTCAGCTAGCTCTTATGGAAATAACTTATTCTGACTTATATGTGATATATCCTTGACTTATACGGGACTTATAAGTTACTTATACTTTGCGTATTTAATGAAGTAAGTGAAATGTTAGTCTGTATAAGTACAGTATAAGTGAAAACAATACTGATCCATGCTTTGCCTACATTTCACTTACAAGTGACATACAAGTCATTTATAGGCGGTATAAGCCATTATCAGTTGAGTATAAGTGATTTTCATTTTCTAACTTACAGTTTACTGCAAAATACAGTCTCAAGTCCAAGGTTTACTGCAAAATACAATCCAAGCTAAACAAAGGTGCTACTATATGATTTTTTGTTCCAAAATTCATAGCTTCCCACCATATTTATCAATTTAAACGAGTCATATCAACAACAACAACACATCATGTGGTATATTCAAATATCCAAGGGTTCACATGTTGACAACTGAAATTGGGACAGCCTGAAGTAGAACAGCCATTAGATTCTGAAAGAAACTTCTTTACTGCCACCCATGAGTCGAAACCTGCTTTTGAATTCAGTTGTAGGGAACTACTTGATGATGATGGGTTCTGCCCGAATGTATGTTTGAAAGAAAAAATTTATTTATTACCTGGGGAATAAATTATCTTCATGGTTGTCACTTATTTGTGTTATTTCAGTTAGCAATTTGATAGTGAGCAAACTGTTTCAAATGTGGTGGCTCAAAGCAGGAGGCTAATGTGTTGGAAATGTTGTCACAAATTGTCATTTAAATGGAAATGTATGAGATTTTTACAAGGTCAGAACTTACAGGTAGCAATTTACATGTATATAATCTATAAAACTGATGACTTCATTTATATAAGGACACAATTTATTGTCAGATGGGGGAGGGGAGAGAGCGTCTTTTTAAAACCCGTATTCATTGAATTTGGCAGGAATTCGCTTTTATCTCATGTACAAGTGTAGTAAGTGAATGACTTACATTTCACTTTTAAGTGAAGTATATGTATAAGTGAAGTATACTTCATTTATAAGTAAAATGCCTAATTTGCATATTCATGTATAAGTGAAATACCCAATTTTCATATAAAATCCTAACACTTCACATATAAGTCACTTATAAGTGATCTATAAGTAAAGCGGTAAGTCACTTATAAATCCTTTCCGTAAAGTTTGTCTTCTGTATCAAAATCTCAAGCATAGCAATTAGGAAAAATTTACTGTTATACTCGCTTATAAGTCGAGTCCAACTGCAAAATGCACAGACCCAGATCTGTCATAGCATAATGCAATGGCAGATTAGGGTCTATGTTGTTTGCAGTTGGACTTGACTTTTAAGTGATATATAAGGTATGTAATCATTCATACCATATCTTAAATACAATATCAAGTGCAATCTTTCACATAATCCTGATATAATTTATGGTAATTACATTTTTCACAAACGACCATTTGTCAATGTAGCATTATAATGAGAAAAAATTTGCAATATTTAACACAATACAATGTATGACAATATTTAACACAATACAATGATGTATGGCAATATATTACACAATACAATGTATGGTAATATTTAACACAATACAATGCAGAGCAAAATTTAACAATACAATTTATGGCAATATATAACAATACAATGTATGGCAATATATTACACAATACAATGTATGGCAATATATTACACAATACAATGTATGGCAATATATTACACAATACAATGTATGGCAATACACAATACAATGTATGGCAATATATTACACAATACAGTGTATGGTAATATATTACACAATACAATGTATGGCAATATATTACACAATACAGTGTATGGCAATATATTACACAATACAATGTATGGCAATATATTACACAATACAATGTATGGCAATATATTACACAGTACAATGTATGGCAAAATATTACAGTGTACACAATACAATGTATGGCAATATATTACAGTGTACACAATACAATGTATGGCAATATATTACACAATACAATGTATGGCAATAAATTACACAGTACAATGTATGGCAAAATATTAGAGTGTACACAATACAATGTAGAGCAGTGGTTCCCAAACCCCTAGTCACGAGGACTCATGCGACCCTTTACTGGTACTGCATTCTGGGTTGCAAAAGATGGTATTTAGGTTTGATCAAAAAAGTTTGGGAACCACTGATGTAGAGTAATATATAACACAATACAATGTATAGCTAAGTTTATCTTGTTTGTTTTTTGGTTGGTTTTAACAGCACTCTGAACACATATTGTGCCATGGAAATGGGAGCTAAGTGCCTTTCCCATGGACAAAACTGGGGCAGCCGACCCAGGCTAGCTGGGGTTGGTATTGAACCCACGACCCTTGGATTACAAGTCAGATGCTCTACCAACTGAGCTACTGCAGTTCCTTATCTTACTGTCTTCTTCTTATCAGACAGTGCTCTTTAAAAAATCATGTGATATGCAAGATAGTTTAAACTGTCATTACATTTTACCAGAGACATAGTGCACAACAACTCAGATATTACATTAGTAACTTCTTCTTTACTCTCAATTCATTTTTTGTACAAATTGGATACTGGAAGAATTTTTTGTTTTTTGTTGGTTTTAACTGTATTTTTACCACAATATTGGCTATATCATGTTGAGGTAATGAGTGCTAAGTGCCTTTCCCACAGACACATTGAGGCATCTGACCCAGGTTCAGGCCAGTGAGGTATTGATCTCAAGACCCTTGGATTAGGAGTCTGATGCTCGACCAGCTGAACTACTGCACCTGGAAGAATTATTACTGAGGGAAGATCTTGAGGTAGAATTAAATTTGCTTGTATCACATTATATGTCATAAGCCCTGGTCAATTTTACATTTATAAAGAGGAGAAATTTCATTTAAATGGCACAATTATTTCTTCCAGTTGCAATATATAAATACAAGAGCGATTCTGATGCTTCAATTTCCATTGAAACAGCACAGTGCTTATGAATATAGCCAAGGACTTGTCACACTGAAAATGTGTACCAGTCAAGGACTTGTCACACTGAAAATGTGTACCAGTCAAGAAGAGAAATTTAAGTAGTCAAATAAGCTTAGTAAATGATTAAATGGTAACTATATACAAGATGCTTATAAAATTTGCATATATTTTAATAACTGTAGTGAGTAAAAACAGTAGAATAACATTCCCTTCTTACTGATCAGCAGGGAATCTGTATAAATTAATCATTTTAAACAATAATTGTTGAAGTCTATTGCCAGAGACTATGTATGGATGCTGAGACATTTCAATAAAAAGAGACTCCATATTACTGTAGCAAAGTCTCACTGTATTTATATTTATATTTGGTTCCTGGAGGGGTTTGTCTATAATCCTAGGGATTTTGACAAGGGGTTTGTGTATTATTCCAAGGGATTTTGGCGAGGGTTTGTCTATAATTCCTAGGGATTTTGGCAAGGGGTTTGTGTATTATTCCTAGGGATTTTGGCAAGGGGTTTGTGTATTATTCCTAGGGATTTTGGCAAGGGGTTTGTGTATTACTCCTAGGGATTTTGGCAAGGGCTTGTCTAAAATTCCTAGGGATTTTGGCAAGGGTTTTTTGTATTATTCCTAGGGATTTTGGCAAGGGGTTTGTGTATTATTCCTAGGGATTTTGGCAAGGGGTTTGTGTATTATTTTTAGGGATTTTGGCAAGGGCTTGTCTATAATTCGTAGGGATTTTGGCTTTCCAATTATTGCCACCTAGTATTTGCTCAGCACTATATTGACAGAATTGTGCTGATGTGCCACATACATACATACATACATACATACATACATACATACATAGGACAGATCATTGACTGATCACCAAGCAGGAATACATTAATGTTATGCCTCTACTTATTACTATGGCAAATCGTGTGTATATATACATATATATATATATATATATATATATATATATATATATATATATATATATATATATATAAAACTACTCTCATATACACTAGTATTCATTTTCAGTACTGTATACTCTCGTATATATAATGTCAACATGCTTGTATAGACAAAATTTGGCACAATAAAAAGAATGGCATTATAAGAGGTTCTGACCTCACCAATCATGTTCAACAAGAATAGACAGATAGGATGGGTTGACTGATATTAAATGTGAAGGATATAAAAAAAACTGAATAAATACCCATTTTATAAGTGAACATGAGTACCATGAATGGCACAGAATATTCCTCTATGCAGTGTTGCACCAAGGATCCAAAGGGCAGGGAACACTGTGTCCCCCACCCTCCAAATCTGAGAGACAGACAAAATTTTGAAGGGACAAAGGAAAATAGTAGTACATAATTGCCTAGTAGTGCTAAACAAATGAGATAATCTTATTTGCTTTGACAATTAAGTTACCTGAACTTTGTCATCGGCACAGTACCATCCTATTTTCCTTGGACACTTACATTATTCTAATTAACATTTTATCATGTGCTCAAGTAACTCATGAAAACATTAACATGTTTGAAAATCTGGTTAACCTGAAATGAGCTGCACCATGGAATTTTCTATTCCAGATCCTGTTCTCATTTGACTTTAATGTTCACTCATTTTTTACGAGCATTTATTATAATAAATACCCATTTGTTCAATTACTTTTCTATTCATTGATTTAATGACAAAGTGTATATTTGCTTAAATTAAGTCTTTTTTGTTATTATTTCAACCTCAAAATAATTTAAATTTTCATCACTATAGGTGTGACTTCAACCTCGAAAATACATTACACTACTGGTCATCAAAGTCTTTACACTACCACAAATCCTGAATGTTTTATTGCCAGATATATTGTTTTAATATGGACATCAATTGCCAGCTTACAGGTTTTATCACTTTTAGCCACACGGGCCATTGCTAGTGCCAACACAGATGTGGATGGACATCCACCAAAGAAAAGTTGTAGGAGTATTTTTCGATTTTTTCTGGTGAAAAAACATGACATGAGGGCACACAAGGGTCAAGATTTTGGGGTCATTGGACAAAAAATTGTGGGTAAATCCGCGATCCCATGCTCAAGGTGCAACACTGGTGATTCTGTCGGCAATAGTAAGACATGGTTCACTCTGGAGATTATTTACCAGCAGGCCTCAGTGACCTGGACCTTTGGTGAAGGTGTGGTCTTGAATGAAATTTAATGTGCGGAAACCATTATTTTCTTATTAGACTTGCCATGACTAAGACATCTGACCTTTTGACCCCTGAATCTATAGAGTTTCTTAGTTATCTTAAGTGCATTCATCCATCCACAAAGTTTGGTCAAGGAACTTACTCTAGAACAATAGTTATTCTGGAAAATCCATTTTTCTTTTAGTCAAAATGATCTTCATCATTGACCTTTTGAATGCAAAATCAATAGGCCTCTCTCAAGTGCAAGCCCTCCACAAACTTTAGTCAAGGTATGTGGTCTAGAACTAAAGTTATTATAAAGAATGAATAAAAACATTTTTCTTCTTTCAGTCACAGCGACCTTAGCCTTTTGACTTTTTATGCCAAAAAATTGACAGGTTTCTTCCTTACCTTAAGTGCAAGCCATCCACAAAGTTTGGTAACTTTAGATGGTGGAGAACTTAGATTATTGTTCAGAAATGAAATTGGTAACATACAGATGTATGAACATATTAACTGATAACATAAAAGCTCCGACTTCTGGCAGACATATAAAATCAAAATTATGACCATAATATTTTCCACTATAATGAAGAATTTTTTTATATTTTACTTAAACATATTTTATTGCCATAAATGTTGACTAATGGGGTCTTGCTACAAGTTCTCACAACTCAGAATAAGCCCTTCCTCTACAATCGATTAGAAATTTATACAGTAGCACAGAATTAATATGGTTCATACAATTAAATGTAAATATACATGATTCATGTAAATGAAGTAGAAAGATATGAGAGAGAGAGAGAGAGAGAAGATATATGAGAGAGAGAGAGAGAGAGAGAGAGAGAGAGAGAGAGAGAGAGAGAGAGAGAGAGAGAAAGAGAAAAAGAGAGAAATTGATTACATGAATGAAATCATAAATGAATATATAACAATTGTGGCAGATATTGGACAAGAGTTCATAATATAGAAACGATTGAAAGACAGGCAATCTCAAGTAAACTGTCAGTTATATAAAGAGGATAATACAACCTTTGCAATGGATTGTAAGGTATTTGTAAAAATAAAATAAAACAAAAAAAAAAAAGCTAATGGAAGGCATTCTTATTATCATTGAAAAGAACAAAAATACACTCACCTTTTTACCATGCATACCAAATCCATAACAATTTTAAAGAAAATTGTTTTGTAACCATTCTGGTCACTCATTTTATTAACAGGTCTATAATGACGATGTCAAAATTTTCCGCCATGAAGATATGAAAAATGTCCACCAACACAAATATATACCAATTAAGATCCTAATTCTCCAACAGGAATAATATTTGTGATCAAGACAAAGACTACAGATGAGATAATATTGTCCACTTTTAACAGTTCCCCAATACAGTATATCATAGCAGAGTTAAGCTGCCTGCTGAATACCTTTGAATATATCTGACTGAATCACTCAGTGCTTTAATTGGCAGACCTATGCCAGGTAATGGGAAATCAATCCCACTTCTGACACCATTTATCAGGCTGGGCAGTGGAAGTCGTGATGGTAACTGAAGCTGTAAATACACTGGCTAGTCACAGGTTGACAAAACATTAACACCAAACATTAAGGGGTAGGAAGCAAGCACTTGAACTTTCCCTAGACAAGGTTAACACTTCCTGGTTTTGTTCTGCTGCATGTCACATTAAGAATATTATGTTTAATAGGTCCAATTTATTGACAGGAAATAATTAAGTTAAACAGTATATAAAACCCAATGCATATGTACAAGCATAAGTTGCACATTTAATGCCAATTTTATTAACCTGCAGCATTTAGGAGTATGATAAGTTAATCTGTTCACAGGTTATGATAGTTTATCTACGATGTCATATTACAGACCTCGTGGCTTTATCATTAACTACATGTACCATATAAAGTGTATTATTTGACTGCACAGTGGTAACTCAGTTACAGCTGTACAAAGTGCTGTCACATACAGGAACAGATTAAAACTGAAGCTGGCTAATAGCTATCGTAAAATCTTAACATCTTTGATTAACTGTTTTAAAAATGATGCTGTTTTCTTCTGGTTTATACCTCTTTCTTGCAGATTTTATTCCTCAAAAAAAGATTATAATACCAAAAGAAATATCCATTTTTACAGGTCCTGGCTTACCTCAAATAAACTCATAGTCTCACAACAGCAACTGTGAATTCAATTTTACCCTAGCTGTACCAATTTTCATGGATTCTGATGTAGCTACAAACCAGATATTCAAACCTAAAGATTGATTTGCAATTTTGTATCATTACAATTTAGTACTTCACTTTTAATCATCATTGTATAGCCAGTATTGTGTTGACATGCCCATAAACCTTATACATATATACATATATTTATACATACACACATACACAATTAATGTATTCATGTATGTAGTGTTTTATGGCACTCAGTGCAATAGTCTATATATAGTGCCAACTAAATGTAAATGTTAAAAAATGTAAAATGAATAGCACATAAATTTAGGAAGATAAACCCTTCCACCTAAATGTAAACATGGAGTCCAACATGATAAAATATAAAATGTAAAGATGTTAAAATTCTGTAAAATGTATATAAAATAAAAGATAAAGGTAGGAACTAAACATCAAATATAATGAGTCTTGTCATAAACACCAAACACCAAATGTAATGAGTCTTGTCATAAACACCAAACACCTAATGTAATGAGTCTTGTCATAAACACCAAACACCTAATGTAATGTGTCTTGCCATAAACACCAAACACCTAATGTAATGCGTCTTGCCATAAAAGTCATTTCTGTCAGTCTTATCCACAAATTTACCAGTAAGTGCCAGAGAAATTGTAATGGTTTGCAAAATAATGAAAACCAGATTGGTGTTGTAAAACACATATGCCAACACTACATAACTAAAGTCCAAGTCCACAAAGTTAGAAAATGCAGAATAACTTGAAATATTTCTATAGTAGTATGAAATTCTAATCAGGTCATCCACATATGCATGCTCAATTTTATTTGTCTATTGCAAGTCATTTTTGGTAGATCATGACAACAGGTCAAATATGGGAAAGAAACTGAACTGAAGTACAGTGAATGGCACCATATTCGCCCCATCCTGTTTTTAATAGTCATTTATGTCAGCACTAGCAGGGCATGGTTGACTCTGGAGATCACTGACCAAATGGGTCTCAATGACCTCAACCTTTGGTCAAGGTATTTGGTCTTGAACTAACATCACTGTGCAAAAACCATTATTTTCTTATTAGATTGACCATGACCTTTGACCTTTAGACCTCTAAATATATAGGTTTCTTTATTACCCAAAGTGCAAGCCATACACAAAGTTTGGTTAAAGGTTAAAATCCATCTACTGGACTTATAAAAACCCTATACTGTACAACTGCCCCAGGATCTATGCTTCAAACCTTTAACTCGGATAGAGAACAGACTTTAAAATAATAAACCCCTCACACATTGGCATATGCTGTTTAACAATCTGGTGGTGACTCAGCACAGATCACACCTTTAGAAAAAAATGTGTAGCCTAGGTCTTAATAAAAAAGAACAGGAGTCCATCAATAGGACTCACACTCTACTGGGAAAAAAGAATTTTCAGGAATTCAAGATAAGACCATTTCTTCCTTTTTATTGTTGAGTGTTGAAACCATCTCTGATATTCTTCAACGATAACAACATTTTTTCAAATTAGCTGCTGTGCTTCACATATTGGATATCAACCTGGCACCATTTTCATTTAGGACAAAGCAGACATCATTAAAAGTGTTTAGTGAAAACCCCATGTTGATATGATCATTCATGTATGAGGAGTAGCTATAACAAGATTTTCAAGATGGGTAACAACATTTTCATGATAGCTGCCATGGTGGCAATATTAAATGTCAGATTGGCACCATTTTTAATTAGGACTAACTACACATCATAAGAAGTCTTTTGGTGAAAATCCCATGTTGATATGATCAACCATTCAAAAGGAGTAGCGATAACAATATTTTCAAGATGGCTGCCATGGTGGCCATATTGGACTTCAAATTGGCACCATTTTCATTTAGGACCAACTAGACATCATAAAAAGTCTTTTAGTGAAAACCCCATGTTGATATGATCATCCATTCAGGAGAAAAAGCAATAACAAGATTTGCAAAATGGCTGCTATGGTGGCTATATTCGATGTCCGAGCAGCACCATTTTTATTAGGACCAAGTAGACCATGGGATGAATGTGTGTGTAAAGTATTATGGAAATCCTACAAGTAGTTTAGGAGAAGCAGTGATGAAAAACTTGCACAGGATGGACAGAAGACGGACAACAGACCATCCCATAAGCTCTTCTGGTCTATGACCAGTAGAGCTAAAAATGGTGCTACCAACATCAAGTAACCTTTATTTTCATCTTACTCAGAACATAAGTTATTCAACAGAACTAATTTTTCTTGGAGTCACAAAACCTTGACCTTAGAACTTTTTACCCCAAAAATCAATAGGCCTTTCCCATATCTCAAGTGCAACCATCAACAAATCTTGGTCAAGGTACATGTACATGGTCTAGAACTAAAGTCATTATGCAAAACCCATTTTTCCTGGAGTTAGAATAACCCTGAACTTTGACATTTTGACCACAAAAGGCTTCTCTTTTACCAAACATTTAAGTCTTCCACAAACTTTGGCAAAGGTACATAGTCGAGAATTAAAATGTTTGTGCAGAAACCATTTTTCTTCTTTCAGGGACAATGACCTTAACCTTCTCACCCCAAAATCAATAGGCTTCTTTTTTACCCAATGTACAGTCATTCACAAACTTTGGTAATGGTACATGGTCGAGAACTGAAATGTTTGTGCTGAAACTATTTGTCATTCTGCACCCAGTCACCTTGACATTTGACCTTTTTTACCCCAACATCGATAGTCTTTAACCTTATTCCAAGTGCAAGCCATGCACAAAGTTTAGTCTGGGTCTGTGATGTAGAACTAAATTTACTGTGCAGAATAATTTTTCTTCACTCTGATATGGTGACCTTAACCTTTGACCTTCTGACCACAAAATCAAAATGCTTCTTCCTTACCCAGTGTGCAAGCAACCCACAAAGTTTGGTCCAGGTCTGTGAAGCAAAAACCAATGTTACTGAGTGGAAACCAGTTTTCTTCTTTCAGTCATGATGACCTTGACCTTTGACCTTTTGACTCCAGACACCCCACCCCAAAATAGGGTTATTCCTTACCCCAAGTGCAAGGTATCCACAAAGTTTGGCAATGGTACAAGGTGGACAACAAGTTATTGAGCGGAAATGAAATAGAGAACAGACAGATGGACAGACAGACAACTGTACCTTAAGGGAGGCACATAAAAATTGCTGTAATGGTCTGAAAATCTAATCACATCATCTATATATGCAAACACATATTCCAGAAAAATTGCATTTGTCAACATTGAGTGCTTTTTGAGCAATCTTGCTAACAAAATTCTTGTGGCAAATATATGCACAGATAGATGAAACAATGGAGTCAGATTGATGAACAGTATCAGATCAAAATGCCCCCAAGTAGTTGGGGCTTAGAAAAGGTGCTTGTCCTTAGTAAGGTACCCATCCACTACTTGTCACAATGAGATGAAAAGTGGATTTTATTTATCCAGAATTTGGTGTGACATTAAAAAGGAACTATTGTATATTCAGTACATAAAGTATAACATGGATACAGGTCCGAGTGCTTATATTTCTAGGTGGACTGAGCTACTAGATATAGGAAAGAGAATAACAGTGACAAGAAGGCGTGTTGGCATATATTGGTAGATTGGTGTCAATGTACCATCTTATGACATTACATGTACATATATTGGTAGATTGGTGTCAATGTACCATCTTATGACATTACATATATTGGTAGATTGGTGTCAATGTACCATCTTATGACATTACATATATTTGAATCTAAGGCCACAATGGCCTCAATTACAGCCAAGTATGAAGGAAGTGAACTTTGAACTTATCCCTTATCAGATATCATTGGCAGCAATAATGAAAGACATTTAATAGATTTTATTAATTGTTAAATATGGTGTTTGATAACTGAACTAAAATATTTTAATTTCAGGAAAATACATAAATATTTGACAATAAAAATAGCAGAAGCTAGGTTTTCTGTCAATGTATATGTTAATATTTCTGCTGATTTTGTTTCAGTATACCTTGTGCAAAATTTGCTCACATTTTTTGGAGCTGCTGCCTGATGGTCCTCCATACATATAAATTTGATGACTATCATGGCTAAAACTGTCTGCTACTTAAACAGTGCCTTTAGTACACAATGGTAGATATGGGGTACAGTAAGAATGTAATTACAAATAGTTAACAATAAATTCCTTTGCCAGTCTAGCCTCCTGCTTCAGTATTTCCTGCATACACCACACTTAAAATTATAGTGTGTAGATGTTTTGTTCCAGCACCAAGCAATACACCAAAATAAGGTCATTAAACAGGTGAATGCCAGGTAGATACATATCTGGTTTAAATAATAAAGGTCAAAAGTTCACACACTTGGTACACATAAAGAAGTCACATTGTGCTAATGACCAAATGGTGCCTTAACAAGTATTATGCTCTTACTAACATTATTCTTTGTGTCAGTATTTCATTAAAATTACTCTAGGTCACTGAGTTTTTTCTGAGATAATTCTGCAACATATGTATAGTTTCTAGCATTTGGCATAAAAACTATACCCATTTTTAGAATTTTTAAAAATTCGTTTAGGAAAAACAATAAATGGATATGCATTCTAGGTATAACAGCTAGAGCTAAAGAGCATGGCATGAACCTTGATAGAGAAAGTAATGAATGGTCCATAAAATATAAGTGTCAAATACCTACTGATTGATATACTAATGCATCCTGGGACGGATTTAGACCTCTAGAGGCCCTAAGTACTGAAAAGATTATGGGGCCCCACATATGTAATTAAAATTAAAAAGAAAAAAACAGCAACGTCATTTTTCATTTATTTTGGTGCCCCTGCTTTGCTGGTGCCCTAAGCATGTGCTTTGTATGCCTATTGGATTAATCCAGCACTGAATGCATCACTCCTCTCGGATGCACACATTCTTTCACCAATGTACAGATTTCACTGAAGTAGAAATGTGCCTTAAGTTAAAATGTATTACTACTGTAGCCTCAATCAGTTTTGTGTTTGTAAAACATGCATGTACCGGTAACCAATGCAGACCAGTCCTAGTCCAAAATGTTAGGAAACTTAAAAATATTTGAAAAATTGCTATAATGGCATGAAATCTAATCAAGTCATAAAATTATGCATATAATCATGCCTACCAAATTTCATTTGTCTACCTCAAGTGGTTTTGATTAATTGTGCTAACAAGATTTTCATCCAAAAAGTAAATACAATTGTAAAAATTTAAAACTGATGTAATGGCCTGGAAATATAATCAGATCATCTAGTCATATGAATACAAATATGCATGACACTTCATTTGTCTACATCGAGTGTTTTTTTTATTAAGGGTGCCAACAAGATTTTCGTTATAAAAAAAAGTTTACGTTCCAAAAAGTTCAATAAAAGTATCATGATCAGCACATTATATGCCCACCCTGTGTTTAATAGTCCTCTATGTAGGCACTAGATGGACAAGGTTGACTCTGGAGATTACTGACCAATGGGTCCCAATGACCTGCACCTTTGGTTAAGTTATGCAGTCTTGAACTAAACTTAATGTGCAGAAACAATTATTTTCTGATTAGACTTACCATGAGTGTGACCTCTGCCCTTTAGACCCCAGAATCTAAAGGTTTCTTTATAAACCTAAGTGCAAGCTATCCAAAGTTTGATCAAGGAACTTGCTCCATAACAGTGGTTCCCAAACATTTTTGATTGCGACCTAAATACCATCTTTTGTGACCCAAAATGCAGTACCTGTATAGGGTTGCAAGGGTCCTCGCGATCCTCATTTGGGTTGCAACCCGGGGTTTGGGAACCACTGCTCTAGAACATAAGTTATTCCGCATTTTTCATTCAAGTATAATGACCTTTACCTTTGACCCCAAATTCCACAGACTTCTTCCATGCCTTAATTGCAAGCAGTCTATAAACTTTGGTCAAGATATGTAGTTTAAAACTAAAGTTATGCATAAACTATTCTTCTTTCAGTCACAGTGACATTGACCTTTTATCCCAACATATATAGTCTTCTTTCTTACCCAGTTATGCCATTC
The DNA here is from genome assembly GCA_029931535.1 of Margaritifera margaritifera. Taxonomy (NCBI): domain Eukaryota; kingdom Metazoa; phylum Mollusca; class Bivalvia; order Unionida; family Margaritiferidae; genus Margaritifera; species Margaritifera margaritifera. The sequence goes on from JAQPZY010001484.1 coordinate 1,079,009, forward strand.
TGAATTTAAATTGCAGTAGCTATGTGTGTGTAGGGGGGAGTAAGGTTCCTACGGACACAGCTGATGCCTCTGACATTACCTACATCCTTCCCCCCCCCCCCATTAGCTACTGCAATTTAATGGTGAAGGTACATGCTTGAGAACTGAAATTTTTGTAGAGAAACTTTTTCTTCTTTCAGTCAGTGAAGCTGATCTTTGACCTTTTGACCAAAATAAAAAGGAATCTTCCTTACCCCAGGTGCAAACCGTCCAGAAAGTTTATTAACTGTAGATGATGGAGAACTCAAGTTATTGTGCAGAAAAAAAAATTGGCAACAGACAGATGGATGGACGATATTATAACATAACATGCTCGACCTTATGGCACAAATGTGTTAAAAAAAAAAAAATCTGTAATGGCGCAAAAGATTATTTTTATTTGAAATCTTTTATAACTGTGGGAGAGAGCCTTGCAGGTTAATAATGATCTATAAACATCACAATAATTATTTGAGGGTAATTGCCCCAGAGAGTTGCAGGAAGTCTGCAAGTATCTAATAGCATCATGGAATATCTCACATCGCCAGGCTTCAACTGTAATTATTACATGCTAACAAGACAAAGTCTTGCCTCCAGGTAATTCAATACAGCCAGTTCCAATAAAATTAGACATGTTTCATGAAATCGCAAATATTCTTGAACAAACATGGGTTATGTGTAATTGGTCTTATGAAATTTTTAAATACATTGGAACAATGCAGTAAAATTGGTTGCAAATATGTCAGAAAATGTAGACACAGATACAGTGCTCCTTCACTATAAAGCCCCTCAGTATACTGCTATCCTCTCTTATAATGAATGTATGATCATAGCTGCCATTAAACTGATTAAATTGTGTTTTCTTTTTCCTATTTAATTAACTGCTCCACATCAAGGCATGGGGTATAATAATTTCTAAAGGTTTTTCAGCCATTTGTACACAAAATTAATATGCAATACAAACTGCTGTCTCATATTGGTGCAGGTTTTCAGTTGGTTAAAGTGTCAACCACAGACCAGTGAACAATTAAATTGTTACACATGTATTTTTAGTACACATCAATAGGGCTTCTATGCTCTCAAATCCATATGATATATATATATATATATATATATATATATATATATATATATATATATATATATATATATATATATATATATGAGAGAGAGAGAGAGATCCTAAATTCACTTGATTTGTCAGACATGACGAACAAATGAGCTCAAAAGACCAAACATGTCATACATTGGACTTAAGCTGACTATAATAATCCTATGTTTTCTCCATTGTTTAAATACTCTACAGCACTAAGCACAAGACAAATGAGGTATGAAATCTTCTCTACTGGATTTCTCAAAACCCTATAACTGAAGGATTACCCCAAAGTCTATACTTCTACACTTAAGTTCAGATAATGGACTGTACAACAATAAGCTCACCATGCCATGCGCAGTTTTTTTTATTATTTTCTTATTAGAATTACCATGACCAAGACCTTTAACTTTTAGACCCCCAAATCTATAGGGTTCTTTATTACACTAAGTGCAAGCCACACTCAAAGTTTGGTAAAAGGTCAAATCTTATCTACTGGACTTATCAAAATCTACACTAAACTATTGCCCCTGGTTCTATTTTATTATAATAATGCCCCTCACACAATGGCATGAGCTGTTAACTATTCTGTCAGTGTATCAGCACAGATCAGACCTTTGGAACATAATATGTGTAGACTAGGTCCTAATTAAAAAGAAACATGACACTGGCAACAACAACTAACCTTTTTGTAGTGTTTGTCCTCTGACACATGTTTGAACCCTGATTAAACAATACTTTACTGTCTGACCAGACTGGAATTGCTGTCAATTAGGTGTTACATATTTTCAATGTAGTATGTCTTTATGTTGTCGAAACACATTTTTTTCATGTTCTGACACATGTTTGAAGTCCTAATTAAATAATACTTTACTGTCTAACTTAACTGGAGTTACCCATCAATTAGGTGTTACATATTTTTTATGTAATCTTCTTGTAGTAAAAAAATAAATTTTTTTAAACACTCACACAACATAATGTTGTTGGGTGAAATTATACAGTATAGTTTTCTGAAAGAAAATATAATTTCTATAAATAAACAGTTTCATAAAACAAACAAGTAATGTAAGGTTGATAATAAAACTGAATAAACAGTTAATCTGAAACCAAAAATGATACATTTCTAGCACATTAATATGTATATCGATGTTTTCTTATTTGTAACAACATTTTATACCTCCTTTGAATGTTTTTATATTAAATTTCACAAACACCTGTCTCACACGTTCATTTTCGCAAATCAGGGATCCTTAAATTTTCCTGAGTGCAACCAGACATTTTGTCAGATTTCATTGACACACATGAGTCTGCTGCTTGTAAGATATATTCATTAAAAAAAACTGTTTCAACTCTTCGATAGGTCTCATTAGGTGGTAGCAGCAAACCATATGTTTATTCCTATGATTTGGGGAGGAGGGAGAAGAGTTTCTTTTATTTTTTTAAAAAACAAAATGTGTTTACACATTATTCCTATCACCAATCATGACTATACCACATTTGCACGATGGTAAATCCACTCAAAATTCATCTGTTTGGCGAAAGCATTCTTTTTGTTTTGTTGATTCAAAGGTCTGTTTTGTTTTCCCTTCCACTTCCTGACTGGGAGCCGTGGTGGCTCAGTGGTTAGCGTGCTGAACTCATGATCAAAAGGGTGTGGGTTAGAATCCTACCATTGGACCAGCCTGAGTCAGCTACCGTGGTGTGTCCTTGAGGAAAGTACTTTACTCCAATTGCCTCGGCACTTCAATAACCTACTGGTGTTTCTGTGCCATAAAGCACCAAACCAAACCAAAACAAAACGTCCTGACTGCTGGCATCAAGTCAAAGTCATTTATAGCAACACCAACAAGGATTTATTCTCATAGGTTCATCAAGAGTGTCAACACTCAGCATGCACAGCAGCGGAGTGTTGAGCGAATTCTGGCATAAAATTCTGCGCTCACACTCCATGTTTGACAGTGGAAGTACCTGTGACATTTATATCAAACGAATCACATTCAGGTACTGTCCTTTCATTGAAACTAGTTTTGTCAGTAATTCAGCCGCTTACAGTCCTCAATAAATGGTACACACAATACACTTGAGAATCCCCCTCTTCTTTCTAACTTTGTTGGCACTGATGACTGTTTCACAGTTCTCTCTTGGTTGACCATAATGAGAAATCTAAGTGTCCATGTGATCAATGCCAAACTGTGGCATGTCACTAACATTTTCAGGAAAAGTGTTAGGCTCAACACAGGGAATGCATTAAAAATCAAATAGTCTGGGAATCTTTCATGTACATTTTCATGAATAATCCATATACACTGTGCTCCTTTGGCTGGCAAGTCATTTTCACATGACCAACACTGAAGTTCTATCCTTTTTGAAGTGAATGCTGACAATCATGCATGGAGAAACTCACTGTAAAGGAGCCCCAAATAGGGTGTATCTCTGAGGTACTCTGCTTTAAACGATGTCAAAAATCCATCGACATAGTTGGTTCAAAGACAATTTGATATAATGATATTTTGGAATAGCCTATGACCGATGTCCAGTTGCTCAGAGCATATGCCAGTCAAAACCTTTGAACTGCTGGACATGTCCAGCAAATAATGGATTTAAGGCAGGCTCATATATAGAAACTTCAGATGTCCGAAGCCAAAACTCACTGACCATAGGCAGCAGACCAGCGGCTAAATCGACTTCTGCATAGTTTATGGACTATTGCATATAAAATTGATACACTCACTTAAGTTGGAGCAGGCATTACCTCCCCATGGTACATGTGTGGAAGTGATGTATATACAAGTCACTTGCAAACAGCTAATGCTACATCTACTATCAATATAATTAACCATAGCTAACAAAAACCAAACTTAAATGATGAAATTGTTGGGAAAAATTATATCATGCAAGTCACAAAGATCAAGTACATGCATACCAAATACCTACTTTTGGTCAAAATTATTGCCAATAACTCAGAGAATACACTGTAGTTAATTGAGATCGTAAATAAGGCAAACCCCCTGTAAATGTTGCCTCTTATCTCCTAACATAATCTGTCATTATGCTTTACTTTATATTTACTGCATTTATTTCTTAATCGAAAAAGCAAAATTTAGTGAAGAAAAAAAAAAGAGCTTTCAGTTTTAATTCCTATGAAAAAAGATTACTTATATCCAATGTTCTCTCTCTCTCTCGTTCTCTCCATTTTCTCCCCTAATATAACCTCAAAGTAAAGGAAACACCAAATTTTTTGATAAAATCAAAATTTTTGTTTATAGCTTAGAAAGATTACACCAAATAAAAGTATACATGTGATTCTGGTTACCTTAATGACCCTGGTTTTTCCTGCTGACCCTAAATTTTTTTTGGAAAAAAGAAAGAAAGAAAAAAAAGGCACAAATCAGAGTGACCAAAATACAATTGAAGTTAAAATAAAGATGTTAATGATGCTTGTTTCCTAGTTTATGCCAACAAGCATTCAGCAACGTTTTTTACCCGGAAGCCATCCAGGCATGTTTATCGTACTAATTTCGAGATGGCTTTTTGTGATAACAATTGAGAAATGCAGTCATTTTGATGGGATAAAAACTCTTGGATCATTTTCTAATCAATTTAGTGTACAAGATGTATTTTTCAACTGAATATGTTCAAGTGATTACATCACCGCCATCGGACAAATTATCATGCATAACAGTACGAGTGAGTATTTCCATTGCTGATATTTCCAATTTTGGGATTAAATGTTTAACATTGAAATGTTCCATGCAAAATGATAAATTAACTGAAGCCATAAATGTGGTACAAACATCTGTTGAAGAGGCAACCCATACGGCAAGGAGAGGAAGGGAATATATATATATATATATATATATATATATATATATATATATATATATATATATATATATATATATATATATATATATATATATATATATGTCTTGGAGAGAGATTGGTGTTTCATTTGGATAAGGCCACAACAAAAAATATGTGTTTCCTATTGCACTGGTTTTAAAATTATGGTAGGCAGGTTGGATTTTTTTTAAACATTATATATAAATCAAATAATATTTCAAGAGCTTCAAAGTACTGGGCAAAACCAACTCAATTAGATGCACAAATCAATTTCGGCAATGTGATTCTTACACTAAATGTTTCTTCCTAAAACACAAGACTTATGAGTGAACTATAATACTGCATTATATAATGATTTAGTATGAGAAACTATAATTAATACTGCATTATATAATGATTTAGTATGAGAAACTAGCTGTACTGAGCTTTTAGTCCCAGTTGTTGAAACACCAAACCCCATAAAATGTCACCTAGTGGAACTTTAAACCTGTTTTTTTTTAAATGGAATATCAATAATGTCAGCTATCCTTGATCTCAGACTGCCAGAGGAGATGGTCAACAAGTTCAGAGAATGCACATTTTATGCACATTATCCATGATTGGGTTTGACAAAATAATGGTATTACAACAATCCTTGGGAACAATGCCAGGATTTCATTACATCCTCTTCAATTCAATTTAACTTTTTTTATACAAGCCATACATCTTTATATCCTGTTATTCTATTTTGATAATTCTAGCTAGAGAAGAAAACACAGTGTGACCACAACTGTGAATTTTTCATCAAATTGCCAACTTTTCACTGACTGCAAATCCGCAGCAGATTTTACAATTGTGCAGATTTTTCAAGTCAAGTTCTTTACACATTCCTCTAGGACAAACTACAAATCATAATTAGTCTTTTAGTAAATACCTGATGTCAATATGAGCATCTGTTCAGTAAAAGTAGTGATAACAAGATTTACAAAATGGTGGGCATGGTCTGATCGACACCAATTTCATTTATGCAAGTCTTTTAATGAAAACTCCATGCTGATATGACAATCCATTAAGAAGTAGCAATAGCAAGATTCCAAGATATCCACCATGGTGGCCTATTAGAAGTCTGATTGGCAGCATTTTCATTTAGGACCAACAACATATCATTAAAAGTGTCTTATTATAAAACCCAAGTCTATTAATGACATCTGTTTAGGAGTCAAGTTATAAAAAGATTTTCACCATCACTAGAGCTAAATAACAGTATCGGTAAATATTACATTATACATCCGCTATGTGGTAAATAGTATTATTATACTTATGTAAAATCATCTTGACCTTTGACCTTCTGAACGCAAAATCAATAGGTTTCTTCCTTGCCACAAATGCAAACTTCTTATAAAGTCTGGTAATGGTTGATAGTGGAAGCTCGCATTATTGTGCAGAAACTAAATTGACAGACAATAAAATGATATGATAGCATTATGATGGGCATATAAAAGTGGATTTCACTCGTAACTATGTTGTAGTTTATATATAGTTTATATACTATGGATTTTGGAATTTAATTTAGCAGAGTTTTCATGAATCTTTTGTGATCACCTTGAAAACAAATACAAATAATGCATGTGATTTGTTAAATACATGTATCTGGCAAGTAAATACACCTTTAATCAAGTTCAACAGTCTTGAAACACTTTTTGCCAAAAAAAGGTAATATTTCAGATTAAATATATACAAAACAATTTTAAATAGAATATTTTTCCTAAAATGTCTCTTAGTTATAGGTAATGCGACATCAAATATCAAGGTCCCATTTTAACAACTGTCAATTATTTTATTTTTTTTAAATACACCATAAATGTATGTACATGTACAGCTGTATATGGTTTTTGCAAACAATATACCAGACCTATTGATTAATTGAACATACATACATATCAAATGAACATACATACATATTCATCTTTGCTAGCCAAGGGACGTGAATCCACTTCGTTGCACATCAACCCTTAACACACTGAATGTTGCCAGCCAAAACAGTTTTCTAAACAAGTGCCCATGTCTTGTGGATGAAAGAGTTAGTCCGTAGCATGCGAAACCAACTAACCAATAAGTCTATTACATGACCCATTATATATTAAATATGGTGACTTGATTTATGTTCACATGCCTTGACATAAAACAAAACTGCGAAACATTTGAACTCCATAACCTTGCATCAGACTTGTTTCATCTACGAGGCAGCTGTGGTTATTCCCAACTGTCTTTCCAATTGTATCAGTTTCTTTCAACTGCATCCAGTCAGACAGTGGAGCAGTAGATACTGTTTGACTTAGTTACATATATGCCAAAGGTTACTGGTGAAGACCACTTGAACTCAAACTGGTAAAATTGATAACAAAATTCCTACCTAAAGATAAAATATTTTTATTCTGAGGTCTTCAATATGTTATTACAACATAAATTCATTAAAAAAGAATAACAAAGAATGAAAAACCCTGATCTTCAAAAAGTACATTCCAATACTATATACTATTTCAACAATTCTGATTTGGCCTCCTCCTACCGATGATTAATAACAGGAGACCACCATTGTTTTTCAACAAATATAAATAAACTGATGTTCTGAAACGAAACCATAGAATGAAATTAAAGATAGTCATCTGGTCAAGCCTTCAATACAATGCAACAATCACTTCTATAGCCAATTCTCATGTCAAGCCAGTTTCAAGATTTCCCTGCTTGTACCTGGATAATCTTTTAAGCATATATTTTATCTCCATCAGGACAACTAATGCCCTTGAAGAGCTACAAAATTAGTTCCATCCCCTTGGTGGGTGATTGGGCAACAAAAAAAATATGTGTGTTTCCTATTGCACTGGTTTTAAAATTAGGGTAGGCAGGTAAAAAAAAATTATTTTTTTTTAAACATGATATATAAATCAAATAATATTTCAAGTGCTTCAAAGTAATGGGCAAAACCGGCTCAATTAGATGCACAAATCAATTTCAATGCCCAATAGTAATGAAAACTATCTATACCAAAAAGATAAATGTGCTGAGTCATCTAGGTTCATATCACAGTCAGACAGAACAGTTGCAATAGGGAGATAACATATCATAAAGGAACTGCACATGCAATATTATTTCAGCAAATGAAGGCTAGTTGTTAATAAAGTGAACACAGATCTTCTGCCATAAGAATATATGCCTTTTAGTTCCTATACATGCAACATGGGGGTGTAATTCTGTTACTCTCAGTTCCTATACATGCAACATGGGGGTGTAATTCTATAACTCTGAATCAGTGAAATGAACCCATACAACCACCTGTGAAATGCTACTGAAGGAGATCTACTTCAGTACCTGTTAAGCAACCCCAATACCCTTGAGTGGTATCGTTAATTTTGTTGAAATATGAGAGAACCTGAATAAAATAAAAGGTCAGAGTACTAAGAGAATCAACCGCTTTTATTAAAGTTACTGCTGCACGGAAATAGAAGCCAAACTAAGCAGAGGCAAATTCCAGACACTGGCACCTTGCAAAACAGAGTTCTTTCAAACAACTTTCTCTAATGTAAATGACTTTTAATGGAATGAAGTACTGAATACAGCTGTGAATCATCAAATATCAATCTCTTTAAGTACAGTAAAACCTGTCTTGAGAGACCACTGCTATGAGAGACCACCTGTCTTGAGAGACCAGGATCTCCATGCACAGATTTATTGATTATATAGTGTTATGACCTGTTATGAGAGACCACCTGTCTTGAGAGACCATTATTTTTTGGCAAAAGGGGTGGTCTTTCAAGACAGGTTTTACTGTATAGACAACTAAACATGTGCCTGTTCACATATAGAATTTGTTTAAAAAATTCAACATGAAATCTGTAATATATTCAAACTTTATTCCTTCAAGCATTTTCACATCATTTTCAGTTGCTATTCAGGTTGGTACATTATACTTTCAAAGTAAATTTATAAATAAATAATTTGATGTCTTTGTTATATCTATTATGTCATAGTTGACAAGGTGAGATGAATCAATGAACCATTGTATTTATACTAGAATACACTTTAACACTGTAGAACTGAGCTGGAAATCTCTACCGGACCAACTATGGAACATGAAATTGTTTATACACTTTAATTTGTATTTGTTGTTTAAATACATAAAACTTAAATTTGCAAAAAAATAACCATAATTACAAACAACAAAAACTGGCACTAAAATGAAGTAATCATGATGTAGACTTTATAAGGGCAATTATGCCAGGGACAGATCCAGATGAGACAGAACCTGCGTGTACACCCCTCTAACAAGAGTCACTCAAAGGGAATGATGCTCTACTGGCTGAAAAGAATCCTCAAGGATAAGACAATTTCTTTCTTTTAACTGTGGAGTCCTGAAACCATCTTTTATATTCTTCAGCAATAACAAACTTTTCAAATTAGCTGCTGGTGGACATACTGGATGTCAACCTGGCACCATTTTCATTTAGGACCAACAATGCACCATAAGAAGTCTTCTGGTGGAAACCCCATGTTGATATGATTTTCCATTTTGGAGAACCAATGATAACAAGATTTTCAAGATGGATGCCATGATGGCCATATTTGGTATCAGATTGGCACCATTTCTATTTGGTACCAGCTAGACATATAAGAAGTCTTTTGGTGAAAGCTCAATGTCGATATGACCAGCCGCCTAGAAGTAGTGATAACAAGATTTTCAAGATGACCATATTAGAAGTCAGATTGGTACCATTTTCATTTATGACTAACCAGGAATCATAAGAGGTTTTTCAGTGAAAACCACATGCTGATGTGACCATTCATTCAGGAAAAATAGTGATAACAAGATTTTCAAGATGGCCACTGTGGCCGCATACTGAATGTCAGAATGGCACAATTAGGACCAACTAGACATCAGAGAAGTTGTTTAGTAAAAACCCCATGCTTATATGACCATCCATTCAGAAGGAGTAGTGATAACAATATTTTCAAGATGGCCACTATTGTGGCCATATTGAACATCAGATGCACACCATTTTTATTTTGGACAAGCTATACATCATAAGAAGTCTTCTGATGAAAACCCCATGGCAATATTACTTTTCATTCAGGAGGATTAGCAATAACAAGATTTTCAAGATAGTCACTGTGGCGGCCATATTGGACATCATATCAGCACCATTTTCATTTAAAACAAAATAAACATCATAAGAAGTCTTCTGGTTAAAACCCCACCGCAATATTACATTTTTTGCAGGTGAAGTAGCGATAAGAAGATTTTCAAGATGGCCACTGTGTTGGCCATACTGAACATCAGATCAGCCCCATTTTCATTTAAGACCATAGACATCATAATAAGTCTTTTAGTGAAAACCCCCATGCTGATATGACCATCCAATCAGAAAAAGAAGCCGTAAGATTTTTAAGATGGCAGCTGTGGCAGCCATATTGGACATCATATCAGCCCCATTTTCAGTTAAGACCAACCAGACATCATATGAAGTCTTCTGGTGAAAATCCCACGTCAATATGACTTTCCATTCAGGAGGAGTAGTGATAAAAAGATTTTCCAGATGGCCACTGTGGCAGCCATATTGGACACCAGATTGGCACCATTATTATTAAAGGACCAACTAGACATCATAAGAAGTCTTTTAGTGTAAATCCTATGTTGATATGACCATCAATTCAGGAGGAGTAGCAATAACGCAATTTTCAAGATGGCCACTGTGGCAGCCATATTGGATGTCCAAGCGGCACCATTTTCATTTAGGACCAACTAGACCATGGGATCAATGTGTGTGTAAATTTTCATGGCAATCCTCCATGTAGTTTAGGAGAAGTAGCAATAACAAACTTGTGCTAATGGACAGATGGACAACAGATGACGGACAACAAACCATCCCATAAACTCTTCGGGTCTATGACCAGTAGACCTAAAAATGAGCGTGAAACAACCAGAACATGTCCTAGAGTACGTTTTTATTAGTTTAATCATTAAAATTATGCTCTAGAAGCATTAAAAATGCAGGGGTTCCATCTCATAGACCCCTTACCTGCTCTTTTACACCCTCCCTAAATGATATTCCTGGATCAACCCCCTGATTATAGTATATTTTACAGACAAGAAGAAACTGTAAATTTAATTCCTACATGTTTTTAAACTTTAATAAACAGCAGAGCTACATGTAATTAGCCAAAGCCCATACCATTCAAAACAAGCTTCATCTAAATAACTGTACCTTTGCAGTAACAAAATAAATTATTAAATTTTACTGCTCATCACTGGCTTTAGGTTTAAGTTTCACCAATTATTACAAGTAAAGTATAGTGCATTACAGAAGTGAACATTAACCCCCACAGTCTATGTGAATGTTTATTGAGTGCCCTTCTGGGGATTGCAGATTAAGGCAGTTATAAATCTGTCATGAATCAATCCAATTGGAGTTCTCTTCCTTGTACCAAATTTCAGCATTAAGTAATTGTATCCTGTGAAGATCCAGAAGCTGCCTCCCCTATCTAGGTCCTAACTGGCAATACAAATTTAATGTTTATCTCTGAGCTCTATAAACTGTACCATCTATGCTTGTAGTTAAGTCACAATCCCACTAAAAACTACACAGACCAGATCTGCCATCACATTATAGACTGGCAGATCAGGGTCTATGCGATTTTTTAAGGGTAATCAGTAGAACAAACAACACAGACCCTGATCTGCCACTGCATTATGTGACAACAGATCAGGGTCTATGTTGTTTGCAGCTGGAAACAACTTAAAAGCAAGTATATATGGTACACGGTAGCAAGTATAAAATTTGCTACCCATTGCATACATGTAGATCAATTAGAAATTTTTGCTATCAAGAATTTTGAAAAGAAAGAACCCATAGTGACACTTTTGCCTCTTGGTAAGCCATTTTGCTACCAGATTAAAAAGTAGGCAGACAAACTTTGCAACCTGCTAATCCATCTTTCATTCTAACCTTGCTACTGAAGAAATGCTCATACTAAGAGAAATCTAGGAGTGTGTCTGAATTTATGCAGAGAAAATTAAATCCGAGATGAGTACTATTTTTATATTATAGTTTGTAAGTGATATATACAGTGTAACACCCCGAAATTCATTAATTCATACATATTTTTGGGAACATCCATATATGTTGAAAAATATGTGGAGCTAGCTTCTGAATTCAACAACAGGTAAAAGAATTTACACGGATCAGCTCAGATAAAAATTTACTGAATTGGGTATTTTACTCCCCAATTTGAAATTAATTTCATTTTTTAACAAGAGTCTCTTGAAGGGACTGATGCTCTACTGGCTGAAAAGAATTAATTTCCGAGAATTCAAGATAAGACCATTTCTTCCTTTAACTGCTAAGTGTTGAAACCATTTCTAATATTCTTCAGTGATAAAAAGATTTTCAAATTAGCTGCTGTGGCGGACATACTGGATGACAGATTTGCACCATTTTCATTTATAACAAAGCAGACACCATCAGAAGTCTTTTATTATAAAAGCATAATGTCAATAAGGACAGCCATCTAAGTGAAGTAGCAATAAAAAGATTTTCATGATGGCCACAGTGGTGGCCATATTGGAGGTTCAAGGGCACCATATTCATCAGGACCAATTAGACCATGGGATGAATATGTGTGTAAAGTTTCATGGCAATCCTCCAAGTAGTTTAGGAGGAGTAGCGATAACAAACTTGTGCTACAATACAAACGGATGGACATTATGGACCATCCCATAAGCTCTTCTGATCTATAACCACTAGAGCTAAAAATTGATGGAGTATTTTGTGAGCACCATATGACAGAAACGTATGACACCAAACTGAGTATTATTCATCAAGATGTTAATAATACCTTTCAGAATGTGTAAAATGTTTTTTGTGACCAAGGCTATCAGGTGCATGTGATTATATGTATATGGCTCCATTTGAGTGAATGTTCTCATAGTCATCAAGTACTATAATTTGAAATGTGAATAAAACATCCAGAACTTATCTAGATAGCATAGTTTACATTGTTGGAATGCTTACAATAAGAAAACATGGACAGCAGTATCAGTATGCTGACAGCTTTTGACTAAAATGCTTACAATTTAATTGTTTGGCACAATTTGAATGCATTAAAATAAGTCTTTATGTAGTCATAGCCAATTTGTTTGCGTAAAAAATGCAAATATGATACTTATCTCAAACTGCTTTTTAATTTAGAAAAATGTTTTTAAATATGAGAAAGCAGGCTCTATCAAGATTTTAAACCGATCGTCTAATATTTTCAATTATTCCTCTGATGTCTCTTGAACTGAAACGTTAAAGAGTGTGATCAAGTACCAGAACTATGGTACTAAATCCTGGAAGTTACCAGAAAAATTAGAAGCTGATTGGTTTTGCAATGGTTGAGGTGGAGGTTCATTCATGCCATACATGTCTTACTAGCAGCTGATGCAGATGAGAGAAAAACTCTTTTGTTAATCGGACAAATATTTGTTCATTTAAAAAAAAAAAAAAGTGAAACCTCCTCCCTGCCCAATACTGCAATCTGGAGTTAAATCCCATTACCAAACAGACTGAAATACATGATGTACCATATATACTGCAAACTGCAAAGACCCAAATCTGCCGAAGAAATAATGCACCGGCAGATCTGGGTCTATCCAGTTTGTAAGAACTAATCATTAGAACAAACAACATAGACCCTGATCTGCTGGCGCATTATGCCCCGGCAGATCAGAGTCGATGTTGTTTGCATTTGGACCCGGGTTATACGCGAGTATATATGGTATTAAATAATGGACTTTTTTTTGTCTTATCTCTGTACAATGAGCAGCATATTTATCATCATGGATGCTGCCTACAGTATAAGGTGGTGTTGAAATTACTCATGGAACAAGGTAAATGAACTGAATGCATCTGTCATCAAGTACTACAGACCCTTGATAGTGATGCCATAAAACAAATGTTTGCCCCAAGGAATCCATGCCAGTTAAATATATACAAAAATTTTACTCTGCAATAAGATGAAGTCATGGAAGATTCTCCAGCCATATATTTTAATAAGTAATGTGTGTGCATAAATATTTTACACACTGAAGATCATGATCAATACTGCCAGGAAAAAAAATTAAATATGAAGCCAACCATGTAGACGGATTCAATCGTCAATTAATTCTAATCTAGTGTGATACAGTTTTCTCCAACTAACAACTAGATACATGTAGCACCCTATAGTGTATCTCACTCCAAATGCATGTTCTGCTGTCCCATTCACACTATGGCAAGTACTACATTGCTATTTACAAGAAAGTGAACTGAACGAGGTATGCACAAAATTGTGATAGTAGTGACTGCATGATTATGATACAGGTATACCTATTATAGTGCCAAATTTAATCATTTCAGGTTGTGTTGTGGTTGTCTATGTCTTAGATGAGAAAATACATTTGTATGTAATTTTCTAACTTCTCTTGATAAATTTAATTATTTCCTGTTGTTGAGTAGTTGACTATCATGTATGATTACCGTATAACTTGCGTATAAACCAGATCCAAATGCAAACAACATAAACCCTGATCAGCCGTCGCATAATGCGCCGGTAGATCAGAGTCTATGTTGTTTGTTCTACTGATTAGTCCTTACAAACTGTATAGACTCAGATCTGCCAGTGCATTATGTGACGGTAGATCTGGGTCTATGCAGTTTGCAGTTGGTATCGGCTTATACGCGAGTATATACAGTACTTCTGTGATTCCTGTTAAGTATCATATTATATGCAACCACTCTACCCTTGCAGTGGGGGGGGGGGGGGGATGTTACATTCTGTAAGGCCACTGAAACAAAGAAACCATTATTAACAGCAAGGTGTGTTTGTAGACTTGCAATAAATCAATGATCACAAGTTTCCCTTTATAGCCAAACATTTAGTTTTGTGACAATTTGTTGTGAAATTTATTGCTCTTTTAGTAGGTATAAAGTGCTTAAAATAGAGTTAAGTAGTTACAGTGTAATTTGGAATTAATTAGCTCATAAGGAAATACTTTACAAGTAATTCCCCACTTAATTTAACATTTTTGGAAATTACAATACACATTAATAAAGGAGTGTGTGTGTAGAGTGGATATATGGCTATAATTTTGATTATAGAATTTAGGTTTGGTTTTATGCAGTTAACACAATCAGACCATAAGTTTAGATCCCCATTATGTCTGGAAAGGTCTTCAGGGAATGCTTTCTCTGAGGTCCTTAAAGATTATTTATAAGCTAGGGTCAACCATTGTGCAGGGATCATTCATTCATTCATACATCCAGTCAGCTGCCAGCAGTAAACATAGGAGCCGCACCACTGTTGTAGATGTGGAGAGGACACCACCTGTGAGCTGCAACGTGCTGGATTGTGCAGCATCAGATCACCCCACTACAAAGGAAGTCAGGGGACTATCAGCAAATACGAGACAACACGGCACAGAAAATGGTCAACCTACTCCCTCATCGAAGTCCAGGACTATAAGTGGAAATGCCCGGTGGTTTAAAATGATTACTGGATTTCAGCGATGACAGTCAAGGGAACCAGCACAACATAGTCAGACACAGCAGATGGAGGGCATACAGCAAGTTGTGAGACGGAATCTGGAGGATGAAGGTGAAACCACCTGCAACCACCCACCATAAGCAGAAATCCCCAGGGACTACTGTACAGAGATTACTGATAAAATTGCCTGACTGCATGGGCTTTTCCTTTTGGCTTTCGAAAACCCCTTTCGATTGCAACTCTTTGAACGTACAAATTTGATCCTTTTGACCCACCATCTAAAAATAAAACTACTATTCCAGCACGAACTTGGAAAATAAATAAGATCTCTAAATTATTGAAGGGTAACTTTAACCCACAGACTGGTTTATATTTTTTGGAAAAGAATTCAGTACACTATGTACACTAAATTCCAAACTTTAATAAAATATGTAAATTGTTCACTGGATAGATTATTACAATTAAAATATATGGCTAACACATAATTGGCTGATAGGGTCAGCCCAACTTTTAAAAAACGGGGCAGATTTTGACTACTGATTCGGTTGCCACATTGCGCCTTCCAACATGGCCCTCTCAGACATTGTGCCAGCAAGAAGCAAGAATTAATTAGTACGCCGTGCATACAACTTTGCATATTTGTTCATGGTCGAATGACTGAACACGACTCCAATTCAAACTCAGTCAGAGCAGGGAGTCAGCATGCAGAACTAGAATTAAATGTGTAAATGAAAAACCCTTGCTTGTCCAATTCCCCAAGTGAAGCTACATCAGAACAGGCGCTACAACATACCATAGAGTTTAAATCTTCCACTCTAATTAATGTGAGAGGAATTAATATGTTTTAGGGTTTAATGGTACATCAGCACAATACTGGTTATATGGTGCAGATTAAAAGTGAAGTTCTAAAAATGTGAACATGAAGAATTACAAAAACAGCAGATGTAAAATGGAATCCCCCCTTCCCTTAAAGGGCTGGCCAAAAAACAACACCTTAAAATGGGGTTGTTCTTTTATTTCAAGAATTAAGAGCATATGTGTATAACACTTGGCGCAAACATAGTATTTCATTGTAACAACATAAGCATGCCCATTTAGAGAGGTGGGGTGTTAATCCTTTACCTTGCATGAGCGCTTTTGGATGCCTCGACCGCATTCCAATGAAAGAGCATCTTGATGCCTCAGTCCAATTTGCATACAAGTGCATTTGGATGCCTGTGCACCATCTGAACAGAAGCACGTTTCGATGCCTACAGTTAACATTGGCCATTTTTAGCTGGTTTTCATTATGCCACCTTCAGGTAAAACACTCTGTTAAAAACTATAGGCATTGAGGAAAATGACCATGAAGTCACATCACATGGTTGCTGTTTAAGATATAGTCATAATCTGCTATTTAAAGTAACTGGGTCGGATTCTCACTTATCCAAAATGGAGATTGCCGACTTTGTTCAGAACATTTTTTAGTTGGATGACTATAATTATGACTATGAAGGCTTCAGTAAATCAGATATAGGCTCTAATTTTGATGTAGGCAACATTCATTTTGATAATTAATCAAATTCAAATGATTTAGTGATACAGACGTAGACAATGAACCAGCAGATTTAGAGGTTGAGAAAGGTCAGCTGTGGTTGGTCACACAGCTTCACCAACTTGACAGTGAATGAATTCCCTCAGGATTTTAATGCATATACAAATTTCTTCTGTGAAAAATAATTCTACAGCCATAAATATCAGATTTTACTCTTAAACCTATCTATAGATAAAAAATATGTACAAAAAAGGTAAAATGGTTAAAATTTATGTTGAACTTAGCATATATTACACTACTGTAGATTTTCCAGTCGGGCCTATTCACATAGAATCATTTAGGCAACAGGTGTTCTATTTATAGCACACTGCAATGTGGTATTGGCATATATTTCTCAACAGCCTACACAGCAACAGATGCTATGAGGTAAAGGGTTAAGTATAAAGCTAACATGAGCATGTCCATTAAGATAAGTGGGTTAATATGTATAAAACTTTGCATAAGGATGCCAGGTCTGTCATTGCGCATCTGGGCGAACTTGGAGCAGATAACAGTGAATATGACATGCTAGCCGTGCTGCATGCGACGGGGGCTCTTTTTAGCCAGCGCCATGGCAGTCCTAACTCCAAGGCACAGGGTGCCTCCTGTCCTGGCTCTAAGGCGCAGAGTTGAGCCTCTTGTCCGGCCTCAAGGCACAGAACCAGATGAACTGAAGATGAGTTTGCAGCCTGGATGGAGGAATACCTAAATGAGCTGGCTCACATTATTGAGCTTCTAGCACTGGCACCCAGGTGTGTAGGTATTTCCTAATGCCATGGCTCAAAGAGCTCAGGGTGTCATCAGCAGTTAGCTCATGCACTGTGGCACAATGGAGTTCAGCCTTTTCCTAACTGCGCAGCTAGAGAAGGCAGTGCCATGCCAACAAAAAATGTATACAATGCAGGAGCTGAGATGGACACCATAAAAGTTACATCCTACTTTTGCAGTGATCCATCTGCCATACTGCGTGTTGATGAGATTGTGCAGTTGGCAGCATGAGCTAATGCTGCCATACTGAGGAGTATTGAAAATAACATGTGCAAAGGTTCAGGCTGGGTCTTCATGCGCTGCCAAGTCCTCGACCTAATGTCCAGAACAACAACAACCGCTGCTTTCAGTGGGCAATCCAGTCTGAACCCGACCATGCTTATTGGGCAAGCAATTACCAACAGCACCTGGGTAAGTCTGACTTTAAGGGCACTGAATTTCCTGTCAAGGTTTGCAATACTGGCAAGTTTGAGCACCATAATGAAACTATTGCAGTTAGTGTCTTTGGATGGGAAAATGGCCTATACCCGCTGCGTATCAGCAAGAAAGTATGGCTGCACTTTGTCGACTTATTGCTCACTATACCAGCACTGAAGGTGAGAGCGAACTAAGCCACTGTGCCTGGATAAATAACCTAAGCCATTTCTTCGCCTGGCAGTACTTTTTCTATAGTATACTCTGTAAAAGAATGGAATACCTTGGAAAAACATGGAAAACTCTGGACATTGTCCATGGAAAGGGCTGGACATTTGGACTTTTTAAAAATATATTTCAGCATGGAAAACCCTGGAAAAAAAACTTAGTCAATTTTCAAGATTGGCACTTAATTATTTTCATTTCTTGTGCTAAGAGTTTGTCTTATCCTTTTACTATCAAGATCCGAGTACCTAAGGAAAGAGCAACCATGACTAAATTGTACTTTTTTCTATTCATGTTCCTCCTTAACCTACAAACCACAAGTGTTACAATAACACATAATTAATTTACATGTACAAACATGCGTAATTAAATGTTAATTATGAATTAAACTTCATTATACACAAATGTATGTGTAACACAAAATATACTTGTATGGAAAGATATCCTGAAAAAGTAGCTAAAATCCTGACCAGAAAATGTCTGTTGTATTAACAACCATAACTATGTACATTATGATTTTCTGACAAACAGTTCACTGCAAAATACAGCCTGTCTTCAGTCCATTAGGTTTACTGCAAAATACAATCCAAGTTCAACAAAGGTGCTACTGTCTTTTTTTTTCTTTCAAAAATTCATAACTTCCCACCAGATTTGTAAATTTCACTAAGTTGTATAAACAACAACAACAACAACAACAACAACAACACACACACAAAAGAATTTCATCTTGTTTTATTTAAAATATTTGAAAATTTGAAAAAATAAAAACATTGAAATAAAACTTCCAACTTTGGCTCTTACATATCAAAGCTAAAGCAACTTTTGTGTGTGTGTGTGTAAATATGAAAAATGGGGACATGAGTGAGCAACACAACCACACATTGCAGACACCATGTAAACAAGGACTTTTTCAGCATCCAACAATACATTTTTTTCTATAATTTCATTTAAAACAATATTATTTGGCACCAAACATTCAACTGTGTATATTCCTAATGAAATCATAGAAAATAATTTATTGTTGGACACTGAAAAATTATCTGACATCGAAAAGATGTTTCAACTGCAAAAATCTGGAACCCTACAGATTTCCGCTATGACCGCCATCATAATTTAGACTTGGCCACACTTCCATTTCTGGAATTTAAACCATTGGCGGTCTGTATCAATGGAATTATGTTACGCCCACTTTGTCACCTATGGTGGTTTTGTCTTGTTCACTCTTTGCGCTTTCCAGCTTCATGCGGTATATACAAATATCCTAGTGTTCACATGCTGACAATTCAATTTGTGATGATAGCCTTCATTTATCAGCTGAAGTAGAATGGCAATCAGATTCTGAAAAACTGCCGCCCATGAGTCGAAACCTGCTTTTGAATTCACTTGTTTGGACCTACTTGATGATGATGGATTTTGCCTGAAATGTATGTTTCAAAGAAATATTGTATTTATTACTTGGTAAATAAATTATTTTCATGGTTATCACTTATTTGTGTTATTTCAGCTAACACTTTCATACTGAGCAAGCTATTTCAAATGTGGTCACTCAAAGCTGCAGCCTTATGTGTCGGAAATCATTTCACAAATTGGCATTTAAATGGAAATGTATGAGACTTGTATAAGGTCAGAACTAATAGATAGCCATTTACACATATACATTCTATAAAACTGATGACTTTATATAAGGACACAATTTCCTCGGGGGAGGGGGGGATTTGGTGGGAATTCGCTTTTATCACACGTATCAGTGTAGTAAGTGAATGACTTCCATTTCACTTATAAGTGAAGTATACTTCATTTATAAGTGAAATGCCTAATTTGGTTATAAATTCCTAAAACTTCACTCATATGTCACTTACAAGTGACCTATAAGCCACATACACTGTATTTGTTTTTTCCCGAAGGGATATAGCATCAACTGTAACCAGTTAAACACAACATATCATGTACTGTCCTTGCATTATTCAGTGGAATGGGGATATTTATAAAGCATGATCATAACCAGTCAAATACAACATATCATGTACTGTCCTTGCATTATTCAGTGGAATGGGGATATTTATAAAGCATGATCATAACCAGTCAAATACAACATATCATGTACTGTCCTTGCATGATTCAGTGGAATGGGATACATCATGAACCATAATAAATGGCTGAATGCCATTTTTCAGTTACCATCTCAGTCAAGTGCAAAAGCTGAAAATTGGTATTTCTTATTTACCCAGTCATCACATCATGACCAGAAAGGTGCAGGTTCAATTCCCACCATCAATTAGCCCGGACTGGCTACTGTGGTGTGTCCTTGGGCAAGGCATTTTATTCTATGTGCCTCAGCATAATCTCAGCTTCAGAGTGTTGTTGTGCCTTAAAATACCGAAAACCCAACTAGATCCTCAGTAATGTACATACATGTACCTTACCACATAAACTTTCATGTACCATAACCCAACAGCTGTGCCTTGGCAATGACTTCTTCTGACCATCCAACCCTTTTGTTTTCAATGGCTGGCTTTCCTGGATACATCAAATATATGGATGTCTTTCTAATCTAATGGGCATCTAAAACACCAGGTTTATTTTTTTTTACTCCCACAAGTAAA
This sequence comes from Margaritifera margaritifera, assembly GCA_029931535.1. Lineage (NCBI taxonomy): Eukaryota > Metazoa > Mollusca > Bivalvia > Unionida > Margaritiferidae > Margaritifera > Margaritifera margaritifera. The sequence continues at coordinate 1,100,082 of JAQPZY010001484.1, forward strand.
CAAATTTCTCAAAACTTAGTCACACACAAAAAAAAATCCCTCTTACTTATCGTAGTCATGGTCCACTGCCCTCCATGCAACTTGATTCTAGAAATCAAGGCTCAGTGGCAGTGGAAAATACTATGCACCATTACTTGTATGAATGACTTGATTACCCAAGAGTTAAGCATAATGTAGCAGTCAAATTACACTTGCCCAATGCCCAGCAAAAATTTTAACTTTCCCTTAATTTTTGTACATGTATAATCAATTGTTACTGCCCTGAATAATCTTGATACTTTTTACCTCAGCTTTAAAATTGAGAGAGAAAATGAAAAGTACTAATGGCTACGAGTTTTTAAAACCACTTTTGGACTAATTATTGAAAATATATTTGCAATTTTTATTCTTTATAAGCAAGCATTAGAGAATAAATGTACCTATAATGATTCATTAGAGAAAATATGTACCTATAATGATTCACTTTTGGTGATTGTTTGTTGTCAAGAAAGAAAAGCTTGACTGTTGTCAAGAACAGCTACATGTAGCTCAAAAAAAAATCAACAATGATGTAGGCAATAAGCTTACCTACTTTGCTAGCTAAAATTGTATTGCAGTCAACTTAAAGTCTGTATTAATACACTGTACGTGTAGTTTCTGATTATGTTTTCTTATACAGTTTATAATGACAATATTTTATACAAAAAAATTACTTACAACTTCACTTTCAATAGTTTGGGATGATCTTTTCTAATACAGTTGACAATGTATTTCATTATTTGATCAGATCTATTTAGAACTTCACTCTACACTTTTTTCAGATACAAACTTAATTGATCCATGTACATGTATATTTGAACTGAGTTTCAAAGTAAATGAAAATGTAAAGGTAAACTGAACCTGTACTGTCCCTAATTTCCAAGCTTAAGTACTTATATAATGATAAATGAGGTGAAACTGAAGTTTTCAAAACAAATACTAACATTACAATGAAGCCTACCTTATCAGGAACCTGTTTAAAGCAGACACCTGTCCATATATAACAGATTTGTATTGTCCCTACAGTGTTCTTTATAGGTCTGCTTCAATCTGTTTATAAACTGACCTTTTTGGATAAAGGCTGATTGTTCTGCCCATTTATCTGCATACACATTTTTTTAAGGCTTTTAAAAATGCAACAGGCCCGAGTTTTTGTTTGTATCATTTTAGGTTAAATCCCAAAATTTGATAAAATGTGGACCAATAAGTCACAAAATATTGGAAGTCAAAGGTACTATATATTTCATCTAAAAATTACTGAACTGGCTGAACAGTCCTGCCTAGGTAAGGTTAGTAATTAACCTTATTATCACCCATTGTTTGATTGGTTAAATCCTATATGCTTGGCACTTGGCAGAGCCCAGAGGTCAAATACTGAGGCACTGAGACTGAATATGGCTGTTGCTTAACACAGATCAATCAGTCCATGATCAATGAAGTCAACACAGTGTTGGGAGCTGTACTGTCCATCAAAACCTTTTGTTTTCAAGGCTGAAACAGACAAAAATGCAAATCCACACATACTAGAAATAATTATCAACAGGAATTAAACACTGTGACATAAAAAAACTGCACAAGCTGCCAAGTCCTTTCGGCAAAACGGTGTAATTAATGCTGCCATTACAAGAGAACTGATTATATACAATCATCATGATCATAATGAATTTTTTTACATGTGCATTATTCTAAAGAAGGGTTCAATGACACATTCATTATCAGAAAATGTGTTCATCAGCATTATTTTATTATAATTGTATTATGTTCATTAGAATAGTTGATCTACCATCCCGAAGAGTAAACTCTTACCGTATATACTCGTGTATAAGCCAATACCAACTGCAAACTGCATAAACCTAGATCTGCAGTCACATAATGCGCTGGCAGATCTGGGTCTATGCAGTTTGTAAGGACTTATCAGTTGAACAAACAACATAGACCATAATCTGCCGGCGCATTATGCATAGACCCAGATCTGCCAGCACATTATACAATGGTAGATCTTAGTCTATGCTGTTGGCAGTTGAACCTAACTTATAAGCCAGTTTATACATTATGCCTTTGCTATAATATTAAAATATTTCCAACACTGATGAACGCAAAAATTCAAGATAATGGAAAAATACACAGGATATTAAGTTGAAACACAACAAGCATATATGCATGACAGCAGTTTAGTTGATACACAAGTCTAGATGCATGACTAACAGCAGTTTAGTTTTAACTAAACTCATGCATGACTGACAGCAGTTTGGTTTTAACTGTCAAGGCTGAAGTTGAGTTTAGGCACACGCACACAAAATACATGTAGGCACACTTCTAAATTTAATATTGAGGTCAATGTACTGAATTTCAAGCAGAATTTGATCAGAGATAATACAAAGTATAGACAACAGAATTATAATGAAATGCCAAAATGTTTTTAAAAAAATCAGCACATTACTTTTCATATTTACTGTGTAGATTCTACAAGCATGAACTGAACAGGGACTGGGTCAAATTATCCTGTATTTGATATGGAACCTACATGACAACTGTGGGTCCGTTTTGGTCCTCAACCATTAGCATAGCTCCAGCAGGGAATTTCTTAATGAGAGAATGGAAGAGGGGCACATTTGTTGAAGAAAGGGGAACTTTTTGGAGAAATAAAATAGTATTGTTTTGCAATAAAAGCTATGGACTTGATGCCAGGGCCGTCATAAGGGTATTTAGTGCACTATGCAAACCTTCAGCATTGTGCCCCCATCTCCCCACAATTAACTTTCGAAAATGAATATTGTGCATTAGTATGAATAAAAATTCTGCATCTGTTTTTCTCTTTCTATTTTCTATTTGATGCTATTTCTCTTTCTTGTTTTATTTATTCAGTTTTTTGCTAACGCCCAATTTTGCCGCCCTATGCGACCGCCTATTTTGCTCAGTGATTAAGCCGGTCCTGCTTGATGCCAATGATACAATTTTAAACTTTCATCTTTTTGGGATTGGAAACAGACAAAGGCACAGTCTTGTGTGTGTATGTGTGTGTGTGTGTGCCACTGTGAGAAAACAAAGACATCAAATTGTTCCACACCTTTTCACATTTCTATCTGTCCATTACTCCATCTGTCTGTTCATTACACTTTCATTTGTTCTAAAACTTTCAAGCCATTTGAAATTGGGGGAAGACACTTGCTATACTTGCATATCAATATTAAAAGGTGTGACATATCCCACATTGGAGGGGGGTGTTCAACCATCAAGGTCAAGGTCACAACTCAATTTTAGGTTTTCAATCACAATAACCTTTGCACACTATAACTTTCCAGTTGTTTGAGATAATGACACAAAACTAAGCATGCTTATACATCATCACCAGAATGTATGTTGCATACCACCAATCTTCCAGGTCGAAGTCTCGGCTCAATATTTTTATTCTGCATCACACTTTCTCTTCCGCTATATAAATTTATAATCTTTTGATATTAAGGGTTGAAACTTGGTATACTTATGCATCATCATTAGAAAGGATGCCAAGTACCACATTTAGGGTTCTTGAAGGTCAAGGTCTCTGCTAAATATCTTACCCTTCTGCTCTATATCTTCAGAACCTTTTGATACTAAGGGATGAAACTCAACATATTTATATATCATCACCAGAAAATGTATTGTGAACTGAAATGGGGGTCCTACATGTATCTTGAAGGTCAAGGTCAATGCTCAGTACTTTAGTTTTCCATTACACTTTCCTTTTGGCCCTATAACTCTGGAGCTGATTGAGATTAACAATAAAACTAAGTATACTTATATATCACCTGAAGGTGCATTATAGATGACACACTGGGGGTCCTATCTTTATGGTCAAGGTCATACAGGGACTGAAAATTACAGTTGTCTGAGGCCTGGAACTGATCTTTTTGGCTGCATACCTGTATATATTACTAGCACTAGCCAGTGTCAGACCTTTAATATTTTTTAGTCATTTCTATACTCTGAATAAACTGTTTTAATTCCTAAATCATTGGAACAGAATTATAAAAGTGTATTGATACAAGCATTCATGTGAGAATGGTTAAGTAACACATAACCAGAAATTGGCAAATTTAGCATCCAATACGCAAAGCACCAGTCTCAGCTTGATTTTTGTATACAAAAAAGTAGTTAAGTTACTGGACTTACAACCAACAACGGGGTTCGATTCCAACCATCAAATCAGCTCAGACTGGCTACCATGGTGTGTCCTTGGACAAGGAACTTTACTCTACTTGCGTGGCACTAAATTACCTCAGAAGTGTTGCTGTGCCATAAAACATCTAAACAACCTTATATTTCCTCAACCTCAGATAAAGCAAAGCATAAACAGTGCTTTAGACTGAATCCAAGTCAGTGAAGCATGAAATATGGGTTACAGTGACCTAATTTGTGTTGAGGGTGTAGAATTCATCAAGATGTATCCCCTTGCCAAATTTCATGAATCTTGGTATAACAGTTTGTACACAGGGTGCTAAAACCCATTGGTCATGAGCCAAACAAAAACTTAAGTTCCCAAAATATAAAAGCTAGGTCACCATGACCTTTTGTTATAAGAGTGTGGTACTAACAGGGATGTATACAACCATCCAGTTTGATGCTTCTTACATGAACTGAGCTTGAAAAATAAACTAAAAACACAAAATTTACCCAAAGACAATGAAGCATGAAATATGGGTCACATTGACCTATTTTTATGATGTGGGTGTAGTATTCTTCAAGATGCATCCCATCACCAAGCTGCATGAATCCAGGTGTAACAGTATAATCTACTTGGTGCAAAAAACCATAAGCTAAACACAAAAGCTTATCATAAGCTGGTAAAATGTGAAATGTAAGTCACAGTGATCTTCTTTTGTGGTAAGGGTATGGCATTAATATACATGTAGATTAATATATGATGCTTCTACAATGAAATGAGCTTGAAAAATAAAATTAAAACACAAAATTTAACTAAAGTCAGTCAAATCTGAAATATAGGTCAGTGACCTACTTTTGTGATGAGGGTGTAGTACTTATTCCAGGTATAACATTATTTATATAAGGTGCAAAAAACCTGATCTAAACATAAAAACTTACCAAGAATGTATACCTAATATACATGTATGTGCAAAGTTAGCCCTTTCTGCCTCCTCACCAGGCACATACATACCAACCCCCATGAATGGAATAAACGTAACCCAAGTGGCAAAAAAGCGTATTCTGAGCATAAAAGGTGTAATTTACATGCCTTAATTACAAATAAACTGTATGAAAAATGTACATTTAGTTTTGCTGCTAACCTGGATCTGCAGCTGATTCAAGTTCTTGTCACAAGTGGGCAAAATCCGTGTGGATTAAAGTACAAACACAAAACATAGTGCCATATTGTTTATACACAACACTTACTTTAACTAGTCTACATGTCTAACTTTCACTGAATGATCGTAAAGTCAAATCCACAAATTCTGCAATGAGCATCATGATGTTCTCAGCCAGAGTATCACTCTCATATTTTTCTTTTTAAATTTGTAAAGCACAATTGATTTCTCTTATTACGATCCAACGTGTTTTGTAATTTAAAAAGATCCCTCTCCTCTAACATTTTTCAGTCATATAACATCCACGAGTCACATCAATTACAACTGTTTTGATTAACATCTGGCACCATTTTTGTTTTACAATATAGACTTGTCCGCCAACTAAAAATATTACCAAAATATAATGAATCTCAGAGTCAAGTTTTCAAATTGAAGAAGCCCGTCTGTTTTCTCGGAAATGTGTCATATATATACAGCTGCTATAAATAGAAAATAAGGAAAGTAAATGTTGGTCTACGACGGACAAATGTACTCATACGCTATTCTTATGCAGCAGTCTTCTTTTTTAGAATATTCTCAAATTTATATGATGTGCGGGATTAAAAAGATGATAATGAAAATGACAAACACAACTTTTTATTTCTTTTAATGTAACCCATAAAGTGTAACCCATAAACAGGCAAGCATAAGACGTAATTAGATGAAAAAAAGGGTATTGATTATGCCAAAAATGTATACAGTGAAACCCTGCTATAACGCGATATTTGGGGTCCATAAAATTTGATTGCGGCAAAAGCGGGGTCGCATTATTGCGGGGTTTTACTATATTTTACTTTTTTCAGAGAACAACGTATACACGTCTAATGTATAGCATGAATAGGGTACCAACACCATTTACTATCTGATATCGATCCGTCTTTGTTTTCCCACATGACAACCCTTTGATTGAGCCACGAGTTTGATACAGCTGTACTTGTTCAGTGCTAAGTAACAGAGAGTGGTTATTTGAACTCCCTGTGATCTTGCCGCCCAAGCTCAGTCTCTACATAAGCACCCACATATGACAATCTTTGATCAACCACCGCATTGTCTGGTGCTTGGTTGTGTATGCAGTTAAAGAAGAAACATAAGTCGGCTATTGTTTGCGCAATGATTGTATACAGGATAAATTGAAGTCCAGCGCACGTGTTGGCGGCTTACGTTTTTTGATGTTTATTAAATCGTGAGAATCTTTTATCAACCACCACATTGTCTGATGCTCGGTTGTGTATGCAGTTAAAGAAGAAAAACATGTCGGCTATTGTTTGAGCAATGATTGTATACATAATGACTTGAAGACAAGCACAGAGAAGACTTACTGCCTTTACTCATGGATCAGTAATAAGTAACATTTCCGATAATGTTTATTTTGGCATTACACTTCAAGAAATTGGTGAAATTGTTAAATTTCAGAAGCCACGCCACGATCGAATTCATACGTGATCTCTTCCCCAAAATGATAATAAACTTTTTATACACTATTTCTCGTACTTTTAAAAAAAAAAAAAAATTTTCCGTGTACGAGAAAAATACATGTACATGTATATAAAATTTCAGGAACCACGCGACAAACGTATTATACTCGAATTCGTACGCGATCTCTTCCCCAAAATGATACTGTAATATACACATTTTATACACTATTTCTCGTACTTTGCAAAAAAATAATGTTCATGTGCGAATGAATATATGAAATTTTGGGAGCACGCCACGATCGCGTAATATCCGAATTCGCGTTATAGCGGGGTTTCACTGTATATATATGCATGCTTTCATCTGTGCCAATGCCAACGCTGATGCCGGGGGTAGTACAACAACTTACTTCTACTTGTAGAGGTGAACTAAACAGATTAAAACTATAGCCAAAATTCCCTTTTTTATACTACACTCCAGCAAAATTTTTGAAGTATTTCTTGATCAGAAAAAGCTGAAATCAGCTAATTAGCTGAAATTTTTTCTGAAAATGCTGATAACCAATTATTCTCATTGCTCAATTGGAAAAGTCATTTTGTACGCACTTGATTATAGTGGTTGCTCTAGAAGTCAGCACTTAAATGATCAGAATTAGCTTTGTTAATATTAATGAATATGTACAATAGCTTACCTTTAAACAACAGTACCATATCTTACCTGTAGACTGAAAACCAAAAAACGATGATAGCTGAAATGCAAGTGTGGATGGTCTGTACATTTTTGTTCTGGTAGCGATGGGCTACTAGATTAATTCTGAAATCTGTGGAACCGTGCTAGATTCTTAATTAGTACATAAATGCGTGAACTTGATTTGTCAATATACTAATTTATTTAACTAAACATTGAATATATTGACATGGGTTTCAGTACATCTTATAAAATCATTGACTATATTGGCTTGGGTTACAGTACATGATATTAATGCATAACAACTTTGAAAGAAAACCTTTAAGAATCTACCAATATCAAATTCTGTTATGTTTGGATAGTTATTAAGACACTGGTTAAAAACACTACTTAACTAACATGTATTTACTCAATGGCAAAACACTACTTAACATGTATTTATGCAATGGCAAAAGAGTAAAGATAGATCACTGTTGTTAAAAAAATACATAAAAAACTCATTAAAAAACCCAACAACACACACAAATATATATATATATATATATATATATATATATATATATATATATATATATATATATATATATACATATATATACATAATCTAATTATTATCACATGGCTGCTCATGAATTGTACATTAGATCTGTTAAGCATATTTTAGACCACCTGTGGTCAAATTCGCTGACCTTTACCTACTGACTATTGATAAGATAAGATTTTTAAGAGTGGTTGATAGAAGGAAATTAACTCTCTTTTAAAGAGCTGCATTTTCTCTGTGACTCGCACATGAACATTTTATCAAAATGATTTCTGATACAAATTATTAATTCAATGACTCTCCAAATATAAGGTTTCATCTGAATATATCTAAGTCATGCCACACCCAAACAACATTATGATAAATTACATGTATGACGGTGTATGGTTGTGTATCTATAAACCGTGCTGGTTCAAATCATAAAACATGTACATCAGACTGCATGTATAACTGTATAACTGCAGAACTGAACAAAGATTTCACACAAGAGTGCATCAAGAAAGGATATATATATATATATATATATATATATATATATATATATATATATATATATATATAGTTGCACCATTCAATTGGTGAATTTAGTAAATGTGGCATATTTGCAACATAAAATTTTCATGAATTGCTAATTGAGAAACTTATAATCTTGCATAATTGTCTTTTAGCATGACAAAATATTTGCAATTTTCAGTTTCAGGGTGTGACAAATTTCAAAATCAAAGTCAGAAAACCTGGTAGCCAGTAGCCATGTTAGGAATAAACCTGGTAGCCGGTAGCCTAGACTAGAGTGCCACTATTGGAAATAAACCTACTAGCCAGTAGCCCAGTGCACTGCTACAGGAAAAGAACCGAGTAGCCATTTACACAGTGGTCCACTACAGGAAAACAACCTGATAGGGCCACTATAGGAAAAGAACCTGTCAGCCAATAGCCCAGTAGGCCACTACAGGAAAAGAACCTGAGAGCCAGTAGCCCAGTGGGCCAATACAGGAAAAGAATCTGGAAGCTGGTAACCCCCAGGTCACAACAGGAAAATAACATGTTAGCCAGTAACCTAGTGGGTCACTACAGGAAAAGAAATTTGGCAGTCATTAGCCCAGTGGCCCATTATGGGATATGAACCTGGTAGCTGTTAGCGAAGCAGGCCACTACATGAAAAGAACCTGGTAGCCAATACCCCAGCAGGCCACTATAGGAAAATAACCTGAGAGCCAGTAGCCCAGAGGGCCACTACAGAAAAGAACCTGGTAGTCAATACCCCAGTGGCCCACTACAGGAAAAGAACGAGAGCTTGTAACCCATTGGGCCACAATGGAATATCAGGGATTTACAAATTTTATAAAAGTCTGCTTGCCCAGGGCAATATGACTGGAAAATTGAACTTGCCCCAAACATAATATCCCAACATGAGTAAAAAAAAAATAATATAAAATAAAATATGGGATATTTTAAGTAAATTGCATTATATTTATTTTGACTTTGTTTCCTTTTTATTCCTAGATAAGATAGCAGACTCATCTCATCAACTACATCAACAATAATGAAAGCTAGACTGTTTGTAAGGATTTATTTATACTCACAACTGAAGGATTTGTGAACACTTATTTTATCCATTTACTTAACAATTATCATCTAGTCACCTTGAAATCGGTGACATGCATCATCATATTTGACAAGCCGACTTTTGAAATTGAGAACACTTATTTTTATCAATTGAATTGTTTGCAAAGCAGTAAGTATGTATCTGTCTCCTGTAATTATCAGGTAAACAACTGATCAAAACACTGCTTGTGCATGCTACATTTTTGGCACATCGATCAGGCTTTAAACAAGATCCTCCTGGTGGTTAATCATTAGAGAAGAGTGCCCTTTATTTCCAAACACACCTGTCCAAGAAATCTCACAAGTTATATTATTAACAATTAACACCAACTCATCTTAAAATCGACAAAATGCATCAATACAATCTTTGACAATCTGATTGTTTAGAGTCAGCAAGCTCACAAACTGCTTGAGGCTAAATCAAGACCTGAAAGTTGGCAAATTCCAAATACATACAAATATTATGATTAAAATGTAACTGACAAGTTAAAACATAAATATGTATTCCTTATTCGTCAAAATATCATATCTGCATGAGACAATGTGAAACTGAACTTGACATCGACTACAAGATGGAAATTACTTTAAAAATTAATTTATGGTGTCCCAACATATACGGTGAATACGGTACTATCAATGAAGAAAACTGGCCCAGTTATGTAATAGAAGAACGCTGTACATATAAACACAAAATTAAAGTGCTGATATATGTACTGTGGAGAGATCGCAGAGTATAAAACTTGCAGAACATAAAGCATTATGAACGGAGCACGACCCCTTTCTCCCTCTCCCTCTCAATTTTTTTGGGCTTGCCTGCTGGCAAGTACCTTGAAAACTTGAGCTTGCCTGAGCTGAATTTAAGCTTGTCCTGGGAGTCAGGCAAGTGGATTTGTACTTCCCTTAATATAAACATGATAGCCCAGAAGACACTACAGGAAAAGAACCTGGTAGCTAGTAGCCCAGTGGGTCACTATAGGAAAACAATCTGCAAGTCCATAGCACAACAGGCCACAACAGGAAAATAACCTGGTAGCCAGTAGCTCAGCAGGTCAATATAGGAAAAGATTTTTTGTTGTTGGTATTAACAGCACTTTTGACACATTATTGGCTTCAACATGCTGACGAAATGGGAGCTAAGTGCCTTCCCACCAACACACTGTGGCAGCCAACCTGGGCAAGTATCGAACTAATGACCCTTTTATTACAAATCCAATGCTCCACACACTGAACTGCTGAGGCTCCCTCTGATAGTAAAAGAACATGAGAGCTGGTAGCCCAATGGGCCACTACAGGAAAAGAGCCTTGTATCAAAAAGGCCAGCGGGCCACTAAATGAAAATAATTTGGTAGCCAATAGCCCAGCAGGCCACTAGGCTAAAAAAAAAATATACATGTATGTGTTTCCTATTGCACTGGTTTTAAAATTAGGGTAGGCAGGTAGGTTGTTTTTTTTTTTAAAACATTATATATATATATCAAATAATATTTCAAGTGCTTCAAAGTACTGGGCAAAACTGGCTCAATTAGATGCACAAATCAATTTGATAAATTATCATGATAAATGAGAACAGTTTACACAAAAGACCTACCAAAAGCCACCATGGGACCATGATAAATGAAAACAGTTTACACAAAAGATCCACCAAAAGCCTCTAAGGGACCATGATAAATGAGAACAGTTTACACGAAAGACCAAAAGCCTCTATGGGACCATGATAAATGAAAACAGTTTACACAAAAGACCCACCAAAAGCCTCTATGGGACCATGATAAATGAAAACAGTTTACACAAAAGACCCACCAAAAGCCTCTATGGGACCATGATAAATGAAAACAGTTCACACAAAAGACCCACCAAAAGCCTCTATGGGACCATGATAAATGAAAACAGTTTACACAAAAGACCCACCAAAAGCCTCTATGGGACCATGATAAATGAAAACAGTTTACACAAAAGACCCACCAAAAGCCTCTATGGGACCATATCCAAATCACAACAAGAGCACCTTGAATGGCATATTATATGCCCACCCTGTGTTTAATAGTCCTCTATGTAGATAATTGAAATTTCTGTGCCATTTATCTTCTTTCCGAAACAGTGGTCTTGATCTTCAACCTTTTGACCCCAAAATGATAGGCTTCTTACTTACTACAAGTGCCAGTCATCCCCAAAGTTTGGTCCAGGTCTGTGATGCAGAACTAATAATATTGTGCTGAAACCATTTTTCTTCTTCTTGACCTTTGACCTCAAGATCAATAGGCTTCTCTCTTACACCAAGTGCAAGCTATCGGCAAAGTTTGGTCCAGGCATGTGATGTACAACTAATGTTTTTGTGCCATAACCATTTTTATTTTTTCAGTCACAGTGACCTCGGCTTTTGACTTTTTTACCCCAAAATTGATAGGATTCTTCCTTGCCCCAAGTGCAAGCCATACTCAAAGTTTGGTAACTTTAGATGGTGAGAACTCAAGTTATTGAGCAAAAACCTTTTAGTCACAGTGACCTTGACCTTTGACTTAAAAAACAATAGGATTCTTCCTTACCCAAGTGCAAGCCATCCACAAGGTTTGGTACCTCTAGATGGTGGAGAACTTGGGTTATTGTGTGGAAACCATATTTCTTCTTTCAGTCACAGTGACCTTGACCTTTGAGCTTTTTATCCAAAAATCAATAGAGTTCTTCCTTATTGCAAGTGTAAGCCATCCACATAGTTCACTAACTGAAGGTGGTGGACAACTGGAGTTATTGTATGGAAGCAAAATTGGTAACAGACAGATGGCTCTATGGGCAGATGGACAGACATCATATGGCAAGTATATAAAAATGCAAGGCATGAAAAAAGTTACTACCATGGCTGTCAGAGATGCTATTTACATAATTAATAACAAAAAACATGTGCATTTCAGTATCTGCAAATTAAGGTAATATATTTAAGTAATAAGTTAAAAGTGATTTTTTTCTTCACAAAATGAAGTTTTAATTTTATTAATGTACACAGCAACTTGGTTCTCTGTTGTAAACCAGAAACTTGTTATAATTAAGTTTTTGCAAATTAAGCGAGAAAACTAAGTAAGATTTCATAAAAATAATTGAATCTTTAGTGTTTTCTCCAAGCTGCTTCCCTGCACCTATTTGAAGAGTAAAATTAAAAAAGGTGATGTGAACATCGGCAATGCATTTTAAAGGTGGTGCTCTATAGTTTCGTATTTTGCATAGGGTTTGATTTTTAAAGAAAAAGAATTTGCCATGTTTTCTTCACTGGTTATCCTGGCTATTTAAAAAAGACTTTGTATATCTTAGGTATTGTTAAAAGAACTTTTAATTCCCTTTATTCTGGTGTATGATTTATGGATGTAATTTGGGTTATACATCTTGGCCTCCTGGATTTCAAAGGTAAATTGTAAAAAAACGAGCCAATAACTTTTTTTACTTATTATTTTTTTTGTAATTCATTCATTGCACTTTAAGAAGCTGGTATTGCCTACTCTGGCAAAATTCGTGTTTACCTTTATTTCCAGTTTCTGACAGCCCTTATTATGCCTGCTGACCTAAGAAATATTTCTGGCCAACAAAAAAAAAAAAAAAAGGAAAAAAAAAGAATGAATTCCAGATTTTTTTTAATGTTGTGACCCGTTCGGATATACTTTCACTTGTAGGATAAAAGATGAAATTTAAGCCCAAGTGCATTTAAACTACAATTCAAATAATAGTTGGGCACGGTACAGTGCCTTACTTAACTCCTTTTCCATATTCCTTAATCTTGAAAAAGAGAGTGAATTCCTGCAAGTTTAGTCTACATATAATACTAGGATTTATGAAAAAAATATCAACTCCCCCAGAAAGGCAAGTACTAACAATGTGTACATACTAAGAATACTCTTACTTGACCAAAAATATAAATGTTGATGATGATATTGACCTAAACTTAATTGTGTCAAAGGTTGCAGAGCTCTATATAATAATTAAACTGGTTATTTTACTCAATGGGATAATTTGTGAACACAGCAACACCTGCAAGATGGAAACGTACACTTTCAGACTGAGTCTTAATCATCAAGACGTTAAGTCTGCATATCTGAACGCATCAAACAGATTAGTGATTAAGACTAATTAAGGGTGCACTTGATTATATGGTTCTATTTAATTGAGTGTTCTCACAATGAGCAAGTACTATCATTTCAAACATGCACAGAACATCTGGAACTACACAGCATAGTTTATACTGACTGAACAATTACCATCACACAATATGGACTGTGCTTACAACAGGAGTAATACGTGAACAACTTTGGATTAAATGGTTCAAATTAAAATGTTTTGCACGATTTGAATGCAATAAGAAAATTCTTTATGTATATTTAGTCAATTTGTCTGAGTCTAATATGCAAATACGCTGTTTATCTAGAGCTCTGGGTTGTTTTCCAGAGCTTTTTCTATTAGCCTTCTAACGCCCTTCTAACACCAACCATAAGTACCATAATTATAAATGGAGACCAAATTGTGCTCTTCCTCTGGTTAACATTTATCAGTATTAAAGAGTGAGAGCAAAAAACTTGTATGAGCTTGACCGAAACAAGTGGAAATCAAACATTCCCATAGTATAAATTCAGCAGTATTCTTGAGAGAACATCTTTTTCATTAAAGAGAAACACTGTGGTCTGCCCCGATCAGGCAAGTGATTGAAAAATTAATTTTACCGCCAGAAATTTTCACTTCCCAATTCAAGCCAGGTCAGTGAATTTTTCAACCCCTATTACAGTATCTAACATTTTCAGCATATTCACAACATAAATTTTCCAAAGAAATAAATGAATCACTATACAGGGCTCTCAACAGAGTTTCAGTATGAGTAGTCCTGGACTCTTCACTCATAAAACTCACGAGTGCCCAGACTATTTTTAAAAGTCTGACATAAACTCAGGAGTCCCTCACTTTCAAAAGGATAGAAAGAAAAATGAAAAAGAACATGATTATTATTTTATTACGTATCAGGATTAAATTCTTAGCCATTTATAATATCACACTAAAAAGAAAATATGTTTCAATAAATAGAATGTTAAGTTTAAACGTTATAGATGTAAATTTATAATTTTTTTATCCCTACAACACTAAAAACAAAAAAAAAATAAAAAAATAAACCACAACAATAAAATCATAAACAATTTGTTTCAATCCCAAGAATGATCATTTACAATGCTGTTTAGTTTTCTCTATAAGTAAAATAGCATTTCTATTCACACCAAACTTACACGTGTAAACACCTGGCACTACAGAGTATCGTATATATAAACGTAAATTACCATCATTAAATGAAACAAAGCAGGAATGAAAAAATATACCAAACAACATATGTGCAAAAAACTAGTTTTTAAAAAAAAAATACATTAATTAGTAAACCGTGTTAAATGCCTTAAGAGTTGGCCATAAGAAACAAAAGTGGGATATAATGTGGGTTTAATAGAAAAGATGAATGAATCTTGGTACATGTACATGTACGTTACCTAAATAGCTCGAGACTGCAGATGTGAACTGTTGTCAAGATGAATTCACACAAGATTTAGGTATTGATACTCAAATATCACCAGTCAAATGGAACTTTTGACTATTTTTTGCCTTTTGTTTGCATTAGTGTCATTTTCATAACAAGTCTGTTTCCAAAAAAATGAAAACAGATTTTGCAGACTAATTTGTATGAGTTAACATACTTTTCTGTACTCTTTTAAATAGTCTATACTGAAGTGCCCTAGTACAAATCATATGTACTTCTATAGCACTTATATTTATTATGGCACACTGATGATTTGACAATATTGTTCAAATCAAACTCTGGGAAAGCTGTGATTACTTTCATGATTTATATTCGCATCGTCATCAATTTAATTTTAACACCGTTACAACAAAATAGGGCATCTATTATTTGCCGAACAATTGCAGGTGCTTACATACACACTCAATACAACATTGGTTTCTTTGAAGTAGGTCAGAGTAGCCTTCAGAGAAGCAGTCCATTTCACAAGATAATTATAGTGATAAGGATTAACTGTTAATTAGTCACACTGGCTTCACTTAATTCTAGCCTTTAGCTATTCTGCAGATTGGTCACAACTGACCAAAATATAACAAGGGAGAGCATCCCGGGGGAAAATGAGGCACATTATGGTGATGCGTTACAGGGAGAAAGGGTGTGTCCTTTGAGAATTTCACATGTATTTTACCCAGAAGCTTGGGTTCTGAGAGCCCTGATTATAGTATGCTCAACATGAGCTTATACCAGTGTTCTTTCTATTTTTATCAAAAACCATAATTCGAGTTTGTAAATGAATTGCACAAAAATTCAATTTTAGTATTTTCCAATATAATGGCAGATAAAAGAGATCATATCCATAATCAGAATAATTCCATTCTATGAAATGATTAGGGTATACGAAAATTCCGGAACAGAAATGGCAGCCAGTTTGGAGAGTAACTTTAGACTGCAGGGCTAGTACCTGCAGTCAGAGATAGTGAGAGAGAGAGAGAGAGATAGAGAGTGAGGATGGCACAAGCACACTGTCTTCTACAAGTTAATGAATATGGTATAGAATTCAATGTTATAAAATAAATGTTATGTCTATGAAAAATTGTCAATATTTCCTGCAATAGTCAACAAAACTTAAAACTGGTGCTTATGTCATTTGCAGTCAAAAACAGCGAGATAATCTTGATATCTATTTAACTGATTATAAGTAAAATATATTTTAAAAACTAACATTTTCAAGCAAAATGTTAAGGACATTCCCAAGTTTTATCGCTCCCGCAATGAGGGTGTCATCATTAATTGCAATCATAATGCCCAGCTGTTCATTAAGACAGTGGTCATTAGCATTTAATTTAACGAGAAAGCATAGCTAGACACATTTGAAATCATGCATATACAGTATCCTATAAATGAAATAAAGAATAAATTAACAAATTATTCTTCACAATGTCTGGACGTAACATTCCTGTCATAAGTGTTACATTCTACATCGGATAAATTGTATGCCAATCTCATTAGCTTTCAACAGTGTTTGACCTTGCAAGGAAAGCATGTGTTGACCTAATTCATGTTACAAGTCATAAAATGATAGCACCGAAAAAATTTCCAATAGTTTTCTGAATTTTGTAAATTGGTTTGATGTCAGAATGCTACATCTCAGATTCTTATGAAATATTGGCAGCAACTGGAAAAACTGCTGAAATTGTCTACATCAAACAGTGTTTATTATACCACATCCATAATGCTACCCATTTACGATAGCGTGGCATCATACAAAGCACATGCTCTTTTGTTGACTGGCACATGAAAGGAAAGTATGCCCACTTAGGAATTTCTCGTCACAGTTGCATCTATGTAAGCAACTTTATGTATGGCACTTTAAGACAATATAAATAGTTAGAAATTTTTGAACAAGTTGAATTTACATGGTATTTTCATTTAAATTAATGCAGAAATGGTTTGAGTGTCACAACTGATTTTCAACAACTTTATTTTTTTCAGCCACTTATTGTGATGGTGACCAGTTTCATTCTTGTCCATTGTTACATACTCCTTAGATTTCAAGTTGAAATAATACTTTTTGATATTAATCAAGGATGATTTCATAACAGTAAATTTTTTTCAAGAAAAAAAGGGAAGAGTTGTCACACACAATCAATATTAGTACAAACATCTTCTTAACCCCACTGTCCTCAGTTCATCAAGTGATTTGGTGTAAGTGGGTTTTCTTCTAAAAAATACATGTGAATGGTAATGACTTATCTGTAAGAATAACAGAAAAGGGAAAAAATGACCGATCTTACATTAATTGTATTAGATGATGTAACAAGACCACGGATTTTTCCAAAAATGTCAAATGGGAAAGATAAATCCTTAACGGATGTAACAAAGGACATGAAAACTTAAATAAAAGCAGAAGATATAACATGAGACATCAATGTCCAACAATTTTTGCAATATCATTGAAAATATCCAACTGATGTTGTGATGGTGTGATAATGGAGACACCAAAGAACCAGTCTTACCATTGTTGTTTGTTTTACCGATTAGTCCTTACAAACTGCATAGACCCAGATCTGCCGACTCATTATGCGACGGCAGATCTGGGTCTACGCAGTTTGCAGTTGGCATCGGCTTATACGCGAGTAAATATGGTAAGACTGGTTCTTTGGTGTCTGAATTATCACACCATCACAACATCAGTTCGATATTTTCAATGATATTGCAAAAATTGTTGGACATTGATGTCTCATGTTATATCTTCTGCTGATGACGGATGAAACAAAGGACAAAAAAAATTACATTACTCAAATTAAGAATATTAACCCAATCAAGCTAAAACATGCATGTAAAAAATTTGGCAAGTTAAATGTTTTAAGTTGATGACTTTTCATTTGGAGAGCCCTCTAAAATGTTTCATAATCTTTCGTGAAAAAGCAAAAATGGCATCCTGGCACATGTCCAACTAATTAATGATTACAATTTTCAAATACTGATCTTACTACTCAAAATAGTAATTAAGATTGGCTCTTGGGTGTCTCTGTTATCACAATCACAATATCAGTTGGATATTTTCAATGAAGTTGAGAAAATTGTAGGACAAAAATCCCATTGGTGTCTTACACTACGACTTTTTCTAAGCTAAAAAAAAAATGTTAATTTTGTACTCAGTATATGTGAGAAATATCTCCATTCATATGGAAATAAATTGCTCCTAATCGGGTGTTTCAAAATTAAGTAAAATAGGCAACTTAAAATAAGTATGAATTTTTGGAAAACTCGGAGATGTAACATGAATTTTATGACATCAAATTCTGTACCGTGTATCATTCATTGAGTAAGGGTATTTGTGTGCATGTACTCTGGAGAAATAACTCACAAAAATCCATTCTAGTTTATTACATATTTATTCAAAAACATTGCATAATTATAATAATACATTCACTGTTCACCTTATACTGTCCATTAGCCTGTGTTACAGTCGATTTTAGTTCTCGAGAATGATGGCGTGTGGACTGGCGAAAATTTAGCACAGCGCCCTCCGATTTACCCCTCGGATTCAACTGGCTAATTTCATATTCAATATTTCTGGTCAAGCTGTCCCAAAATAGACCACATCCTTGCCTCGTTTTGGACAAGGTCAACATCATGTGTAAATTGGCTATTAATAGGATTAATCATCATGGAAAACACCTTGCATGTCCCCAGGCATCGATATCGCCACAATCTCAATAGGGTGCCATTATTTAATGATAATCTATTTTTGACGGGTTATCAGCAGGGGAATAAGAGAAAAGAATATATCAGCAAAGCAAACATATATCAACAACTGTACCCAGGCTAACTGTCCATAACAAATTCAGTTTCTCTTCTTGAACACATTATACTCAATAGAATTTCATCATGTCTATTCAAGATTTTGCACCATAAACCTTCATATCCACTTAATACACCTGAAGACTTCGATCATGGCAATCACTCTACTGAATTGACCATTTCGGCTCTACTCCCAACTAAACTCAGAGAGTTGCATAACTAACTGACTAAATGAACTTATTAACACATTGATCCAACTCACTGACTTGCTTCCTCAACTAATTTGGCTTGGATCTCATATACGTTCCAAGTTTCATATCGACAATCACTGACTGACAGATTACAACTCTGGCTATAACTAAAGTTCCCTACTGATCAACTCAAATTATGGAAGGAATTACTATGATTTCTAACAAAGAGTTCCATATGTGTCCTCTACCATCTGTACATTCTACATGTAGCCTGACCATATGGGGACTTAACCTGGTGTGACTATATAAGTGCTTTCCCGCTTGAAATGACAACTTCCTGCCTAGTACAGACCCCTATAGTTAGTTACCACTAGCTTGCCTGGTCTTAACACTAATATGACACACATCTAACACCACTTCCTAGGCATGGTATATGTGTACCTAGTTACCCACATGTGGAATACAGGTCTTTGCATGCCTTAGCTACAGCTGTAACATTAATCACATTTAACATATTCAAAATTATCATCTTTTCATTTTATCCACAAAACTTGTATAAAATATTTAATAATGTAATTTCTATTTTCTGAATTATTACATAACCATAACCTTCCTAAAAAATCCACCCTGTGTTACATATATTACATGTGACATTGCATGTTACATATATTACATGTTGTGACATTGCATGTTACATATATTACATATTGTGAAATTGCATGTTACATATATTACATGTGACATTGCATGTTACATTTATTACATGTTGTGATATTGCATGTTACATATATTACATGTTGTGACATTGCATGTTATATGTATTACACATTGTGACATTGCAATGTATATGTACTGATCTAAATAAACTGGTGTCCCAGTAGGTGACAAAACCATGAACATGTCATAGCTCACATGTCCATTGTTAATCAATTCATTCCAACATGGATATGATCCATTGCTAATCAATTCATTCCAACATGGATATGATCCATTGCTAATCAATTCATTCCAACAAGGATATGATCCATTGCTAATCAATTCATTCTAACATGGATATGATCCATTGCTAATCAATTCATTCCAACATGGATATGATCCATCGCTAATCAATTTATTCCAACATGGATATGATCCATTGCTAATCAATTCATACCAACATGGATATGATCCATCACCATGGTTTTTCTCATAAACTATCAGTAACATAGTGTAATCCTATGATGTCTAGTTTTTCGAAGTGATTACTTGCAAACAGATCGTATAGGTGACAATATTAAGGTATTCCAAGTGATTACTTGCAAACAGATCGTATAGGTGACAATATTAATGTATTCCAAGTGATTACTTGCAAACAGATTGTATAGGTGACAATATTCAGGTATTCCTAGTGATTACTTGCAACTGATTGTATAGGTGACAATATTAAGGTATTCCAAGTGATTATTTGCAAACAGATTGTATAGGTGACAATATTAAGGTATTCCAAGTGATTACTTGCAAACAGATCGTATAGGTGACAATATTAAGGTATTCCACGTGATTACTTGCAAACAGATTGTATAGGTGACAATATTCAGGTATTCCTAGTGGCTACTTGCAAACCAATTGTATAGGTGACAATATTCAGGTATTCCAAGTGATTATTTGCAAACCGATTGTATAGGTGACAATATTCAGGTATTCCTAGTGATTACTTGCAAACTGATTGTATAGGTGACAATATTAAGGTATTCCAAGTGATTACTTGCAAACAGATTGTATACATGTACATGTAGGTTACAATATGAAGGTAGATCATGCTTATTACATAGAAATATCTAATAAACATAATTATTGCTGAATAATGTTAGTATTGGATTATTTAGCACTAATCATATTTAATGTTACACCATACTGTGACCAATATTTCTGAAAAATGCTGGTGTTGGAATATGCACCAATAACTACAATCATATTCAATGTTACACCATATTGTGACTAATATTTCTGAAAAAATGCCTGTGATGGATTATGTACCAATAACTATAATCATATTCAATGTTACACCATATTGTGACTAATATTTCTGAAAAATGCTGGTGTTGGAATATGTACCAATAACTATAATCATATCTAATGTTACACCATACTGTGACTAATATTTCTGAAAAAATGCCTGTGTTGGATTATGTACCATCAACTATAATCATATTCAATACTACAGCATATTATGACTAATATTTCTGAAAAAAATGCCTGTGTTGGATTATGTACCAATAACTATAATCATATTCAATGTTACACCATATTGTGACTAATATTTCTGAAAAAATGCCTGTGTTGGATTATGTACCAATAACTATAATCATATTCAATGTTACACCATATTGTGACTAATATTTCTGAAAAAATGCCTGTGTTGGATTATGTACCATCAACTATAATCATATTCAATACTACACCATATTGTGACCAATATTTCTGAAAAATGCCTGTTGGATTATGTACCAATAACTATAATCATATTCAATGTTACACCATACTGTGACTAATATTTCTGAAAAAATGCCTGTTGGATTATGTATCAATAACTATAATCATATTCAATGTTACACCATATTGTGACTAATATTTCTGAAAAAATGCCTGTGTTGGATTATGTACCAATAACTATAATCATATTCAATGTTACACCATATTGTGACTAATATTTCTGAAAAAATGCTTGTGTTGGATTATGTACCATCAACTATAATCATATTCAATACTACACCATATTGTGACCAATATTTCTGAAAAAATGACTGTTGGATTATGTACCAATAACTATAATCATATTCAATGTTACACCATATTGTGACTAATATTTCTGAAAAAATGCCTGTGTTGGATTATGTACCAATAACTACAATCATATTCAATGTTACACCATACTATGACCAATATTTCTGAAAAATGACAGTATTGGATTATTAACCATTAACTAGAAATCATATTTAATATTACACCATACTTTGAATAATATTTGTGAAAATTCAGTTGCCTAGGTGCATGTGTGAAAATTGTATGCTTAAAGAGGTTCTGTGCTTAAAATTATTTGAGGCCAAGTAGAAACAAAATGTTTCCTGTACCAGACTTGAAATAGTTGAGTCGGTCGGTAAGATTTTGTATTAAAATTTTTTTGTTTAATATGTGAATTAGTATATTCTCAATCAGGTCAGCCTGTCCAACTGCAGAACTACAAAGTGTTCTGAGTGGTCAATACTAAATGCTGAAGAAAAAAATAAAATGTCAGTGGATTTTAGAAGGGTTGGTCAGGCTACAGGAAAAATGTTTTTTTCATTTGGCCTAACTCTGTTCAATTATTATGGCTTCACATTAATTTGTTAAACATGTTAAATGGGCTGTTATGCATGAAAAATGTCTTAGATGTGGTTTTCCAACATATTAACATTTGGTTGGAAATATTTGGCTGGTGCTTTCTCATAGGTAAACTGGTGATCCTCTTATGGGACAGCATGCAAGTTGTGAAATATTCAATTACATGATAAAATATTTAATCGTTATATGCTTAAAAAAAGAATTTTAGCACAACAAATATGCTAAGTAACTATAACTGCAAATTTTCATTCCCCCCCCCTGCCAATATTCAGAAACAGACCCTCGAATATAATAAAACTTCAGATTTTCAGCCCCCTCTATGAATGCCCCCCCCCCCCCACACACACATACTTACACTGGTACTTACACCCCTATACCCAAGTCTCATAAATGATGTGCTTTTTTCACATTTTTGATTGAATGAATTCAAATACATGTAAATCACACAATAAATAAGAAATTAACTTTTGTGACTAGAGATACTACAAAGAAAGAAAGAAGACAATGCCTGTGGTGCCTCTTTGAACTTTTTCTTTGATCTCTAGACTAGTACTTTCTCATTTTTGTAATAATAGCATGTTTATTTGGAAATGTTCATTAGGACACTGTCATATATTCAAAACCCAATAACACGAAAGTTTAAAGCTAGATAATTAGCAAAAACTTCACATATTACACCAGACTGTCATTCTATGTTAAAATGCCTACATGTAAATATTGATGTTAAAATGCCTACATGTAAATATTGCCATTCTGTTAAAATGCCTACATGTAAATATTGCCATTCTGTTAAAATGCCTACATGAAAATATTCAAAAAGTAACATTTGGAGACAACCCTACATGTACATGTACATTCAGATTTTGTGTTATTCTTGTGCATGCATTTGGCCATACATGTAATATATAATGAATTTAGTGATTTTCTTTAGCATAGTAAGCTAGTAATGTAATAATTAACTTACTGTACTAATTATGCTAGTTTTTCTACAATGTAATAATTAACTTACTATATTAACTAAGACCATGCGCCTATTATTTCAACTTCTCAATTTATTGTAAAATTGTGCATACACATAATGATTTCATAGACAGTATTGCTGAATATGAATTGCATACACATAATGATTTCATAGACAGTATTGCTGAATACGAATTGCAAATTTTACTATTTACCATATATACTCGCAAATTATCCTATACCAACTGCAAAGACCCAGACCTGCCGTCCCATAATGCGCGGGCAGATCTGGGTCTATGCAGTTTGTAAGAACTAATCAGTTGAACAAACAACACAGACCCTGATCTGCCAGCACATTATGCGATGGCAGATCAGGATCTAAGTTGTTTGCATTTGGACTCGACTTATATGCAAGTATATAAGGTACATGTATTTCTTTTATCCTATGTTTCTATACCTTTAACAGAATTTTAACATTTTTACTTTATATTTTATCTTCTTGTCCTTTATGTTTGCATTTATTTAGAAGAGTTTATCTTCCTAAAAATTTAATGCTCTTCTTCATTTTTACATTTTTCAAACTTTGCCTTTAGTTGGCATAATATAGCCAGTAATGTGCTGAGGTGTCATAAAACATTACTACATTAATACATTTCGGACAGACTCAACCCATTCATTGTTGCAAGCCACAGGCGATAATCCACTATGTTCATGTATCACCCGTCGCTGCCTGAGCAGAGATTTCCTCATTTTTTATGAGTACATATAAACAAAAATACACCATCAACAACACAATGTAACAATCATTTACATACCAATGAAAGTGTCCATTTTAGCAATCAATAAGTGACTGTGCTTGCAAGAGACACTTTGATTGGCTCATTCAAACAGCATGAAAGGTCATGTTTGGTCACAATGTCAAGAAAAGTATATGCTTCCAATGATTGGTTAAGCAGATTTATGCATATTTATGAGAAACAAGGAAATCTCTGCACAGGTGGTTACAGGTAATAAAGTAGTGTTGGCAATTATCACCCATGACTTGCAATGATCCAAGCAGTTCTGTAAAGGAAGATTTTAACTAGCCCATGGAAATGAAGAAACAGACAAAAATGAAAGAGTGTTGAGACAAGATCCCATCCAATGATCTGTTCAGGAACCCTGGGAAAAAATTATATCAAAGAGGTCAAGAACCATTCAATAAATAAAGTGAGTTGTAATGGGGGCAAATCAATGACTTGGATCCCTTATAGTGATTAAGTGGACCTTGTAGACAGCAAATGGTGGGGGGGGGGGGGGTAATATATTTATACCTTGGCAACCGCTGACCTGGTTCAAGACACTTATTATTGGGACTGTTATAAGACGTAACCAATGAGACTGAATGGTAATGTCAGCAAATTAGGGCGGAAATGCCGGCGAAGACAATACCCAAGATGCTACTCGAGATATTGACGTCAGCCTCGACCTTTAACTATTAATACTCGAATACTCTCATGAGCTTGACGTTAGACAGTGTTTTACCTTTTCTGCATCGTACCCTGTATAGAATAAGGATAGGGTACGATCGATAATAAAAAAAACCCACTAACGTCAAGGTCCTGTGAGTACACTAGGACATGCATTAATAAGTTCATCCCCTGTGCCAAAATATTCAAATGTACGATTTTTATTTAAAATCATGTTTCATAATTATTATTATTTTTTATGGGCAGTGGACAAATATCCTGGAGATTAGTATAACTTGTACATGAAGGTACATTTTTTATTTGCGTCAGAAAGTCAGAATCAAGTTTAGGGTGACTCGACCAACTGTTACACCGCTGGTGCATATATGTCACATATATCTTCATAAAATGGGCCTAGTCTCAGACGTTACGGATGACTGAATCACATATTAAATAGGCAAAGACTGTACAGTCTATAGGCATATCGCATCTCATCCCACCTCCCACTATTAACGAGTCAGAAAACTATAAATAGTGCCGGAGAAAAACGTGTTATGAGGTTCGTATAGTTTGCTTGCAATTTACCTATATATATATATATATATATATATATATATATATATATATATATATATATATATATATATATATATATAATATATATAAATTGCAACCAACTAAACGAGCCCCTGTGAAAGTGTTGGTTTACAATGGCATGTACCCGAATTTCACTTTTCAAACGTTAGATCGCCACATGTTGATATATAAGCATGGTCCAACTAAGAAACATTACATATAATGGTCTTTCTGAATGTAACGTTACACTTCTTTAATATTCAATGAATTGGTTTGAAAAAGAAACAAAAAAAACCCCAAAAAACAATGAAACAATAATGTCAACAAGGCACAATATTAAAAGATTTTGTTTATTTTCCACGAATGTTTTTATTTTATTATTTTTTTAAATATGACGTCTATAATCCATTCGTGACACTGCTATGTGACACGGGGATTTATGTAAATGGCGACACTAGTGTACAACATAATTTAAACATAGTTAACAAGTAAAAGGAATATCAAATCTATCTTACCCATTGCCCAGGATCCACAACAACCTGGGATGAAATTAGATCCAAAAAGTTAGTTATTTCACAATATCCGTTCCTACATCGAAAAGTCCGCCTAAAGTGATGATTAGATAACAAATCTAGGTTAACCGAAAAAGCTTGAAATCAAAGCAGAGTGCAGTGGGAGTACCGCTATGGAACAGACAATCTATTTCCCAGCGTCATGACACAACGGGGCCCCGGAGTCTATTTCTTGTTGTCACTCAACACCGATTTCCATTTGTCCTAAGACTCAACTTTTCTTCTATGTCACTTACATACGAAAAAACATGTGTACGTATAACATATTTAAATGGACCTGTGTGGCTCGAAAGTGGCGGGAATCTACACACTATACAAGCGAGCAGCTAATTTTACCAGCAGTAACCGTTCGCTTTGTGATCTGTCTTATCTACCACAAAACGACTGGCGAAGCTTCTTTTGAACAGATTATTGTATCAAGGGAGATAACCATCGTTTTCAATACAACAAAGGAGCTACATGTCGCAAAAACACGTGTACAAACTTGACACGTGCCGTGCACTGAACAAAGAGATGATTCCCCTTCACAGATAAACTGTATACAATGTGGCGAGATTGTATTGTTTCATTTTGATTAAACTGGTCGGCCTCTAGACAAAAGGAAAGAGGTTACAAAGAAATAATAGAGCAGTGATGTTCAGTTTATACGCTGGCGAGATAAGCGTAACGGGATCTAGAAACTGTGCTTTTAAAGTACACGTACCAAAAGCGATATAAGAAATTTACACTTGTATTTTGAAATGTGTAACTCATTCTAGCTGATTTTGATTTGTCTGTTAAGCAGCGCACTATTTTTATTTTTATTTTCTTTAACTCTGTAAACTCTGGACTAGTGGATGTACTTCAGTTTGATTTGGCTCGTGAACGGTTTAAATAGTTTTGCCAGAGCTCATTCTTTGTACGTAATAAAAACAAGAAAAGAACGCTCATACAAAATCAAGATTACAATCCCACTGGGGCTGTGTTCTCGTTGAATTAGTGTTTCTAGTGCGCTTTCGATGTATTGATACACAAGTTTGCAACATCATAACTTGGAGATGTAGGTATGTAAATATATGGTTTATCGGCACATCAGCACAATCCTGGATATATAGTGACGATTATTAGAGAAGTTTAGAAAATGTCCAGATAAAAATTCTAAACAAACTTCAGGAAGATAAAACCTTACAAATGTAATCACGTAGTCATACAAGATAAAATATTAAAGGTAAAAATATCATAAGTTTTTAAAAGGTATATGAAATAAAAATAACAGATACCGGTAAAAGTATAAAATCCATAAAATATAGGGTAAACATTTTTTGTTTAAATCGCATTCTTTAAAAAAAAAGTCCAAGATTGTATCTGGTGGTATATCATCATTAGCTTCTTAACTGAGTTTAGTTTATATCAATTTTAAAAAAATAAAAATAAAATAATAATAATAATAAATAAATAAATAAACTTCTGTCTCGCAGGGTGGAAGTCAATACACTCGACAAGAATGTGTTCCACTGTCAGTTGACACTGATATGGTATGTACTCTGGTTGAGATTCACCTTTCAATAGAAATGCACGAGTCGGATATGTGTCTTCTATACGCAAGCGGCACAATACCACATCAACTCTGTGATTTGTTCTGTATGAGAAATGCCATTATTTAATAAATGGTTTGACGTTCTGAAGATTGACTGCCGAGTTTTCGTTCCACATATTTTGCCAAGTATGCATGACATACCGATTTATATAATATTTGAAATCAATATATGTTATCTTCCATTCAGAAACGGATTACTGCATGGTAGCTTTGGCTGCTTCATCTAACCTTTCATAATCCTTGATACCAATGTGACTGGTCAGCAAAATGTATTGCACTTTATTGATACTAAAAGCGGGAACACGAAAAGATTATGAAATGTCTTTTTGGTGAAGTCTCGATTATGACGAAGATTTCAGTATGTCTCTAATTTTCTGCGGTAAAATTGTAGATTTCTTCCGGCAAACCATCTCGAGATGGTACGGCGGGTTGTTGCAACGGCAGCTACAACCTTGTCTGTATACAAGGACGTATAGCCAAGACAGAAGGATCCAATTTCACTGAATTTACTCTCAAAAAACAATAGGACTTTTTAATGGCAAAGATCGAATATTATTTTGAAGGGATAATTTGGCAATATAGAATTGTGTGGCATTGACAAGATATCCATCATAATTTTGATGATAATTTTCCGTGTATCCTCATATACCAACCATAGCTTTTACTTCTTTGCTTGGAATTTAGCAGCACTTCGCACATATGATTGACTATATCATGCCGATGAAACTGAAACTAAGTGCTTTCCAAGAACACACTGAGGCAGCCGACCTGGGCTGGCCTGGACGTGTATCAAACGCGAAACCTTAGATTACGAATCTGAGGATCTTGGCGATCTTTCTTCAATTTAAAGAATGGGATATGTTGAAAGTCGAGACCGCGCTACAGATAAAGAAGATCTTTACTGCATTCGACCCTTGCAATACATACAAGAAGAATGTTACGGGACAAGGGGCCAGTCGTCAAAACCTGATTGGGGGGGGGGGGGGAGGGGGGAGGGGTGTCAAAATTGTAAAGTTGTTATTGATACAATAAAATCACATCATTATTCAAATTTAGCGAAGATTAAGTTACATCTCTTTTCTCCTGTTTTTTTTTTTTTTTTTTTTTTTTCACAATACTCGTCTCAGAGAGAGAGGGGGGTGGGTATCTTTCACTAAACGCATATCGTAAAAGGGGTAAATTACTTCATAACTGGGGCGACATTTCATAATTATTCCATCGTACATCGACATAACACATAATGATTGATATAGCATTTCAGTGGTTGTATAAAATGTCATATCTATGCTGAAGTTAGATACGAATGTCGAATATATATGGTGTACCAGAAGGATCCAAACTACAGGTACCGTTGCAAGTGTTTGCAACAGTATCGAGTTATCGTTGCAGCGCTACGTTTTGTCGATGAAACCGTATTAATTGCCCTTGCAACGATTCAATTTACCGTTGCAACGATATTTTTAACACTGGCGGCGTTAGAATGGTATTTATAACACAGGTGTCGTTACAACGGTATTTATGATCCTTGCAGAGGTATTCTTCAAATACCGTGTGATTGTATATTTATAGCGGTATGTTTTATTGTTGCAATGGTATACTTTATCTTATAAACGATATTTAAATACCGTGTGATTGTCTTTTTATAGTGGTATATTTTATTGTTGCAATGAATGGTATAATCTATCTTAAAAACGATAACATTTTATTTTACCATTGAAATTGTAATGTTACCGTTATAAAGGTAACTGTGTATCGTCGCACCGCTTAAATTACCGTTGCAACGATAAAATAAATCGTTTGAACAGAAAACGGTACCGTCGGACCAGCATCAGGATTTGAATATAAATGCAATTAGTGAAAAAAAAAAATGAGAGAGAGAGAGGGCATCACTCGTCCTATTCACTCTTGTGTGGCCTGATTAATACCCTTCTTTAGTTCTTCTATTTTTTCTCTAGAAATAAACAGTGGCGGAAAAGTGCCTACGTTTGCGGAAATGTACATTACTGCGCTATATTTAGTGCGGTACTTTTGGCAGATGTCCACAACAAGCTTTGACACGAATAACATCACCTGACATTGAACCAGGCACGTCGTCTGAGCTTATCCAACTGCGCTATACCACTTAATGCCATACCAAGACATCCGATCAAATGGACCTAATGCCATACCAAGACATTAGATCAAATGGACCTAATGCCATTCCAAGACATCAGATCAAATGGACCTAATGCCATTCCAAGACATCCGATCAAATGGACCTAATGCCATACCAAGACATTAGATCAAATGGACCTAATGCCATTCCAAGACATCAGATAAAATGGACCTAATGCCATTCCAAGACATCAGATCAAATGGACCTACACCGTTTTGTTTAACATTGTCAGAACTACGCAGTATCTGCTTAACTGCCGGCAATTTATGAAATTGCAGATATGCTACTCAGTTTTAAAAGTCTCAACTTTGAGTACACATCATAATCAAAATGAATTTAGATCTCCTGACTTTGATAGTACAACGGACACATTGCCATAAACATATGTTTTCAAGCAGGTTATAAAATAGAAGAAAAAAAAATATAAAAACTGCAATATACATCCGCGTGTGTGTCGTCCGTGTGTGTATATATCAATGTAACATCGTCCGTGTATATATATATATATATATATATATATATATATATATATATATATATATATATATATATATTTATATATATATATCTACATATATATACATATAGATATATATATATATATATATATATATATATATATATATATATATATTAGTGTTTTAGTAGCCTATGCGCTTTCGACTCTTGTTGAGTCTTTCTCGGGGGCAATTTCAAAATAGAGACAAACAAGACAAACAATAAACACAAAAGAAAGCGTTGAATTTACAAACGTTTATGAAAGTATTGTTTGAAAGTTTTAGATGTCGCGCGTAACTGGTTTAAAGTCTGATAATAAAATGGCAACCTGTTTGGTATTGACCAACAATGGAAGTCGAAATCGCTTAGTCAAGGTTAAAGATAGTTTTACACTGTTAGTTGTCCGTTTTTACGTTTATCTGTTTCAATCCCTAACACAGGCGATCACTTTCTGGACGCAGTGCACTTGAAATAAAAGGAATGTTTATTCGCTTTATGATCAGTATTCTCGGCAGAAAATGTGTATGTTGAAAAATACCCATACTAATTATTCGTCAAAAAATATGTAAATTGGAAAGGGCTGTACTGAGTTTTAGTAGTGGGACACATGGAGCTTTTGGACCCGGCTTACCAGTATGGTTTGCAAAACCCGAAATCCCTGCTATATTCCCCATAACTTTTTTTCCAATGATGATTTTAGCACACGCGAGCGCATTATCGCACTAGTGTGAGAATCCGTGGTGAGCCTTCCACAGTGTGCGCGTACAAGTGAAGTTACTGGCATCGAATGACAGGTGGAGTTAGTATTAATAGGGTTCTAAATGTGTAATATCAAGGCCGCTGCTGTAATTTTGCGCAGCAAAATTTTCCGGCTAGCTTAGTTATCACTGGGATGTGTATCGAGGGTTACTTACCAATGCATGTAAATCCGCCACCTATTTTTGGTCGCTAAAGCCTCGGCTCCGTATCCGTGCGCGGAGATGGTCGGAAGTTTTCCATGTCCGCCAAGACGGGTTTGAACTCAGACATGCTAATCATTTTATCTTCGATTGCTATCGAGTACAGCTTCGTAAGTGTGCTAAGACTACTTTGTGCTGCCGCGAGAAGTTCTGAAAAGACACGTATTCGTGAATTTACTCGTATAGAAATTATTTTGCTAGCACCATCAGAGACACCAGTTACTATTGATATAGCCCCGACAATAATTCCGATTGGCGTACCTATAATAGTTGTCGTGGCCGTGATTCCCGCCACGCCAAGGCCAACAGTTGCTGCCGCGGCAAGTCCACAAATCCCATCTACAACCACACACACG
Organism: Margaritifera margaritifera; assembly: GCA_029931535.1. Taxonomy (NCBI): domain Eukaryota; kingdom Metazoa; phylum Mollusca; class Bivalvia; order Unionida; family Margaritiferidae; genus Margaritifera; species Margaritifera margaritifera. Next base: position 1,131,673 of record JAQPZY010001484.1, read on the forward strand.
CGTTTGTATTTTACTAGTAGCGCGGTTCACTTGACGACTTCATCTCGCAGTTGTAGTTCCGCTTCAATTATTTTTTCAGGCCGGTAACATTGAGGGTGCATTGTAATTCTTCTATTAATATTATCATCGTGAAGACTAATTGCTCGACAAACAGGTTTTGTTCAGGTGCAAGATGCGCACGCACTTCCAACCAAGCACTTTTCTTCACTGGCACAACAGCCATGCAATCATAGAAAATATCTTCGGGGTAAATATTTAAGTCTCCAGTGATTGTACATTCCTTGTATTGGGCATCACGTTCTTTAGGATGGACAAAATGTTCAGTTAGAAACACACAAATTATGCCTGTGCTTTGTGCCTTTAACGATCGTTTTCGCCCAAGAACTGTTACGCGGGCAAGTGCTTTCTTTTTGAATAACAGTCGAGATCTTTTTTTTCTTAATTGAGTCAATGTTGGTTTTACATATTCGTTGGAAAATGTAACCGAGGTGGGTTCAGCGATGAATATTACTTCATCGTTGTAGAAACAATCCATGAGTGTTTTCATGTTTGGTTGTGCAGTCAACAATCGGGCCTTTTCACGTGTTAATGATACGATTTGAAACTGGCCTCGAGTTGGTATTGCCACACCATGGTGGTCCCAACGGTCGACTTCTATCTTACCTTCGCTAAGATTATATTCCAATGTGTATGAGGGTCTGGTCATGTTATAGTTTTGAAGCAAATATTCGTTGACAAGTGGAACAAAATTACTATCGATGTTAGCATCAGCTGTTAGCTGGTCGGTAAATTCCGCAACCTCTTCACCGCGGTCAGAATCCATCACATATATGTAATGATAAATCTAATCTTAAACACAAACACCAAAGACGGTTAAGTACCAGTTCGGATAAATGTTAAGTTCTTCAAATTGAATTTCATCTCGGCGACTAATGATGTTGATATTGTATATGTGTAAAATTAGGAAGCAACAGTGCCCGTTTTATCGACACGTGATATTAGTGTTACAAAATCAAGACCAAGATGCTTCTGATCATTTATTAACATTCCCATTCTACCCCACCCACCTTTATTTCCTTTTAAGATGTGACGTTTAGGTCTATCAAAAGCATTTGCACCAGATCTGAAAACAAGTCGACCATTTGCTAAGGTTAATTCATAAGTTTCTTTCTTTACTTCGCTGATTAATATTCCTTGACTTTGGCCCCATAACGTTACTACTCGTGGTGGTGGGTGCACGTCTGTGATCTGTTCATCCACGTATTGTTTCGTTCCATCATTAGCAGTTTCAATGTAGTCTTTGATAAATGCAATCGACGTACCAGAGTCTTTCATTCCCCCGACTTCACTGATCACATCCTGGTTTTCGCGACAGCGTCTCGTAGCCTCACAATAATATCTTGAATGTCAACGTTGGACGTTTTAAGTTTTCCAGTTCGATCTTCAAAAATCACAAGCTCGCCCGGGTCAACGTAAGCAACAACCCAGTTTGTAAACTCAGCCAAATCCACTTTGGTGGCAAACCTGCTCAGATCCACATCAGAACCTCGTCGGGATGAGTAGCTACCGAAAATGTTAATAGGCATTTTGTATGCATGTACTATTAAATGTACTTCAATATAAAATCAACAAGTTCTTGCGGGTCGGTGAACGCTCAAGTGCATGCAATGCTTTAACAACAAGATGTCCGCATTTTGGACCATCCAGCCGAGTTTGCAACGACAGCGTTGAATAAAACAGTGGTAAACGACTTTGTCCGTCTCGGGTTAAATAATTAACAACTTCAATTGGTGGTGCATGTCCCTATGAGTCAAAATACAATAGATGATTGGGTGTCACTGCGTATGCAACCCAAATGAGTTCCAGGTCCTGTTGTCAAATCTAGGTTAACACTTCCAGTTTCCCACGTATTGGGAATCATCGATACAAGTTCATTCCGCATAAAGACACATCGGAATTGTTTGAGTGATTTTACCATTGCTAGTAAATCAAGATTGGTTACCGGCGAGGCATCTGCGAATAGTACCGGGTAGTCATGACCTCTGTCTCAGGTTATTCTGCGAGTTGTTCCGGGTAATCGAAGACCTTTTCCTTATTTTATTCGTTTACGAGACCAATCATAGATTTTTCCATTGACCGCCTTTTTCAGCGCCATCCCGGATGCAGTTCCGGCAGCCCCTGACACAGCCGCTTTTGCAACCGCAGTAGCCGCAGCTGCTAACAACGCTGGAATTGCCGCAAGGAATGGAAATATTCCACCGGTATTTTGCATTTGTGTCACCTCTGACTACGACAACGTTAATATCACTGAGGTGTTCTTTTGTTTGGCCGCAGAAAGCTGATTAAGTTGTGTTTGAGTCAACCACACAGGGACAATTCCAGTTAACTTTTCCGGAGAAAGCCACAATGTAACCCCACAATCGTTTCGTATAGCGCTTTTTATTTTCTAAAGCTGCTTTGAGCAAAGGCAAACCTTAACTTCGTGGTAGGACATTACTTACAAATGTAACAGGTGTTCAATTACTAGTCTGAGAAAACTTTACTAGTTTTTCATGGTGCGACAATAACATTCATTCGGCCACCTACGCCCTCCAGTAATAGCAACTTATCAGAGAGAATCACAGCAATGCATCTGTAATTGTTACCAACAGGCGGATTAGTAACACTTGCACGAAAATGCATGTCAGCCACAGACTGCTTAACCATGTCCAGGTATTACAACGAAAAGTAATAAATCGGGTACAATCCAGTGAAGTCTTTTTGAGACATCTGCAGACCAATGTCAACGTTTTGAGTGCGGGCCGTGAACGATAACAGCTTGTGATATGCACGTGCGACATGATTGTTGTCGAAGTCAAGAATAATTTCTTCGGTGGGTTCCTGATGACCATTTAACAGCATTAGAAACGTCAGACACTCCTAACTGGTCAAATATCATTTTAGTACAGCGCTGTCCCTGATGCACCTGAATTAAATCTTGAAATGCTACGAATACATGTTTGGTGAGCTGATACCTTGTTGTGTAGTTATTTGCCATGAAAACTGTTGAACACTGCTTTTTGTCGAGTCTATGGTAAGCGTGTGAAATGATAGCGGTGATGTGCCTCCAGAACTCATAAACGATAACAAACGCGTTTCTGCAGCCAATGAAGGAATTATCTCAGGCATCCACAATGTTAATTTCGAAAACACAACTTTACCATCATCAACACCATCAGCGCGCCAAATTGCATCATTACTCTCAGGCTTTCGATATAATGTCATTGTGTGTTTGGCTCCGAAAATATCCTTGCGAACATCTCTGCAAAACTCGAATATATGACTGAGAGGAATCGCACTCGAAAATGATAATGAATGTCCTTTAAGTTGTCCTCGACGCGCTGCGAATCCAAGATTGTAATACAGGTTTTTCCATTATATAGCGCACACCGTTAGGACCAGGCCTGTCAGCAAAACCAGCGGGTTGTGCTGCCACGAAGCATTTTGCTCAAGCTGATACCGGAAATACTCGATATGATCAGCATTTTCGTTTGCGTCCTTGTGAAATACAGACAGGCCAGCGGAAATAGCGTAATCATCACTGTCTCTGGCGAGTCCGATAAATGTCCCGGAATATCAACATTGGTCAAACATGCTTCGATTTCCTTTCCATCCATGAAATAACGTACACTGCTGAACAACGCCATGATACCGTTGTTGGCAAATCCAACCTTTTCACCGGGGTCGTATTTGGTATCAGAGGCGACGTTTTGTACAAGTTTTCCATTGATGTAAAAGAAAGCTTCACACGGGAGAAAATACCGAGACGTTTCATGCACTTGTAATTCTATTTGATCACGTTGATTAGGCTCCTTAGGTACGAATAATACTGAAAATTGTGTTTGCTTCGATCTATCTTGAATGGCACTTCCATGTCAAACGCGGGATCGGATACTTCTTCAAATTTTGCCATCACTTATACATTATCGATTTCGTCTAAGACTTCTTTACCACTCGCGCCCGGGCTTAGTCCATAACCGTAATCCGCTTCCCATTACTGCATTTGCAAGCACTGAATCAGCTAGACGTTGTTGAGCAGCTTTATTGATAATTTTACCAACCGGGGCTGGCATTGTTGCTGTTGATGGAAGTGTAATAGCCTTTGGTTCTACACGTGGTGCTCGAGTTACTAATTATCGTAATTGATCTCGAATCGATTGAACTGCTCTTAATCCCAGATTTTTAAACCGATAAGCAGCAACGTTTTTGATGCTATCAACGACTCGCATTGCAACTTGTTTAGCAATCGGTGCAGCGCGAGAAGACAAGGCCGCAAGTACCTTTGGTGAGCCTGTGAATACCAAGACCATTTCCATAATGTGTCATGTAAACGAGTTTTCTCCCGTTAACAACACGCACTGGTATCACACGTCCACGTATGATTGTCATTATATTTACATTTCAGGTCGATCTCTAATGTACAGTTGTATTGTCAAGGTCTCCCCGTGCAGGTTCAACATGTGCATGTTCTGACAAATCGATGCGGTCTCTTTGAAGACTTCTGGTACATTGTTGCCCGCGCGAACTGACCCCACTAGTGTTTTCCAACCGATCCACCGGTTCATTTACCTGTTGTTGGTCCACAGACACACAATCAACAATAGGCAAACGTTGCACGTTACTCATACATTCACCTTGTTTTGTTTGTATACCACGTTGTTGTTTATGTCTTGGGATATCAAGATTAAATTTATCCCAGAGTTTGTGAGATGCTGAATGCCGACCAAACCTCTCCCTAAATACCCACTTGGCCCAAAATTTATATGCTTTTCTTGTGGACTTTTTGGTATTTTTCCTGTACATATTTTTTTCCAGTCGACGGAGAAATCAGCGGCAGATTCTACAGCATCCTTGACAATCTTTGTAAGGCCTGCCTGATTAAATATTCTAAGCGATGTTTCCGACTCGGATGGTAGATGTTCAAGATGTGTAATTCTTTCTTGCGTGTCCGCAATCTGCTCTGGCAAGCTTTCGATGGCTGCAGCGGTCTTAACAACCGGACCTGGTTCATCTTCTGTTCTCATCATCGCCGTTGTAGTTTCCGCGACTCTCTTCACTTGTTCTGCGGTTTCCTTTGGTTTTTTTTATCGGTGGTGCAAATGTTTGTTCAAAGCCCGCTGTGATCTTCCCGTGCAGTTTGTCTTGACCGTAACATATCTTTGACACGTATACGTGCATCCATGTATTCCATGAAGTTCTAGCTGATCGCGTGCGGCTTTGCAACGTCGGCCAGCAGCATCACTGGAGGATTTTGTCATTTTATATGTTTATTCTAGCTGTTAAATTGTTCTATCCAAACCGGCTCGATATTTACCGAAGTTCTAGTCAAGTCAATAGTGAGCAAACTATACGGGTGTTGGGTGGCCTCCAGGAAAATATTCCGAAACTCATCCCACGAGTGGTCGGCGGCACACCAAGATCAATGAATGTTTGAGAGACTATGAGCGTCAATACCATGAAATATCACCAACATGTTACAGTTGTCTCGTACTGCTTTAGGCACATGTGCGTATCGTTGTCTCAAGTAGATCACATCTGTGTTTTTATGTAGACCTCGGGAAAATATTTGCGCGGGATTTTCTTGGTGTTCAAGAATCGTCGTACACAACACTATTATTCGCGCTTGAATCAAGATCATCAATGGTAAGAGTTTCATCAATTGTGGATTAAAAAAGTCAACGGTGGACGATTTGCTTCTCAAAGACTGAAGCAGCCCCGTAAAATATTTGACTGCATCATAACACGGTTGATCATCAGCCGACGGCGCAATCACATACAGGTGATACTACGTCAACTATCCTAAAATCATATTCAACAACAGTTGAGTTTTTCCAGATCCAGCTGGACCAATGAATAATGCGACAACCGAGTTTGGAAACATGTCGCCGTGCTCGAGTGGTTTGGGCTTTGCTTGTGCGGAAAAGCCAATGACGGTACAATCTTTAGCATCTTCGGTGCTTTTCCTTTCTCGTCATGCCATGTTAAATGTCAACACAATGGTTGCATAATACAATCATGTTTTCTAATTGTGTACTATGCCACATGAAAACGCGTACAACAGATAAATTCCGTTTCAAACACGTAATGGTAGAGGTGTGATTTACTGGAACTTGTGTTCGATGTGGAGCAAATAAATTCATATTCATTAAATAAATTCGTCGGCGGTAATGTTGCTGCTGCGTTAGTAAAGCCACCCGGAACACCATCACTTTCTTGTTTATGTTGCTTTGTAGCGGGTGACCCTTGGGATAATCGCTCTTGTCAAATTTTTTATGCAATTGTGGCGAAAAAATGTCTTCGTATACGTTATCAGTCGTTTTGTGCAACAAAAGCGAATCTGTAGCGGTGTAAAGCATCTTCACTCGATCTACAACGATCGGCGACATCCAAGCGCTTTGGCGAAATCCAAGCAACTTATGAATTTTGCATTCCCAATCGAAAATACAACTGCAGGTTTCGTACATGGACTACATATTTGGTTTTAGTTCGAAGATTTGGACAAGCTTGGTGCATTCAGTGAACTTGCGTTTGGATTCATCTAAGATTGCACACTGATACCAGGACAACCACCCGCGTGGCACAACTAACGCTTCTGGTGTAAGAGGATAATCATTATGAGTGTGGTGAAGCTCATCTGGATATTCCAAGTCAACTTAAAAGAAGTAACCGTGGTCGCTGTTTTTATTATACTCGTGTACGTGTTTTTCCACATCTATGTGCGTGGGATCAATCCATTCAAACCCGCCAACAGGCAGTGGCTGCATCATCGCCCTTCCATAAAGATTGTTGGCTCTAAGATACATGATGTAACTGTTTGGTTTGGTTTTGTCGTATCCGTCCACGTTTGCGTTGTTAGCGCGAGCGTATCGTTGTCTTGCTGTAGAAATTTTACTCCGAAGTGCACGCTCAATAACCAGACGCATATCAATATCGGTGAGCAGTTCCAAGTCTACTTTTGTCATTAATAGTAAACCATCCGAGGCCATTTCCGTTTACGTAAAGTAGTCTGCGGGGTAAAGCTTATATATTCAAAGACATCCACGAGCAACAACATATCGGTGAACAAATACAAATCGTGATATTTACCGAGATTTTGACAAGACATTTATTGCATGCATTTCGTCTATGACACTTATATTTTCACACTTCAGTGTTGAATAAAAACACTCCAATGGTGGCAACTTAGTTTCATTAAATTTTTCGAAAAAAATCCATGTACTCATATGGATATGCTCCTTTACGAAGCAGTAAGGCAAATCGTTTTTCGTTTTGGCCTGGTCCATACGGGTAACTGTCCTCATAATTTATTGCTTCATTAAAAGTATCTCCATATTTTGACGAGTAATCTTATAACGATCATTACCATTCGCTGCAAGGATGTTTGCTAGTTTATCCAATGAGGAAGGCAGAAACTGTATCGAGTTGATGAACTGTAATTGTCCCAGTCGAAATGTCACATATTTTTCCATATTGTTTGCAATGACACTTATTGGCGCTTTTGATGATGTGGCTACTGCCTGCATTATAAAATGGCTATCATACCCACGCAGGTTATGAAACACTACAGGAATTCTTGTATTTCTTGGGCGAAGTTGCAGCCGTGAATTACATGCGCTGTGTGCGCATCTAACGCACCAGTGAGATGACAGTGATCGCGAACTTGGAAACTTTCAGTCTCAAACGGACCATCACAGATCCAGCAATGATTGGCAGTTGAAAACTCACTCGTGTCATCGCAGATTATAATCATGTCTGCGGGCGAATAGAACTACCGCCGGATCCATCAGTGTTTCTTAATAATAACAATGTAATTAAAATCTGCTCGCGTGCACATGGGGATACGCGAAATGGTTTCGGACTTTTATCCCAAGTAAACACATTAACAGCGATGTCAGGGTTGAGTCGTTCAAACTTACTAATGTCAGTAACTTGTACGTGGAATTCAATATTACTAAACTCGAGTTCACCTAGGTCTTGTCGGTATTTTCGCGGCTGATCTGTATGATCGTTTACAGGATGTAACGCAAATAATATTTCCCATTCAAAACATCGATTGTCATCATTTTTGACATTGATTAATGACTCCGGTTGAATCCACACTGGCGTTGATATGTAACTTTATCCGTGAACAGCCATATATGAGGAAAAATGAAGTTCAACCTGTAAACATCTAGTAAGCATCCATCCTGAACCTTCTCTGGAACATTTTTCAAACTTCTTGAGGATCCTTACATAACCTTTATCGATTTCATCATTGATGATCTCAGTGTCTTTGTGGTTCAAGATCACAAGGATATTACTCCAAAGCCATGTCAGAAATATTAAGGTTGCATAAATTCACCTTTGGTTAAATGACCAGGCTTGGTAAATTCCATATTGAGAACAGCGTAAACCTTAACTCCAAACGACACGTCCCACCGACGTGCTGCATCGTTGATATAATCGACGGACGCATATTTGATACAAGTTTTACAACGTCTCTGCTTGGCCTGTATGTTCTTGGAATAATTGCGCGATAATCGCGAAGATCACCAACAAGCTTGTGTAATTTGAATTCTGGAACTTTATGTTGTTGAACATACTCGACTGCCTCAGCGGCGATAATGGCTGCAATGCGTCGACGGTTTTGTTCATCTTGGACTATATTTTCAATTTCGGCTCGCCGGGCTCGTGGAGAAATTTTAATATTGATTCGTGTTGCAGTTTCACCTAGCTGTCTCTGACGCAGTTCGACTATAATACCAAATAACACAAGTATGTTAGTTTTTCTTGCGCTTCTTTGTATTTTTATGTTACTCTCGCGCCGAATTGTTTCAGTTGTCGTACTGTTGCTGTTGCCGGAGTAACTGGCTGTTGCACAACTGGCTATGGTTGCTGTACAACTAGTTGTGGTTCAGTTACGGGTTGTATTCCAGATTTCCGCATACGGCTTGGTATTCGTATCCAACGCTCTCGCGCTTGTTGCTTAAGTTGAGTCACAGTCGGCATATTATTATATAAGGAAAATCATTGTCTAATTGCAGATTCCGTCAATAAATTTTGTTAGAATTTTTACTTTACCGGGCTTGGAAGCTGTAATTGCTTCAATCCTTGCTATTATTTCATCATCTTCTGTATCTTTTTCATCGACGTCGTCGGGCGCGTTAATGTCGGGTATTTCTATAGCAATAGGTTCGATATTTATTGCGCAGGCTAATCTTGGACGTCGCGCACGATAATACTCGAGAATAGATCCAACACGTAACGCGAGCAAATGTCATTTATAGTATTCATAATGACATGTTCTGCCGCAGAGTTCGCGTTTTCAAGGCACACACCTTTGCATTGATTTCGTCCAAAAGCCATTTAACGTTTTATATATGAGGATTATATCTTTTAATACGGAAATATTATTTATATATCCTCTCAATTTATGTTGTTAACCTAGACCCATGTTCTACCACATTATGTTTTATTGGACTATAGTTAGATAATCTCCCATTTCTTACTTTTAAAATGATACTGGTTCATAAATGGTAATGTTACAAGGTAATTTAGTGTCTCGCAAGCAAGATTGCTTACCACGCGGCAGCCTCCGAAGTTTGGTATCAAATCGCTCTTCCTGTTCAAATAAATTTTCTTTATGCGGGTATTTGGTGAAATCACTGAATATTTACCTTTGTAATAATGCATCACGCCAACTTGAAACTCACGATCTATTGTGCACTCACATCCAAGAATTTCAAACGTGTTGTGATGCTTGTTTGTATACTTCAAAATCCCTACCATTATCTTGCCATCCCCGAGTATTAACTGTATGCGTTCTGTCTCATTACATCGAAATAACTCGTCCCAGAAACGCCACCATTTCCTAGGATCTTCTATCATTTCCATATATTCTTTATCATTACAAATAAATTTATTGTTTTGCATGCGTTTGAGTGCCAATGGTGTTTTTATTTATTATACAAAATTTTCTCTCTAATTGGTTTATTCTTATTGATCTTCACTACTACGACTATATTCGCCTGATGTTTCAATGTCATCATCATTATAGTGTTCGGTCGTTTTACTATCTGTACTAGGTGGTTTAGTCAATGTCAGCGACTTCATTTTTTCTTGCACAATTTCAAACAATGTGTTTTCATGTTTTTTCTCATAAGCTTGTCCTAGTAGGCATCGCTGTTTTTCCTAGATAATTCCTAAGTTGATTAATTTATCAAGATGTTTTGGATACGTGTTTGAAAAATCATACAGCATCTTTTGAGCCTCTTTAGCAAATCTGTATGATGCATTTAAGCGAAACAGGGATTTAATCTTTTCTACAACGTTACGCAATCTCCACTGATCTGGTAGATCAATCCCAGACTCAGATATACTCATAAATTCTTTCAAAATATTATATGCGTCAATCTGTGAATTTTTCGCATTTATATATACCGGGATAATTGTTTAATATATAAATATTCTCTGCCGCAGTTGGTATAAAATAGTCTTTGCCGGTATAAAATAAATATTCTCTGCCCATATAAAGTATTCTCAGACTAACTCTGCCAGTATGAAATATTCTCTGCCAATATCAAATATTTTGCTGCAGAGAAAATATTTTACACAGTGCAGTGACGATCAATAATCTCCTGCAATAGTATAGTTATAATCAATAATTTAGTCCTGATTGCTGAGTAACTTCACTTGTGCGCGCACACTGTGGAAGGCTCACCACGGGTTCTTACACTTATGCGATAATGCGCTCGCGTGTACAAAAATCATCATTGGAAAAAAGTTATGAGGAATATAGAAGGGATTTCTGGTTTTGCACCCAAAATGGTCAGCCCGTTCTACCCATTGTCCCACTACTGTTTTCGACAGAATCGTTTAAAACAACTACCTGCAAACAGAAGGCGAGTGTCCAGTCTAACAGTGATGTAATTACTTTTGCTTGGGGTCCAAAACCGCGTGCACACCCTAACAGGGCTATAACGACTTTTGTCGCCGCTTATCTGAAGCCGCTTATCAACCTATGTGATATAATAATTAACAAAGTGTTTATCCGCCCTGGTCTAAACGACATATGTACGTAATACTCCTCTCAATATCTTATTTATATAACCCTTAAATCGCTAAGCAAATGAATGAGGTGTTGAAGGTTGACTGAAAAAGCGGTAACAAGTTTAATCCCTCAAATGGTTGACAATTGGGTACAATGCTTACTTAAAATAATCAAATATACATGTCGAAAACTTACCCATATAAAAGAATTAAAATGAGGAGCCCTAACTAGTTCGTTTCAATGGTTTTGTCGTGAAAAGTGCCAATCGAACAGACTTCACGATCGTACTTAACTTTCGAAAAAAGCTTCTTATTTACAAATGTTTAACTGTAGCAAAATATAAAAATAAAAATGGTGAAATGAATACTAAATACTCAAGAATGAATGAAATAGATAGAAGATATCTACGTTTTTGAGTAGATATAAGGAATCATTTTACGAGTGAAGTGGAAACTTTGTATTGTCACGTTTCTAATTTACGAGTCAAATATTTCCTTATAATCACTCAAATAAACATAAATTTTTCTTTTTATTATATAATTTTGCCGATAAAAACCGTCAATTTCTGTAGATTTATTTTTAGATTATGTGCCAATGCGTTGAGCGGCTACATTACTACATCGATAAAAAGAAGTTCCGAAATTTAACAATAATTTAGGACACTGATGTTTGATAAATTTATCTTCTACATATTGTTACACTCAAGGGGTCTCGTACCAAGCGAATAAAACACCTGCGTGAGCGTGACTTGATCGTTCATATCTTCCCCTATTTCCAATACAACAGTTGCGGTCAGCTGAAAGATTATTAAACGCGCAAACGCTACAAATAATTTTCCTCTAATCACTTACATGTTTTTTCTTGTTTCATATATGTATGATTCCTCGGTAAACTTTTCCGAGCCGAATATTAGTACTTCACGCCATGCAATACAAAACACGACCCAAACACCCAATACAAACAATCATTTCAATCTCAAATTACAAAACATGTATACCTAAAACTATTCAAATAATTCCATATGCTAAGAAATTAGGAAGGGTCCATTTTACGAAATTAATCGATACCATCATAAAGTCTCGTGCGGGTCCTGGTGCTTGTACGCGACAGGGAAGCCGGAGGGCGAAACGCGCAGAGCCACCGACCCCGTGTGGTCGCTCGAAACCTACGCTCTGGCTGACCGGTTCGATGCCTCGGGCCAGCCCTCCGTATACCACCGTTCGGCCTAGGTGATCCGCGCCGCGGCTTCGTCCGCGAGGAGCTCCAGGTTGCGCCGCCGCCTGGTTGCGCTCAAGGTTACGCCGCCGCTTGGGTTGCGCCGCCTGGCGGCGTTCTCACCCGGTGAAGAGCTCGTCGATACACTCGTCGACCCCGCTGCCACTCTAGGGTCGTCCGGAAGTGACCGTAGGCGCGAGTCGTAACCCCGTCGGGCGTGATCAACTTCTTGGTGTCCATCAGGAAAGGGTCGTCGTCTTGATGAAGTGAACGCACAGTTTGTAACAATTGCTGCGTATCGTGGACATGGCCAGCCCAAACTCTCTTTTCTCGTGGATGCTCATGGGGTAGAACCGTACGTCTGCCATGAGCGTGGCCCGCAACACCCTCTTGGCCTTCTTTATCTTTGCACTGTCGGTCCGCAGGATCATGTACATCTTGGGGCGCAGGCCCAGAAACTCAACGATACACTCGTACTTGAATTTCCCGAGGACCTTCTTGTTGGCCCCACCGGATAGTCGCTCGTGTTGTACACGTGGGCGTCCTCGGCCATGTCCCAGTACGGGTCCTCAGTTTCCAGCAACAGGCTTATTTTTGTCGGTGTACAGGAGCCCGGCCTTCTTCCTGTACGCGTCTTCAGCTGGTTGTTGTAAAGGTCGTAAATCTGCAGCTTCGAGAGCTCGAGGACCGCCTCCCCGGTGTATATTGGGCGGTTCAGCTTGAAGAGGGACTTCGTCGAATGGACTGCCACCAGGTTGCCTTCGAAGATCTTCCAGGTCAGGAACGCCGGGTCGGTTACCAATTGTCGCGGCAGTTTCTACTTGCCTCAGGACGCACCAGGTCGACCCTTATGCGCTTAAGCAGGTTCTCCGTCGTTTTGCCGAAGATGGAGTTATTCATGAGGTCCGTTTTGAACTGGATGTAAATCACCATCCAGTGGCTCTGGTCGAACTCCAGCTCTTAGTTGACCTTGATGACTAGCATCCCGAGCCAGGTGTAGAGCTTAAGGTTCCGATAATGGATCAAGTAGCGGTCCTTCTTGCGCTAGTTGGGCACCAGTTTCATGCTGCCAGTGAATATACCGCCCAGCTTGCCAGCAAGGTTGCGCTATATGTCGGAAAGCCACTCTTCTCGGATGGTTATGGCCTCAGGCGCATGTGGATTGTCGCTGTGCGCGTCGTGGAACTCTTCCGTGTAATCGAGGTCCACTTCGAAGATGGAGCCCTTCCTCGTGTCGGAGCCGAGGCTGTACACAACGTCCTCCAAAGCGGAGTTCCAATGTTCTGACATCGGAGACCTTGATCGGGAAATCAATTCCATCAAACTTGTGCTCGCCTCTGTGCTGAGCGAACTTGCCAGACTGATCGCTGTATTATTCGTCGGGGGGATGTAGGACGGACAGGACGGCCCACTCAAAGCATTGGTTGTAGGTGTTCTTGACGTTTATAACGGAGCAGAGCGGCAGGCACTTTGGCGTCTAGTTTTCATCTTGCTCCTCGGTATGTCGTGCCACCAGCTGGGCAAACACAATGGCGTACGCCTTTCAGGCCTTCGTTTCTTTCAGCGCCAGCTTGTGGACATGAAGCCGTCGCTCTGGCTGCATATCCTATGCTCTACCCGAACGCCTGCGCCGTACCTCCAGCGGTGCTGAAGCTCAACCCCCGTCTGTACTTTGTGTTGTGCGCATGGCAGTATTTACCCATGCACTGTCAGCCCAGTTTTAACAACGCGCACTTTCTCAGCCCTGGCATAGTTTCGCGCTATGTATACTACATAAATGCATATACTTAGTGGCGTAGTGTTTGAGCCTCCCAGATGCGGGCGCGTGTTAGTCAGATGTCGGCGTTAGTAGCCAGGGGTTTTCTCCGACCCCTTTTCGGTCGCTCTAGCCGTTTCGCGCGCTTGTTACCGCGGGCTTCCTGCACCCTGATCCAAGCGCCGGCCGCCTATCCGGGTCCCTTCCCTCATTGCATGTCGCCGGGGGACAACGGGTGGGCCCAAACAGGCATTGATTTTAGTCGCCAAAGGTTTTCTGCATATTGTATAGTTGCTAGTCACAAAAAGTGATGGTATGGTGGGGCCAAATCCCCATTTCAGTTTTAGTAATGGATTTTGCCGTAACAATTGTGAAAATTCGCGATGGCGAGTCATAAATGTTGCTGTAGTTCTTCATTTAAAGTCACGTGTGCTATGTAATATTTGAGCTATCGAAATTGGGGCAAACTGTTCAGAAAGCCTTATTAGTTCCATCGACTTGACATTCTGACTCAATTATGGTCCCAATTTAATATTCAGGCCAGGAGAGAGCCAGCTGAATGTGATTTCTAAATGCTTCAATTTTCTTTCCAAGCTGCAAAAGATACGTTTGCACTGAGAAGATTTGTTATGTACGTAAGGTCACAGGAAAGATCCCGTCTTATACAAAGAGCACAGTGCTCTCCACGGTCAGAGCCTACGCATTCAAGACTTACAGTTTGTGAGCCTTACATTTTCATTTTTCAAAACTGGAAATTGGGACTAAATTAGTTGAACAATCACTTTTGTATCAGTTTTTAAGAACATAAAAAGTCATGGGGAAAAATATAACAAAACAAGCAGATTTCAGGAAGTGATGCTCCCCGCTTTTTGTTGGAAGTAGGGAAGTGTAGTTTTGTAAAGGAACAAGTGGGTAAGGGGTCTGTGTGATGCAACCCCTAGTAGAGGCCCAGGTGGAAAAGCCCTCAGAAGCTCCTGCATTTCCGGTTGTTTCGCGCTCATTTTTCTTTTTTTTTTTTGTGGGAGTGGGGGGGGGGGAGGAGTGGAGGGTGAAGACTTTCCCGGATAGGCCTCCAGGTAATCAAAATCAGGTGATATCTCATCAGTATAAAGCTGCATACCAAATGTGGGTCCACCATTTAGCGGCCATAATTCCACCAAACGATAACATCAAATTCCGCTAAAGTTATATCAATACACAGCTACATATAACATTCACTGAAATCTTATAATAATTATGGGAGTTATCATGTGGAAACCAAAGTGGCTGAGTGTGACAATCAGGAGTCACAACTCTGTTAAGTAATGATACAGACACGATGCAGATTGAACGCTGAAAAATCAAACATAGACAGGGTGTCATCAAAATAAAGTTGCATAACACGAGAGTTATTGTGCAAAGAGGAAAGTGGACGAGTCCGTCAATCAGGGTCCATAACTCCGCCCAAATAATGATTTTACATGCTGAACGTGTAATTAAACAACGCTGATAATCAAACTCAGGTGAGGTCTCAATAATTTGTCCGTCCCGGTTTCTCCTCCAAGGCTTCTCGTACTTTTGACTTAAAATTAATCGAGCTACTTTGTCACTCTGATTAAAACTGTGATCTTCGACAGAATGGAATTGTGATCTCCGACAGAATGGATTCACGAAACAGATTAAAGCTATTGAAAGTCAAGACGTCATTCGGAACATAACGCTTCTAACGATAACTCTCCCTAACACAAAATGCAACGCTTTATCTAAGTTAAAAAATATAAGTGGACCAGAACATGAACGTTTATCGGTAGCTGTTGGATATATTTATTGCATGTACAAGTAGATCTCGATTTAAATCAGACTGGTAATTTTACAGAAATTAAAGTGAATCGGTCTGAAAACCAGGGACCGTAACTCCGCAAAATAATGACGCAGAGTTATGTTAATTAATCTCAGCTAAGGTCTCATCAATATCAAGCAGTGAGCCAAATTGGGTTGAAATCCAATCATAAATAGAAGAGTTGTTATACAGAAATGACAGTGGGTGGGTCGTCATAATAATTAGGGAGTTATTATGCGGAAGCTAAAGAATTACAATACCGCTAAATGACGCAAAATCCTGAGAATCAAACTCAGCCAAGGTCTCAAGAAAATCAAGCTGCATGTGGTTGAAATCCAATAATAATTAATCCAATTAATAACTCATATGGTACGGAAACGAAAGCGGGTAGGTATGATAATCATGGGTTATAACGTCCACTAAACAACGACGCAGAATGTTGAGAACCAAACTCAGAAATGGTCTTAACAATACCAAGCTGCATGTCAAATTCTTTTGAAATCTAATAATAGTTTGGAGAAGGGACGGATCGACTTTCGAATAAGTTACAAACCCATATATTCAACACGCATCAGAAACATTTGACATCGTTAGTGTTTACGTCTTGACTGCGGATTTTTTTTGTTGTTTTTTTTTGGGTGGGAGAGGTGTTGTTTGATGATGATGGTGGTGGCGGCGGCGATGGTGGCGCTGGGTGATTGTGTTATTATTGTGGTTGTTGCTGTTGGTTTTGTTGTCGTAGGCATTAAGGTTATGTTGTTTATATATCACAGAGTTCGAATGGTGCATTCATCTTGAGGAGCTTCATTCACTGATGTCAAAAGCAGGTCACAGGTACCTATGTTTGGTTTTCAAGTCCCAGTGGTTAAGACAAGATGACATTAAACTCTATTTCTCAAAAACACTGTTGCTTGTGCAGTCTTGAGAGCTTGACAGGTGCATTCAGTTTGAGTGCTAATGATATATCCTCACGAAAATACGCGAGAGTTTTTAAAATCTGCAAAATTCCGTCAGTTTTCCTCTGATTTCTGTGTTTGTTTACGATTTTTCTAATATACTCTTTACTGTTAAAAGATGTGTCTAAGAAAACAAATCTTGGTCCATTTCAAAATAAGAATAGCCATATTAGTTGATTTTTAAATGTTCATAGTACCTAAACAGTTGGTCGATGGAATCGTAGAACTGTCATATCATCACTTAATTAATGCACACAAAACTGTCACTTTTAAATGCATTGAATAACTGCATCCCCCCCACCCCAGTCAAAGTCAACTGTGAATCAGAAGAAAAAGAGATAACTTCAAATTGTTTAAAAATTTGTTTTTTTCGGGCCCCTCTTAACGCTGCCAAAGTGGATCAGGATGTACTTAAAGGTGCCACAGTGTGTCAGGATGTAGTTCACAGTACCAAAGTGCATCAGGCTGTACTTTACGACAGCCAATCTAATGATATGGAATTCTAAAAGAAAGAGGAGGGAAGAAAAAAAAAGCATGGACTCAAGCACCAGCGTGATATAGTAATACAGTATCACAATTCGAGGAATTAACTAATTGTGAAAATTAGCTACCTAACGGTATCAAACAAGGTGTAATAAGAAAACACATATTCGTCAGTCTCGTGATATACTGGATATTATTCCAATTAACTTCATTCTATAGCAAATTAACATTTACCGGTGGTCAATTAAGTGTTAGGCTTCACCTGTCAATCATTGTGTAAGGTAGTTTTCAACGTTAACAGCCAATCAGATCAACATAAGTAGCGAGTTTTCTCGACGACAGCCAAAATGAGACTGAAGGAAAGGGGTAACCCGCTCCCTTTTATAGTGGGATCTCGGCCTTTATGGATACATGCATAACTTGTTTTCACTCTATTGCTTTTACAAAGTAAATATCAAGATCAGCAATTCCAGTGCCTATGACCAAATAGTATGACTGCATCAGACAGGAGTCTTACAACTTTTTCACAGATTAATAAGTTAACAATTTGACCCGAGTCCTCTATGTGTGCCAGTAAGCGAAGCAAACAAAAGAAGTTCAATTATGGCATAAATATCATTTGGTGTGTCTTAGCAGGACTATATACGCATCTTTCATGAAATTTGACATACAAATTCAATGGAAAACACGTTAAGTCCAAATAGGTCTGAAAAAGCAATATACTTCCGGTTAATTGTTTGTCCCGACTTTAGAAAAATGTAAATATCGATGCATTCGTAACTTCTCAGCCAATCCTTGTTTCGTAAATAGTCGAGGTGGTCCGAATGGCAGCTATCGGCGTACATTCGAGGTATTGACCTCAAAGCATTCAGAACTACCTCTGCTATATCTGCGAGACAAAATTATCCTCGGATGTATGTCGGCGCAATAATGTACAGAAAGAAAAAAAACATTTTGTTCGCCGGAAACTTCTCCTCAAGAAAAGAAAAATCAAACATTTCGGATCACTTCGGCTATTTCTACAATTGGATTGACTGTCGGATTAACCTAGGAGTTACGAATGAAAAAAAAAATAGTTCGATCATTCGTAACTTCTCGGTCAATCTTTGTTTCGTAAATAGCTGAAGTAGTCCGAACAGCAGCTCTCGATATACATTTGAGGTCTGGTCCGTAGGATTGACCTCGAAGTTGCGAATGACCTCAAAGTAGCGAATGTGTGAAACCCTAACACATGCCGATGTCTATGACCCCCCCCCCCCCCCCCCCCCCCCCCCCCCGCGACCGATATTACCGCTGGCAAGGATGCGAGGCATCACGAGATTTACAATCTGACTGGAAGCTAAAGTTTAGGACATTCGGGAATACTGCCCCTCACCTAGTCGCCTGGCACTATATATTATATACACATTCAAATCGTCATAACTTTAAAATTTGTCAAAAGATTTTAATGAAATTTTCAGTATACACTAAAAAAAATAGCACTAATTTATATGGTGTAAGTGTTAACATAAACTACTCAGACTTTATACGATGTTATATGCATCTGTAATACTGGATATCTCTGCTGTGGCGATAATTGGGTTGAGCAGATGCTTGTATAGTGTGTACGCAATCTGTGACTTATCTTTACAACTGTACAGTCGGAAGAATGTACATGATGGTTATGTTTGTAAACATGTGGTTTAATATCCATCGAAATTATTCTCTTCCAAAATCTGTTTATATGCTTCTAATTGAAGGTAAAGACTAGTATCGCTTGTTTTCAAGGATACACACACGCTAGCTTGCCTATTTCTCGTTGATTGCGTCTAGATCAACCACACATTTACAGTCGACCTTACAATAAAAGTAGGTGAAACTTCTCATATCTTCTTACACTTGAACTTGGCTAACGCTCTTACAATTGTGTTTCCATAACCTTTTTAAATATATCAAATTATAGATAATTTTCTATCGATTTTTCTTTCACCCCCAACCCCCCCCCCCCAACCCCAACCCCTCTAAAGAATCCCTTAAGTTTAACGTTTATGTAGCCATTTTGTTCATTACACCATTTATTTGGGCTATTTGACTTCAGATGAGCACAGCCACAGCAGAAACTACACAGTGTAATTAATTTTAACAGATAGGAGTACCTAGATTACATTATGGTCATTGTAAATGGGTAAAATATTTAATAAACTACCACTAGAATGCAAAAAAAAAAAAAAAATTAAAGAAAGGAATCTATAATTCATCTAATGTTTGAGTGCAATGCGGTGAATCATTATTGGAGTGAGTTAAGTAGTTGGCTCCAGATCAATTGAAACTTAAACTTGGAACAAAATTTTAAGAATATTATCCTAGGAGCACCAAGTAATACTTTTATTAATAATATCCTGATAATTATTGCAAAATATTTTATTTATAAAAATTAATTTAATAATCAAAATTTTGGATTCGAATCCTTTATTTCGACACTAAGAAAAGTATTTAAAACAGAATATTATCTGGCTATATTATCACTAATCTTGTCGGGGGTATTAAACTTTATAAAATAAACAAGAATAAAATACCGGTATTAAACTTTATAAAAGAAACAAGAATAAAAATACCGATATTAAACTTTATAAAAGAAACAATAATAAAATATCGGTATTAAACTTTATAAAAGAAACAAGAATGAAATACCGGTATTAAACTTTATAAAAGAAACAAGAATAAAATACCGGTATTAAACTTTATAAAAGAAACAAGAATAAAATACCGGTATTAAACTTTATAAAATAAACAAGAATAAAATACCGGAAGTACACTTTTCAGTATATATAGTGAACTACCGGTATTTTTAAAAAATAAATTCTCAGTTTCTAAAAGTTCACCAAAAATGACAAAGTCTAAAACATTTGAACATTGTTTTGTTTTTTTTAAACAAATCCTATACATGTACAGGGGAGCACATGCAGAGATGTATTCGCACTGGTCACTGATATCATGGATGGGTAACACCAGCTTTACCATTAAATGTTTAAGGGGTCAATTCAAAAGTGTATGTAAATTTTGTAGTCAATTTCTGGTGAAGTTTTGGAAGCCAAAACAAATTATATTGTTTTGTTCCAGTGGCAGTTGATTAAATAGTTTTACCTATGTGCAATTACAATAATGTAATAAATGTGCTCCTAGCGGTTAGAATTAATTACATTGTATAGGTTCTGCTGTGCTCATTTAAAGTCATATGACCGAAATACATGGCGTAATGACCAAAATGGGTATATAAACCTTAACCACTGAAATTCACTAGATCCAGATAAAGAAGTATTTATGAAACTTACGGAGTAGGAAATGTTACAAATCATGAGTCTCGAGCCTGAATGAGGTGTTGCAGTAAAACTCGGCGGTTTAACCCAAATCATACCTGCCCTTGAGTGGGAAACGGGGATCCTCAAGTAAACAATTGGCCACCCCGTTATATATGGGGACGACGAATACACGTATATGTATATGTATTGTATACACAATGAGACTAGCACACAAAAGCTTGATTAGACTTAGCTCCCTTATTATGAAAATTTTCCTGTACAAGTAATCTCCCTTAATATATGTTGCATTTCCTGTAACGTTAAGGAGTTCAACACTGGTCCACTAATGACACACATTGCAATATAGTCATATTTTTCAAAGAGAACACAAAATATTATGCAATAACTGTATTGAATAGAACTTATGTCTCTTAAATTTGATGATATTTTCAAAATGAAAATACTACAGCCTTACTCAAGTTACTGATAATGTTTGGTTCACATTTATATATTTAGGTATAAGGCTTTGCTAGTTGATGTTTTGGACGTTTTTCTGCAGAATGTGACACAAAATACTGTGTTATTTAGCAACTTACTAAATTTGTTTGTATTAAAAAAAATGTGAGATACTTCTCACTTATATTCACCCAGAAACCTGCATGTTGACAAGCAATTTTTAATCCTGAACACACACACACACACACACACACACACACACACACACACACACACACACACACACACACACGCGCGCACACACACACTCTCGCTGCATCTAATTAAAAAAAACCCACAACGAACTTAAATTCTCATTGATTTGATTAAATTTCAGTCTGACTTTCCAATCAGATGTCTTAAGCGTTGGCTTAAGTTTAAATACATGTTGGTGAAATTGGAGAAACTTCTTGTCTTGAAAGTTCAAGTGTGTAAGCAATCCTTAGTATGTCTTATAACACTATTTATACCCAGCCCGCCAGGACCGGTTTAACCACTAGGCAAACTAGGCGGTCGCCTAGGGCAGCAACATTTGGGGGGGGGGGGGAGGGCGGCAAAAAACTGAATGAATAAAAAAAGAAAGAGAAATAGCGTAAAATGAAAGATAATAAGCGTATAAAAAAAGAAAGAGAACTAAAAAAAAAAAGAAAGAGAAAAAACAGAAGGAAAGAATAATGCACAATATTCATTTTAGAAAGTTAATTGTGGGGGAGAGGGGTGCACGGCTGCAGGTTCGCCTACTAATTAATGTGAATATGTTTATGCTGACTGTGTCGAGGACATGGTTTTTAAATTAAAAATGTAATTAGATTTTACATTTCTTTTCACGTGTAATTGTTTTTGTCCACACTTAGTCCACTACTGTCCACGCTCGGAGAGAGAGAGAGAGAGAGAGAGAGAGAGAGAGAGAGAGAGAGAGAGAGAGAGAGAGAGAGAGAGAGAGAGAGAAAGAGAGAGAGAGAGAGAGATTGATCTTACCTCTTTGTCTTTTTGTTTGAATATTGTCCCTTGCCTCCCTACCAGACATCCCTACTATCACTCCTCATCTCACTGATATTATTTTTCTGTGTATTTAGATATTGTCCTTTGCCTTCCTACCATCACGCCTCGATTTCGATGGGAAACATTGCTTGTTAATATCCCTCCCTGATGTTTAATAGTAAATTGATAAGAACTTTGACAATAATCTGATTTTACGTTATCCAAATCATATCGTAGATAATTATGTAGGCCGTTCTTAACACTGGTAGATTCAGGAGAGCGGCATATAGGTTCGGGTTTCGGTGTCAGATGTAGGTCATGACCTGAACTGCTTTCTATGCACTTGTCTCATCTAATCCATTTTTGTAATGGCGCCGTTTTATAAATATATGCCGATTTTTGTGTGCAAACTTTTAAGTACACTATTATGAAGTCAAACGAAAGCAACAAAAGGTGTACGACGTCATTGCTTCAGAAGGAGACTTGGGTATAATTGTTTTTATAGATAAATATATTATTACATGAAGGATGTACATCTTATAGCTTCCTCTGATAATGTCTACAATTGAACTCACTTTTGTTGCTAGGAATGAATTCTGCGTCCAAGTGCACGTGCTCTGATAGCCTTAACCTCTTACGTTATTTGTAAATATGCAGGGCAACCCAACAAGGAAACACATCTGTGTCAAGTATTTTTGGGGTTCAGCCTGATGCCAGAACACATTGTAGCAGTCCTTGCTCTCGACCTTTTCTAATAATAACTATCCAAGTTCATAGGAGAGTGTATTATATTAACTACAGAGATAAGTGGTTGTCTACAAAGACTATCGTCTTTATGAATAAAAAGTGATTGATAGATAGATTTATGCATAGATGGATGGATCGATCAGTAGATAAAGGGATGGATAGACATACGTACATACATATATACATACATACATTTTGACAATAATATGATTTTACATTATCTAAATCATATCGTAGATAATCATGTAAGCCGTTCTTAACACTGGTAGATTCAGGCGAGCGGCATATAGGTTCGGGTTTCGGTGTCAGATGTAGGTCATGACCTGAACTGCTTTCTATGCACTTGTCTCATCTAATCCATTTCTGTAATGGCGCCGTTTTATAAATATATGCCGATTTTTGTGTGCAAACTTTAAAGTACACTATTATGAAGTCGTACATACATACATACATACATACATACATACATACATACATACATACATACACACACACACACACACACATACATACATACATACATACATACATACATACATACATACATACATACATACATACATACATACATACATACATACATACATACATACATACATACATACATACATACATACATACATACATACACATATACATACATAAACGTGCGTTTCAACTTGCCTAAAAAACTACACAAAGTATTTACTAGCGAGTCCATTACTGAGTATCATGATAATGAGCAATGGATTTCATTTTTTTATTCACCTCGGGGCAAATTTCAAACATGTTTACAATGTCACCAGTTCCAATGACACCTGCCTGGATCAGTTTATGTGTACAGCAATGCAAAAGTATTGTTAAATCATTACAATAAATCAAGATGTACAACAATTTTAGATGAAACAATTTAAAGGTAGCATGATCCTGCTTTGTTTGTGTCTGCTGTGCCTCATTGTGACTTTCTCTCTCTGAAAGTGAACTTCTGTTAGCCACAGAAATAACATGATAAATAATACGAGTAGAGTGTATTATTTACCTCTTTCTCAGCCACTGACGTAAATAAATATTCTAGTTTGAGGACATTATTACTCTAATCCAGCAGATTTATCACATAATAAGGAAATTGTTCACGTTTTGATACAAACATTAAATCTTGAACAGAAGTTGACTACATTTAAATATGCATTATTATTCGTAGAGGTACTTCGAAAGTGTTACCTGGCAACCTCAAGGTGCCCCAAGGTCAAAGAGCCTGTCTTTTTGCCATTTCTCACTTTGTAGTTGTATCTGTTTGGTCGTAACTTAGCAAAATTTAAGTCGTTATTCACACTAATTTGTAGGAAAATTGGTTATAGACATTTTGTCTCTAACCTGATATATTTATTTTTCCATCTTTATGCTCATCTATACACGATAAAAATATATATTTAATCCTAATGCGAAAAATAATTTCTTTTAGTTTTTTTTTTAATGCGAAGCCGAACCGTATATTACTGCAGAATTATACTTTCAGCACCAATCACGAATATTATCTGATACCGGACTGTTGTATTTGGGTACTGACAAATATTTTATATGTCCACAAATCTACCTTATTGCAAAAGATTACGTCAGTAAAATGTTTTTTAAAAAATATCCCAAATTGTTGAGACATTCATGGTAAGTCTTTGATACACTTTAGGGTTTTGCTGAACAGTATTTATTCAAGAGAACATCTCTACACGTATGAGTTATAACAAAACAATATCTGGGGATTCAGCAGAAAGCTGGAATCTTGTTAAAAACTGTCTCCCCTATTACAGAGAAATTTTAACAATCAATAATTGTCTGCTGACTTAAAGTAGATAGGTTATATATAAATATACATGATCAGTTCTAGTATCTGTAATTATGTCAGAGATCATATAATAGTAAGAAAAGATGGAATACACTTGTGTGGTTGTGATCCGTGTAATAATTTAAAAAACTTTTTGATAATTTAATGAAGGTTTGCACTGCCATCAATATTTGCGTATTAATTTCATCAGAGTGCATATGATTGCCGGATAATAACATTTTAATTGTAAGTCAATACGGTAATGTGAAGAAAACATAATGTTTTAGATTTGTATATTTTAGATATTATAATAGCAAGTATTCGCTTTTTCTACTTGTCTGTTGGAAACATGATATAGGAATACATCGTTTTTTAAGCTACTGCATTTGGTTTTCGTATGCCAGACTAGATTCACCCGACCACCAACGTAATAATACAAAGGAATTTTATGTTTATCCCGATTCAGGTAAGTTTTAAATTCGTATAAAAAGAAATACGCATCCTTCTATGATATATACTGTTCCTAACAATCGAGAGTCTCCATGTACAAGTAATAATGACCTTAGTATCTATTATCTTTACCCTTAAAGTTAATAATTTAATCATGATTGTAAGTACAAAAACTTATTGCAGCTTCATAAAATTACAAGCGTTGTTGAACTGATAGTTTCATCGTTTCTCAGGGTAATGATAATATGTGTATTGCATGCAGTATGTAGATCCAATATCTTGTCAATTATTAGAATGTATCTATGTTGGTCTTCCAAATGAAATTATTATATTTTATTCTTTTCAATATGAAGTGTTCTTGTATAGAGTACAAGTATGTCACGTACTGTGCTTGATCACGGTTAATGGCAATATAATGAGGTTACCAAGGTCATAACGTTGTCATATTGCAGCAACACAAGAGCGACCTCGGGTAAGTTAGCACACATTGGGATTGAGAAACAAAAACAAACAACCCCAAAAACTGTTTTCTATCATCAAGGCGATTTACTGTATACAAATACAGTAAAATAAAATGAAATGAAACACAGATTGTTTGCATGTATGTATGTACGTATGTATGTATGTATGTGTGTGTGTGTGTGTGTGTATGTACAGTCAGAGAGAGAGAGAGAGAGAGAGATGTATTCACATGTTTGGTTAGAACTGTGATGATCTAACTACAATTGATATAGCTGGTGTGTAGGTTTTCTTCGCTTTCTTCCTTGATGTATCAATGTGAACAAAAATAGACCAGTTTCATTGGTTTAGACGAACAAATAAATAACACAAGAGGTTAAGTCCTTATCAGAAAGCTGTATTGTTCGTTCTAATTTATTATTGCGCAAGGAATGTTGTTAATTGGCTTTAGTTGTGAGTATGAAAAATGTGTGCATGTACACTTTTTAGCAAAACTACTTTAATATGTAGTTCAGTCACGTACGCATTTTAGCAAAATGTGTACATGTACAAATTTATGTTACTTTGATGCTGTAATCTGTCGGCCGCTATCGGCCATCGTGTATATGTACAAATTTATGTTACTTTGATGTTGTCATCTGTCGGCCGCTATCGGCCATCGTAGATCTGCTGATTATAAAATTGTCTTGGTTTTAATCATATTGGTGGGAGATCTCGATTTTAATCAGAATAAAGAGCAACTACGCGGACTACAGGATCTGTGAAGAGATGTCCTGTCGTAGCGTTAGAACATATGCCAATTTCATATGTTAAAGAGTGATTTCCTTACGAAATATATTTTATAATTTTTAAACAGGTTTAGATTTGTAAGAATGCCTAAGTACTGTGGTAAAAAAAGGATTGGAAGAAAACAAGATTTAACGAGAAGTTTCATTTAGTTAAACAGTCTATATGTAAGATTTATTTTCTCGCCCAATTGACCATTCATGACATACACACACACGCACACACACACACATACACACATTGTAATCACTGATTTTTTTTAACACTGTTATTACATCTAGCCTCATTGGTTTCGAAACTTTCTCTGTGTCACGGAATTGTATGGTTTATATCAATATGTATATGTGATCAAAAATGTATTCGGGTTTCGTTTCCGACTAGAGCGTTACTCGGGGGTTGTTTATTTTTTTCGGCTCTAGTTATTTTGAAATACTGAGCGCGATTCACCCCATGCTGCACGTGCAAATTGCCTGCAGTGAAAACTCACGTGCCTAGCTGCTGCGCATATCTGTCACAGCTAGAGTACATATAGAGCGAATTCTCTATAAACAAATTACACTACGATGAGTCTTGTCAGAAAGCTTACCTCTTTACGGGAGCAAAACTTCAGCTGTAGAGCTGTTCCATATGTATGGTTTGGTGGTGTGTGAAGTCACAGAACTCCGTGTGGTTTCGTGTGACGTGTACGCTGTGTCTGGTGACGTTGTTTCGGAAGAGTGTACTGGTTTTCTCGATGCGAGGGACCAAGGCTTCTCGATCAACGGGTCTGTGTTAATGTGAAGGCTCTCGAGGGACCCTTCAACAGACTGGGAGGGGTGGACCATGCGTGGTGGCTCCTTGACCATGGACTAGAGCGGGTGGAACCGTAGATACATCTTGGTAGTCAAACGGACGCCACGATAGTTATATTTATTGCGTGTTCCATTTGATTGTTATCTCAATATTGCTATCTGTGCAAAATTACATTCATTCCCATTTCAATATCGCTATATGTGTGATAGATTCATAATTTCATACATCCCCATTTCAATATCGTTATATGAACGACATATTCATAATTTCATACATCCCCATTTCAATATCGTTATATGAACGACATATTCATAATTTCATACATCCCCATTTCAATATCGTTATATGAACGACGGATTCATAAATTCATATTCCAACATCGCTTGTTAAATTGATAAATTGACGAGTTAACAGATTGATGGATAAATGAGTATTCTATTGATAAGTGCATAAATCACATGCTTTGGTCACCCTTGGTACTTAATAAGGCCTTGTTTATATTGGGGTGTAAATCATATACTCTTATTTGTCGATTGGTGATAGGATGCTATTCACGTTTGTTTAAAATTCCATTTGTTAAATCCATCTTTGATTTTTCTCGTTGAGTTACTTGTTGTTGATAGTTCCATGTTAGGAACTTTATAATTTTCCTTATCTTTTTGTTATAATGGTGTCAGATTTGTTCATCTTTAAATTGCGTTTATAAATAAACATCTTATTAACGCAGTTGCTTTCGGTGTCTTCACTAATCCAGTCCCAACCCGGCTTCATCCTGTGACAAATGGTGTCAGAAGTGGGATCATTGGATTAGTGGGAACACGGACGTTAGTTTGCATAGGTCTTGACTCCGGTAATTTTTTTTTTTTTTTTAGTTATTTATTTCAGATTGTGACCTTCCTGACAAGAACTAATTCAGGCGGGTGAGTGAATACCTCACTCATATTTTGTTTTATTTACCATTTGTTTGTCATATATACATATTGCATATTTTTGGAGAAGGGATATACGGTTGGTTCGTGTAGTCCTAAAAATTGTATGTGTTATATGATAGTGCACTTGGGATTGGTGATCTGATCAACAGTATTTATCATGTCGTCACTCAAAGATCTAGTGGAGTTGGGTAAATAGTTTGGGTATGAGGGGGAGGCCCTCAGAAAATTCGTTCAGGAGGAGCAGGCTCATGAAAGGGACCAAAGGGTAAAGGAGAGAGATATAGAAAGGGAAAAATTACAATTAGAGAAGCAAACTGAGGAAAGAAAGATAGCATTTAAAAGGGAGAAAATGCTATTTGAGGAAAAGAAGATAGAACTAGAGAAGCAGGCAGAGAAGGAAAGGATAGGTTGGGAAAGGGAAGCAGAAAGGGAAAGAATAGAGAGGGAGAAACAAGCTAAGTTAGAAGCCATTGAGTTAGAAGACAGGAATATGGAGAAAGAACATAGAAGGAAATTTGAATTATTAGAGGCTAAGAAAGATGGTCAACAAGAGTCAAAGTTAAGAGGCCCTAAATTACCCCCTTTCGAAGATGACAAAGATAACTTAGATAGTTATTTACATAGGTTTGAGCGATATGCTACCATCCAAAAGTGGAAAAAAGATGATTGGTCGCTCCATCTCAGCGCGTTACTTAAAGGTAAAGCGCTAGATGTATATTCGCGTCTACCCGTGGACGAGGCATTGAACTATGACGCGTTAAGAGAGGCACTCCTTAAGAGATACGAGTTGACAGAACAAGGGTTCCGCAAAAAATTTAAATATAGTAAACCCGAGAAAGGCGAGACATTCACCCAGTTCGCCAGTAGGACGGGGAATTATTTCCAGCGTTGGGTTGAATGTGGTAAGATCCAAAAAACGTTTGAGGGTCTTACCGATTTTCTACTTAGGGACCAGCTGTTAAACACTTGTGGTAGGGAATTGTACTTGTTCCTGAGGGAAAAGTCCTTCAATAATATTTCAGATATGGCTACTCAGGCAGACTATTTCGCCGAAGCTCGGGGAGGTACCCAGAATGTGATCTCAAGGGATAACAAGGGAGGTAATCAAGGAAAAGATCAGAGACCCAGAGAACCCGAGAAACTTGGTACACATAAAGGTGGAAACTTTCAATCTGGGAAGGGTACGAATCGTAGGGATAGACAATGTTTTACCTGTAAGGAATGGGGTCACATCACGCCCGATTGTCCGAAAAGGAAGGGGTTTGTCCAGAGGGTCGCGGTTGCTATCGAAAGCAGAGCATGGTCAGGGGGCGGTAAGCGCGATGATTTTCCGCGTGATAATTCAGGGACTAATAACGTGAATACGGTGTACGAATCCGCAGCGCGTGCGCAGATCGGTCGTGATGTTATTCAGTCGATCGGCACTTGTCTTTTTCCCGAGGCGAGAGTACCGACTGCTACTGGTACCGCCAACGGTCAAGAAGTCACGGTCTTACGCGACACCGGGTGCACGGGCGTCGTAGTAAAGCGGAGTCTCGTTAGGGATGACCAAATGCTTGGTTGGAAATCCCCGTGCATGTTATTAGATCAAACGATTGATCGCATTCCCGTCGCGAGAATAGAAATCGAGACGCCTTTTCTGACCGGAACCGTAAAAGCTCTGTGTATGGAAAATCCCATATACGACTTAACTATCGGAAATGTCGAGGGCTCCAGACTCCCAACTCAGTCTGATTTCCGGTTTCCCATTGTACAAACGGCCGAAACTAGGGCGCAGGCGCAGGCGGAGAAAACGCCACTACGTAAGTTGAAACTTCCGGAAGCCGTGTCCGATATCTCGCGCGATGAATTTACGCGTGAGCAAGGCCATGACGCGTCCTTGAGCGCGACCGCGGAGAGGATCGTGTCCGGTACCGCGAAACATTGTAAAGGCGGGGCAAGTTTGAAATTTGTACGTAGGGAAGGGTTAATGTACAGGCAATTTACCACGTTGGATGGTAGAAAGTATTTCCAACTGGTCGTCCCCCAGAAATTCAGGTCCCGTATTCTCAGAGTAGCGCACGAGTCCGGTAGTGCAGGTCACTTGAGTAGGAAGAGGACGACTGACAAAGTGTTGAGAGAATTTTATTGGCCAGGTGTAAATAGTGATATAGCACGATTCTGTCGTTCGTGTGATTTATGCCATAAAACTGTTGAAAAGGGCGTTTTGAACGTCGTATGTATTGCGGTCATAGAAGACGAGTCGAGTGACCCCAACACAGAAATTCCCCTTGAGTACCCCATGGTTGTAGGAAATGAGGGAATAGATATGGTCAGCGTGTGCCCGGAATTACCTGAAGGTCAGCGTCAGCAAGTCAGGGAAATTTTAAGTAAGTACCCAGACGTATTTACAGATCGACCAGGTAATACTGGATTAATAACGCACGAAATAAACTTGAATACCTCGGAGCCAATCAGAATAAAGGGATATCCAATACCCTTTAACGCACGGGAGACAATCGATGAGGAAGTAGGTAAAATGTTAGACCTGGGAGTGATTGAACCCTCAAACTCCCCATATTCTTCCCCCGTGGTATTGGTTAGAAAGAAAGACGGAACTAATCGATTTTGTATAGACTTTCGACAACTAAATAAAGTCACCGTGTTTGATGCTGAACCGATGCCAGACATGGAGGGCTTGTTTTCAAAATTGACAGGACACCAGTACATTTCTAAATTAGATCTAACAAAAGGTTATTGGCAGGTGCCCATCGCTGAAAATGCCCGCGTATTAACGGCATTCGCGACCCCTAAAGGTCTTTTCCAGTTTAAGGTTATGCCTTTTGGTCTGGTTAACGCCGGTGCGTCGTGCGTGCGTCTTATGCGAAAATTGTTGAAAGGCATGAACAACGTAGATAGTTTTGTCGACGATATTCTAGTATATACACATACCTGGGAAGAGCATGTTAGGGCATTAGTCGATCTGTTCGACAGACTCCGCAAGGCAAATCTCACAGCGAGACCCTCCAAGTGTAGCATAGCCTATTCTAACTTGGAATGCTTGGGCCATCTAGTAAGTGGGTCAGGGCAGTTAAAACCCCACCCTGATAAAATTGACGCGATTAAAGACGCTCCTAGGCCAGAAACCAAGAAACAGATACGATCGTTTCTTGGATTGATAGGTTTTTATAGGAAGTTCGTTCCAAATTTCGCCGCTATAGCTAGTCCATTGACGGATTTGACTAGGAAAGGGCAGCCAAATAAAGTTTCTTGGGGTTTATGCCAAGAGAAAGCTTTTAACGCCCTTAAGGCAAGATTGATCAGTGCACCGATCCTAAAGTTGCCAGAATTAAATAGATCGTTCATATTGAGAACTGATGCATCCGACACGGGCTTAGGAGCAGTTTTGCTACAGGAGCAAGACGGGGTAAAGTTACCCATAGCTTATGCTAGTAGGAAATTGCTGCCTAGGGAGCAAAACTACTCCGTGATCGAAAAGGAGTGCTTGGCACTGGTGTGGGGTGTAGGTAAATTCCACACGTACCTTTTCGGAAGGGAATTTGTCCTTGAAACGGACCATCAGCCTCTCATATATTTGAACAAGGCAAAAGTTGCCAACGCAAGATTGATGCGTTGGGCATTGACTCTGCAGCCATATCGTTTCCGGATCGAAGCAATCAGAGGGTCGGAAAATGTAGGGGCTGATTACTTAAGCAGAGTGTGATTTGCAGTTTTTTTTTTCCTACCATGATATTCTGGTAATGTAAATAATACGTTTCAGTTTGTATTTTTGCAAAATTCCGTGATTTTCTAAAAGTGCTTCCACTTTTTTTTAAGGGGGGAGGTATTGTCACGGAATTGTATGGTTTATATCAATATGTATATGTGATCAAAAATGTATTCGGGTTTCGTTTCCGACTAGAGCGTTACTCGGGGGTTGTTTATTTTTTTCGGCTCTAGTTATTTTGAAATACTGAGCGCGATTCACCCCATGCTGCACGTGCAAATTGCCTGCAGTGAAAACTCACGTGCCTAGCTGCTGCGCATATCTGTCACAGCTAGAGTACATATAGAGCGAATTCTCTATAAACAAATTACACTACGATGAGTCTTGTCAGAAAGCTTACCTCTTTACGGGAGCAAAACTTCAGCTGTAGAGCTGTTCCATATGTATGGTTTGGTGGTGTGTGAAGTCACAGAACTCCGTGTGGTTTCGTGTGACGTGTACGCTGTGTCTGGTGACGTTGTTTCGGAAGAGTGTACTGGTTTTCTCGATGCGAGGGACCAAGGCTTCTCGATCAACGGGTCTGTGTTAATGTGAAGGCTCTCGAGGGACCCTTCAACAGACTGGGAGGGGTGGACCATGCGTGGTGGCTCCTTGACCATGGACTAGAGCGGGTGGAACCGTAGATACATCTTGGTAGTCAAACGGACGCCACGATAGTTATATTTATTGCGTGTTCCATTTGATTGTTATCTCAATATTGCTATCTGTGCAAAATTACATTCATTCCCATTTCAATATCGCTATATGTGTGATAGATTCATAATTTCATACATCCCCATTTCAATATCGTTATATGAACGACATATTCATAATTTCATACATCCCCATTTCAATATCGTTATATGAACGACATATTCATAATTTCATACATCCCCATTTCAATATCGTTATATGAACGACGGATTCATAAATTCATATTCCAACATCGCTTGTTAAATTGATAAATTGACGAGTTAACAGATTGATGGATAAATGAGTATTCTATTGATAAGTGCATAAATCACATGCTTTGGTCACCCTTGGTACTTAATAAGGCCTTGTTTATATTGGGGTGTAAATCATATACTCTTATTTGTCGATTGGTGATAGGATGCTATTCACGTTTGTTTAAAATTCCATTTGTTAAATCCATCTTTGATTTTTCTCGTTGAGTTACTTGTTGTTGATAGTTCCATGTTAGGAACTTTATAATTTTCCTTATCTTTTTGTTATAATGGTGTCAGATTTGTTCATCTTTAAATTGCGTTTATAAATAAACATCTTATTAACGCAGTTGCTTTCGGTGTCTTCACTAATCCAGTCCCAACCCGGCTTCATCCTGTGACACTCTGCTTTTATTACTGAGTCTATAAGAAGAAAATCATACCTAGACGATGGTAGGTCATCGTCGCCTGGAAGGTCATCGTCGCAAGCCGTGGGAGACAACGCTCCATTATCACCCGTGGCTGCCTTTGCGTAGATTTCCTTGTTTGACATGAATATGCATACACCTGCTTAACCAATCACTGCGAGCCGAATAACATCTTCTCGCCATAGTTTTACCCAACGTAACCTCTCACGCTGTTTGTGTGAGCCAATAAAAATTTCCCTTTCGAACGTATATATACAGACACTTTTATTTATGTGTTAGAGACTGTTACATTGTTTTGTTGATGATGTATTTTTGTTCATGCGAACTTCCGAGAAACGAGGAAATCTCTGCACTGGCAGCCACGGGCGACAAAGGAGCGTAGCGGATTGTCTCCCGTGGTTTGCGACGATGATGGAAGCTATCCCTCAATGGAATAATTATCGCAATGAACGAATTCAGCAAAAATAGCATCCCAGGGAAATAAAAGCTATCAATGTCTATTCCAGTTGCATCTGAAATCCAGCCTGAAATAAATTAAGCGGGTAATACATCTTATGTAGAAAAGTAAATTAAAAATATGTACGAACATGCGAAAATATTATGCTATTAAGTAGAAAGTGTAGAATCAACTTTAGGGTAAATATTGCAAAAGCATTTAAAAACTAAAGAAATCGGTCTAAAATCCCCCCCCCCCCCCCTCTGCATGTTTCCATGCTTCGTAGTTGTTCTTTACCACTTTTCTACTACCCTTTTATCACTTTTGGGGGTCGAATGTAATTCAAAAACTCGTTTAGCATTACTACGCTTTTTGGTCGTAAACGATATAGGTGGAGTTGTATACGGCATGACCATGTAATCTGTACGTTTTTTTTTTTTTTGTTTGTTTGTCCAAAGCAAGGATTAGCAACGTGATAAAATGCTTCCGAAATGTAAGTGACCCTATGCAGTAAGACAGGCATTAAAGAACAC
This sequence comes from Margaritifera margaritifera, assembly GCA_029931535.1. Taxonomy (NCBI): domain Eukaryota; kingdom Metazoa; phylum Mollusca; class Bivalvia; order Unionida; family Margaritiferidae; genus Margaritifera; species Margaritifera margaritifera. The sequence continues at coordinate 1,165,774 of JAQPZY010001484.1, forward strand.
TGTAAGCGATATATACATCGCTGTAAATTTTATTTATTTTTTTAGCAGAACGTCAGAAGGGGATAATTTTGTTTCAAATTAGTTTTCAACTAAAAAGGATCATTTTAGTACAGCGATATTTAAAGTAATGCATATTTAGGGTGTACGGTCTAGAACAACAGCAAACAATATGCCTTAAATAGTTATTTATTACGAGTGTAATCTCTTAAGCGACGACAGCAATGATTGTTTACTTGAGTCCCCGATCCCATGAGATGAACTGCGTTTCTAAAGTGGGCGTGGTTTATATTTCGTCAGAGCGAGTGATAAGAGAGTGTGTTTTGCTAGGATTAATAAAGTTGGAGAGCGACATGCCCACCACATTCAGTCGGTGGCTATTAAGACGTAGATAGCATATGCTACATTTGAATTATGATTGATTGAGTTGATGAAGCTTATAGTCAATGGGCTACCAGGACCCTCCTGCCCACCCCCACCCCCACATGAAGTTTGGGGACAGTGTTTATCAGAAAGTTATTTTGTTAGTTTTATCAATTTATATGTTTGCCGTCTATATCGAGTAAAATTTGATTGGCACAAGGTTTGCAATAGTGAACGAAATCATCAATAATACAAGAAATAGGCGGGTAGGTAAATTGTTGTCTCAAATTTTAACCATGCTAAGCCAATCGAAAAGCCATTAATTATATTTGAATGTACAGTAAGTAGATTACCCCATCTATTACGTTACAATATATACATAATTAACTATCAATCCCGCCACTATGACTTGGAGATGACCATATGGATTTAATTATGAAAAGACACAAGACTACCAGTAATAATGGTTATACAAATCTAATGCTTTGATGGTGGTTTTTCCAATTCCATTGCAGCTTCGTGGATGAACCTTTCTAAAGGTATGACTCTGATGTCTCACGACGATTACGTTCAACTTCCCTAAGGGAGACAAGCTTGTATATATCTATCATGAAATATTGATGTTTCACCTTGGCTAGGCAAGTCAATTAAAGCTTTCTCAGCCAGTTCCCTAGAAGTGTTCGGCAGGCCTTAAAACGGCTGCGACACAATGTTTCCATCGTATATGTATGTTTTGTCTCTGTTTGGAACGTCGGTGCTGTGTGCAGATTCAGTCTGATGTTTGTCAAGCAGTTTATATGTGTGAGCTTTCACAGGAAGACCATCTGCTGTTGCATCTGACCATGTATTTGGCCCATCACGTCATTACCTTTCAGATACAACGTTTGTATTCCTCCTTAAGCATAGGGAGATGTCCAAATAAATTCCTTTGTCCTGCAACTTGTAGGACGTTTCACTGTGGAATACCACCCTTCTTGACTGTCTCAGCGATGTAAATGGGTGTAAATTACACCTTTTATAAGTATGTGAAAAGCTAGTCCTTTCGACGAGTCTGGCTTTCTAAAAGTTTTCAAATATATTTTTCTTGATTGATTCCGTCCTTTAAAGATCAAATTCCACTTGGAATGGAGCTCTTACACAAGATGATAAAGTAAACTGGGCTTCTGTGCATAGAGTGTCGACTGATTTAAAAACATTTACTAATGCCCACATCATCTTTTTTACATCTGCATAAATGCGTGCCCTCTCAGATGGTCTGAATCTGTTTGCTCCGATTATCAACGTCAATTATGCCCGCGGTTGCCAGTGTTGTATTAAAATAATAAAATGCTCTTGAATACACACACCATCTATAGTAAGCAAGGTAATATATGCCAAATTCTATGATGACCTATGTTTAATTAGTGTGTCAATTAATTCTTTTGTTAAATACTTAAATCAACAGGATTTCCAGAAACTAGAACGCTTGATCAGTAGACACCTATTCCACCGTCTTGTATGAAGACATCATTGTAACGCTTGATCTGTAGACACTGATTCCACCGTCTTGTATGAAGACATCAATGTAACGCTGTTGACACTGATCCCACCGTATTGTATGAAGACATCAGTGTAACGCTTGATCTGTACACGATTCCATCGTTTTGTATGAAGACATCAGTGTAACGCTTGAACTGTATACACTTATTCCACCGTTTTATATGAAGACATCAGTGTAACGCTTGATCTGTAGACACTGATTCCACCATCTTGTATGAAGGCATTAGTGTAACGGTGAGTTGTAAACGATTTGGAATTATCACGAAGTATACATTTTAATAGTTCTTGCATAATTTTGATCATTCACACTGAAAATACGAGGGCAAGCCTCTTGCAATATGAAAAGTGCAGGACGACCTTGTTCTCTTTTGTTGCTATTTGGAATCCCATCAACAGCCCAACCACGTCGATATAAAGTTTCCAGTTCTGTGATGTCTTACCAAGTTCTCCACGCCTTACTATTTTGATCAAAAATTTAATGACTCTTGACAGGTTTTGGACTCCATATCCCCCGCGAGATATTTGATAGCTTGGTCAGCTCAATTAAAATTCAAGTAAAAATTGACGTCATATGGATGACGTCACAATGTACTCTTCATGTCATTTCCAGCTGCGCAGTAAGCGTTGCTTTTACAAAAGCGGACTACCTTGAAGTACAATGTAAGCCTTGTTGGCTACTCAAAGGACTATTTGTTACAAATGTGTATTCTTGACCCGCTTTTTCTTGTCATTTGCGACACTGTAAGTAGATGCTGGAGATGATGATAAGTAGCTTGTAGTCGACTGTTGACTGAAAACGAGGTGTATCAGTATTTTAGCTTATAGTTGATACCCACCCAGTCCAACTTGAAAATAACCGTTTATTTATTGTCTGTACAAGAGCCTGTCTACACGTAAGTAGGGAACTAATGGAATAAATTACACAGACATAAACTTCTAAATAATAATAATAATAGTCATAATCATAATCATAATAATAATCATAATTCTAAACTGATACGTATAGATCAGGTTAAGATCAATATATGAATATTTATTCAAACACAAAGAAGTAAGAGAGAAGTGGGGAAGATAAATATTGAAAAATAATAGACGCGTACAATGTCTAAACGTACACCCTACACCCAAGTAACAACCCGTCATGAGTGCAGATTTAAATGAAGGTAGGACCAGCAGTTGCTAAGATAGAAATTAAAAACGAAGGTCAAGGTCATATATGTGTGAATAGGAACGTGCCTTAATACTGTAATATGTGACAAAGTCTCAGTGTATTCATTTTAAAACCGTAAAACCTCTTTTTACAATTAAAATGTAATACATACTTGGACAGAACTTTGATGAAAAATTAATATTCCTACTCAGAACGGACCACACAGAATGAGAACTAAAAGAGATTTGGGTATAAACAACTCGTCCCAAAACCTTAACCAAGATGGAACTCTGATACAGAGGGCTATGCCGACGCAGAACGACTATGCAAGTTATCCTTATTCTTGGAATAAACAGAGATCAGCTTAAGACCACTGTATGAATATTTATTAACACACACACACACACACACGCGCGCGCGCGCGCGCGCACGCACGCACGCACGCATAGACACACACAGACACACACACAGATAAATGAGGGGGGACGAACCAGGGAAATATTGTAAAATACTTGATGAGTACAAAGTCTATAGTCTCCGCCCTCACTCCCCCCAACCCCCCCCCCAAAAAAAAAAAACAAAAAAGAACAAAAACGTATCCCATGAACACATTTCTAGTAGCCCTTAATTTGGGAGTAAGTTCAATGCTCCATCCTGCATGTCGTAAGAGGCTACTGATGGAGGCAGACGCCGCGATGGTTCAGTGTTTAGCGTACCAGACTCGCGACAGATGGAGTGCGGGTTCGAATCCTACCATCGGATAAGCCAGTGTCGGCTACAGTGGTGTGTCCTTGGGCAAGGCACATTACTCCAATTGCATCGGCACAAACTAACCTACTTTATGTGCTGTACCGTAAATAACCACGCGAAAGTTGCTTTGCTTTTGTCTTCAACAAAATTGAAGATAGATGCGCGACATTTTGCTCCCAATCAGCTAATCGGACCCATTCAACGTCTAGATGGCTCATCAAATCCAGCCTAAGTCCTCTTGTTGATATAAAGTAGTCTATGTTTGTAAACGAGGGACATAATTTCGCTGTCGACCTAAGCTAATGTGTTGGAAAGTACATTAAGATTATATGGCCATTTTTCAAGTGCGTGTATTTTACAATGTTTTCTTAATTTTTATAGTAGGTAACTAAGTCAATGTCAACTACTTTTTCTGCCGTCAAATATGTTACTTATTCCAACGTTATAATTTTTACAATGTTTTCTTAATTTTTATAGCAGGTAACGACGCCATTGTCAACTACTTTTTCTGCCGTCAAACATGTTACTTATTCCAGCGTTATAATTTATCGGCGGACTATGTATGTATGTATGTATGTATGTATGTATGTATGTATGTATGTATCAATATATATATATATATATATATATATATATATATATATATATATATATATATATATATATATATATATATATAATTGAATCTAGTTGCATATCAACCTGACTAATCACCTAACTACTTATGTAGCTATATTATCAAACTTCAACCTCAGTTAGATGTGCCTGAATAATTTGGCTACAATGCATGCTTCATACTAGAAAAAATTACTCTGTCGCTGAAACGTAAATGACCGGTACACACAATCCAGTTTTAAGAAAACAAGTAAAAGCATGAACAATTGCAGCTAGTTACTAACAGCTTTCAAGTTCAAAGAGGAGATCAACAGTATCTTTGAATGTAGACATCGATAAATATAAAAGATTACACAAGATTTTATTTATATCCTTGATGGATTCATTACCTTAATTACTTGTTCTTTAAAGGTAAACTGACAAGTTATTCAACATCGAGAGATGTTTGCTTTATATGAAGTTTAGCCTTGACCCATCATTGGAAAATCTTTTGATGGTAAAAGTGTCAAAGAAGTTTTTTTTTTTATAAGCTAACATGTGACGCATTTCAAAGCATCGCTGTCACTGGTATAGAAACCCTTACCTTCCTTGACTTTTTTTTTCTTCTTCATTTCTTAATATAATTTGATCAGCCAAAATTTGAGAGCCACCATAATTACGTGCATGGAAAGGGAGAGTACTACCTTCATACTTTTGTTTATGTGTATTTCTACTTATCTCCCTTACATTCACAAGGTAAAGTTTATTTATTGATTCTATGAAATTGATGTTGATAAACACTCTTTACAATGAATATTTATAGTGGAATGTTTATTCTCACTGCTATGTTGGCTGTAAAAGGCATTTTTTCTTCTTTTTTCTGCGGAATATTTTCGTATTTGATGTGAAATCTTGGTTATTAATAGAAATTCTACCTATAAACCCATGTAAAATTGTAGTTGTTTCAGATGATGAAACGTGGTTCCAAAATAATAATCACTAAGAAATCTGCTTTTTAAGTACTGAAGGTAAAGCAAAATATTAAACTATATAAATCATGTATTGAACAAGTCAGAAAGTGTGTAAAAAGAACCCAAAATAGACAGTAGTATAATGGAATGTAAAACAAAAATAAACGCGAAAAAATATGAAAGTTTGAATATACTACTTGGGAAGGAGAAAACTCGATTCTTTGGTATATTTTGTATGTTTAGAAAAAAACCCATTACCATTTAATTATCATTTTAACAAATGTCCAAAGAGAGCGTGAAGGAAGAAAACAATTTCATTTGTGAAAATGTCAGTCAAGATGCCTCTGTGTGGGGGCACACACACACACACACACACACACACACACACACACACACACACACACACACATATATATATATATATATATATATATATATATATATATATATATATATATATATATATATATATATAAAGTTATTTAGATTTATAAACAAACAAAAAGTGAAGAGAATGTAACTCAGTTTCCTATGAATACAGCAATTAGCTTGATATTGTTAATTTGCAACATGTCTTTAACTAATTTGTTTTATTAAATGTAACGGTGCTTTATTTAGATCTACACGTTGGTCAAGTTTTGCATTTTTGTCTAGCTTCCGAAACATTTGTTTAACACTCATTAGGGATTTCCGAGTCTAATTTGTAAAATACAGTTGATACCACAGAACCCAAAACGACTATGTGTATTTTTATCACACACACACACACACACACACACACACACACACACACACACACACACACATATATATATATATATATATATATATATATATATATATATATATATATATATATATATATATATATAAGAGCTTAAGGTACCTCATATGTTTTCCCCAGATAATACAAGATGAGAAATAGTTAAAAATGGCGTCTTCGATCAAGTACACAACTCATACATTTATCATGAAATTAAAACAAATATGTATATCCAGCTGAGTTCGGTATATAAGTCACTGTATATATTTGCTAACTACTAAAAACATTTTTTAGATGTTTTGTATTAAAATGAATTGATGTGATTGCTTATTGACATATCTAATTTCAAACGGTACGTGAGGTGCTTGTCCGTTACAGTTTGCGTAATATTTTATCTTATTTAATTGTACATATGATTTAAGTATGATTTTTATCTAAATTTAATTTTACTTTGCATGTTTGTTCATTTTAGGCTATCGTTAAATACAGTATACATAAACAAGCAAAGAGAATTGTCGACCCCCGGTTTTCGTTGACCTCATCAATCTGCCTATACAATTTGTTTCAAATCCAATAAGAAGTAAGGGATTTATTGGACGGAAATGAAAGTAAGTGGATCTGACAATCGAGGGCTTTACCTCCGCTACATGATACAAAATTATGATAATCAAACTTGGCCATGGTCTAACAAAAATCAAGCTTCATACCAGCTTTGGTTGAAATCCAATACTAATTCAAGGGTATTTGTGTGGATATGAAAGTGGGTTGGTCTCAAAGTCAGGGATATAACGCCACTGAACGATATCGCAAAAACACTGGATCCGCCCCTGAATTTGGTCGAAATCAAATAATAACGAAGGGATTTATTATCCTGGAATGGAAGTGGGTGACTGTAACAATCATGGACTATAACTATGCTAGACGATGATGGAGAAGGCTGAAAATCAACCACAGTTAAGGTCTTATCAACATCATGCAGCATGCCATCATTGGTTGAAATCCAATATTAGTTAAGGGAGTTAGTGTGCGGAAACAAACATTGGTGGCAGTGGCGTAGCAACCGACGAAGCAACCCCGCAACTGGGTGGGGTGGGGGTGGGGTGGGGTGGTGATGAGTGGGGGCACAATTCTATCAAACAACTCTTTTAATTGGGAGGAGGCCCCATAATTAAGTTTTGCGTTTTTCGGGGGGGGGGGGGAGGCTCACTATTAGGGGCTGCAACACCGATGAACTCTGATGCATAACGCTGAAAACCGAACTCTGCTAAGGTCTCATCACCATCACTATCAAACTATATACATAACTCGGATGAAATCTAATAATAACGGGGGAGATATTGTGCGGAAAAGAAAGTGAGCAGTACGATAATCAGGGACTATATTTCTGTTAAACAATGACGTAGAACGTTGACAGTTTAGTCATACCCCCGTCAATATCTATCTACATTCTATATTTGGTTGAAATCTAGTGCTAATTAAGGGAGTTACTGTGCGGAACGAAAGTGGGGCAGACGGAAGGAAGGAAGAAAGGACAGACGAGGGGAAAGACTAAATTAATTTGGTGAAAGTGGGAGTGTATGCATTATCCTTAGATGAGGATTTAGATCCTGTGGCTCTTCGTACTTTGTCCTAATATTGACTCCATTCATATTAATATTGCAGGCTGCTTGTCTTCAGATAAAATACCGTTCTCATTTAGAATGTCCGCCAAGGTACTATGCCAAAGACGCTCCAGGAGCAACAACATCATAGTAATGTTCTGATATATTTCATTTAAAAGCATAATGTTGGATTTCCCACATTTTCTTCATCGTTATCAACGTTTTGAAATCATATCAGCCCAGTATAAGTTAAGAGAATGTATAATTACACAAATGCTGAAAGTTCATTGGATGAAACATATCACATGTCGTCCGAAAACTGTATTTCATACCTGTATAACACATGTATGTAGCACGCTATCAGTGTATTAGAATGAAATTTTGACCCTGTTCAAGTCTCTTGACATACCGATACCCTGTAAAAGTTTCGAGCCATATCGATTCTCTGTGTACAGTTTTTGGACCATACCGATACACATTGTGCAGTGTCTTGATAATGGATCAATTCATAGATCACGTGTGTTGCAAAAGTATTATTTTATTTTTTGGAAGCAAAAATGTACCATTTATTTTACCAAAATAATTCAAGCTGAAAATATGAAGCTGACCGTAATTCTTATGCAATACATATTTTAACAAGGCTGTAAGGCCTTTGATTCTTATGCAATACATATTTTAACAAGGCTGTACGGCTTTTGATTCTTATGCAATACATATTTTAACAAGGGTGTACGACTTTTGATTCTTATGCAATACATATTTTAACAAGGCTGTAAGGCCTTTGATTCTAATGCAATGGCAATACATATTTTAACAAGGATGTACAGCTTTTGATTCTTATGCAATACATATTTTAACAAGGCTGTAAGGCCTTTGATTCTAATGCAATGGCAATACATATTTTAACAAGGCTGTACGGCCTTTGATTCTTATGCAATACATATTTTAACAAGTATGTACGGCCTTTGATTCTTATGCAATACATATTTTAACAAGGGTGTACGGCTTTTGATTCTTATGCAATACATATTTTAACAAGGCTGTAAGGCCTTTGATTCTAATGCAATGGCAATACATATTTTAACAAGTATGTACGGCTTTTGATTCTTATGCAATACATATTTTAACAAGGGTGTACAGCTTTTAATTCTTATGCAATACATATTTTAACAAGGCTGTAAGGCCTTTGATTCTAATGCAATGGCAATACATATTTTAACAAGGCTGTACGGCCTTTGATTCTTATGCAATACATATTTTAACAAGTATGTACGGCCTTTGATTCTTATGCAATACATATTTTAACAAGGGTGTACGGCTTTTGATTCTTATGCAATACATATTTTAACAAGGCTGTAAGGCCTTTGATTCTAATGCAATGGCAATACATATTTTAACAAGTATGTATGGCTTTTGATTCTTATGCAATACATATTTTAACAAGGCTGTAAGGCCTTTGATTCTAATGCAATGGCAATACATATTTTAACAAGGGTGTACAGCTTTTGATTCTTATGCAATACATATTTTAACAAGGCTGTAAGGCCTTTGATTCTAATGCAATGGCAATACATATTTTAACAAGGCTGTACGGCCTTTGATTCTTATGCAATACATATTTTAACAAGTATGTACGGCCTTTGATTCTTATGCAATACATATTTTAACAAGGGTGTACGGCTTTTGATTCTTATGCAATACATATTTTAACAAGGCTGTAAGGCCTTTGATTCTAATGCAATGGCAATACATATTTTAACAAGGCTGTACGGCCTTTGATTCTTATGCAATACATATTTTAACAAGGGTGTACGGCTTTTGATTCTTATGCAATACATATTTTAACAAGGCTGTACGGCCTTTGATTCTTATGCAATACATATTTTAACAAGGGTGTACGGCCTTTGATTCTTGTGCAATACATATTTTAACAAGGCTGTACGGCCTTTGATTCTTATGCAATACATATTTTAACAAGGGTGTACGGCTTTTGATTCTTATGCAATACATATTTTAACAAGGCTGTAAGGCCTTTGATTCTAATGCAATGACAATACATATTTTAACAAGTATGTACGTCCTTTGATTCTTACGCAATACATATTTTAACAAGGCTGTACGGCCTTTGATTCTTATGCAATACATATTTTAACAAGGCTGTACGGCCTTTGATTCTTATGCAATACATATTTTAACAAGGCTGTACGGCCTTTGATTCTTATGCAATACACATTTTTACAAGTATGTACGGCCTTTGATTCATCATACTCTTGTTATAATATTTATAGCATTCATGTCAGTATTGCTTCTTGTCTTCAGATGAAATATCTTTTACATTTAAAATGAACGTCATGGTACTGTGAAAAGGAAGAAACAACAGGCATGTCACGAACGAGTTTAGCTTAAAATATGTAATTATCTTTTTCTGCTAAATCCTTAAAATAACGTAGAAGGGACATAATTTATAATTAATTTATTATAATGATTTATAAAGTGTCTTTTCCTATAAATCGCTTCGATTTTTATCTAATTTCTACTAAATATAAATATCTTTTTATCATAAGATCTCTACTGTTTAATTTCTTTAATTTACAAATGTATTCCCTCATCTTTCAACAATAATGCTAATTGTACAAAGGCCTGATATTCAGGATGTCTTTCTTATTTCCTCATGCATGTTTTATTGCATTTGTTTCTGTACAAATTAATGTACGTCTGCAGAAAAAATAAACTTTATTTATAAAAAGTAACTCTGATAAATTGTAGAGACGTTTTATTGGTTTTCTGTTAGGAACATAACGCAGAATAAGATAGAATTAATAAATAGTTTTGTCAGCCGATCAATTGCTCTCCCACTCTTGCTTTTGTAGCACTGTTACTTTTTCATGCCTCCTTAGAAATTCATTATCTATTATTTTTTCTCGCATATCTACCACATCTACAGTGATACATGCTTTATGTTAGATAAAATTATCGACGTTGATCTCCTTTCCTCAATTAATGCCTATAACAACCATATGTATGTTAGATTTAAAAAAGATTATGACAGCCAAAAAGGAAACTAAAGGGAAAAGCGTTAGCCAAATCTTAATGTTATGGTAGCATTTTTTGTGTAATCCTGAAATTTTTTCTTTGTTCCATCCTTTCAAGTTTAAAATATTTGACAAATTTCAAATTTCGCTCATTTTAATTTTTCTTCTTTTTGTGGTATTGCGATTTCCCCTTATTATGCATCAGAGATTGCATATGTTTCATTATGGTCGTTATTTACATTCAATAGTTAATGGTTTTTTTAATGCGGTGAGAAAGACAATTTAGATTGCAAGGTGTTGTCATGTAGTTTTTGAAACGATTTCAATAAATAGTTTAGCTTTTACAAATAGGTTTCTTGTTTGATTGGCTGGACAAATATGTCTAAGTGCAATTTTTTGTCAGTTCCAATGAATGATATATGTAATCCAACGTATAATTGGCCACCGAGGAAATATCAAACCTAAAACAGCCTGTCCTTGACATCATACCTAAAACAGCCTGTCCTTCACATCATACCTAAAACAGTCTGTCCTTGACATCATACCTAAAATAGCCTGTCCTTGACATCATACCTAAAGAAGCCTGTCCTTCACATCATACCTAAAACAGCCTGTCCATGACATCATACCTAAAATAGCCTGTCCATGACATCATACCTAAAATAGCCTGTCCTTGACATCATACCTAAAGAAGCCTGTCCTTGACATCATACCTAAAACAGCCTGTCCATGACATCATACCTAAAATAGCCTGTCCATGACATCATACCTAAAATAGCCTGTCCTTGATAACAGGAACACACACCCAGTAAACCTCATCAAAAATACGTCAGATAGCAACATTATTTATATTCATTGAGATACAATCTAACGGGCTTATTAGGCCTCGAAGGAAAAGAAAAAAAAACATTCCTGATGCATAGTGAAAACTTTGAATCATGTTTTACGGCCCATTAAACTCTACAGGGCTGACTAAATACCTCGATTACTCCATTCCTTGCCACTTATTGACCGACATAAAAAATGATTGATTAAGCTACTTGGAGGATGATTTCAGTAGTTAGAAATCTTGATTGGATATAATTGACCACTGAAGAATATCATGTCTAATAAAATCCTGTCGTGTCACCCTTTACTTCCGCTATAGTAGTGACATTCCATATAGGATTCGGTCTCCGAAACTGGCGCAACACGCTTACAGTGTCACTCAATCTCATTATTTTTTCCTAAATAATTCATCGTATAAAATCAAAGATAACCTATCGATCAAGAAAAAGTCTTTTTTAGCATGAATAGGCACTAATTCCTCGGGGGATAGATTTCAGGCAGTGCGGTTTACTACAAATCACACACAATCGCTATATATCTATATATATCTCTCTCTCTCTCTCTCTCTATCTCTCTCTCTCTCTCTCTCTCTCTCTCTCTCTCTCTCTATATATATATATATATATATATACATATATATATATATTGTTATGTATGATGTTTATATAATGTTGTATATGTGTTTTGGGAGGTTATAAATGTTTCTTCACTTTAATATTTGCTTAAATCTTTATGTTTGTAAGGAAAAACATATATAACTAGTGTCCTTGAATTAGGTTGTTTTGATCAATATGTTTTCTCAATTTGAAGGTCAAGGTTGATTTTGTTTACAGTTAAAATTCCATTAAGATGACTCATATTCTAGAACATTCTGTCATGTGACCAATCTTTATATATATCATGTTTGGTAGACATTTTGTTCAGTTCGACTTTACCATCAGTCTTGTAAAGAGCTATTACAGTTGTGAAAATTCATTCCAAATTCTAAGAGAGGAATTATTTTAATTATTCATTGGATTATTAACAGTGCTCATAAACTTTTGGATTTTGGATTTTGATTGACAATTTTGGAATTTATGTGAACTTATTCAGAGATTTTGGATTACTTCATTTTGACTTCAGCACATCAAGATTTCTAGTACATCAGGACTTTGGAGACCATTAGCACATAATAACATTCAAGGACACATTCTATATTTAGGACTTGTGATTAGAACAATCATTCTTATTGGATTATTAGGATACATAAACACATTACTGTAAGTGACTTTTTGATTTTTCATTTTAATTATCTAGTAATAAATTGCTTGTTGATTTTTACTTGATTTGTTGGTTTCACTTTCTTTCTGTTACATTTTTCTTAGACCATAGAGTCGTAACAGAAATTGAGGGCTCGTTCCGGGATCTGAATTTCATTAAAGCATATTAGAGATATTAAATTTATCTTTGAAATTCATATTGATTTTGTCTCTGAATTTTTTTTGTCTTTGGCAAAGATTTTAAATAGAGAAATTTGTTTTGTGTAAAACCAACAAGCATTTACAATGGCATCTAATGTTCAGAATTTCATTTCAAAACCTACCCAAGAGGGGTTAGAGTGCATGAGAAAGGATGAGTTGCTCGAGCTTGCCAGAAAATACAGTCTATCTGAGGCAAAAGTATCATTGACAAAACAGGAGATAAAGATTATTTTGATTCAGTATTTAGTAGGAAAGGGAATTTTTGATAGCAGTGCTTTAAGTTTGAAGAGAAAGCCTGTATCTGGTTCTGACAGGAAATTAAGGGAATTAGAGTTAAAGAAACAGATTGATTTAGAATTGGCAAAGCTTCAGATTCAGAGAGAGAGAGAGAAAGAAGAGAGGCAGATCCAAATGCAGAAAGAAGAGAGGCAGATCCAAATGCAGAAAGAAGAGAGGCAGATCCAAATGCAGAAAAAGAAGAGAGGCAGTTGGAGAGAGAGAAAGAAGAGAGACAAATGCAGATACAGATGGAGAGAGAGAAAGAAGAGAGGCAAATGCAGATGCAAAGAGAAGAAAGGGAAATGCAATTTAAATTAAGAGAATTAGAACTGGCAAACAGAGCACACTCCACTCCTTTAAACACAAGTTCAGGTTTTGATGTTACTAGATATATTAGGTTAGTACCCCCTTTTCAGGAAAAAGAAGTAGATAAATACTTTCTTCATTTCGAGAAAATAGCTGAAAACTTGAAATGGCCCCGAGAGCATTGGACTTTGTTATTACAAAGTGTACTTATTGGCAAAGCTCGTGAAGTCTACACTTCACTGTCAGTACAACAAAGCACTGATTATGATTTGGTTAAGGAGTACATCTTGAAAGCTTATGAGTTGGTACCAGAGGCATATCGACAAAGGTTTAGGAATTGTAGAAAAGAAACTGGACAAACTCATGTCGAATTTGCAAGGGATAAAGAACAACTATTTGATAGGTGGTGCTCAGCCAAGAAAGTTGATCAAGCTTATGATAACCTCAGACAGCTCGTATTAATTGAAGAGTTCAAGAGGTGCATCCATAGTGATGTTAAAACCTATCTTGACGAGCAGAAAGTGGAAACTTTGGAAAATGCTGCTCGTATGGCTGATGATTATTCCTTGACTCACAAAATTTCATTTGGCAATAAGTCGTCCTCTCAGCAGTTTTCTGGTAAAAAACCATTTCAATCTCATTCGAGTACTTCCAAATTTCACAACAGCACAACTGTTAGGAATCAAACATCTGATAAGACTGATCAGAAATCCTTATCTCTTCCTACGTGCACTTATTGTAAAACGAAAGGGCACGTTATTTCTGATTGCTTCAAGTTGAAAAATAAGCAACAGAGAAAAGACAGAGCTTTTCCAAATGCTCTTATTTCTACGAGGTCAAGGTCATGGTCTTGTATTGAAAGCAATACATTTGTTGGGTCAAACAAACCCCAGTCTGATTCTATTTTAGAGGCTTATGAACCATTCATGTCAGAAGGTTCTATATCACTTATTGGTGATTCTGCCAAACCTATCCCAATTAAAATATTAAGGGACACTGGAGCTTCTCAGAGTCTTTTATTATCAGGTATTTTGCCTTTGTCTGAGGAGTCTTCTTCAAGTGAAAGTGTTCTTGTTCAGGGAGTAGAGTGCGGCTTTGTAAATGTTCCTCTTCATTGTGTAAATTTGGCATCAGACTTAGTTTCTGGACCTGTGACTGTTGGGGCAGTGACTTCTTTACCCATAGAGGGTGTTCATTTATTACTAGGCAATGACCTAGCTGGAGATAAGGTTGTGGTTAATCCACTTGTAACTGACAAGCCTTGTTTGGATCAAAAAGTTGATCCTGTCGAAACTGAAATTCCTGATTTGTACCCTGCTTGTGCAGTTACTAGAGCTATGGCAAAAAGAGCTCTTGAGATTGATGTTGATCAGGATATTATTCCTTTAGCTGACACATGTATTGGTCAGTCTTTTAATGAGGTCACTTTTTCCTCAGGTATTGATCAATCAAACGGTATTGATCACAGTGATCCTCTTTTGGCAACTCATTCTCTTTGTCCTACTCAGGGTGACAAACGACAATCTCTTGTCGTTGAACAGGAGCAAGATCCCGAGATATCTTGTTTGTTTCGGAGGGCTATTAGTGAAACTGAAGCCACACAAGTTCCAGTGTGTTACTTTGTGAAAAATGGGGTCCTTATGAGGAAATGGAGACCACCTGATGTACCCGCTGGTGACGAGTGGTCAGTGAGCTATCAAATTGTTGTTCCTAAGTCATATCGACAGGAAATTCTTAATTTAGCCCATGAAACTCCTTTGGCTGGTCAATTAGGAGTCCGTAAGACTTATCACAAGATCTTGAATCATTTTTATTGGCCGAAACTCAAAAGTGATGTTTCTAAATACTGCAGATCTTGTCACACTTGTCAAATGGTAGGAAAACCCAATCAGAAGATACCTAAGGCTCATCTGCAACCTATTCCTGCATTTGATGAACCATTTAGTAGAATAATGATAGACTGTGTTGGTCCTTTACCTAAAACCAAGTTAGGCAACCAATACTTGTTGACCATCATGTGTGCATCTACAAGATTTCCAGAGGCAATTCCTCTGAGAAATATAAAAACTAAAACTATTGTGAAAGCTTTGGTGAAGTTTTTTACACTTGTTGGCCTTCCCAAATCTGTCCAGTCAGATCAAGGGTCAAATTTTATGTCTGGAATTTTCCAACAAGTTATGCATGAATTAGGCATCCAACAGTTTAAATCTTCTGCCTATCACCCTGAAAGTCAAGGTGCTTTGGAAAGATTTCATCAAACTTTGAAGAATATGATTCGATCATATTGCTTTGATACGGAAAAGGATTGGGATGAGGGTGTTCATTTGTTGTTGTTTGCTGTTAGGGAATCAGTTCAAGAGTCGTTGGGTTTTAGTCCCTTTGAACTAGTTTTTGGTCATACTGTCCGTGGACCATTGAAATTATTGAAAGAGAGACTTCTTTCAAATGAAGACGCAAAGATTAATCTTCTTGATTATGTTTCTGATTTCAAATACAAGTTGTCAAAGGCCTGTGAAGTAGCAAGAACTAATCTTCACACTACTCAGTCAAATATGAAATTAAGGTATGACAGAAATTCACAGGAAAGGAGTTTTAAACCTGGTGACAAAGTTCTGGCTCTCTTTCCCATACCTCAGAATCCTCTTCAGGCTAAATTTTTTGGTCCTTATACCATTGAAAAGAAAGTAAATGACTTAAATTATATCATTAACATTCCTGGGAGACGGAAACAGAAACAACTTTGTCATATAAATATGTTAAAGGAATATTTTGACAGAGATAGCTCAGCTAATTATTCAGTTAATTTAGTTGTACCTGTCCCACAAAGTGAAGATATCAACGATGGAATACGATCAGACTATAGTGACTCTGGTATAACCAATCTTTGGAATTCAGAAATATTGAACAACCTAGACCAGAAACTTTCACATCTACAACAACAGGAAGGAAATGAACTAAAACAGCTATTACATGACTATGAGCACTTGTTTCCTGATGTTCCAACACGAACAAGAAAAATTTATCATGACGTTGACATTGTAGATTCTGCGCCTGTGAAACAGCATCCTTATAGGATGAATCCTCTCAAACAGAACTATCTGAAGAAAGAAATTCAGTATTTACTGGAGAATGATTTCATAGAACCAAGTAAAAGTAACTGGAGTTCACCATGTATTCTTGTTCCCAAGCCAGATAATACATTCCGTATGTGTACTGACTATAGAAAAGTCAACAGTGTCACCAAAACTGATTCATTTCCAATCCCAAGAATGGACGATTGCATTGATAAAATTGGAAATGCGGAATATGTCACCAAGTTTGACCTTTTAAAAGGATTCTGGCAAATTCCACTGACGGAAAGGGCAAAAGAAATTTCAGCATTTGCAACTCCAGATGGACTTTATCAATATAAAGTCATGCCGTTTGGAATGAAAAATTCGCCTGCAACGTTTCAACGTCTGATGAACATGATAACATTTGGTCTTGATAATTGTGACGCTTATATCGATGACGTCATTATCTACAACAACACTTGGGAAGATCATTTGGAAACCATTCGAAAATTCTTCGATCGACTCAGTGATGCGAATCTGACAATTAATTTGAGCAAAAGTGAGTTTTGCCATGCTTGTGTCACATTTTTAGGACATATTGTGGGACAAGGTCAAGTTAAACCTATAGAAGCTAAGGTCAAAGCTATCTCTGAATTTCAAGTTCCAATTTGTAAAAAGCAACTGATGCGATTTCTAGGTATGGCTGGATATTATCGGAAATTTTGTTCCAATTTTTCCAAAATTGCTGAACCTTTGACAAGTTTATTGAGTAAGAAAACCAAATTTTGTTGGTCTGACAAGTGTCAGGAATCTTTTGACAAGTTAAAGGCCATGCTTAAGAATGCACCAGTTCTTTCTGCACCAAATTTTAGCCAATCATTTAAATTATCTGTTGATGCAAGTGATGTAGGAGCTGGTGGAGTATTGATTCAGGAAGACAAAAGTGGTTTGGATCACCCTGTGTGTTATTTTTCTAAAAAACTAAACAAGCACCAGAAAAATTATTCCACAATTGAGAAGGAATGTTTGGCTTTGATATTGGCTTTACAGCATTTTGAAGTGTATGTTACCTCAGCTCTTTCTCTAATTATTGTGTACAGTGATCACAATCCCCTTACTTTCATCAACAAAATGAAAGACAAAAATCGGAGATTGTTGAGATGGAGTTTGATATTGCAGGAATATAACATTGACATTAGACACATCAGGGGAAAAGACAATGTGATTGCAGATGCACTCTCACGTGCCTAGAAATGTAATATTGCTTGATGTAATTAAGTCCAGTATCGTAAAACATGTTCTTATGTAATTTTGGTTATTGTAGTATTAGATGTATATTCAAAAGAAAGCTTTATTATATAAATCTTTCTTTTTCTTTATGAGGGGAGGTGTTATGTATGATGTTTATATAATGTTGTATATGTGTTTTGGGAGGTTATAAATGTTTCTTCACTTTAATATTTGCTTAAATCTTTATGTTTGTAAGGAAAAACATATATAACTAGTGTCCTTGAATTAGGTTGTTTTGATCAATATGTTTTCTCAATTTGAAGGTCAAGGTTGATTTTGTTTACAGTTAAAATTCCATTAAGATGACTCATATTCTAGAACATTCTGTCATGTGACCAATCTTTATATATATCATGTTTGGTAGACATTTTGTTCAGTTCGACTTTACCATCAGTCTTGTAAAGAGCTATTACAGTTGTGAAAATTCATTCCAAATTCTAAGAGAGGAATTATTTTAATTATTCATTGGATTATTAACAGTGCTCATAAACTTTTGGATTTTGGATTTTGATTGACAATTTTGGAATTTATGTGAACTTATTCAGAGATTTTGGATTACTTCATTTTGACTTCAGCACATCAAGATTTCTAGTACATCAGGACTTTGGAGACCATTAGCACATAATAACATTCAAGGACACATTCTATATTTAGGACTTGTGATTAGAACAATCATTCTTATTGGATTATTAGGATACATAAACACATTACTGTAAGTGACTTTTTGATTTTTCATTTTAATTATCTAGTAATAAATTGCTTGTTGATTTTTACTTGATTTGTTGGTTTCACTTTCTTTCTGTTACATTTTTCTTAGACCATAGAGTCGTAACAGAAATTGAGGGCTCGTTCCGGGATCTGAATTTCATTAAAGCATATTAGAGATATTAAATTTATCTTTGAAATTCATATTGATTTTGTCTCTGAATTTTTTTTGTCTTTGGCAAAGATTTTAAATAGAGAAATTTGTTTTGTGTAAAACCAACAAGCATTTACAATGGCATCTAATGTTCAGAATTTCATTTCAAAACCTACCCAAGAGGGGTTAGAGTGCATGAGAAAGGATGAGTTGCTCGAGCTTGCCAGAAAATACAGTCTATCTGAGGCAAAAGTATCATTGACAAAACAGG
Organism: Margaritifera margaritifera; assembly: GCA_029931535.1. NCBI lineage: Eukaryota > Metazoa > Mollusca > Bivalvia > Unionida > Margaritiferidae > Margaritifera > Margaritifera margaritifera. The sequence goes on from JAQPZY010001484.1 coordinate 1,184,880, forward strand.
AGATAAAGATTATTTTGATTCAGTATTTAGTAGGAAAGGGAATTTTTGATAGCAGTGCTTTAAGTTTGAAGAGAAAGCCTGTATCTGGTTCTGACAGGAAATTAAGGGAATTAGAGTTAAAGAAACAGATTGATTTAGAATTGGCAAAGCTTCAGATTCAGAGAGAGAGAGAGAAAGAAGAGAGGCAGATCCAAATGCAGAAAGAAGAGAGGCAGATCCAAATGCAGAAAGAAGAGAGGCAGATCCAAATGCAGAAAAAGAAGAGAGGCAGTTGGAGAGAGAGAAAGAAGAGAGACAAATGCAGATACAGATGGAGAGAGAGAAAGAAGAGAGGCAAATGCAGATGCAAAGAGAAGAAAGGGAAATGCAATTTAAATTAAGAGAATTAGAACTGGCAAACAGAGCACACTCCACTCCTTTAAACACAAGTTCAGGTTTTGATGTTACTAGATATATTAGGTTAGTACCCCCTTTTCAGGAAAAAGAAGTAGATAAATACTTTCTTCATTTCGAGAAAATAGCTGAAAACTTGAAATGGCCCCGAGAGCATTGGACTTTGTTATTACAAAGTGTACTTATTGGCAAAGCTCGTGAAGTCTACACTTCACTGTCAGTACAACAAAGCACTGATTATGATTTGGTTAAGGAGTACATCTTGAAAGCTTATGAGTTGGTACCAGAGGCATATCGACAAAGGTTTAGGAATTGTAGAAAAGAAACTGGACAAACTCATGTCGAATTTGCAAGGGATAAAGAACAACTATTTGATAGGTGGTGCTCAGCCAAGAAAGTTGATCAAGCTTATGATAACCTCAGACAGCTCGTATTAATTGAAGAGTTCAAGAGGTGCATCCATAGTGATGTTAAAACCTATCTTGACGAGCAGAAAGTGGAAACTTTGGAAAATGCTGCTCGTATGGCTGATGATTATTCCTTGACTCACAAAATTTCATTTGGCAATAAGTCGTCCTCTCAGCAGTTTTCTGGTAAAAAACCATTTCAATCTCATTCGAGTACTTCCAAATTTCACAACAGCACAACTGTTAGGAATCAAACATCTGATAAGACTGATCAGAAATCCTTATCTCTTCCTACGTGCACTTATTGTAAAACGAAAGGGCACGTTATTTCTGATTGCTTCAAGTTGAAAAATAAGCAACAGAGAAAAGACAGAGCTTTTCCAAATGCTCTTATTTCTACGAGGTCAAGGTCATGGTCTTGTATTGAAAGCAATACATTTGTTGGGTCAAACAAACCCCAGTCTGATTCTATTTTAGAGGCTTATGAACCATTCATGTCAGAAGGTTCTATATCACTTATTGGTGATTCTGCCAAACCTATCCCAATTAAAATATTAAGGGACACTGGAGCTTCTCAGAGTCTTTTATTATCAGGTATTTTTGCCTTTGTCTGAGGAGTCTTCTTCAAGTGAAAGTGTTCTTGTTCAGGGAGTAGAGTGCGGCTTTGTAAATGTTCCTCTTCATTGTGTAAATTTGGCATCAGACTTAGTTTCTGGACCTGTGACTGTTGGGGCAGTGACTTCTTTACCCATAGAGGGTGTTCATTTATTACTAGGCAATGACCTAGCTGGAGATAAGGTTGTGGTTAATCCACTTGTAACTGACAAGCCTTGTTTGGATCAAAAAGTTGATCCTGTCGAAACTGAAATTCCTGATTTGTACCCTGCTTGTGCAGTTACTAGAGCTATGGCAAAAAGAGCTCTTGAGATTGATGTTGATCAGGATATTATTCCTTTAGCTGACACATGTATTGGTCAGTCTTTTAATGAGGTCACTTTTTCCTCAGGTATTGATCAATCAAACGGTATTGATCACAGTGATCCTCTTTTGGCAACTCATTCTCTTTGTCCTACTCAGGGTGACAAACGACAATCTCTTGTCGTTGAAACAGGAGCAAGATCCCGAGATATCTTGTTTGTTTCGGAGGGCTATTAGTGAAACTGAAGCCACACAAGTTCCAGTGTGTTACTTTGTGAAAAATGGGGTCCTTATGAGGAAATGGAGACCACCTGATGTACCCGCTGGTGACGAGTGGTCAGTGAGCTATCAAATTGTTGTTCCTAAGTCATATCGACAGGAAATTCTTAATTTAGCCCATGAAACTCCTTTGGCTGGTCAATTAGGAGTCCGTAAGACTTATCACAAGATCTTGAATCATTTTTATTGGCCGAAACTCAAAAGTGATGTTTCTAAATACTGCAGATCTTGTCACACTTGTCAAATGGTAGGAAAACCCAATCAGAAGATACCTAAGGCTCATCTGCAACCTATTCCTGCATTTGATGAACCATTTAGTAGAATAATGATAGACTGTGTTGGTCCTTTACCTAAAACCAAGTTAGGCAACCAATACTTGTTGACCATCATGTGTGCATCTACAAGATTTCCAGAGGCAATTCCTCTGAGAAATATAAAAACTAAAACTATTGTGAAAGCTTTGGTGAAGTTTTTTACACTTGTTGGCCTTCCCAAATCTGTCCAGTCAGATCAAGGGTCAAATTTTATGTCTGGAATTTTCCAACAAGTTATGCATGAATTAGGCATCCAACAGTTTAAATCTTCTGCCTATCACCCTGAAAGTCAAGGTGCTTTGGAAAGATTTCATCAAACTTTGAAGAATATGATTCGATCATATTGCTTTGATACGGAAAAGGATTGGGATGAGGGTGTTCATTTGTTGTTGTTTGCTGTTAGGGAATCAGTTCAAGAGTCGTTGGGTTTTAGTCCCTTTGAACTAGTTTTTGGTCATACTGTCCGTGGACCATTGAAATTATTGAAAGAGAGACTTCTTTCAAATGAAGACGCAAAGATTAATCTTCTTGATTATGTTTCTGATTTCAAATACAAGTTGTCAAAGGCCTGTGAAGTAGCAAGAACTAATCTTCACACTACTCAGTCAAATATGAAATTAAGGTATGACAGAAATTCACAGGAAAGGAGTTTTAAACCTGGTGACAAAGTTCTGGCTCTCTTTCCCATACCTCAGAATCCTCTTCAGGCTAAATTTTTTGGTCCTTATACCATTGAAAAGAAAGTAAATGACTTAAATTATATCATTAACATTCCTGGGAGACGGAAACAGAAACAACTTTGTCATATAAATATGTTAAAGGAATATTTTGACAGAGATAGCTCAGCTAATTATTCAGTTAATTTAGTTGTACCTGTCCCACAAAGTGAAGATATCAACGATGGAATACGATCAGACTATAGTGACTCTGGTATAACCAATCTTTGGAATTCAGAAATATTGAACAACCTAGACCAGAAACTTTCACATCTACAACAACAGGAAGGAAATGAACTAAAACAGCTATTACATGACTATGAGCACTTGTTTCCTGATGTTCCAACACGAACAAGAAAAATTTATCATGACGTTGACATTGTAGATTCTGCGCCTGTGAAACAGCATCCTTATAGGATGAATCCTCTCAAACAGAACTATCTGAAGAAAGAAATTCAGTATTTACTGGAGAATGATTTCATAGAACCAAGTAAAAGTAACTGGAGTTCACCATGTATTCTTGTTCCCAAGCCAGATAATACATTCCGTATGTGTACTGACTATAGAAAAGTCAACAGTGTCACCAAAACTGATTCATTTCCAATCCCAAGAATGGACGATTGCATTGATAAAATTGGAAATGCGGAATATGTCACCAAGTTTGACCTTTTAAAAGGATTCTGGCAAATTCCACTGACGGAAAGGGCAAAAGAAATTTCAGCATTTGCAACTCCAGATGGACTTTATCAATATAAAGTCATGCCGTTTGGAATGAAAAATTCGCCTGCAACGTTTCAACGTCTGATGAACATGATAACATTTGGTCTTGATAATTGTGACGCTTATATCGATGACGTCATTATCTACAACAACACTTGGGAAGATCATTTGGAAACCATTCGAAAATTCTTCGATCGACTCAGTGATGCGAATCTGACAATTAATTTGAGCAAAAGTGAGTTTTGCCATGCTTGTGTCACATTTTTAGGACATATTGTGGGACAAGGTCAAGTTAAACCTATAGAAGCTAAGGTCAAAGCTATCTCTGAATTTCAAGTTCCAATTTGTAAAAAGCAACTGATGCGATTTCTAGGTATGGCTGGATATTATCGGAAATTTTGTTCCAATTTTTCCAAAATTGCTGAACCTTTGACAAGTTTATTGAGTAAGAAAACCAAATTTTGTTGGTCTGACAAGTGTCAGGAATCTTTTGACAAGTTAAAGGCCATGCTTAAGAATGCACCAGTTCTTTCTGCACCAAATTTTAGCCAATCATTTAAATTATCTGTTGATGCAAGTGATGTAGGAGCTGGTGGAGTATTGATTCAGGAAGACAAAAGTGGTTTGGATCACCCTGTGTGTTATTTTTCTAAAAAACTAAACAAGCACCAGAAAAATTATTCCACAATTGAGAAGGAATGTTTGGCTTTGATATTGGCTTTACAGCATTTTGAAGTGTATGTTACCTCAGCTCTTTCTCTAATTATTGTGTACAGTGAGCACAATCCCCTTACTTTCATCAACAAAATGAAAGACAAAAATCGGAGATTGTTGAGATGGAGTTTGATATTGCAGGAATATAACATTGACATTAGACACATCAGGGGAAAAGACAATGTGATTGCAGATGCACTCTCACGTGCCTAGAAATGTAATATTGCTTGATGTAATTAAGTCCAGTATCGTAAAACATGTTCTTATGTAATTTTGGTTATTGTAGTATTAGATGTATATTCAAAAGAAAGCTTTATTATATAAATCTTTCTTTTTCTTTATGAGGGGAGGTGTTATGTATGATGTTTATATAATGTTGTATATGTGTTTTGGGAGGTTATAAATGTTTCTTCACTTTAATATTTGCTTAAATCTTTATGTTTGTAAGGAAAAACATATATAACTAGTGTCCTTGAATTAGGTTGTTTTGATCAATATGTTTTCTCAATTTGAAGGTCAAGGTTGATTTTGTTTACAGTTAAAATTCCATTAAGATGACTCATATTCTAGAACATTCTGTCATGTGACCAATCTTTATATATATCATGTTTGGTAGACATTTTGTTCAGTTCGACTTTACCATCAGTCTTGTAAAGAGCTATTACAGTTGTGAAAATTCATTCCAAATTCTAAGAGAGGAATTATTTTAATTATTCATTGGATTATTAACAGTGCTCATAAACTTTTGGATTTTGGATTTTGATTGACAATTTTGGAATTTATGTGAACTTATTCAGAGATTTTGGATTACTTCATTTTGACTTCAGCACATCAAGATTTCTAGTACATCAGGACTTTGGAGACCATTAGCACATAATAACATTCAAGGACACATTCTATATTTAGGACTTGTGATTAGAACAATCATTCTTATTGGATTATTAGGATACATAAACACATTACTGTAAGTGACTTTTTGATTTTTCATTTTAATTATCTAGTAATAAATTGCTTGTTGATTTTTACTTGATTTGTTGGTTTCACTTTCTTTCTGTTACATTTTTCTTAGACCATAGAGTCGTAACAGAAATTGAGGGCTCGTTCCGGGATCTGAATTTCATTAAAGCATATTAGAGATATTAAATTTATCTTTGAAATTCATATTGATTTTGTCTCTGAATTTTTTTTGTCTTTGGCAAAGATTTTAAATAGAGAAATTTGTTTTGTGTAAAACCAACAAGCATTTACAATGGCATCTAATGTTCAGAATTTCATTTCAAAACCTACCCAAGAGGGGTTAGAGTGCATGAGAAAGGATGAGTTGCTCGAGCTTGCCAGAAAATACAGTCTATCTGAGGCAAAAGTATCATTGACAAAACAGGAGATAAAGATTATTTTGATTCAGTATTTAGTAGGAAAGGGAATTTTTGATAGCAGTGCTTTAAGTTTGAAGAGAAAGCCTGTATCTGGTTCTGACAGGAAATTAAGGGAATTAGAGTTAAAGAAACAGATTGATTTAGAATTGGCAAAGCTTCAGATTCAGAGAGAGAGAGAGAAAGAAGAGAGGCAGATCCAAATGCAGAAAGAAGAGAGGCAGATCCAAATGCAGAAAGAAGAGAGGCAGATCCAAATGCAGAAAAAGAAGAGAGGCAGTTGGAGAGAGAGAAAGAAGAGAGACAAATGCAGATACAGATGGAGAGAGAGAAAGAAGAGAGGCAAATGCAGATGCAAAGAGAAGAAAGGGAAATGCAATTTAAATTAAGAGAATTAGAACTGGCAAACAGAGCACACTCCACTCCTTTAAACACAAGTTCAGGTTTTGATGTTACTAGATATATTAGGTTAGTACCCCCTTTTCAGGAAAAAGAAGTAGATAAATACTTTCTTCATTTCGAGAAAATAGCTGAAAACTTGAAATGGCCCCGAGAGCATTGGACTTTGTTATTACAAAGTGTACTTATTGGCAAAGCTCGTGAAGTCTACACTTCACTGTCAGTACAACAAAGCACTGATTATGATTTGGTTAAGGAGTACATCTTGAAAGCTTATGAGTTGGTACCAGAGGCATATCGACAAAGGTTTAGGAATTGTAGAAAAGAAACTGGACAAACTCATGTCGAATTTGCAAGGGATAAAGAACAACTATTTGATAGGTGGTGCTCAGCCAAGAAAGTTGATCAAGCTTATGATAACCTCAGACAGCTCGTATTAATTGAAGAGTTCAAGAGGTGCATCCATAGTGATGTTAAAACCTATCTTGACGAGCAGAAAGTGGAAACTTTGGAAAATGCTGCTCGTATGGCTGATGATTATTCCTTGACTCACAAAATTTCATTTGGCAATAAGTCGTCCTCTCAGCAGTTTTCTGGTAAAAAACCATTTCAATCTCATTCGAGTACTTCCAAATTTCACAACAGCACAACTGTTAGGAATCAAACATCTGATAAGACTGATCAGAAATCCTTATCTCTTCCTACGTGCACTTATTGTAAAACGAAAGGGCACGTTATTTCTGATTGCTTCAAGTTGAAAAATAAGCAACAGAGAAAAGACAGAGCTTTTCCAAATGCTCTTATTTCTACGAGGTCAAGGTCATGGTCTTGTATTGAAAGCAATACATTTGTTGGGTCAAACAAACCCCAGTCTGATTCTATTTTAGAGGCTTATGAACCATTCATGTCAGAAGGTTCTATATCACTTATTGGTGATTCTGCCAAACCTATCCCAATTAAAATATTAAGGGACACTGGAGCTTCTCAGAGTCTTTTATTATCAGGTATTTTGCCTTTGTCTGAGGAGTCTTCTTCAAGTGAAAGTGTTCTTGTTCAGGGAGTAGAGTGCGGCTTTGTAAATGTTCCTCTTCATTGTGTAAATTTGGCATCAGACTTAGTTTCTGGACCTGTGACTGTTGGGGCAGTGACTTCTTTACCCATAGAGGGTGTTCATTTATTACTAGGCAATGACCTAGCTGGAGATAAGGTTGTGGTTAATCCACTTGTAACTGACAAGCCTTGTTTGGATCAAAAAGTTGATCCTGTCGAAACTGAAATTCCTGATTTGTACCCTGCTTGTGCAGTTACTAGAGCTATGGCAAAAAGAGCTCTTGAGATTGATGTTGATCAGGATATTATTCCTTTAGCTGACACATGTATTGGTCAGTCTTTTAATGAGGTCACTTTTTCCTCAGGTATTGATCAATCAAACGGTATTGATCACAGTGATCCTCTTTTGGCAACTCATTCTCTTTGTCCTACTCAGGGTGACAAACGACAATCTCTTGTCGTTGAACAGGAGCAAGATCCCGAGATATCTTGTTTGTTTCGGAGGGCTATTAGTGAAACTGAAGCCACACAAGTTCCAGTGTGTTACTTTGTGAAAAATGGGGTCCTTATGAGGAAATGGAGACCACCTGATGTACCCGCTGGTGACGAGTGGTCAGTGAGCTATCAAATTGTTGTTCCTAAGTCATATCGACAGGAAATTCTTAATTTAGCCCATGAAACTCCTTTGGCTGGTCAATTAGGAGTCCGTAAGACTTATCACAAGATCTTGAATCATTTTTATTGGCCGAAACTCAAAAGTGATGTTTCTAAATACTGCAGATCTTGTCACACTTGTCAAATGGTAGGAAAACCCAATCAGAAGATACCTAAGGCTCATCTGCAACCTATTCCTGCATTTGATGAACCATTTAGTAGAATAATGATAGACTGTGTTGGTCCTTTACCTAAAACCAAGTTAGGCAACCAATACTTGTTGACCATCATGTGTGCATCTACAAGATTTCCAGAGGCAATTCCTCTGAGAAATATAAAAACTAAAACTATTGTGAAAGCTTTGGTGAAGTTTTTTACACTTGTTGGCCTTCCCAAATCTGTCCAGTCAGATCAAGGGTCAAATTTTATGTCTGGAATTTTCCAACAAGTTATGCATGAATTAGGCATCCAACAGTTTAAATCTTCTGCCTATCACCCTGAAAGTCAAGGTGCTTTGGAAAGATTTCATCAAACTTTGAAGAATATGATTCGATCATATTGCTTTGATACGGAAAAGGATTGGGATGAGGGTGTTCATTTGTTGTTGTTTGCTGTTAGGGAATCAGTTCAAGAGTCGTTGGGTTTTAGTCCCTTTGAACTAGTTTTTGGTCATACTGTCCGTGGACCATTGAAATTATTGAAAGAGAGACTTCTTTCAAATGAAGACGCAAAGATTAATCTTCTTGATTATGTTTCTGATTTCAAATACAAGTTGTCAAAGGCCTGTGAAGTAGCAAGAACTAATCTTCACACTACTCAGTCAAATATGAAATTAAGGTATGACAGAAATTCACAGGAAAGGAGTTTTAAACCTGGTGACAAAGTTCTGGCTCTCTTTCCCATACCTCAGAATCCTCTTCAGGCTAAATTTTTTTGGTCCTTATACCATTGAAAAGAAAGTAAATGACTTAAATTATATCATTAACATTCCTGGGAGACGGAAACAGAAACAACTTTGTCATATAAATATGTTAAAGGAATATTTTGACAGAGATAGCTCAGCTAATTATTCAGTTAATTTAGTTGTACCTGTCCCACAAAGTGAAGATATCAACGATGGAATACGATCAGACTATAGTGACTCTGGTATAACCAATCTTTGGAATTCAGAAATATTGAACAACCTAGACCAGAAACTTTCACATCTACAACAACAGGAAGGAAATGAACTAAAACAGCTATTACATGACTATGAGCACTTGTTTCCTGATGTTCCAACACGAACAAGAAAAATTTATCATGACGTTGACATTGTAGATTCTGCGCCTGTGAAACAGCATCCTTATAGGATGAATCCTCTCAAACAGAACTATCTGAAGAAAGAAATTCAGTATTTACTGGAGAATGATTTCATAGAACCAAGTAAAAGTAACTGGAGTTCACCATGTATTCTTGTTCCCAAGCCAGATAATACATTCCGTATGTGTACTGACTATAGAAAAGTCAACAGTGTCACCAAAACTGATTCATTTCCAATCCCAAGAATGGACGATTGCATTGATAAAATTGGAAATGCGGAATATGTCACCAAGTTTGACCTTTTAAAAGGATTCTGGCAAATTCCACTGACGGAAAGGGCAAAAGAAATTTCAGCATTTGCAACTCCAGATGGACTTTATCAATATAAAGTCATGCCGTTTGGAATGAAAAATTCGCCTGCAACGTTTCAACGTCTGATGAACATGATAACATTTGGTCTTGATAATTGTGACGCTTATATCGATGACGTCATTATCTACAACAACACTTGGGAAGATCATTTGGAAACCATTCGAAAATTCTTCGATCGACTCAGTGATGCGAATCTGACAATTAATTTGAGCAAAAGTGAGTTTTGCCATGCTTGTGTCACATTTTTAGGACATATTGTGGGACAAGGTCAAGTTAAACCTATAGAAGCTAAGGTCAAAGCTATCTCTGAATTTCAAGTTCCAATTTGTAAAAAGCAACTGATGCGATTTCTAGGTATGGCTGGATATTATCGGAAATTTTGTTCCAATTTTTCCAAAATTGCTGAACCTTTGACAAGTTTATTGAGTAAGAAAACCAAATTTTGTTGGTCTGACAAGTGTCAGGAATCTTTTGACAAGTTAAAGGCCATGCTTAAGAATGCACCAGTTCTTTCTGCACCAAATTTTAGCCAATCATTTAAATTATCTGTTGATGCAAGTGATGTAGGAGCTGGTGGAGTATTGATTCAGGAAGACAAAAGTGGTTTGGATCACCCTGTGTGTTATTTTTCTAAAAAACTAAACAAGCACCAGAAAAATTATTCCACAATTGAGAAGGAATGTTTGGCTTTGATATTGGCTTTACAGCATTTTGAAGTGTATGTTACCTCAGCTCTTTCTCTAATTATTGTGTACAGTGAGCACAATCCCCTTACTTTCATCAACAAAATGAAAGACAAAAATCGGAGATTGTTGAGATGGAGTTTGATATTGCAGGAATATAACATTGACATTAGACACATCAGGGGAAAAGACAATGTGATTGCAGATGCACTCTCACGTGCCTAGAAATGTAATATTGCTTGATGTAATTAAGTCCAGTATCGTAAAACATGTTCTTATGTAATTTTGGTTATTGTAGTATTAGATGTATATTCAAAAGAAAGCTTTATTATATAAATCTTTCTTTTTCTTTATGAGGGGAGGTGTTATGTATGATGTTTATATAATGTTGTATATGTGTTTTGGGAGGTTATAAATGTTTCTTCACTTTAATATTTGCTTAAATCTTTATGTTTGTAAGGAAAAACATATATAACTAGTGTCCTTGAATTAGGTTGTTTTGATCAATATGTTTTCTCAATTTGAAGGTCAAGGTTGATTTTGTTTACAGTTAAAATTCCATTAAGATGACTCATATTCTAGAACATTCTGTCATGTGACCAATCTTTATATATATCATGTTTGGTAGACATTTTGTTCAGTTCGACTTTACCATCAGTCTTGTAAAGAGCTATTACAGTTGTGAAAATTCATTCCAAATTCTAAGAGAGGAATTATTTTAATTATTCATTGGATTATTAACAGTGCTCATAAACTTTTGGATTTTGGATTTTGATTGACAATTTTGGAATTTATGTGAACTTATTCAGAGATTTTGGATTACTTCATTTTGACTTCAGCACATCAAGATTTCTAGTACATCAGGACTTTGGAGACCATTAGCACATAATAACATTCAAGGACACATTCTATATTTAGGACTTGTGATTAGAACAATCATTCTTATTGGATTATTAGGATACATAAACACATTACTGTAAGTGACTTTTTGATTTTTCATTTTAATTATCTAGTAATAAATTGCTTGTTGATTTTTACTTGATTTGTTGGTTTCACTTTCTTTCTGTTACATTTTTCTTAGACCATAGAGTCGTAACAATATATATATATATATATATATATATATATATATATATATATATATATATATATATATATATTAAACAACTTATTCCCTGTGCCATCTGAAGGTATAGTTCTCGATAAATAACACAAGTAAACACTGACTGCACAACACCTTTATCAGTTGTTGTCTGATGATAACTATATAAAACAAAAACTATTTTTCCACATCAACTGCAATTACCTTTTTTTGCAGGATGAATAAGACGGGAAGAAAGTCATAAGGTGATGATTAATGACAAATGAAAGAATACGAAATACATTAGTACCTTTTTTAGGAAATAGGAATAAGTATATGAAAGGGGAAAACTTCATCAATTAATAAATTATGTACATTTTACAAAATTGTTAATGGTCAATGTACTCTACATCAATGCTATTTATTGTAAATATTAAATTCCGATTAAACAAATTATAACTTATAAGTTTAGGTTAGAAATATAAAGATAATTTGTCCATGAGTGTATTAATTTTATTTGAACAACCTTCTCGAAAACATAAGGCTTGCCCTCCTATTTCTTGAACTATAAAAGTCATATCTGTTAAAACAGTTGAACTGCCTCGATATTCTGATTTAGGTGTGAGAAATTTTTTATCATACTTACAAAAATCAGGAACAATTTTAGTGCGTTAGTCGTAATGGGAGCTACATTACGGAATCGACCATGGAAAATTTTTGTACGACAAAACTTACCAACGACGCCAGAGTTTGGATATTCAAGGATACCGCGTTGTGGAAATGTGGGAACACGACTATGGTCAACGTTTGAAAACAGATCCAGAATTTCGACGCATCGTCGAAGAGTCCGATGTGGTGGACATCGATCCTCGCGACAGTTTCCTTAGAGGACGGACCAATGTCACTCGCTTGTTGTACGAATCTCGAGGAGAACATGTATCAAATATATTTATTATGTGTTCACTGTACCCATGGGTGAGTAAATATGCTATATTTTCAACTGGTCACCTTGAAATTCTGACAAAACACATCAACTTCGATTACATTTGCCAGTACGAAGGTCTGATTAAATGTAAAGTTCTTCCACCGATGAACTTGTACTATCCAGTGTTGCCTCATCATTGCAACTGAAGAATGATTTTCCCCTTATTTCGTACGTGTGCTAAAATGTGTCATCAACATGAACCTTGTTGTCAGGATGATCAAGAACGAGCTTTGACAGGAACGTGGGTGAGTGGAGAATTGTTTCGTACTATCGATACCAATTGATAACAGTTTACGAAATTTGGCACTTTCCTAACACATAAGATTACCAACCGAACGACAGTTCGAGTCAAGGGAGTTTTACAGGCTTCGGCAACAAGTTTCTCAAATTGAAACAAAAAGTCAGCGGCTATTCCTCTTGGTGTCACATTCCAGAAGAAATAGAAACAAACAAACAAAACAATGAAAGCAATGGTACCGATACATTGTAGGAATCGACTTGGAACAGGTAGAACAGAACGAGGGAAAACGAGCATTTGCTAAAGTCATGCTCAGTTGTTTGTGGGGAAAACTCGCTTAACGTCCGATGTTGCCCAATACCGAATACAGTTCACCGACGACAAAATAAAATTCATCAAATACATTGAAATCATGCCTGAAGATTTGATCTTGCTGAATTATGAAGACCTCATGGAGTTTATTCCACCCAACAATTTAAAAAATTTCATCATTGCTGCTTACGTGACAGCCAATGCCCGTTTAAAATTATACTCGTTGTTGGAACCTGTAGGAGACCGCGTCCTTTACTTTGACACAGATAGCTGTGTATAAGTCGATCGACCTGGATGCTGTCACCCTCACATAGAAGACGAATGTTAAGGAGCATGGACCGACGAACACCCCGAAAAGACTATGTTGAGGTTTGCCAGTTGTGGACCTGAAAATTATGGCTACCCGTACCGAGATAAGAATGGACAACTTCATACCAAATGCAAAGTGAAAAAGGACTGATACTGAACTATCATTCTAGTCAAGTGATGAATTTTGACGTGTTAAAAGAAGACTTAAAGTCAGATCAAGATCAAGACTTTTTGCCTGTTAAAACGGTGATTCCTCATACAACTGTACGTTTGTCAGATCATCAAATCGTTTGTCGACTCTTGAAAAAAGTTGATCATCTATGATAAACGAGTGGAACTTAGCTATCAAAACACGTTACCGTACGGACACAGTTCTTGCCATGTCAGGACTTCTGTTATCAGTACTGCACCAAAAGTATGGAAGGATGTGAATGAGAGTGTTCACGACATAATGGATTACCAATTACTGTTAAAAGAACTGATTCCACAAGACGAGACGATTCCTTTGAATTTTATGAATCCCAATTGCTCTCTGTGTGAACAAGACATTCATTACACTTTATCTAACATTCCTACTTACCAAGAAATGTGCAAATATGAGTTACTAGTGATGGACGCTAACAGACTTTAGGCTTGAAAGATGTACATGACTGGAAAAGTTTTGGATTTACTGTTTGGAAAAAAAGGTCGCTGATTATTTCAAAGATGTGTGTGACTGATTCCAAGAAAGAAGGAATGGACTTTTGTGAAATGTTGAAATTTTATTATGATTCTTATTCACGAAAATACACACCAAAAAACGTAAGCGTAATCACGTCTTGATTTGTTTTGTTTATCCTCATTATTATTCAGACACACACACACACACACACATTTTCTGTAATGGGATTTGTTTTTTGATTTGGCAATGATTGAGTCGTATCTTTTATTTTTGAAAGAACTGGGTGGACCTGAAAAAGCTCCTGGGTTTGGAAAAAAAATTAAAAGCATGGACTTTTCAACATCAGATTCTACTGTATGAAAACGTTTCCACGTCCAAGTCCCAATACTGCTGTTAATGTAGCTGGTGTTGCTGCTGCCGCTCCTGTCGCGGAGAGAGAGAGAGAGAGAGAGAGAGAGAGAGAGAGAGAGAGAGAGAGAGAGAGCTAACAGGTTTGGCTCAAAAGTTATTTTTATTTTAAGTTAAGAAATGAAAGCTGCATATAATGGAAATCACGTAGGAAATCCTTAGGAGTAGAAAGAAAATGATTTGAGCAAAACCAAATTCTATAAGCTGCTCGTCCAAGAAAAAACAACTCTAGCTGTGTTTTACCAACTGAGCATTACAATAAAAAGCAGTTCAGTGAAGGTACAAAATCTAGGGCGACAAACATGAAAACAGTATTACAAAGTGAAGGACCAAAGTGACATTGGACATTTTACAACACACTTCTTGGATTGTAAAGGTAAGCAAATGCCTGTCATTAAGTATGTGTTTGTTCTTCTCTTCATCCTTTTTAATGTCTATATAAGGCTCTTATATTGAAAAGAGTGAAATTATTCTCAGGAAAGAACGAATTCTTACAATTAAATTACTTTATCATCACACTGACATTATGTCGCCCAACGCAAATGAACCAAACGATGCAAAATCAAACATTAAAATTATTGAATAAATTTAAGCCAATACTAAGGTCATTCTTAAACAAGATGTTCATGGGAGTCTTCAATACAGTATGCGTTAATGCAAAGGATATAAGTGCTACTAATAAGCATGAAAATCCCAAAGTAGATGTGAATGATATATGGAAAGGTTTTCATTCTGATAAGAGAATACTAACATGGTCTCAATCTAACCCTCTCGTGGCGAAAATATTAGACTCTACATTGACTTCAGACTCAATCTCACAGAAAACAATTTCATGCTATATTTATAGTGTACCAGGTTAAGCTCTCAAAGGTCTGTATGTGCATCTTGAATCTGATAAAATTAATAGACGACCATCGTACTGGAAATCCAATAGCTCTTTTTTAACAGAGGCAAAGTATGTTTCGGCCATGAGTGATCTTATATAGAAATTTCGGAAGCATAATTTGCTTCATAGTCAAACACAATGGACCTTATGAAAGCTTCGAATGCAATAATTACTCAAAGAATGTTGTAAACAGTATGAACAGCGAATTGAAGGAATCAATCGAAACACGTGACTCTGACTTAGCTAATAACTATTCTGAGTCTCGAGAAAAGAAGTTCATGGCTTTTAAGTACGTTCGCCAGAACAATGGATATAGGAAGGGGAAAAGAATATAAAAGTTTTTTCTTAATCTTGAGAAAGGTAAAGATAATTCAGAGACAATACATTCATTAAAAGTTAGGTTAATACGGATCAATGTCAAATCTTAAATGAAGAAAATTTTTATTATCAAAATATATACAGTCGAAGAATAAAAAGTTCGTCAATGAAAGAAAATGATCATGCTTTCTGCAATTGTTTAGACGCAGCAAAATTCAGACTGTGGGTTAACTACTGAATAGTTTAGTATTGCTTTTGCCAGATTAACTAATGGTTCTTCCACAGGGGCGGATGGTCTCACGTAATAGTTTTCTAACATATAACTTGGGATTCGCGCATATCTGTTGACAGCAAAGGCCACTTATCTGTTAGCCAGCGAATAGGATCTTTACTCAACTACCCACTACAAGGATCAGTCAGGTACGAGATCACTAATTCGATACCTGTAAAGGATCAGCCAGATGAGAGATCACTAACTGGATACCTATGTGTTTAACAAACTCTGATTACAAATTTTTAGCGAAGGTTTTAGCAAAGAGATTACAGAGTGTCATATCGGAACTCATACATGAAACTCAAGTTGGTTATATGCGATAGAGAAAAATTAACAAAATGTGTAAAATCAAAAATATTAAAATTGTATTAAGGTGGAGGACACGAAGAGACCGAGAAAGAAATCAAGAAAGAATTATATATAAATGTGGAAAAACAGTAAGTAGAGGATCGATGTATTTGCGCAAGAAAGGCCAATGTTACATTATTTTGTAAAATTAAATATTGGACTTCAGATTTTTAAGAAATAACAAATACAGAACCATACCCTTCTCCTGTAGCTGGGTGTAACGTGCCAAGCACAGCTGTTGCAGTTGGCCCTGGCATTTAACAAAGATTTGACGAGATAAAATGTTGCCACAATGAAATTCAATTTTTCACATACACGCCACTGAACATTATTCCACTATGCTCTAAATCTGAATGGTGTAGAGTCTCTTAAGCAGTGCACAGTATGACACGAGATTATGGCAGAATAGACTAGACTGGGCAGTATGGATTCCAACAGCTGGTTGTTAGATTCCCGAATGGCATCGTATCAAAGTGTTGCAGAGTTAATTAAATGTGTTCGTATGTTTCACGTTTACTTCTATATCAGGACATTACTAAATGAAAGTGGAAATACTTTTCTCGGGAACTGTTGACTCTAACAACGAGAACAGAACATTGCGTTGAAATAATGTTTCATAGTATGTAACAATTTTAACATTCAATCACATCATGACTGTAGATACATCTAAGTTGAGAAAAAAAAAAAAAGTTGTATATGATGATAGGAACTTTTTGAAAATATATAAATTTTCTGAATTTGAAAAAAATAAACCGGGAAATATAATATGGGAATTTGGTTGGTGGTACTGAAAGGTGATATCAACACAGAGCTATGAGAAAATTGATATAGATGAACCTGTTAGACGGAAATACGTTTTCTACAAGATACCAAGGGACACACAGATGACGGAATAGTTAGACCGAATCAAAGTATATAAGATCTTATGTAATATGTAGTTTAGGTGCACATGTAATGAACATTAATTGAACAGTCTCCACAGTATCGGACACCGTTAGAAATTTTCTTGATAAACTAATACAAGGTGAACAATGTATCTATCCAAACGAAAGCAGTATGATAAGATTCCAGAACTTCTATACAATGTATCGATTCAAATGAAAGCAGTATGATACAATTCCACAACTTCTATATAAAGGTTACAAGATTTTAATTAGACTATGCTGTTGGTGGTGACGGCATCATTTTGTTACCGACCATGTCGGTCATGAAAATGGACATTCTTTTTTGGATTTAAAAAAAGAAATCCAAAGACTCGTTTACACAAAGGTTGATAAACAATCCACGCCACTACGACAAGAAGTTGTAAAGGACAAAAAAAAAAAAAAGACAAAGTAGGTAAGCAAATATTTTTTGTTGTTTTTATAAACGAATGATAATGACAATGATTGTCCTATTGTCTTGGAGCCACATCTGCTGATGCGAGTGTCCCTTCGGCATACGTGCAGAGCTTTTGGAGGTTCAAATGACACATGTCAATTTAAAAACGTCAAAAACAATATGGTCCATGAAATAAATAATCATTTATTATGATAATAAAGGTTTCAGGACCTAATATAGTTTACTTTTTGAAATAGGTCATGAACCTTTATATCTGTTAGATGCTTTTTTTTACATTTGGATCAAAATTGTAAAGAATAGAACCAAAATGCCCAAATAAGTAAAACAACATGTTCAAATTCACCCGCCCCCCCCCCCCGAAAAATAGCAAAAAAAGAAGAAAAAAACCGTCTTCAGATCAGGTTTTTCGTTTTGTTTTTTATTCTAAAGTTATTTCTCTCCTGTTGGTATTGTACTTTATCCAGTCATGCCAAGTTCTTTTTATATTTCCTTCTTGTATAGGTCAATCACTTCTAGCGAAACTTTAGAATCTCCAATTGCTGTGATATCTCATTTGCAAGATTTACATTATCATTGATTGCAAATTTCAGTATCTACAATATAATCATTATATTATCTTCTTATAAGGGATTTTCAAATTAAATAATCAAATTACCAGCTCCTCCCTCAGCCATTTTTTATTTAAATACTGAAGACTGTGCCGTCGTCGATGAACGTGAGGTGTTCCCCTAGAGACAAAACCACACGTACACACGATGACTTTATTATTAATAAATGGACAAGAGTCAGCTTGAAGAATAATTAGGATTTTGAATGATGCAGCTGAGGTTGCACCTCGCTTATGAGACGAAATAGTACAGTCTATAGAAACTGAAGTGTACCAACCGGTATTGAACATAAATATTGCAAATGGAACATACAATGAGATATCCGGCAAAAACTTTAACGACGGAAACCCGGGCCGTCGGCACAACACTTGGCTGTTTTATTATTTCCTATACAAAGAAAGAGCTTTATTACAATAGACCTTCACAACGAGGAAAAAGACTATCTCATCAATCCAATCAACAATAGAAATCGTAAACTAGCTATATCGTTCAGAAGAACAGATTTTGTTGTCAGTTGCAAAAGTATTTTTGATGAGCTCAAAACAGTATCTTTTACTACATCAGCGACAAGAATCAATCAAAAGCTGTTTTAAAATATGATGGTTATTACAATCTTGAAATAAACATATAAAAGTCAATTACTGACCATGAAGAAAGTATTGATGTTGATTGTTTGAAACACAACGCAAAAGAATACATCACTACAAGTAATAGCTACTCGGTGTATAGGACCAACTACAAAGCTAAACTGGTTGGATTCACTAGCTAGGTAATTTTACTGGGATCTAATGAACTGGATACAGTGTGTTGATTGTTCGAAAGTAAATCTTTATATGTTATACTCAATCAGAGGAATAATACCAAATATGACACTAATTCCTGTTTGCTTTAGTCGCTTATTGCAAATTTATTTGTGCATGTTAATTAACTGATGAAGCTACTAGTTCTGTTTGTACAAAGACGTGTTCATACTCAAATACGTAAGACTCAGATAGCTGATTTGAGGACCGACATGCAACTACTAAAATGTCTCTGGAAGACTATAACACTTTACAATCACAACTGGAATAAGTATAGGGAGTTTTGATGGTTTGATTAATGAAATAAAAAAATTAAAAAAAAGAACAAAAAAAAAAACAAAACAAAAAAAACAAAAAAACAACCAAAGAAACAAAACAGAAGGATCAAGATATTAAAAAGCCAATGAATGAATTCAGCATACACATTACTGACTTGATCAAAAATATAACAGCTGACTGTAATACCCTGTCAGAGTTACGGAAAATAAATGATTAACATAGATAACCAAAAGAATAAAGAACGTGAAAGCAAAATAAATGATAAAATGAAAGTGCGATACAAGTTATGAAGACAGCTTACGATTTATATATTGCTGATTTCAGTGATAAGATCAAAACAATAAAAGATGTTACATTTACTGAATTTTAATCAAATTACATTCAATCAAACGAAGATATGAAATAATATGCTAATTGAGAAGTGGCTGATAATATCGGTGTAGTACAAGGCATCATTGACGAATTAGACACAAGAATTAAACGAATAAGATTTTATTTATTTCAATGTTTTTTGGAACAAAAGATTACAAGAAGGACAGATGCATTCAAACCTAAAATAGATTTTAAAAAAACTCTTGCATTATGTGGTAACACTGATACAGTTAAAACCGAAATAAAGGGAAACAGATTCCTTCAAAACTAAATTGAAAACGGAAATGAGCATAAAAGTGTCTTGCATTGGGAGTTAGTACGGATGAATTAAAAAGTAAATCGATAATAACAATAGTTTGTTGGAAAATCCAAAACGAATGTCTTATCTTCAATGGCAGCTGTTATCAATTTACCAATTGAAATTGCAGCGTTTAAATTTAATTCAATTATAATTCCCTTAATCAAGATTGAATTACATTTAAACTGTGCAATTTTAATTCTAAAAAGACAACAGCTGCTATTAAAAAGAATGAAAAGGTTGTTGATGATTTCTAAGTCTGAAAATACACACCAGACATCAGTTAGTAGTTATGGAATTAACTATATCCAATCAAATCTTCCTGAATACATGTTAAACACAATAGATGCGTCACAAACATATATCATTTAAAAAACAACACATTAGGCTTATAGACGATAATAAGAATGACGGACCAGGGGAAGATTATTTGGCTACGCAGGATTTAAATAACATGGAAGATGCTTTGATCTATATGCATCTACTTATCTCAACACAATTGCTTACCAGAAAGTAAGTTATAATTTTTATTTTAAAAAATTTAAAAAAAATAAAAAAATAAAAAAATAAAAAATAAGCAAACACCACAGCCAAAGCTGAATAATATCTCCCAAACTTGGAATCAAAAGGTACAATAGGAGTAAATATTCAATGCCCTTGTGATGGTTGATGGTGTGTTTCGTTAGCATATAATTTACATATGGAGTGTACTTTCGGCAAAGTCTTTATTGTGCTTTTTCAGCAGCATAAAAGGAAACGTACGGTGAATACACAACTCCTCACAAGTAGCAGAAGGTACCACAACAACTTAAATTCCTGTCCAACACATCACTGTAGAGCACCCTAAGAGAGTAATATTAAAGCTGAGCAAACTTTACAGACAGAAGAGAAATTCCAAATGTACTGGCTGTAAGAGGAAGTTTCTTGTGATATTAGGGTAAAACGAAATGCTAATAATGTAGCGGCGCACAAGTTAGGTAGAATGCTTGTGAAAGACACCACCGTATCTTATGGAATTGACGATCTTTTCAAGTTGTATGGGAACAAGATTCTTATGATATACAAAGCTTTGTGATTACCTGATTGACTTACAACAACCAGGATTGTATCATGAATGATAAATGAAGAAAGTTTAGATCAGGGTTAGGCAAAGCACATAATACTGGTCCTAAAGATATACAGTTTGCGATTGACAGATAAAGGTTTAAATTGTTACATGACTTTAAGATTCTCACTGATCATTGTCCACTTCATTCTTGTGCGCTTCCACAGAATTTCAGATTTAATATGACTCTTGCCAAAACTTCGGAAGTGACAGAAAGCCGTGACTAAGGCGACGAACTGGGAAAGATTTGTTTATAGTACGATACGGTTACACTGGAATCAGTTTCACAATCAATTAATGATAAATATGGAAATGGAATTGCTTTATTTTCTGACTACATTACTACATTACGAAATAGCAAGAATTATCAATATTGAAGATAATACAACTTGAACAGACCTCACACCTGATTCTCCAAGATTGATTTTAAAGCGTGTTTGTTAACAATTGTTACACTGATCACCATTTCTTTTACTTGATCTGAGAAGTACGCATGATAACAGACTGCATAGTTGTGGTCAGAAAAGAAACTGTAGATGATCACAAAATTTATATTTATTGTGCGTCGCATGCTCAGTTGTACATTCAAATCAATTAGAATAAGTCAATTATGTTTTAAGTATGAATGAAGACGGCAATGCAGAACACAATTGAAAGAACAGCAAGCTTTTAAATACACGAACCTTATATTTTGTGGAGTGACAAATTGTAAATAAACTATGTTGGTATTAAAATAAACTTTTTCGATTACATCGTTATCATATGTCCATCTTTTCTGTTCAGCAAGACTTACAATAGAATGTGTATACTAAAGGATGAAAAGGTGATCGTGATTTTGTAAATTAAATTTTAAATTCTTTTTAATCACACATTTTATGAATCATTTACAAAATGTCTTTTCGTCTTTGTGTGTTGTAAATGAATAACGTTGTTATCTCAGCCCACAAAACTCTCTAATTAGAACATAGTTAAACTCATCTGTGAAATATCCAGGAACTTTTCATTCACTTATGGCAAACTAAATATGTTGTTGGTTTGATAGTCAATAGTGTCATCAAACATGATATTATCCTTTATGTCATTGTAGAAGTTTTCAGTCTCAAAATGGATACACAGAAAATCAGAATTAGTATTTAGTAGTCTAATTTTATCACCGTATCTGTATTTAAGTTTGTTATAATAAAATTAGTATATTAACCATTTGGATTACTCTAACAAAGTCAATCCAGTATAAATTGGTTTTGTTAATTTTATTTTTGTTCTTGAAACTAATAAGTACTAAGTCATCGTAAATAATTGTTATACTAGCAAATACTATTTTTTTTTTTTTTTGATTTTGATAAATTTATTTTTGTCTGTAGATACTTTTTAATATTGTCCTTTCCTTGAGATGTTCCTTCTGTTTTACAAATACGGCATTATTCATGAGTTTGAAGAAGTCTCTCGCAAACTCATCTGTTGCTTTTTGTCCCAAATTTGTATTTAGTTCAAAATGAGATTTCATCCCCGGTTGTAGCTCTAAGAAGACAACAGCTTTTGCAGTGAATGGCACATTTCTATTTGTTTTTAAGTGTAAATAACAGTTTTGTTGCAGTTAGGTTTGTAGCCTTGTAATAATTTATCAGTATGTTCTGCAACTCTGATAAATTATTTTTGATCTGGAATGACTTTCTCTGGACCTGATAGGTAGTCATTGAAATTTCCTCATATCGTGCCTTGCAATGGCTTCACCAACAAGTTGATTTGCTTCTCCGTTGCCCATCCAAATTTTTTTACACGCATGTTCTTAGACATTCCTTATTCGTAAATTTGATGGCATCTATGTAGATGATAAATAACCATGACCTTAACCTATTGTGCTCAGCAATGTGTTTTATCCATGTGGTAGTTGTGTTTTACTCTGGGATCTCTCTGTGGAATTATGCTAATCTTCCGCTTTTTCACCCTAGGCCATCATGAATATACCATCGTGTGTCTGAAGGTGTAATTATACACCTCATATATTTAAACTTGCTTTATGTGCTGATCTAGAAGAACTCTAATACTAAGCAGGATCTAGTTTGTAATTTGTCACAAAGACAGTCTTTAATTCCTCAAAAATGTAGATCTCGAAGTGTTTTCAAGTTAAAATGTCCCTTGACATCCTGAGCATACTGGTAATATTGCCATTTAATGCGTTTGAATTGTTAAATAAATAATGAGTAAGACTTTTGTATTTGTGGTATAGCTGTTTTGTTCAATCTTTTCAAAATATCCATGTATTCATTTTATTCATACGGGTAAACGTCTTTCCTGGAATATTTAGATGTCATATTTGTAAACTGTTTCAGGGTTCCTGTAAATTTGTAATCGTTAAGATGTTTCTATTAACTTGTTCTATATATTGTCCCATGAACCTAAATCTGTCTACAAACCTGATTTTCCTTGAAACTGTTATTTCTTGTTCGTCATTCATGAACCTGTCTACTTTGAAATCCTTGCTGAATGAAATATATTTTTCATCGTAGTTGGGATGAATTTTATCTTCTCATTTAGATCCTTTTAACCTATGTTTTGATTCATAAGTGGCTGTCATAACGAGAGAAGTTAGGAATGAATGATGGTATGTATTTTGGATGTTTACAATTAGGAATGCATTCATTATGTGCTGGACCGCTATATTTGCCTGCTAAGTGACCATGGTCTATAACTGTATCTTCCGTTATTTTTCTCACAGCTGTAAAAATGTTTTGCATCTTCGTTTGTGAACACCAAAGATGTTACATTTGTCGGTTTTAATTTATTTTTTTACAGCAGTGTGTCGCTTTTACTCAATGCATTGTAAAATACTTGAATACAGTCTGTTTCTCTTGATTTATATCTCTTGTGGATTAATATGAGGTGAATGCAAAACCCTGATCGAATATGTTTAACTGTGTTGACTATCCAGTGCATGTCAGATTGTATAGGACCGTTATATGTTGCCTGTGATATGATTGTTGAAAAAGAAGTTTCTGCCAGTGAAGCGATGATACTTTCAAACTCGCAATAAAAACACGAGGAACATTTAATTGATGTAAATAGTTTTTAAGTTTACAACGGAGCCGTCTTCATGCATTATAACTAGAGAGTTCTCTTCATTTACATAGCTTGTTTGTGTCTGGTAATTTTTCTGGAATATTGGAAAAAAAATCAAGCATGTTGTTTTACAGATATGTTTCTGTCCGTGATGTCTGTTTATCTGTGATAACACCAATCATGAAACCTCCTTTTTTGTTCAAAGTATTTATACCTTTCATATTTATAGTCATTAGGACAACCATATTGAAATATGATTAACATGTCAACATGTCTTTTTTATTTTCAGTTATTCTAACCGGCTTGGAGCAATATGGTTAAACTATTCCATAATCATTTACAGATATATCAAATTCATTCTAATTATTTTTAAAATCCTCTATTTTCACCAGACGGCGTTGAAACCGTTGACGGTGTCTATCTATCTAAATTGTATCTGGATGGTCTGTCTAATTGCTGTGGTGTGTTTAACACAAATGTCTCAGCATAAAAGAAACTTAAACCGTCATTATGTTTACACAAATAATAATAATAATAACAATAATGACTTAGTACAGCACCTAATCTTTAGAAGCTCTAAGCGCTTTACAATATTAGTTAACACATAAGGACATATATATGGACACGATTACAAAAAACAAACACCATGAAATTACAAACAAAAAACATGCTGAAAATAATAAGTTAATTAAACATGGTTAAGTCTTAAGTCTGCTCTTGCAGTCGAAAATAGGTGAGTTTTATGGGCACTCTAGAATGAGATCACAGTGTCATTGTGTCCAAGTTCAACAGGCAATTCGTTCCAGCTAGCTGGGCCCTGGTACGCAAAAGAACGTTGTCCGTAAGACTTTGTTTTGATAGTGGGAATAATGAGAATATGAGTGTCGGAGGATTAGCGTAAGTATCTAGAAGGGGTGTACACAAGGGTGAGGCCCGATAGGTATTTTGGACTGGGAACAGTCAACGAAATGTAGCATTGAGAACAGATTTTGTGTTTGATTCTGGAGCAAACAGGTAACCAGTAGAGGGTACATAGCAGGAATACAAACATTTGATTTCTTAACCCATTATGGTTGAGCTTCAGCTGAGTGGTTAATACCTATCTATATGGTTGAGCTTCAGCTGAGTGGTTAATACCTATCTAAGTGCAGTATGTAAATATTAAATTCTGTCAGCATCCATATTGTACATACCCCTAAAGCCTGTTAAAACTTGGTATGCAAAATGTCAAAAATAAACGTTGAATGACATATCCATTTGAACTCTGTTCAATCAGTTTGTTAATTTCGGTTCTTCACCAAAGATTTGTATACTCAGATTGTTCAAGTTCTTGAATGGGTCTCTTCATAAAGTATAATCGAAAAGTCTAATTAATATCCCCTAGTCTCACCGTGTCAGAGAATATAGATTTGTGTTTTAGTAGTTTGTCAATATCAGTAAAATACACTAAATCTGACCGGTCCAGTAATATTCTTTTAGGAATTGTTGATATATTGAGATAAGTGGACATTGACGAGCTGGACGTTTCTCAATATATAATTAATACTAGTGTAAATAATACGTACCCATGAGAATAGACAATTCGAAAAAGCCCAGTATATTAACTACTTTTGTACTTTGTAAATGGCACGCACTCAATAAGTGTAGACGTGGAACAACTGTTGCAACATCAGCTTTAGCAAGACTTCAAATACTGCATTATGTAACATATTTGAAGATAATTTCATGAAAGTTTCTTCCATAATACAGGTACTTCGATCCTATATGTATTATTTCTTTTGGATGAATGAATTTATAGTGGGTAGAGCGGTTGTGAAGACATTAAAGCTATGGATGGAAGACTAGCAGAGCACTAATACAACAGCAGAGGTGCAATTTATCGGTGCGTCACTTTCAGCAGTATCTCAATGTTTGTGGCTCATATGATGTTGCCGATAATTTATATTCAGTTGTATCAAATCTTAATTTTCTCAATGCATAACTAATTAGATTTTTAATATATTTTTGGCTATATTTGCTTGAATATCTTTTGTTGGGAAGCAGCTGTCCTATTTGCAGATTTTGATCGTTTAGACCGAAGAGACATTAGCAGCAACATGCTTTAGTAAATGATCCTTCAATTATTTACCTAGAGTTATATGTATTTTGTCAATTACTTGACTTCAGTCTATATTCTATGAAGCCTCACCACCATACTATCTAAATATTTGGTTATATGGTTCTATGAGGCCTCACCACCAAACTCTCTAAATATTTGGTTATATGGTTCTATGCGGCCTCGCCACCAAACTATCTAAATATTTGGTTATATGGTTCTATGAGACCTCACCACCAAACTATCTAAATATTTGGTTATATGTTCTATGAGGCCTCACCACCATACTATCTAAATATTTGGTTATATGGTTTTATGAGGCCTCACCACCAAACTGTCTAAATATTTGGTTATATGTTCTATGAGGCCTCACCACCAAACTATCTAAATATTTGGTTATATGTTCTATGAGGCCTCATCACCAAACTGTCTAAATATTTGGTTATATGTTCATTGAGGCCTCACCACCAAACTGTCTAAATATTTGGCTATATTGTTCGTTCCTTACTCTTTACTAGCCGGTGGGTTTAAATAACATTTTCCGAAAAGACAAAATTACCTGAGTGGATCTTTGTTCCAATACTTTATCAAAATGAATTTTTGAGGTCCCTCATATTATATTAACTCAACTAAGCTAAATAAATTTTAAGCTTTGCTTAGTATTGGACTTCAATATCAGTTAAAGAGAACCGAATTGTTTACATTGGGAGTGGATAGACAATGGCTGTTTTGTAATAAGGAGATTAAATGTTTAAATCGACATATTTTCGTGGCATCCTTTTGAACATTCACCTTCTGTATCCGTGTATATACTCAAACAACAGTATACATTGTTACTTACCCATTTAAGATAAAGCGTTTGTCAAATGGAAACTCTACTCCCTCCTATATATATATATAACATTTGGGAATGAATGGGTTCCCTTGTCGAGTTTTTAAATGCAAAGATAAAGAATGCTATGAAACTGTTTGCTTTTTATTACTCAGAAATTCGTCTTTTTATTTATTGCAAGTCATGAAGATCAGAGAGTCAGCATGCAAGTCATGACGATCAGACTTCAGCATGCAAGTCATGACGATCAGAGTCAGCATACAAGTCATGATGATCAGAGTTCAGCATGCAAGTCATGACGATCAGAGTCAGCATGCAAGTCATGACGATCAGAGTCAGCATACAAGTCATGACGATCAGAGTTCAGCATGCAAGTCATGACGATCAGAGTCAGCATGCAAGTCATGACGATCAGTCAGCATGCAAGTCATGACGATCAGAGTCAGCATACAATTCATGACGATCAGAGTCAGCATACAAGTCATGACGATCAGAATGAGTATAAGTCATGACGATTAGGGTCAACATACAAGTCATGACGCTTAGAGTTAGCATACAAGTCATGACGATCAGAATCAGCATACAAAAGAAATGTCATATATAATCCCATTACACTGATGAGATATCCATGATTATAAATTATCATATATTTACAAACACAGTTTGCCGATTAAGATATTGCTTATCCTCTTAAGGAAACATCAACCGAAAATGGAAGGTTAAGCAAGATGAAGTCGCATGATGGGTGTGGATCAAAAGAAAGAGGCGAAAAATAATCGAAAAGGACTTGGAATATAATCGGTTACCTTCTGTAAGTATGTGAGCAAAGTAAAGAAAAGGGTGGATCTTAAATCAGAAGAATGTATACACACATGATCTCAAACTGTGTGATATCAGAGTTATCATATTACGTTTCCATGCATATTACAACACAACAAGATATACGCACATGATCCCGAACTGTGTGACATCAGAGTTATCATATTACGTTTCCATGCATATTACAATACAACAAGGTATACGCACATGATCCCGAACTTAATTACACCGGAGGTATCATTTTATGTTTCCATGCAAGTTGAAACCATCACACACACGATCCCGAACTGAGTGACATCGGAAATCTCATATTAAGTTTCCGTGCAAATTAAAACCATTACGTACATGATCCCGAACTGAGTGACATCGGATTTATCATATTATTCTTTAAATCAAATTAAAACCATCACATTCTGGCAAAATATTCAGGCAATTATCACACGACAGATGCGCGAAATTTTATCAAGTTATTGAAGTAAATATTCTTTTTTCAAGAGAATCCCTAGAGAAAGAAAAGCTTCAGCAGTCCGCAAAATTATTTAAA
The DNA here is from genome assembly GCA_029931535.1 of Margaritifera margaritifera. Lineage (NCBI taxonomy): Eukaryota > Metazoa > Mollusca > Bivalvia > Unionida > Margaritiferidae > Margaritifera > Margaritifera margaritifera. Next base: position 1,213,141 of record JAQPZY010001484.1, read on the forward strand.
GAATATGCTCCTGATTTTTGTACCGGAACAAACCCATAGGGTTTTCAAGTTAAATTTCCTTGAATACATGATATGCTTTTCAACGTGAGACGCTGTTAAACATGTGACTTTTGACATTGCTCCAAAGTTTAAGGCGCCAATGTTTTTTTTTCTGTATTCTACAAGTACTTTTTATCGGCTAGTTTAGTTATTCAGGTCCGGGAAGTGCTAATTTTGTTAAAATAAAGTTTGATACATATTTTATCAACGAATTGCACACTTTGGCTAAAGAATTCATTTTTTGCTTCCATTGCTTAATATGATCAAAGTTAGGGGTCAAAGAAAATTCAAAGATACGTGTATAATGTATTTAAAATAAATTTCTGGATACAGAAAAAGAATCACTAATCAGTAAGTAATAGTCAGGAAGTTAGAAGTTTGTTCTTACTATCATAGTCATTAAATGTCTGATGGTATACCTTATCCGAAGAGAAAATTACCTTCTCACCATCATGGAAATAAAGTAATGCACGATTAATCGATTCATTGAAACTCATTAACTTGATTGAGTTACAATTAGGATGACTGAGTTATTTTAAATGATACACTCCATGTACTCTTGTTTAATCTCTAATTGGTTGGCAGTACACACAAACTTCACGAGCTGAAACGGGAGTAGAACGAGTTCTAATTAGAATTCCCCCCCCCCAATGAAGAAATAAAACAAAAAAATATAAATAACAATAAAAATAAATAAATAATTTTTTTTTAAATTTTTTTATTTTTTTTAAAGTTCTATATATCATATATTACTTCCAATATACATCTTGCATGCCATGCCCGGGGGGGGGGGGGGATCACGACATTTCGACCACTGGCAACCATGGTACTGACGAACACAAGGTACAACACTAAGCTATCGTTGCAAGAGGATTCCAAAAATAATGCATTATTTGAAGCAAACCTATTCAGTCATGACTTCTTACGGAATTAGATTTGAGTTTTAGCTTCAGTAACATGTATGATATATATTTATGTCTTACTGATCAATAGGTAAAGCTTTTGTGATTTGGAAAGTGCTATATTTGTGTATGTGTGTGTGTGTGTGCTTGAATGCTTGAATAACAACACTTAACGGTTCTATTTCTTTCTTTGGAAATGTCAGCTCTCTCGTAGCAATTTCTATATATGGATCAACTCAACACATAAACAGTGCATTAGCTTTCATCACACATTTTCTTCTGTAGGTCTTTACAGACAAGCTTGGGATCCGTTCTTTACCCCAATCGTTGTTTATAGTCACTTAAACATTTGACCATTTTTGTTTCTTCCGCCAGAGAAATCGATATAGACGTAGAATATTGCGTCTAATTTTTTAACTGTCCGTAAAATTCAGGCTCGAGTTCCTCTCACGACGCAATAAAATTCAGGCTCGAGTTCCTCTCACGACGCAATAAAGTCGATAAATATGTAACTTGCCATCTCGAATCTTTCTAAACAAAAATCAGTACTTTTACTCGTCTAGACGTAACGGATAGCTAATTCTCTCAGAATCATTTTCGGTGTTCTTTGACATGATATAAATCAATAAATCTCTTACATTAGGTACAATGTGCTGTATAGCAAGAATTCTATCCCTTTGCAAATTGTCAGCCAAGCTTGTATTTTGAAAATTGCAATTTCCTAATTAGGTGAATAAATCAGAAATATGTTGCTCATGTCAATCACACATTTCAGAAAGAACAACTCCATTTTTGATTTTACAGTGAAACATATCTTTGAAAAAGTATATCCATGTCCAATTTCAAGCCCTTTACCCGACGTTTTACGTTTTTCAGTTCTGTTGCGTGTTCCTTTACCTGACGTATTACGTTTCTTAGTGCTCTTGGTTGTTCCTTTAACAGCCGTATTAAGTTTTTCAGTGCTATCGGTTGTTCCTTTATCAGCCGTATTAAGTTTTTCAGTGCTATTAGTTGTTCCTTTAACAGCCGTATTACGTTTTTCAGTGATATCGGTTGTTCTTTTATCAGCCGTATTAAGTTTTTCAGTGCTATTGATTGTTCCTTTACCTGACGTATTAGGTTTTTCAGAGCTATTAGTTGTTCCTTTACCTGACGTATTACGTTTTTTAGTGCTCGTAGTTGTTTCTTTACCCGCCGTATTACGTTTTTCAGTGCTATCGGTTGTTCCTTTATCAGCCGTATTAAGTTTTTCAGTGCTATTGATTGCTCCTTTACCTGACGTATTAGGTTTTTCAGAGCTATTAGTTGTTCCTTTACCTGACATATTACGTTTTTTAGTGCTCTTAGTTGTTCCTTTACCCGCCGTATTACGTTTTTCAGAGCTATTGGTAGTTCCTTTATCAGCCGTATTAAGTTTTTCAGTGCTATTGGTTGTTCTTTTACCTGACGTATGACGTTTTTAAGTACTATTGGTTGTTCTTTTGCCGGACATATACCGTTTATCAGTGATTTGCTATCTGCTGTTGCTTTACCCGCCGTATTGCGTTTTTCTGTTCTATTGGTTTTTCCTTTAACCGCCGTATTACGTTTTTCAGTGCTATCGGTTGTTCCTTTACCCGCCGTATTAAGTTTTTCAGTGTTATTGGTTGTTCTTTTACCTGACGTATTACGTTTTTCAGTGCTATCGGTTGTTCCTTTACCCGCCGTATTAAGTTTTTCAGTGCTATTGGTTGTTCTTTTACCCGACGTATTACGTTTTTCAGTGCTATCGGTTGTTCCTTCACAGAGGTTACAAAAACATCAGGATACATCTGATTACACATCACTTTTTTTTACCGAAATATATCCCTTCCGATAATTTCCTTTTTCTCAATAGCGACAGAAGCAGTTCAAAAATTAAAGCTAGATATTGTAGCCTGTTTCTTACTCTACGAACTTTTCTTACATCCCATAACAAATTTGTTTTCTGTCTAATATGACAACTGGAAGAATAAAGGAGCAAGCTTGATCGTAGAATAATATGAGATTTGTATTATGTTTTTTAAAATTATTATTAATGTCCATGATTAACGCATGTACTGTTTCAATTAATGATAGTTATTAGTGGTAGACTGGCTGGTCATTGAGAATGGTACATACAGTATGAAGATAAAACTCTTTTTGTCAGGCTATTAAGTCATATTTTAGCATTAAGCTTTTCTTCTCAGGTTTCTATTTATTCGGCAATGAGGTATACTAATCAATCAGTAATGATTTCGCTTGTAGACGTAACAACTGACCTTGTGTGTTTAATCATAGTCGGGAATTCTTGCGTGTTTCGTGGGGCACATTGCATGATTTTACCTCTGAGATTACACATTTATTAAGAAATTTCATTTGATGTTCTTTAAATCTCATTTATTTTAAATGAGAAAAGAAGTTTGTGGGAGGCGATTTTGAAAATATGTAATTCTGTTGCTGACAGCAAAAAACGCTTCTCTTGGTTGCCGGGGCCCCAGGTGGCCGAGTGGTCTAAGGCACTCGCCTTTACAGATCACTCACATGTCACCTCTGTCCGCGTGGGTTCGAGTCCTGGCACGGCCAGCGTGGGTATGTGAGAAAGCAGATCAGTAGCTTCCCATGGGTCGGTGGTTCTTCATTAAGTCTTTCCGGGTTCTTCCTCCACTAAACATACTGGCCGCCATGTATAGCCTATCATGTGCTGAAAACCCCACTAAACCAAACCATTTTCTTGGTTGGCCTCGATCTAATCTCTAGCTGAACCTCGAAAGATGTTTTGGAGAAAGGGAACATTGTTATGAATATATTATCAAATATCGATTTTCATTTTATCTTTAAGTTGATTTTTCAGCAAACTTACGCACTTTCGAAAATTCATTTTGTCCCTTTATTTTCAAAGCAGTGTTGGCTTTGCCACTGAATGATGACGCAATTCTCTTTCAGAATTGATAGATTAGATTCACAGCAAGAAACATTATTCAGATGTTTAACTGGTAAATTTGTTTTTGTCCTCTAGACTGAAAATGATTTCCAGATCCACGAGAGCGCTGAATTCAATTCCTACTAATCAGCTGAGCTTAACAAGTTTCATCCGCCTGACATTTCTTAAATTGTCACAGTAGAGCCTACGCTTTCCCCACATCACACACCCTTTCCACAGCTTGCCTTCAGTTCTCTGGGAAAGTTTATATATTCCAGCTCATTATAAAGAAAGATGAAATGGTGCGAACAATTTGTTTTAAGCGATAAAACTTCTACACTAAGGCTGACGACAGTGATTCGATCGAACACTCTTGAGCAAGTATTGTTCGTTTCAAAGAGTAACGGTAAAGGATTGCGCGTCTTTGACGATAACACTCCATATTCTTTTAATGGATATTGATTTATTTAATTGAGGAATAAAAATTTATTTTTGTATAATTATAAAATACACTCACGAATCCATAGAAATGAGAGTTAAGCATGCCTTTTGACGGAAGTGGAGTTAGTCATAATAACAACTTGATATAAACTATAGCGTGTCAACGAATGTGAATTTATTTTAAATTGCTTGTGTGGGTTTCGATATTATGTTTACATCAGACATTTATTGTTCGATACATTTCGACTTTAGGTTTAATTTTATTTTAAAAGGAATACTTTTGATTTCTTTGAGACATATGTTAATCTGTCATGAGACATGCCAATTTGTCCAAGTTTACAACCGGTTTTACTAATTGCATATCTTAGTATTTGAGCTCCACGGTGTAGTACTGAGTTTGTTAATGACCATCAGTCATCTAAATAAAGGGTAAATATTTGCGTAAGGTCGATCAGTTATTCATGTGACAATGCAAAATATTTCTCCATGGTTTTGTTTCTTTTAGAAATGTTTCATGTTGCCTGACATGTACGTTAAATGTAACTTATTTTTAGTAGCTCTGCGAGATATCGCTAATCTGTGAACATTATATCAGATACTGAGAAATTAACAAGTTTATACACCATTCGTAAGCAATCTTCATCACTCGCTGACAATATATGTAGTTAGCATTAAAACAAGAAACATATTGGCTCCTTATTTTAAACTTCAACAAAGACAGCACAACATAAAACAATGCATATTAAACATAAATAAAAGGTAACCCAGTACTATATTATATTATTATATAGTGTTATCTAGTGAGTGTAGAGCCCGAGCCAAAAGGCGAGAGCAATATTTTCAACCAGACAGCATTGTGAAAGAACAGTTCAGGGGCGGATCCAGGGGCGGCGTCGGGTGCGGTGCCGACCCCCCAATCCCCCGAAAAAAGTGCGAAACAACCGAAACATTTCCTACAGTAAGTTTTCTTTACAGTTGGATAGCTAAAATTATGCCCTGGAAACACTTAAAATGAAGAGCTTCCGGGTGCTTTGCCTCCTGGGCCCCCTTAGAGGGTTCCGTAACACAGACCCCTCGCCTATGTGTTTACTTTCCCACTCCCACCTCCTAAACGATATTTCTTGATCCGCCACTGCAGATCCCAAGAAAGAAGGAAATAATAGATTTACATTTTTACATGACGTAATGTGAAGTCGCATGACGTCGACGCATGGGATTGGTGTCCACTGTAATAGTTATCAGAATATAGCTCAGCCATGTCCGTCATTCGTGAAATAACGTCGGAAGAGGTCGTAGGAACACATATTAACTTGATGTGTTCGGTGATTCCCCTCTGGCGGAGTGCACCACATATGTTGCGGCAACAAAGGCCGAGAATGTTTTGATAGTGACTTTGTCTCCTTCCTCTGCCATATTATTCCATGTGAACGAAAGTAGTTTAGAATATAGTCCTCAATGAAGACGAATTACATCCGAGGTTTCTTTCTCGACTTGACGGAAAAGACCGATGATATTCAGGTTGACTGTAACAGCTGGAACAACCGAATGTTACGGAATTATATATCATTTCTATTAAATAAAGGTTTAGTTTTATTAGTTTATAACCTCTGCATTATAGTCTAATAAGTGTCGTTTTGCAGAGTACACATATACGGTAATTTCAATGTGACCCAGTACATTGGTCCTGGGAGAATCAATATTATCGTTTTAAGCATTAGTCATGTCACATGATTCAGCGCGTGGGGTTTGCACTTTTGACCTGACCTGGGTTTCGCAATCCAAGAATGATTCATTTTCTTAACCAGAAGTTAGATACTAAGATCGTAATATTAAGGTGTTGATTTGAGACGGAATAAGAATTTTGTTTGTTTCAATGACGCAGTACTGAAACTATATAATAAGATGTAATCGCAGCGTTCGTCGTTCTACATAGTTTCGTCAGTTTGAGAGGTCTTTAACGAAATTGGTTCTTTGTATGTGATATTCTGCTTCAGACATATTATTATACAGTACATTTTGGATTTAGTACTGCTACTTCAGAAATATTTTCCAGACAGTACATTTTTGGGATTAACTACTGATATTTAAGAATTATACAGCTCCGTTGGAATTATCGGAATCATCTCTAGAACTTGTGTAATATTCTATATTCACAAGGATTACTTGGAATGAATAACAATTGGATATAACTGATTCTTGTTAGCACGCCAACATTTTGGTGGTTTCATTCGAAATATTCCTCATTCGGAATAATTTGGATTAACTTTCGGATCAGTGAACATTAGAACAATTTAGGACTTTTAAGGATATTCTATACTGTAAGTTATTTTTAATTCTTTCACTTTGATTGTTTGCTGAAATATTATTATATTTTAGGAAATTAAATATTTCTGTTTTAAATTTTGAAAGCTTGTTTGAGTCTTTTCTTTTGTTACATCACCCCTAGTCGTAGCACGAAACAATGTATAGCATTCCGGAACCAAGAGGACAAGTGTACTGTCCTGATGCATGTCGTTAACCAATCGGAACTCGATACTTTATCGTATGATCATGTATTAAAAATAAAGACAGATTCCGTATGATTTTGGCAGCATCGAATATTGACGACAGATAGAGATAAGATTAGTACTTGATGTGGAGGCACCGTATTTACAAAACTCCTCGATTAGAGTGTCCACTAAAACTCAGATATTGTTTCTATTGTTAGCATAGAAGTTGTGCAATTTTCATAAAACAAAGTACCAATGATTAGAAACATTATCATTATAGATTTACAATTGTAAGTTTTGGCATATTAATCGATTCAGTCATTATTAAGCAATCAAAACTGGGTATGAGTGTACACTCAATTAATTCAGTCATCATTAAGCAATCAAAACTAAGTGTGAGTGTACACTCAATCGATTCAGTCATCATTAAGCAATCAAAACTAGGTATGAGTGTACTCTCAATCGATTCAGTCATCATTAAGCAATCAAAACTGGTTATGAGGGTACACTCAATCGATTCAGTCATCATTAAGCAATCAAAACTGGTTATGAGGGTACACTCAATCGATTCAGTCATCATTAAGCAATCAAAACTGGGTATGAGTGTACACTCAATCGATTCAGTCATCATTAAACAATCAAAACTAAGTGTGAGTTTACACTCAATCGATTCAGTCATCATTAAGCAATCAAAACTGGTTTTGAGTGTACTCTCAATCGATTCAGTCATCATTAAGCAAACAAAACTGGGTATAAGTGTACACTCAATCGATTCAGTCATCATTAAGCAATCAAAACTGGTTATGAGTGTACTCTCAATCGATTCAGTCATCATTAAGCAATCAAAACTGGGTATGAGTGTACACTCAATCGATTCAGTCATCATTAAGCAATCAAAACTGGGTATGAGTGTACACTCAATCAATTCAGTCATCAGTAAGCAATCAAAACTGGGTATGAGTGTACACTCAATCGATTCAGTCATCATTAAGCAATCAAAACTGGGTATGAGTGTACACTCAATCGATTTAGTCATCATTAAGCAAGCAATCAAAACTGGTTATGAGTGTACACTCAATCGATTCAGTCATCATTAAGCAAGCAATCAAAACTGGTTATGAGTGTACACTCAGTCGATTCAGTCATCATTAAGCAATCAAAACAAGGTATGAGTGTACACTCAATCGATTCAGTCATCATTAAGCAATCAAAACTGGGTATGAGTGTACACTCAATCGATTTAGTCATCATTAAGCAAGCAATCAAAACTGGTTATGAGTGTACACTCAATCGATTTAGTCATCATTAAGCAAGCAATCAAAACAAGGTATGAGTGTACACTCAATCGATTTAGTCATCATTAAGCAATCAAAACAAGGTATGAGTGTACACTCAATCGATTTAGTCATCATTAAGCAATCAAAACTAAGTGTGAGTGTACACTCAATCGATTTAGTCATCATTAAGCAATCAAAACTAAGTGTGAGTGTACACTCAATCGATTCAGTCATCATTAAGCAATCAAAACTAAGTGTGAGTGTACACTCAATCGATTTAGTCATCATTAAGCAAGCAATCAAAACTGGTTATCAGTGTACACTCAATCGATTCAGTCATCATTAAGCAATCAAAACTGGGTATGAGTGTACTCTCAATCGATTCAGTCATCATTAAGCAATCAAAACTGGTTATGAGTGTACACTCAATCGATTCAGTCATTATTAAGCAATCAAAACTGGTTTTGAGTGTACTCTCAATCGATTCAGTCATCATTAAGCAATCAAAACTGGGTATGAGTGTACTCTCAATCGATTCAGTCATCATTAAGCAATCAAAACTGGTTATGAGTGTACACTCAATCGATTCAGTCATCATTAAACAATCAAAACTAAGTGTGAGTGTACACTTAATCGATTCAGTCATCATTAAGCAATCGAAACTGGGTATGAGTGTACACTCAATCGATTCAGTCATTATTAAGCAATCAAAAACTGGTTTGGAGTGTACTCTCAATCGATTCAGTCATCATTAAGCAATCAAAACTGGTCATGAGTGTACACTCAATCGATTCAGTCATCATTAAGCAATCAAAACTGGGTATGAGTGTACACTCAATCAATTCAGTCATCAGTAAGCAATCAAAACTGGGTATGAGTGTACATTCAATCGATTCAGTCATCATTAAGAAGTCAAAACTGGTTATGAGTGTACACTCAATCGATTCAGTCATCATTAAGCAATCAAAACTGGGTATGAGTGTACACTCAATCAATTCAGTCATCATTAAGAAGTCAAAACTCTTTATGAGTGTACACTCAATCGATTCAGTCATCATTAAGCAATCAAAACTGGGTATGAGTGTACACTCAATCGATTCAGTCATCATTAAGCAATCAAAACTAAGTGTGAGTGTACATTCAATCGATTCAGTCATCATTAAGCAATCAAAACTGGGTATGAGTGTACACTCAATCGATTCAGTCATCATTAAGCAATCAAAACTGGGTATGAGTGTACACTAAATCGATTCAGTCATCATTAAGCAATCAAAACTGGTTACCAGTGTACACTCAATCGATTCAGTCATCATTAAGCAATTGAAACTGGGTATGAGTGTACACTAAATCGATTCAGTCATCATTAAGCAATAAAAACTGGGTATGAGTGTACACTCAATCGATTCAGTCATCATTAAGCAATCAAAACTAAGTGTGAGTGTACATTCAATCGATTCAGTCATCATTAAGCAATCAAAACTGGTTTTGAGTGTACTCTCAATCGATTCAGTCATCATTAAGCAAACAAAACTGGGTATAAGTGTACACTCAATCGATTCAGTCATCATTAAGCAATCAAAACTGGTTATGAGTGTACTCTCAATCGATTCAGTCATCATTAAGCAATCAAAACTGGGTATGAGTGTACACTCAATCGATTCAGTCATCATTAAGCAATCAAAACTGGGTATGAGTGTACACTCAATCAATTCAGTCATCAGTAAGCAATCAAAACTGGGTATGAGTGTACACTCAATCGATTCAGTCATCATTAAGCAATCAAAACTGGGTATGAGTGTACACTCAATCGATTTAGTCATCATTAAGCAAGCAATCAAAACTGGTTATGAGTGTACACTCAATCGATTCAGTCATCATTAAGCAAGCAATCAAAACTGGTTATGAGTGTACACTCAGTCGATTCAGTCATCATTAAGCAATCAAAACAAGGTATGAGTGTACACTCAATCGATTCAGTCATCATTAAGCAATCAAAACTGGGTATGAGTGTACACTCAATCGATTTAGTCATCATTAAGCAAGCAATCAAAACTGGGTATGAGTGTACACTCAATCGATTTAGTCATCATTAAGCAAGCAATCAAAACTGGTTATGAGTGTACACTCAATCGATTTAGTCATCATTAAGCAAGCAATCAAAACAAGGTATGAGTGTACACTCAATCGATTTAGTCATCATTAAGCAATCAAAACAAGGTATGAGTGTACACTCAATCGATTTAGTCATCATTAAGCAATCAAAACTAAGTGTGAGTGTACACTCAATCGATTTAGTCATCATTAAGCAATCAAAACTAAGTGTGAGTGTACACTCAATCGATTCAGTCATCATTAAGCAATCAAAACTAAGTGTGAGTGTACACTCAATCGATTTAGTCATCATTAAGCAAGCAATCAAAACTGGTTATCAGTGTACACTCAATCGATTCAGTCATCATTAAGCAATCAAAACTGGGTATGAGTGTACTCTCAATCGATTCAGTCATCATTAAGCAATCAAAACTGGTTATGAGTGTACACTCAATCGATTCAGTCATTATTAAGCAATCAAAACTGGTTTTGAGTGTACTCTCAATCGATTCAGTCATCATTAAGCAATCAAAACTGGGTATGAGTGTACTCTCAATCGATTCAGTCATCATTAAGCAATCAAAACTGGTTATGAGTGTACACTCAATCGATTCAGTCATCATTAAACAATCAAAACTAAGTGTGAGTGTACACTTAATCGATTCAGTCATCATTAAGCAATCGAAACTGGGTATGAGTGTACACTCAATCGATTCAGTCATTATTAAGCAATCAAAACTGGTTTGGAGTGTACTCTCAATCGATTCAGTCATCATTAAGCAATCAAAACTGGTCATGAGTGTACACTCAATCGATTCAGTCATCATTAAGCAATCAAAACTGGGTATGAGTGTACACTCAATCAATTCAGTCATCAGTAAGCAATCAAAACTGGGTATGAGTGTACATTCAATCGATTCAGTCATCATTAAGAAGTCAAAACTGGTTATGAGTGTACACTCAATCGATTCAGTCATCATTAAGCAATCAAAACTGGGTATGAGTGTACACTCAATCAATTCAGTCATCATTAAGAAGTCAAAACTCTTTATGAGTGTACACTCAATCGATTCAGTCATCATTAAGCAATCAAAACTGGGTATGAGTGTACACTCAATCGATTCAGTCATCATTAAGCAATCAAAACTAAGTGTGAGTGTACATTCAATCGATTCAGTCATCATTAAGCAATCAAAACTGGGTATGAGTGTACACTCAATCGATTCAGTCATCATTAAGCAATCAAAACTGGGTATGAGTGTACACTAAATCGATTCAGTCATCATTAAGCAATCAAAACTGGTTACCAGTGTACACTCAATCGATTCAGTCATCATTAAGCAATCGAAACTGGGTATGAGTGTACACTAAATCGATTCAGTCATCATTAAGCAATCAAAACTGGGTATGAGTGTACACTCAATCGATTCAGTCATCATTAAGCAATCAAAACTAAGTGTGAGTGTACATTCAATCGATTCAGTCATCATTAAGCAATCAAAACTGGTTATGAGTGTACACTCAATCGATTCAGTCATCATTAAACAATCAAAACTAAGTGTGAGTGTACACTTAATCGATTCAGTCATCATTAAGCAATTTAAACTGGGTATGAGTGTACACTCAATCGATTCAGTCATTATTAAGCAATCAAAACTGGGTATGAGTGTACACTCAATCGATTCAGTCATGATTAAGAAGTCAAAACTGGTTATGAGTGTACACTCAATCAATTCAGTCATCATTAAGAAGTCAAAACTCTTTATGAGTGTACACTCAATCGATTCAGTCATCATTAAGCAATCAAAACTGGGTATGAGTGTACACTCAATCGATTCAGTCATCATTAAGCAATCAAAACTAAGTGTGAGTGTACATTCAATCGATTCAGTCATCATTAAGCAATCAAAACTGGGTATGAGTGTACACTCAATCGATTCAGTCATCATTAAGCAATCAAAACTGGGTATGAGTGTACACTAAATCGATTCAGTCATCATTAAGCAATCAAAACTGGTTATCAGTGTACACTCAATCGATTCAGTCATCATTAAGCAATCGAAACTGGGTATGAGTGTACACTAAATCGATTCAGTCATCATTAAGCAATAAAAACTGGGTATGAGTGTACACTCAATCGATTCAGTCATCATTAAGCAATCAAAACTAAGTGTGAGTGTACATTCAATCGATTCAGTCATCATTAAGCAATCAAAACTGGTTATGAGTGTACACTCAATCGATTCAGTCATCATTAAACAATCAAAACTAAGTGTGAGTGTACACTTAATCGATTCAGTCATCATTAAGCAATTGAAACTGGGTATGAGTGTACACTCAATCGATTCAGTCATTATTAAGCAATCAAAACTGGTTTTGAGTGTACTCTCAATCGATTCAGTCATCATTAAGCAATCAAAACTGGTTATGAGTGTACACTCAATCGATTCAGTCATCATTAAGCAATCAAAACTGGGTATGAGTGTACACTCAATCAATTCAGTCATCAGTAAGCAATCAAAACTGGGTATGAGTGTACATTCAATCGATTCAGTCATCATTAAGCAATCAAAACTGGTTATCAGTGTACACTCAATCGATTCAGTCATCATTAAGCAATCAAAACTGGTTATGAGTGTACACTCAATCGATTCAGTCATCATTAAGAAGTCAAAACTCTTTATGAGTGTACACTCAATCGATTCAGTCATCATTAAGCAATCAAAACAAGGTGTGAGTGTACACTCAATCGATTCAGTCATCATTAAGCAATCAAAACTAAGTGTGAGTGTACATTCAATCGATTCAGTCATCATTAAGCGATCAAAACTGGGTATGAGTGTACACTAAATCGATTCAGTCATCATTAAGCAATCAAAACTGGTTATCAGTGTACACTCAATCGATTCAGTCATCATTAAGCAATCGAAACTGGGTATGAGTGTACACTAAATCGATTCAGTCATTATTAAGCAATAAAAACTGGGTATGAGTGTACACATAAGATGAAGAAGTTTGTGAATACAGGGTCAGTTCTGACATTTGGATGATATTTTCCCCATCACACAGGACAAAGGTGATTTCTATAGGATGTGGAGTAGAGACTAAGAATGCTTGGTGGTATATGCGAATTCCATTACTGAAGGTGTGGTATAAGAAAGATTATTACATTTCTAAATTTTTAGGGATAAACATTTTGGTTGTAAGAAAAATGGGAACATATGGCTTGGATATATTTGTAAAGTATTGATAAAAAGCTGAACATTTGGCATATATGTCTGTGACGTGTGTATGCTAAAAAGGACAGTTGACATATATGTCTGTGACGTGTGTATGCTAAAAAAGACAGTTGACATAGAAGTTTGTGACTGACGTGTGTATGCTTAATAAAGTTTAAAATGGTACAAGTAAACAAAGCACTTTTGGATAGGTTGGTTTGAATAGGTTGGTTTGGGTTTCGCCAGATTTCATTTAGGTTGCTATTTTTAGAGATGATCCTAGCAAAAGTCAGGTAGAGTCGGCCTTCAACTATAATATGATCCTCCTAGATCCACGACACAAGTGGATAGAGCTCTTCCTTTGATGACGATATGGAATAATAAAAACTCCATAATTATTGAGGGTAAGTAAGGTCTTCCGTTGAAAAATGCAGAGTTTCGGAGCAAAGTATTTTGCTGGTATATTGATATGTTTCGACCATCGAAAACTATAATTATGAGCGAACGTGTGATTAACGTTTTACCATATACAGTGAATTCATTCAGTTTTTCTTTCTGAGGGCGATGTTTCATTTTGGCTATATGTGCAGTGTGTCATATTTTTGGACATATACAATATATCAATCCACTGGCGTTTAGAATCTAATGATTTTTGAAAAAGACTGTAGAGACTGAATTATACAGCTAGGCTGACAACAAGGGCAGTTCACAGTATGTAGAATTTAATGACTGCATAGACTGAATTAGATGGCTAGACTGACAACAACAGCAGTTCCCAACATGTAGAATCGAATGACTGTATAGACTGAATTAGACGGCTTGGCTGACAACGACAGCAGTTCACAACATATAGAATCGAATGACTGTATAGACTGAATTAGACGGCTTGGCTGACAACGACAGCAGTTCACAACATATAGAATCGAATGACTGTATAGACTGAATTAGACGGTTTGGCTGATAACAAGTGAAATTCCCAACATGTAGAATTTAATGACTGTATAGACTGAATTAGACGGTTTGGCTGACAAGGGCAGTTCACAACAGTGGTCGACTTGGGTAGATGGATGTAAATTAGAATTATATTCCACTTATTACCACAATTGCATTGGTTATTATTTTGATGCCTTATATATTAAATATCTCAAACAAAATTGGCCCATAGAGTTTAATAAAAACTTTATAAAACCTGTTTAAAGAGACTATATATTTTGCCTCTACTTCAGTCGAAACTTCATCAGTATTACCTTCCATTGCGCTGATTACTTTTTCTGAGTTTATGTTTGAAGTTGTACGTATATCATTTATAACAACGCAATCTTTGTAGTGTGTACTCTTTGAGCATGTACATGACCATGACTATAAATTATTGAATTCAAATGAACTGAGTATTTGTTTTAGTTTTTCTCTCAAATGAAAATAAGTTTAAAATATTTTTGTATCATTAATGAAGCATAAGATTAATTTCCAATGGCAATGCTTTAGAGGTAGTGACACTTATCATAGTTTATAAATGGATTATCAAGTCAAAGGCTGATTTCAAATTGTACAAGTTAATACGGCAGTAACACGATTATAATTTGTACCGGAATTTTGCTTTTCATTTGTTTAAATGCATTACAGATACAAATTCATCCGTTTGACACTCTATTTCATTTATGAACACCCCAAAATGTATTTGTATTACCGTCTAATGATTCGACTGAATGACAATGTCATAGTTTACCCCTCCCCCACCCCCAATCCCATCCTGTAGCACACCTATAGGGTTTGTCACGTGTGTGACACCATGCATACATAGGTCTATTTATTGTCAATTTCGTCAGACAAAGCATTATCACATACAGAAGTATATTTATGAAAAACTAACACCTCCAGCAGTCCGCTTCAATCAAAAGTTTGATCAAAAGGTTAGTTGTGTGCTGGTCAAAATCGTTTAAATGAATACCTTTATTATATCAGAGTTACATGTTCATATTTCGACCGGACAACAACCTGATGTATATAAATCTAAAACATTTAATTTGAGCACAGTGTCATGGTAAAATAGTGACGGTTTTAAATTGCACATAAATGGGTATCGTATTTTCATTTGGACATACTAAAACTGATTCGGTGTTCTTTAAGAAGTGGTTAAAACAGAGCATTCTAAGATTGGATGTACTTAATCATATGTGTGTGTGTGTGTGTGTGTGTGTATTGTTATGTATATTTAATCTATAATATGTGTTTAAAATTTGTCCATGATGATAAGTTGCACTTTAGATTCTGGTCACTTGTAAACAGAATGTTTACAAGCATTTCAGTTCAAGGTCAGTCTTGTTAACAGTTAGACTAAAATTTTTTCCATTGGATTGCTTCACATCCTGTTATGATATAGGTCAAGTGAAAATGTCTATAAATAGGGATTCGATAAACAAATAATTCATTCCTGTTTAAATCAGTCTGTGGGAATCCATTTTAGATTAGATTATACAGTATGTGCCTTTTATTAAGACCTAGAGTCGTAACAGAAAGTGGGGGGCTCGTCGTTGATCTGAGTTTCTCTGAAACATTTCAGATATATTAACAATTCCTTTTAAAATTTAAATTGACTTTGTTTCGGAATTTTCATTGTACCTGGTAAAGATTTTTAATTCACAGATTTTTAGTGCAATCAGAAATCATTCACAATGGCATCTAATGTTGAGAACTATGTTTAAATCCTAACCAGGTAGGGTTAGAGTCTATGAAAAAGAATGAGTTGCTCCAGCTTGCCATGCATTATGATCTTTCTGAAGCGAAATCATCTTTAACAAGCACGAGCTCAGGAATATTTTGATTCAGTATTCGGTGGGAAAGGAAATTTTGGATAATAGTGCTTTGGGTTAGATTGTGAAAGCTGTATCTGGTTTTGATAGAAAATTAAGGAAATTACAGATAAAAAATCAGATGGAACTGGAATTAAAAAGCGTCTACTTCAGAGAGCAAAGGAAATGCAAATTCAGAGAGAGAGAGAGAGAGAGAGATAAAGCGGAGAGGGAAATGAAGGAGAGGCAGATGCACAGAGAGAGAGAGAGAGAGAGAGAGAGAGAGAGAGAGAGAGAGAAGAAAGAGGAGAGGGAAATGCAGATGCTGAGAGAGAGAGAGAAAGAAAGAAAGAAAGAAAGAAAGAGGAGAGACAGATGCAGAGAGAATAAAGGGAATTGCAATATATAATAAAAGAATTAGAACTGGCAAGCGGAGCATCCACCCTCCTCCCTTTACACACAAGTTCAGGACTTGATGTCACCAGATATATTAGGTTAGTATCCCCTTTTCGGGAAAAAGAAGTAGATAAATACTTTCTTCACTTTGAGAAAATTTTTGAAAACTTGAAATGGCCAAGAGAGCATTGGACTATATTATCACAAAGTGTACTTATTGGCAAAGCTCGTGAAGTCTACACTTCACTGTCAGTACAACAGAGTGCTGATTATGATGTGGTTAAGGAATATATCTTCAAGAGTTATGAGCTGGTACCTGAGGCATATCGACATGGTTTAGGAATTTTAGAAATGAAATTGGACAAACCCATGTCGAATTTGCATCGGAAAAAGAACAACTGTTTGATAGGTGCTGCTCACCTAAGAAGGTTGATAAAGATTACGATAACCTTAGGCAGCTCGTATTAATTGAAGAGTTCATGAAGTGCATTCATAGTGTTGTCAAGACCTACCTTAATGAGAAAAAAAGTGGAAACTTTGGAAATTCTGACGCATGGTTGATGATTATTAATTTAACTCACAAAAGTTTAATTTCTCAGTAAGTCTACCTCTCAGCAGGGTTTCCGTAAAAAAACCCATCTCAGTCTCATACGAGTATTTCTAAATTTCAATCCGGTACAATTTTTAGGAATCAACCATCGGATAATACTGATCAGAAATCATTATCTCTTCCTATGTGCACTTATTGTAAAAACAATGGCCACGCCATTTCTGATTGCTACAGGTTGAAAAGTAAGCAACAGAATAAAGACAGAGCTATTCGAAATGCTCTTATTTCAAACAGGTCATGGTCACGGTCTTCTATTGAAGGCAATACATTTGTGGGATCAAACAAAGCACATTCTGATTCTATTTGGGAGACTTATGAACCATTCATGTCAGAAGGATCTGTATCACTTATTGGTGATTCTGGTAAATCTATCCCTATTAAAATATTAAGGGACACAGGAGCTACTCAGAGTCTTTTGTTATCAGGTACTTTGCCTTTGTTTGAGAAGTCTTCTTCTAGTGAAAGTGTACTTATTCAGGGAGTAGAGTGCGGTTATGTAAATGTTCCTCTCCATTGTGTCAATTTGGCATCAGACTTAGTTTCCGGACCTTAAACTGTTGGGGACGTGACTTCTTTACCTATAGAAGGTATCCATTTGTTCCTAGGCTATGACCTAGCTGGAGATAAGGTCGTGGTTATTCCATCCACTTGTAACTGACAAGCCTTGTTGGGGTCAAATAGTTGATCCTATTTAGATTGAAATCCCTGATTTGTATCCTGCTTGTGCAGTTACCAAAGCTATGGAAAAAAGAGTTTTCGAGAATGATGTTGATTGGGAAATTATTCCTTTAGCTGACACATGTATTCGTCAGTCTTTTGGTGAGGTCACCTTTTGTCCTGGTATTGATCAATCAAAAGGTATTGATCACACGGATCTTCTTTTTGCTACTCATTCTCTCTATCCCAATCAGGGTGGCAAAAGACAGACTCTCGTTGTCGAACAGAAACAAGATCCTGAGATCTCCTGTTTGTTTCAGGGGGCTATTGGTGAAACTGAAGCCACACAAGTTCTAGTGTGTTACTTTGTAACAAATGGGGTCCCTATGAGAAAATGGAGACCACATGAGGTACCAGATGGTGACGAGTGGTCGCTGAGCTATCAAATTGTCGTTCTGAGGTCATATGGACAGAAAATTCTTAGTCTAGCCCATGAAACTCCCTTGGCTGGTCATTTAGCAGTCAATACGACTTATCACAAGATCTTGAATTATTTGTATTGGCAGAAACTTAAAAAAGATGTTTCTAAATACTGTCGATCTTCGCACACTTGTCAAATGGTAGACAAAAACAATCAGAAGATACCTAAGGCTCATCTGCAATTTATTCCTGCTTTTGACGAACTATTTAGCAGAATAATGGTAGACTGTGTTGGTCCCTTACCTAAGACCAAGTCAGACGACCAATACCTGTTTGATTATAATGTGTGCGTCTACAAGATTTCCAGATGCAATTCATTTGAGAAATAGTAAAACTAAAACCATTGTGAAAGCTTGGTAAAGTTATTTACACTTGTTGGCCTTCCCAAATCTATCCAGCCTGATCAAGGGTCAAATTTTATGTCAGGAATTTTCCAACAAGTTATGCATGAATTAGGCATCCAACAGTTTAAATCTTCTGCCTATCACCCTGAAAGTCAAGGGGCTTTGGAAAGATTTCATCAAACTTTGAAGAATATGATTCTATAATATTGCTTTGATACAGGAAAAGATTATGATGAGGGTGTCTGTTTGCTGTTAGGGAATCATTTCAAGAATCATTGGGTTTTAGTCCTTTTGAACTTGTTTCTGGACATACTTTCCGGGGACCATTGAAGTTATTGAAAGAGAAACGTCTTTCAAATGAAGATTCAAAGATTAATCTTCTTGACTATGTCTCAGATTCAAATATAAGTTGTCAAAGGCTTGTGAAGTAGCAGGAACCAATCTTCACTCTACTCAGTCCGAAATGAAATTAAAGTATGAAAGGAATTTTCAGCCTGGGGATAAAGTGATGGCTCTCTTTCCCATACATCAAAATCCTCTTCGAGCTAAATCGTGTGGTCCTTATACAGTTGAAAAGGAAGTAAATGACTTAAATTATATCATTAACACTCATGAGAAGCGGAAACAGAAACAACTAAATATGTTAAAGGAGTATTTTGACAGAGATAGCACAGTTGCTTATTCAATTAATTTATTGGTACCTGTCCCACACAGCGATGATGTAACGATGGAATGCAATCTGACCGTAAGGACTCTGGTTTAACCAAACTTCAGAATTCATAGATATTAAACAATCTGGACCAGAATAGTTCACATCTACAACAACAGAAATGAAATGAACTAAAACAGCTATTACATGAGTATGAGCACTTGTTTCCTGATGTTCCAACACGAACAAACAAAATCTACCATGACGTTGATATTGTAGATTCTACACCTGTGAAACAGCATCCTTGCAGGATGAATCTTCTCAAGCAGAAATATTTGAAAAAAGAAATAAAATATTTACTGGAGAATGATTTTATCGAACCAAGTAAAAGTAACTGGAGTTCACCATGTATTCTTGTGCCTAAACCAGATAATACATTGTGCATGTGTACTGGTTGTAGAAAATTCAACAGTGTCATCAATACTGATTCATTTCCAATACTAAGAATGGATGATTGCATGGATAAAACTGGAAATGCGAAATATGTCACCAAGTTTGACCTTTTAAAAGGATTCTGGCAAATTGCACTCACGGAAAGAGCAAAATAAATTTCGGCATTTGCAACTCCAGATGGGCTTTATCAGTATAAAGTGATGCTCTTTGGAATGAAAAATTCTCCGTCAACATTCCAACGTCTAATAAACAGGTTAACATCTGATCTAGATAATTGTGACGTGTTCATCGATGACGTCATCATCTAGAACGACACCTGGGAAAATCACTTGGAAACCATTCGGAAATTCTTTGATCGACTCAGTGATTGCAGTGGCACTCTCACGTAGATAGAAGTACCATATTGCTTTATTATGTGTATATTTTGTGTAATTCAGCTGAGTGTCATTCATAAGACATTTTGCTATGTAATTTTGATTATCATAGTGTCATATGCATATTTGACAAATATGTAAAAGAAAGCTTTATTGCATAAATCTTTTTGTTTCTTAATGAGGGGAGGTGTTATATATATTTAATCTATAAATGTGTGTTTAAATTTTGTTAATGATGGTAAGTTGTACTTTAGATTCTGGTCACTTGTAAAGAGAATGTTTACAAGCATTTCAGTTCAAGGTCAGTCTCGTTTACAGTTAGACTTTTTTTTCATTGGATTGCTTCAAATCCTGTTATGATATAGGTCAAGTGAAAATGTGTATAAATAGGGATTCGGTAAACAAATAATTCATTCCTGTTTAGATCTCTGTGGGAATCCATTTGAGATCAGATTTTACAGTTTGAGCCGTTGAAATCAGATATAATTCGAGATAAATTAATTATTTAATATTCATTGGAAATACTAAAGTGCTCATTTTTCTTTTGAATTAATACATTACTCTGAACTTTTGTGAACTCATTCAAAGACATTCTGGAATATATCATTGTGTTATATCAAGACATTCAAGAGTATTGAAACTCATTCGAAAGATTTTATATTTTTGGACTTGTGATTAGGACATTTAGGATTATTTGGAATTTGATGCACAATATTGTAAGTATCTATTGAATTTCACTTTGTATTGTAGGGAAATAAATTGCTTGTTGATATTACTTATATTGTTTGTTTCACTTTCCTTCTTTCTGTTACATATATTTAAGTATATATATATATATATATATATATATATATATATATATATATATATATATATATATATATATATATATATATACACACAAATACTGATAACGACGCAGATTCAAAACGGTTTCCCAACGTTTCGAGCTAAACAAGCTCTTCGTCAGGGAAACAAAACAGTATACAGATACAAAACAGACACGAAACACAAAATCTAAGAGAAATTCTGGACTCCTTCATGTGTTAAAATCACTAGAGGGAATTTACAACAAGAGATATAATAAAAAGTTGTGCCACAATAATAATAATAAACGGTAATATATAGGTGAGAAAGTTAAAATTCGTTCCAAGCATGAATCAAACCCATGCCACGAGTAACGACAACTATCGCCTAGCTCTCATGTACCAGTGCCACAACCCACACGGCCATGCGCTCATCCCCCACAAGGATAGAACAAGGTTGAAAGTAAGGACTGTTATAATAAGTAGATCTGACAGGCACATATAAAGGTTCATATTACGGTGACGCTTGGAATTTCCCATCCACTTATTTTTAGCAACCTATCAGATAACAAATTGCATTTTATGTTAGGGAGAGTTATTGTTCGAAACCTTATGTTCCAAAATGACGTGTATAACTTTAATAAATGTGAAAGCTGTAATTTGATTGGTAAATCAAACGATCAAGAGAACATGGTCTTGAATCGGTGTCCGTCAAATTTCCGTTATGTCGGATATGTCAATTTTAAGCAGATTGTTTATCAATCCTACGTCTCATCATCGTATCAAAACTTGTGGATTATAGTCTTGAATTGAAAAGAGGAATTTTGATTGAGCAATACCATTGCCATAGCAAAACTGAATAGTCATTTTAGGCCTGGGATTTAAAAAAATCAAACATATAGCAAGAAGAATGTTGCGAACAAGTCAAGACCCGAGTCAATGTGTTAATTAATCTGAAAATAATATATTCTGATATCCAGTCTGTATTATTATTTTTTCACCAATCAGTAAGACTTCTTTAATCGTGTCATTCTTTTATGTTTAAAAGTCGTAATGGTATCAAGCATGCGAAAAGGAGAAGTAGGGACTGAGTATGAATGCTGGAAATCATCCCGTTTTTGTTCAAAGTGACAAAACTAAAATGCTGCGTAATCGTTTGCCCCCCCCCCCCCCCTCTTCCAAAACAGTGTACGAATTTTCTTTAGAAGGCTGTCTTCTGACAATTTTGCCTCTCACGTGCGTGAAACCGGTATTCGCTTGTCCCAATTCTTGGTCAGATGCTAGACTACACAAAAAACAATCAAATACAGCAGCAAGAAAAGTATAGTATCTGGTAATAATCATAGAGCTTAAAGTCTGTGAATTCTTCAATGCCAAGATCTTGGCAGGCTAAATATACCTAATAGAAAATGGAAATATAAGCCTGGACGAAACATGCTTTAAAATCCGGGCACAGCTATGGCTTGTTTGTTGCATGTGAGAGCAATTATCTTACTAAATCTGATACAATTTAAGATATAAGCCCTTTGATTACAAATTGAAAACTATAAATCTCATTCTTAAGCTTTATACCACTTAAAGAAGAAGTGTAATTTATGTGACATTTCTATATACTGGTCGATGCGTGAGAAAAATCTAAAGAGATAAGTTCACTACGTCATGTATAAAAACGATAACTTTCAAAATAGTAGCATTGATTAGTTTAATGGGGGTGACTATTATCAACCGAATAAAACTTCCGGTAGGAGAGTTTCGCATATAAAAATCACGAAATCCTCGTATGCGTTTGCATAAAAAACGGTGATAAAAAAAAATAAAAAAATAAAAAAATAAAAATCAAACTGACAGATTCTTCTTGAATGTATGGTCTTTTCAAACTCTGTCATGTTAGACGTACCATGGTTCTTTTCATAGTCTGGCACTATTCGTAATGTAAATCGAACAAAGTTTAGACAGCAAGACTTATAATTAGAAAAGTTTACATATCACGTTGAAGACTCACTTGAACTTAAAGAATGTTTTGCTATTTCATGACTGTGATTGGTTGATATTTGTATGGTTCAGTCAAGTTAGGTTCCATTTCTTAAAGAACTAATAAGATTTGGGGCAAGTATGTGGAAAGAAAGAAAAAAAGATAGACAGACTGACAGAAAGAAAATGAAGAATTCATCTATTTAAAAAAATAAAGAGCTTGGTACGTACAGAAGCATTAGATGGATTAACTGCACACCAAAAACGCATTTAAAACTATTGATAACATATCTGCGTGTTGCCATGTTTTTAAAACAATATTTGGCTGAAAAAATAAAAGCAATGCACTGGCATGAAAGCAATTTTTTTGTGTCATCCTTCGCCAGCAAACAAGTAGTACATTCTGCACTATCCATATTATGGCAGGCATATCTTTTACTCTTTTGCATGTCTCTGTAATGGACAGTCAATGTACATGTATACAATATTTCTGGTGGTTCTAATGGCAGACTTCCTACTTTCTCATATATTTCGTAGACAATATCCTTCTTTATTTTGGTCTCCAATTTAGCTCAACAGGGACTTATATGTTAGTCTTTTATCTGGAGGGGTCGCGGGTGGCCGAGTGGTCTAAGGCACTAGCATATACAGGTCACTCACACATCTCACCTCTGTCCGCGTATCGAGTATCGGCTCGACCAACGTGAGTATATGAGAAAGCTTTCCAGTAACTTTCCATGGATTGGTGGCTCCTATCATGTGCTGAAAAATGGCGTTGAACCCTACAAAACTAAAACCTTTTATCTGGAAAGAGAGCAACTTGTCATACATCGTTGACAAATTAAAATGTTGAGAGAACCCCCACTCCACCCCCAACTCCAGAATCTGTGGCTTTTGTCAGACAAAAATTGATGGACTTGGGATCGCCGTAAAAAAAATTTTGGATTTCGAAGATTTAGAGTTATATTAGCTAATTAATGCGTAAGAAACACATTGATACAAATATAAGCTTTTCAAATAGATTGAGGGCTCCGCTGTATTCAGTTCTTTGTTTTCTTTGGAAAGAAAGAAACTTTAGTTTAAAAAAAACTATTGGTAGGGAGTAGGAAAAGTAGGTCAGGCAATCTATTTGAACCAAGATTATTCTTTTCACGTTAAGCAGGTGTAGAATAACTTTATTGTGGGTTTGTTATTTTATTTTATTTTATTTTTATTCTTTTCATTCTTAAGCGTAATTAGATTTCTATTGTTAAGGAAATTCCTATGCCGTGGAATATCAGTGTACGGATCAGATTTCCGCTTGAAGAGAAAATTTCAAAAAGTACATGTTGTCTAACTCGAGCCACAGATCTGCGCTTTTGGTATGACGTAACGAATGCAATTTGGTTTCCTAGTTGGTATGACGCAGCTGATGCGATGCGGTATCCTGGTAGCCTCAAAACGTGACTGACAGAAAACAGTATCTAGGATTTTATAGCGTGCCACGAAGCCTAGACTGATACTAAGTACTTTTTTGTCATGCATTGGCAGATATTTCTACTATTTTGTGTGGCACGGGCGACTAATAGGCTATTAAATTGGTAGTTTTGTTGATTTGTTTTAAAGTGAGGTGTACAAACGCTCCATGCTTGTAGGCATTTCAGTCGGTGGGCCATTTCAAGAAGCTGTAACTTCATTGAAGTAGTGCACAACAATGTTTTTCTCTTTGCCATTTTATGTGTATAGGACAAAATCTGCAAACTGAGGTACAGGAAGTATATTTTAAAGATTTAAGATTTTATTTCATTTGGGGTTTTTTTTTTTTATCTTGAAATAATTTGTATGATGACATTGAATGAATTCGGACAGTTGTGTGTGACCTGTAATCGGCGGAGGACAGTTTGGGATTTTTTATTTTTTAAATTTCGGGCTGAAATAAAATCTCAGTCACCCACTTGAGAAAATTAAATGGTCGGTCCCTTTACCAACCGAGACTGCCGTAAGAGAAGCCTGTATGACACATATTATTTCACAGTTTAGCCCCTCCACCACCCCTCACCACCCCGGACCAGGTGGGGTCTCTGGAGCAACTGATCCATTTGCTCCGCCTTAAATCCGGCCTTGCCAACCAGTGTCCTTTCTTGTATGGATTTCGGGTACATTACATCAAATGACTGAAATACCTTCTGAATTTAATATACTTAGCGGTTGGAGGTGCATGAACTGATATCACTTTAGTGTCAAAAATTTCAGTTGATCCTGAACTCCAAAAATAATCTGAGAATAATATTTCTTATAGAGAGTCTGTATTCTGATACCATGCTTTCACAAAACGCTCCACCCCCACCCCCACCCCGACGACATCGTTAGAGCTATGAACAGGATGAAAATGGAACACAGTATTCCGCAACATCTAGGTTTTTATAATTACTGTGTTATAATTCCATTGATATGATGATCATACACATTGTAATATACATTCTTAAGATATGGAGATTATATTCTGTTGTTCACATATTTTTGTCATTAGTTTCAGTGAACAATATAATAAAGATGAATTGTGTTACCCAATCCCCCACCCCCACCCCTCGATATTGTTTGTTTCTTGCAAGCATACATATCTGTCTATTGCGTATATTTCTATGTGGATATATATCTGTCCATTGCGTATATTTGTGTGTGGATATCTATCTGTCCATTGCATATATTTGTGTGTGGATATATATCTGTCCATTGCATATATTTGTATGTGGATATGTATCTGTCCATTGCGTATATTTGTATGTGGATACATATATGTCCATTGCGTATATTTGTATGTGGATATATATCTGTCCATTGCGTATATTTGTATGTGGATATCTATCTGTCCATTGCGTATATTTGTATGTGGATATATATCTGTCCATTGCGTATATTTGTATGTGGATATATATATATATATATATATATATATATATATATATATATATATATATGTCCATTGCGTATATTTGTATGTGGATATCTATCTGTCCATTGCGTATATTTGTATGTGGATATCTATCTGTTCATTGCGTATATTTGTATGTGGATATATATCTGTCCATTGCGTATATTTGTATGTGGATATATATCTGTCCATTGAGTATATTTGTATGTGGATATATATCTGTCCATTGAGTATATTTGTATGTGGATATATATCTGCCCCGCCTACATTGCTCAATCTTTAGGACAAATTATGACAATAAATGTTTATGCTAGTGTAGCTGAGAGGGATACAATAAAACAAAGAGAAATAACTTTCTAATGGTTTCAAGCTTGTTTCTATATCCATATGTTAGCAATTACGGCATGCCAAGTTATAGATCAGATCCCCTAGTAGATCAATGTCAGTTTACAAAATAATGGGATCTTTTTGAAACATCTATCTGATTTGGCTTTCCACAGTAAAAAAGACAATGCCTTGTTGCCAAGAAAAAAGAAAAGAATTACTAAGGAGATGAATTTTTGTTGAACTGTTCATAAAATATAGTCACTAATGCAAGTAAGTAAATGTAAATAGTCTATACGAACAGCCAAAGATTAGAAAATTTCATCCATTTTACATCTAGCCTTTAGCGAACTTAATCGATAGCCTTGTTAGAGGATGTCAGAGCGCCCTCTATATTAGATATGATTTATTAAGTACGGATGTGTTTGAGCTTTTTGATTCTTGAAGCAGAAGAGTACTTCATTATTGGACTGCCTTTTTCAGCTTCGTACAGGAAAGGTTGACTCTAACAGGAGGATTGTGTTCCCGGCACGCACACCGCAGTGTGCCCGACAATTTTGGACAGTCAGTGTGCAAACTTTATAAGTACCGGTGTTTTTCAAAACCAATCGCTACAATCTAGGCATTATTTTGAACTGCGGATTACACATGCAATATTCCCTTGCCTAAGAAATTAAAGAGTTTAACACCATGCAAATACTAGACACCTCCTGAAACTGAAGATTTGACAACCAAAGTGTGCCAATGAGCATTGTGTATTGCATAAACACATGTTAGCACATTTTTACGAAGAAGTTTACGTCGTTCAAATTACAGTCAGGACATATATTTGATTGACCTTAGCAAGCCATCACAACAAAGTAATGGGGCCAAGTGTTCGAACTATTTTGTTCGACTCTTAACAAACATACGTGTCCGCCGAGCTGGTCGGCGTAGGGATAATATTAAAAATTGTATAGTAATTAACCTGATAACTGAGGCGCTTACTCAGTGACGAGTGTGTGGCCATATTTCAAGACAAATGTTGACCATAATAGTAGAATGGTGTACCTCGTACGCAGGATGCAAAGAAAACAGTAGACCCGACAAGAATCTTTTTTTTAAAAATCCATGATATGAAGTCCTCTTACCTCTTCCTCTGCATGCGCGGTTATGGTGGTAGGGCTGATACACTGAATCGTACAAAAGCAACGCTTTTAAAACGAAGTGTATGATCTAAAAAGAAAGTAACACTAATTAGCTTTCAAATAATTCATACTATCTGCTTCCAAGTCAGACATGAATTTTATTGTGTCTGTGTATATATATCGGACACGTCATAGGTTTCACTGGCCATAAGAGTTTTCAAACATATTGTAGTTAGATTTATCCAGCAAGAATAATTACTTGGCAGATTACGCCAGAAGCTATTAGGTGTGCAGATACATCGGACTGCATTGTACAAGTAACGGCTAATATGTTGGAGGGTTCTACTAACTATCGGCATAAGCAGGCAATAGTGATCATATACACTTCTGTATAAAGAGTCATGACATTTGATGTGTATGAGCAGAGTCCTATACTCTGTTGCATGTATGGTCATGACACGTTTTGTGTGAAATTAAACAGTATCACTTATGTTAGCACCGACAAACGGTGAATTGTAATTGTAATCTGGGACTAGTACATCTAGTCCCAGTTGTAATGACCTATTTTTCTTTCTAAAATGACTATGTCAAGAGTTTGGATTAAGTACCGGCGAAGCAGACACGACGTAACAATCTACAGAATTTCCTACTGGTTTATTCTTAAACCTCTCTTTCAATCTTAAGTGTGAAAGAAGTGAAAAATGTTTAATTGAGATTAATTTCATGGATGGGAAACACATTAAAAACTCTCTTTCATCCAGTTTCACTCGTGTCCACCCTTGGTACTTTTCTAAAGTACCAATGCTGTTCTTGTAATACTTGTACACGTCGCTTCGTGATCAAATGCCGTTTGTAAACGGCCTGGTGCCGTTGTAAAGAAGAATCGTGTACCCCGTTAAAAATGTGTCCCGGAACGCGAGTCAGCGTCCTAGGGACACATTTTCAACGAGTACACGATTCATCATTACACGGTATCAGTACCAGGTAACCGTAACTACTCCTGAAACGGCACATTTCACAACTTACATGGTCCTAAAATGGCACTCGGCCTTTGCACAACTTACATGATCCTAAAATGGCATCAGGCCGTTTCACAGCTTACATGGTCCTAAAATGGCACTAGGCCGTTTCGTAATGGAGCAGAGTACCAGGCACAGTTTTCAGTCAAATTCTCAAAATTTCTCCTAAGATCGAGATTTTGCATTATCTTGCTTTTAGTACTTCAGACAATATCAAGATTTGTGTCCAAGGTAGGGATAGTATAAAGGATGCAAAATCACTTTTACAATTTAACACATGGAAACCTTTTTATATTCTTGACAAAAGAGTTGTGTAATTCCTCAAATTTGAGAACATTCTCAAATTTCCTTGGAGTTAAGGCAAGACCCTTTAAGGGAAATTCACGATTTTATGTCTGTATTTTAATATCTGGTGCCTGCAGAATGTTCTGTGGAGGAAAAGAAATCATTGTTACCAACCAAGTACAAAGACAGATATTTCAAATATCTCCATTTGAGAAAGAAATGTTGAGATGTTTAATGAAATTAGGGATTGGTCCTGAAATAGCGCTATGCTGTTTATAGAATATAACGGTCATGAAACAGCAATGCACCGTTTAGTAGCTGCTAATTTTTTGTAGACGCAATTTGTAAAAAAATTTCTAGACACATACAGAACACATTAACCAGAATTACAAAAATTGCTAACATTAATAATTTTCTATTAATCCTAAAATTATTGTTTTTCCGTACCCGTGCGGCATCGAACCGTTATTTACTGTAATTATTCTCTGATAAATAAATACGTAAATGCTTATATCACGAAAAATATTTTTAATCAATTCGCCGTACAGTGTTATGTACATCATATACTAAATATGAGAAGAAGTTGTATATTAACGCTTTTCTTTAATAAAATACGATGCAGGTTTCCAAATAACTTGCAACATCATAACCAGGATAAGTAAAAATAAAAATGTTCGTTTACAAAACCACTCGGTGACTTCTCATAATTATGCACGATCGCGATACAGTCTGGTTCCCATACAGGACTAGGCAAATTAGTAGGAAAACTTCTCTTTTACTAAATGGCCTTTGGCCAATTTTGGACCAGGTAAGGTTTCGAAATGGCCCGGTACCGTTTTAGAACCAGGTAAGGTTCTTGAAATGGTTGCGCTTTTTGGCTTCCAAACGACACATGGCCGTTTTAAAACGGTTCTATTAGCGAAATAGCCCCGCCCCCCTCCCATTATTTAGTTATGTAGTAGTATTAGCAGGGGGGTCTAACTGCCACGTCACAACAATACTGGCTATATGTGCCAATTAAAAGTAAAGTTTTAAAACTGTAAATATAAAGAATTAGAAACAGAACCTTAGTAAAAGAAGGTCTTAAATCCCCCGAAAAACAACATAAACATGAAGTTCACATCAAAACTCTTCTGTCTTACAATATGGAAGTCGACCCACTCGACAAGAATGTGTTACACTGGCAGGGTATGCACTCTGGTCAAGGTTCACCCTGGGGGGGGGGGAGGGGCATGTATGAGTCAGATATGTGTCCGATACGCGATGGGTACAATAACGCCTCATTATAGCGATTTGTTCTTTATAAGGGATACCCCTTTCTAGTGATGAGTGTGATATTCTGAGCTTGTTATTAAGCGTTCATTCTAAACGTTTCGCAAAGTATGAAAATCTTGCTAATTAACGTAATATTTTGAAGTCAGAATATGGAATCTTCCATTCGGAAAAGGTTGAATACAGGGCAGCTTTGGCTGCTTTATCTGCCCTTGCATTACCCTTAATACCAATGTAATCAGGCAGCCAATAGTTCAAATATTTTCCCCATATTGTATGAGCAAATTATGTTTCTGTTATATATGTTATATTAACCGGTTGTCAAATTTCAGGTTTTGCAATGCTTTGAGTTTGGAAAGGGTATTCGAAACGATG
This sequence comes from Margaritifera margaritifera, assembly GCA_029931535.1. Lineage (NCBI taxonomy): Eukaryota > Metazoa > Mollusca > Bivalvia > Unionida > Margaritiferidae > Margaritifera > Margaritifera margaritifera. The sequence continues at coordinate 1,243,360 of JAQPZY010001484.1, forward strand.
ATAAAATTTGTATTTTGGGAGGTTGCAATGTAGTTGAAAGATCTGAATAACACAAGTATGTAGTTTGGTCAGTTTTAATTGTAGCCTTATAGTAAATTCATAGCCACAAAGTCTGTGTTTATCCCCTACAGTCAAAGCTGTTGTAACCGCCACCTCTGTAAGACACCTTATTTTACAAGACAGCCACGTTTTCAACATAACACATATCATATAAACTTAATCTTTAATCAACAACCATCCCAATATTGCTGCCAGTTTTAGCTAATCCCGGAGGTAGCTCTCCATGACAGTTATTCCATAACATTAAATAACAGTCGCCCTTAAATAAATGCCAGTTTAGCCAGTTTATAGGTAGCTCCCTAATGACAGTTGTTCAATGTCATTAAATCACAGCCACACCAATATTGTTGTCAGTCTAAACCAGTCCCAGAGGTAGCTCTCCTAATTAAAGTTATTCAATGTCATTAGTTCGGTCCATGTTAAGCGTCCTTTGAATAAATGTGAAACCCATACATTTAATGAATCGGAATATTGACTCAATATATATAATTTCAAAATGTTGGTTTTGGATGTCTTTAAATTAGTGCTTTATACACATATGTACATGCTACGTTATGATCAGTTAGACAAATATTTCTAATTTGTGCCTGACGTAAGTTTACTTCCCTTTGTAGTGCTTTTGTTTTCCTCATCATGTTTGAACTGTTCAGATGCATTTTCAGAATTTAAAATTTAAAAGTGCTTACATTTTCATTTTCATTTGAACGTTTTAAATTTGCACCTGCATCTTCTCTCTTTTGTATGAACTATACATTTCAATAAAAATGGTACTAAAGTTATATTGATGGATGATATAAAAGAAGTATTACAATTTATTTATGCAAAGAAGCGTAACTGAACTCTATGAGATCATAAAATAAAGCTACCTTACACACCAAACCGGGTGTGTTTCAACCAAGGCTATGTTCAGTCCTTTGCATTTAAAGTTATTTAAACATCAGTAGTATAGGGTGGCGATATAGCGTAAAAAATAGCACTAAGGCGTCAAGAGGAATCAACATTACTGGCGCTATTTTGAAATGTGGCTTTACTGCGTTAAATAGAATTTAATATTATTATATAGGTTTAACATGGGAGGTGGGGTATAGGGGGATAACAGTCTGGGGTCAAGGGGACAATTTATTGTGAAAAATAGCTTTAACCAATTCCCTTGACGCTATAGAGGTCGGCTTTTGCGGGGCGGGTGGTTGGGGTTGGGGGTAGAAAAATGGGCTTCTTGGCGTAATGGAAAAATGTAATGTTAAAAACGTCTATAGGATTTACATAATAGGACGGTCTGGGGTTAAGAGGAATCGAACATGGATGCAATTGAACAATACTCACCCTGACTGACCAACACAGTCTTACGGACAAATGCTCACACCTATTCATTAACACAATGTTATACAAGCGTGGCAAAACTCACTTTTGCTCAACTTAATCGTCAGACTTGCATCACTGAGTCGATCTAAGAATTTCAGAATGGTTTCCAAGTGATCTTCCCAGGTGTCGTTGTGGATAATGACGTCATCGAAGTACGAGCCACAATTATCTAGACCACATGTTATCATGTTCATAAGACGCTGGACTGTTGCCAGAAAATTGTTCACACCAAAAGGCATCACTTTATATTGATAAAGCCCATTTGGAGTTATAAATGCTGAAATTTAATTTGCTCATTCCGTGAGTGGAATTTGCCAGACTCCTTGTACAAGGTACAACTTGATGACATATTTCGCATTTCCAATTTTATCCACGCAATCATCTATTCTTAGCACTGGAAATAAATCCGTTTTGGTGACACTGTTGACTTTTCTATAGTTAATACATATGCGGAATATATTATCTGGGTTAGGCACAAGAATACATGGTGAACTCCAGTTACTTTTGTTTGGTTCTATAAAATCATTCTCCAGTAAATATTGAATTTCTTTCTTCAAATATTCCTGTTTGAGAGGATTCATCCTGAAAGGATGCTGTTTCACAGGTGTGAAATCTACAAAGTCAACGTCATGACAGATTGTATTAGTTTGTGCTGGAACACATGGAAACAAGTGCTCGTACTCATGAAATAGCTGTTTTAGTTCATTTCTTTCCTGTTGTTGGAGATGTGAAAGTTTCTGGTCCATATTGTTCAATATTTATGAATTCTGAAGTTTGGTTAAACCAGAATCACTACGGTCAGATTGTATTCCATCGTTTACATCCTCACTGTGTGGGACAGGTACAACTATATTGACTGAATAAGCAACTGTGCTATCTCTGTTAAAATACTCCTTTAACATATTTATGTGACAAAGTTGTTTCTGTTTCCGCTTCCCAGGAGTGTTAATGATATCATTTAAGTCATTTACTTTCTTTTCAACTGTATAAGGACCATAACATTTAACCCGGAGAGGATTTTGAGCATTGGAAAGAGAGCCATAACTTTATCACCAGGTTGAAAACTCCTTTCCTGTATATTTCTGTCATATCCTAATTTCATTTTTGACTGAGTAGAAGTGAAGATAAGTTCTTGCAACTTCCAAAGCTTTTGACAACTTATATTTGAAATCTGAGACATAGTCAAGAATAGTAATCTTTGAATCTTCATTTGAAAGAAGTTTCTCTTTCAATAATTTCAATGGTCCAAAAACAAGTTCAAAACCCAATGAGGCTTGTCAGTTACAAGTGGATGGAATAACCACGACCTTATCTCCAGCTAGGTCATAGACTGGTAACAAATGATACCTTCCATAAGTATTAGTCACTGCCCCAACTGTCACAGGTCCGGAAACTAAGTATGATGCCAAAATGACATAATAGAGAGGAACATTTACATATCCGCACTCTACTCCCTGAATAAGTACACTTTCATTAGAAGAAGACTTCTCAAACAAAGGCAAAGTACTTGATAACAAAGACTCTGAGAAGTTCCTGTGTCCCTTAATATTTTAACATCGATAGATTTGGCAGAATCACCAATAAGTGATATAGAACCTTCTGACATGAATGGTTCATAAGTCTTCAAAATAAAATCAGACTGGTTTTTTCTTACCCAACAATTGTATTGCTTTCAATAGAAGACCGTGACCTTGACGTCTTTGAAATAAGAACATTTCGAATAGCTGTCTTTATTCTGCTGCTTATTTTTCAACCTGAAGCAATCAGAATGATGTGCCTTTTCTTTTTACAATACGTGCACGTAGGAGGAGATAAGGATTTCTGATCAGTCTTATCAGAAGTTTGATTTCTAACAGTTGTGCTGTTTTGAAATGTAGAAGTACTCATTTGCGACTGAAATGGTTTTATGCCAGAAAACTGCTGAGAGGAAGACTTATTGCCAAATGAAATTTTGTGAGTCAAGAAATAATCATCAGCCATACGAGCAGCATCTTATAAGAGAGTTCTTGACATCACCATGGATGCACCTCTTGAACTCTTCAATTAATACGAGCTGTCTGATGTTATCATAATCTTTATCAACCTTCTTGGTTGAGTACCACTTATCAAACAATTGTTCTATTTCCCTTGCAAATTCGACATGAGTTTGTTCAGTTTCTTTTCTACATTTCATAATCTTTTGTCGATATGCATCAGGTACCAACTCATAACCCTTCAATACGTACTCCTTAACCACCTCATAATCAGTGCTTTGTTGTACTGACAGTGAAGTGCAGACTTCAGGGGTTTTGCCAATAAGAACACTTTGTAGTAACAAAGTCCAATTTTCCCGGGGCATTTCAAGTTTTAAGCAATATTCTCAAGGTGAAGAAAGTATTTATCTACTTCTTTTTCCTGAGAATGGAGTACTGATATATCTGGTAACATCAAAACCTGAACTTGTGTGTAAAGGGGGGGGGGGGAGTGTTTCGCTTGCCAGTTCTACTTCTTTTAATATATGTTGCAATTCCCTTTCTTCTCTCCACATCAGTCTCTCTCTCTCTCTCTCTCTCTCTCTCTCTCTCTCGCAACATCTGCATTTCCGTTTCATCTTTCTCTCTCTTTCTCTGTATTTCCCTTTCCTTCATTTCCTTTCCTCTTTCTCTCACTTTATCTCTCTCTGCATCTGTATTGCCCTTTCCTTCATTTCCCTCTCCTCTTTCTCTCTCTGCATCTGTATTACCCTCTCCGTCTCCTCTTTCTGAATTTGTAGTTCCATCATTTCTTTCTGAAGCTGAACCTTTCTTAATTCTAATTCCATCTGTTTTTTGTTTTTTTGTTGTTGTTGTTGTTGTTGTTGTTTTTGTGTGTTTTTCTTAAGCTATAATCCCTTAATTTCCTATCAAAACCAGATACAGACTTATCAATTAAACACAAAACACTATTATCCAAAATTTCCTTTCCCACCAAATATGGATTTAAAATATTCTTTATCAGTTGCTTTGTCAAAGAGGCTTTCGCTGCAGAAAAATCACAATGTCTGGCAAGCTCAAGTAACTCGTCTTTTGTCATGGACTCTAACCCTACCTAGGTAGGACTTGAAACAAAGTTCTCAACCTTAATGATAGTGTGAATGCTTGCTGGTTTCACAAGAGATTTCTCAAATGGGTGAAATACAAATCTTTACCAGGGAAAAAGTCAATTGAAATTGTAACTTACAGAAATTCACATCCCAGACGAGCCCCCAATTTCTGTTACGACTCTATGGCCTAAAATATGTAACAGAAAGAAAGTGAAACCAACAATGCAAGTAGAATCAGCAAGCAAAATTTATCTGCAGAGAATTAAAATGAAAACTCAAAAGACAATTTGATAATTATGAATTAAAATCCAAATAATCCAATAGTCCTAATTGTACTAGTCACAAATCCAAAATATAGAGTGCTCCGAATGAATTCCAGTAGCCTTGATTATCCGGATGTGCCAATAGTCTTGAATGTCCTGATGTTTCAGTAGTCTTGAATGTCTTGATATTCCTGAATGATGTAATCCAGAATAAGTTTGAATGAATTCATAAAAATCCCAAAGTCATGTATCAATCCAAAATGAGAATTTAGCACTTTAGCATTTCCAATGAATAATTTGAATACATAACTTCTCTCTCTGAATTTTCTCTGATTTTCACGACACAACTATAAACATCTGATTACTAAAATGATTTGTCATAGACTGACCAATAGAACAAGAATGAAATATTGTTTACCAAGTCACTTAACAGAATTTTATAGAAAATCATATGCCTACATGACAAAAACCAGTAATTCTAGTGGAGAAACCAATCTAATTGTAAACAAAAGCAACCCTGACCTCGAATTATATGTAAACAACTTGTTGACATCCTACATTCAATGGACAAAGTTAAATATGCATGACAAAAGTTAAATATGTAAACATTATACATAACAGATACGACGTTTCCCACTTTACGTGTTCTTTGATTGATCATGTGATATGAAGCACTTCTGTCGTCCAGCTTGGTAAATGTCCTTTGTCAAAAGTGCGTTTTCTTTTTCCGATGTGAATCCAATCTCCTGTGTTTAACACTTGTTTCTTGTTTGATGTCTCAGAAGTTCCAAACAATCAATCCAACACTCCACTTCGTTTTGATGAGTCACTTGTTCTGGGACACATCTGATACTTCGATGGTACTATTGATTGTAGGCTTTCACCAGACGTGGTATCACGTCGACCTATTGGAGAGTATGTTCATGTGTAAAATATTTTCGCATGCGTTTTTTTAAGGTTCTTTGAAAACGTTCCACGACACTTGCTTTATTTTCAAGATTTTCAGTGACGAAACAAATGAATGTGTCGTTTCTTTGATTCTTTTGATATTGTTGATTGGGAAATTTAGTGTCTTTGTCTGTTTACCATAGCAGAGGGTGTCGACCACTTTGTTTCAAGACGATTTTCAAAGTTCTGACTACAGACCTGTCTTGCATGTCAAAGAGTCCACGCAAGCCGATTTCGCAGACACAAGTGAGACACATTCAAAGCATTCTTTGATTTTTTTGTAAATGTTTGCATTTTAATTTGTTCTGAATATTTTTTTACAATTAGTAAAAATTTGTTTCCAAATTTTAAATCATCCTTTCAAAATGCAAAAATTTGTACAATGTTTAAATTTTCCGGATTCTTTTCAGTCTTTGCTAAATTCATTACAATTTTTTTCAGTTTTTAAGTTTTTACTGGTACATTGTTTTAAACAAAATTTAAATTTGTAAATTTTTTAATTTTAATTTCTTGTTTACAATGTTTAAAATATGCTCTGTACAATTTTTAAATCTTTTTGGATTTTCTTTTTATTCTCCGCTAAATTTCGCATTAGTTCTGAATGTTAGTATTACTTATAGTCTAAGCCATATTTTTATATATTTTCAGGATTTACTTTTAGTCACCGCTAAATTCCTTATTTTAGTACCACTTTTAGTCTAAGCCATAATTGTTGCATTTCTTTCAAATTTGTTTCAATCTCCGCTATATTCCGTAATAGGTTCGGAATTTTATTGTTACTTTTAGCCTCGACCATTTCTTTTAGTCACGGCCATTTTAGTGTTATTATGAGCTGGCTCCCTTGATTACAACTATTTATAATATCAGTACAATATATGAAATCTTACTGACACCATCAAAATAATCTGAGTATAAGTAATGCTTTATATATAAAGCTTAAAAATATGCATGGAGCCAGTAGGCAGCATTCCGTCCAAGGGACTTCTCTTCTTCTGTTTGGTTTCTAAAAGGGTGATTGCCTGTCTAAAATTATGTGCTAATCCTCATTACTTTACCCCCTTACTTTACATCGTACTCTTACACATCTGTTTGTAGGAGTGAAAGTTGGCCAGTTATTTGTGGTTGCTGGTCAGTAAGACTGTGTATTGGTTAGGAGATTTGGGTGTTGGTTAGTAGATGTGGGTGGTGGTCAGTAAGACTGCGTGTTGGTCAGTATGTATGGGTGATTGTCAGTACTTGTATGTGCTGGTCTGTACATGTGAGTGCTTGTGAGGAATTCTGTGTATTGGTTAGTACGAGTTGATGCTGGTCAGTAAGACGGTGTATTGGTCAGTATGTGTGACTGCTGGTCAGTAAGACTGTGTGCTGGTCAGTAGGCATAGGTGATGGTCGGTAGGTGTTTGTGCTGCTAAGTAGATGTGGGTACTGGTCAGTAATACTGTACCTTGGGTGGGTTTTGTCAGTAGGCGTGGGTGATGGTCAGTAAGACAACTTGTTGGGCAGTGGGTATGCATGATGGGCATTAAAACTGTGTTGGTCAGTAGGTGTGCGTGTCGGTCAGTAAGACTATATGTTAGTCAGCCAGGATGGGTATTGGTCAGTAATTCCATGTTCAATTCCCCTTGACCCCAGACCATCCATCATGTTAATTCTATGTACGTTTCTAACATTTACATTTCCCCCTTGTCGCCATAGTGCCATTGTTGTCTCCAAAACAACAGAAAAAAGTTAGTAAAACCTATATACATTTATCACATTATATTTCTCCTTGATCCCGGACCTTCCCTCTATGTTAAACCTATATACTAATGTTAAATTCCCCTTGACGTCATAGTGTCGTATTTTTAAATGGCGCCCTTAATGTTAATTCTCCATAACACCATAGTGTCATTTGACGCTATATCTCCATCCTATACTACTAACATCGTATATCTTCAATCTCTCTCTCTCTCTCTCTCTCTCTCTCTCTCTCTCTCTCTCTCTCTCTCTCTCTCTCTCTCTCTCTTAAATATCAAGCTATGTATACACCAATGTTTCAGAAACAAAATAATACACACATAATAAACAACACGCGTTTTTTTTTTTTGTATCAGGAGAGGGGGAGATAGTATTAATAATGTGCAGCCGTGATGTAACCTATTTAGAATAACACATATTCCGTCTGTTGACTATCTTATCAGATGTAGTCTCATTTATTTTCATTGCAACCTAACTATATTTTGAATGGATGGGAAATATACAAGATAATTGCTGTAATTCTGTTGAAATGAATTGATAAGATCCTGCGCAAGAGCTCCAAAATGATCGAGATAACGTTGAAGGTACTCAGTTGTGAGAGAAGTTATTTCCCAATGGTATGTAGGAACTTCAAGCGCTTGGGATAACTAAAAAGTAACCAGGAGAACAATTAAATATATGCTCATTGAGAAGACTTTGTTTTGCAGTTAAGTAACTGGCAAAATTGTATTGATTTATTTATCTGATTCGATATATTCAACATTGCTTCTCTCACAAGCTGTTGCTTTAATTTTTCGCGATTCTGTAACTAAATAATTAAAAATTAAGTCATTATATACAACATTAATGCTATGGTGTCGGAACATTTTCTTGGTTTGTTGATTATGACCTGTCTGCATTAATGCAATGTGGTGCCCTAAATACATGCGTTAGAAAATTAACCTTGGTCGAACCTTGGGCAGCTCACAGGGGTACCAAAACCTAACCAGTTGCACACTAGAATTGGTTTAGTCACTTTTCACTTAATAAGTTGATCAGTTTAGCATGTATTTTTTTATTTTTATGAAAGTCTTGTTTGAGAACACGATTATATCTTGGCGCTATGCCAAAGTGAGTTTTAATCTGAATCATCATTAATGGGTTAATATATTCGTCCTTACAGTTTCTTTCAAACAGTTTTTTGTTATTTCTCTCTTCATTTTCCTTTTGTAGGATGCAGCAACGCTTGTTTTGACACTGAAGCCATCTCTAGACTCAAAATCGAGCACTAGTATCCGTGAGTTTAAAGGAATATGCGTTGTAAGAAATTTATTCCCTTAAATAATATAATGAATGGCCAAAAAGAAACCTAAAATTATGTCCATCATACATAGATAAATCTGCACACATCACACATAGGTAAATCTGCATTTAAAGAGAAAACGCACAGTATTTGTTATCATTTAAAGATACCTGTTACTCAAATATAATACTAATGCCGACAAAAAATGATTATCTTCCTCTGACTTTATGATATATAAACTTGTATTTTAATAGTACACTTTTATATTATGCTGTGACTTTATGATATATAAAATCGTCGTTTAATAGCACACTTTTATATTGTGCTGTGACTTAATGATATATAAACTCCTAGTTTAATAGTACACTTTTATATTATACTGTGACTTTATTATATATAAACTCGTAGTTTAATAGTACACTTTTATATTATACTGTGACTTTATGATATATCAACTCGTAGTTTAATAGTACACTTTTATATTATATCCTATATTTTGGTGGTGAGTTGGTTCGTAGGAATTTCAGCTAAAACTGACATTAAGCTCCATAGAGTCAGAAATCTAATTAGTTTCAAATATTGTTATGTATGATGTTTATATAATATTATAGGTGTTTTGGGAAATTGTAAATGTTTCTTCACTTTGATATTTGCTTGGATCTTAGTGTTATCAGGAGGGGCGTGTTTAACTAGTGTCCTTGAATTGGGTTGTTTTGATCAATATGTTTTCTCAATTTGAAGGTCAAGGTTGATTTTTGTTTACAAGTAGAATTTCATTAAGATGACTCATATTCTAGAACATTCTGTCATGTGACCAATCTTTATATATACCATGTTTGGTGGACATTTATTCAGTTTTGACATTACCATCAGTCTTGTAAAGAGCTATTACAGTTGTGAAAATTCATTCCAAATTCTAAGAGAGGAATTATTTTAAATATTCATTGGATTATAACAGTGCTCATAAACTTTTGGATTTTGGATTTTTAATTGATGATTTTGGAGTTTAAGTGAACTTATTCAGATATTTTGGAATACTTCATTTTGACATCAGCACATCAAGATTACTAGTACATCAGGACTTTGGAGACCATTAGCACATCATAACATTCAAGGACACAGCCGTGAATTCGGAACATTCTATATTTAGGACTTGTGATTAGAACAATCACTCTTATTGGATTATTAGGATTTCAAAACACATTAGTGTAAGTGACTTTTTGATTTTTCATTTTAATTATCTAGTAATAAATTGCTTGTTGATTTTTACTTGATTTGTTGGTTTCACTTTCTTTCTGTTACATTTTTCTTAGACCATAGAGTCGTAACAATATTGCCAGATATGTTGCTGTGCGATATTTATAACTTTCGGATGTCGCATGCAAGCATCGGAAATACAGGAAGTCATGATGGACTTGATTCACAGACATTCGCGTCTGCCAAACAACGGTTAAGATGTGACATTAATTGCTACGGTAATAAATTTAGATGAACATATGTGTCTACTTCCCATATCTTGTAAATAACATTGCTTAAAGTAAACCGAATCTGTTTCACCTATTCTTAGATAGAACATTCTTTAAATATAAACACAGAGCTAAGCTCAGTTTAATATCATTAGAGACACGTGATAGCACGGTCAAGGTTTAAAGAGATAAACCTATAGTGTGCAGTGTGCTACATTCTTGAAATGATGCATGAAACCCAAAATTACATGCAAAACTATTCGACAATATTAACTTATGTGCAACCTAGCTACCGTATATACTCGCGTATACGTCGGGTCAAAAATGCAAACAACATAGACCCTGATCTGATGTCACATAAAGCGCCAGCAGATCAGGGTCTATGTTGTTTGTTCTACTTATTAGTACTTACAAACTGCATAGACCCAGATCTGCCGGCGCATAATGCGCTGGCAGATTTGGGCATATGCAGTTTGCAGTTGGTATCGTGCTATACGCGAGTGTAGACGGTACTGCCTTTTCGATATGCAAGTGTTTAATTATGTACGTAGTGGTATTTTTCAGATTTAGATTGGCAGTCATTACTAAACCTCTTAGGAATTTTCAAAATAAGCCAAAGACGTGATTGCTGCTCTAATGGGAACTCAAATTAAGCATAAAGAAGTTCATTTTAAACGTTTGACTTTTGCGGGGCATTTCCTGCATAAAAGCAATATTTAACACAGAAGATATCCGATTAGTTCCGCAATATTTGCACTAATCTTCTCATAAAACACATTCATTTTTCCGATAAAACTAAGGTACTCCACTACGCCTTGGGTGTAAATGTAACTTTTACACAAAATTGTAAACTGCGGTTTCAAACTTGTAATGTTTCTATGGTCCTTGATTAAACCTGCCATACTTCAAACGTGTAATATTTCTATGGTCCTTGATTAAACTTACCACGCTTCAAACGTGTAATATTTCTATGGTCCTTGATTAAACTTACCATGCTTCAAACGTGTAATATTTCTATGGTCCTGGATTAAACTTACTATGCTTCAAACGTGTAATATTTCTATGGTCTTTGATTAAACCTACCATACTTCAAACGTGTAATATTTCTATGGTCCTTGATTAAACCTACCATACTTCAAACGTGTAATATTTCTATGGTCCTTGATTAAACCTACCATGCTTTATGTCGTTGTCAGAATGGCTTAGTAGTTGCAGCTAATTGACATGTTGTCAGATGTATCGCGATCGAAACCCATATAGTTTATGTATTTAGTCCTTTCTCTCTATTTCTTGCCGTCATAATAAGACTTTTATTATTCATATACTGATAGAGGATTCCGAATATATGTACAAAGATAATAAATATACGATAAACGTAATATTGATGCGAAGAGTCATATCTATGACTAATGTCTCATCAAAACAGGTCTTGTTCATTAATTTGAATTTTTTATTCGCTTGACTGTAGAGTTGTATGGTTGATTGTAGAGTTGTATGATTGATTGTGAAGTTGTATGGTTGAGTAGTATGGTTGACCGTAGAGTTGTATCGTTGACTCTAAAGACGTATGGTTGACTGTAGAGTTGTATGGTTTAGAGTCATATGGTTGACCGTAGAGTTGTATGGTTAACAGTTGAGATGTAAAGTTGACCGTAGAGTTGTATGGTTGACTGAGTTGCATGATTGACTGTAGAGATGTATGATTGACTGTAGAGATTTATGGTTGACCGCAGAGCTGTATGGTTGACTGTAGAGATGTATGGTTGACTGTAGAGTTCTATGGTTGACTGTAGAGTTGTATTGTTTAGAGTTATATGGTTGACCGTAGAGTTGTATGGTTGACAGTTGAGATGTAAAGTTGACTGTAGAGTTGTATGGTTGACTGAGTTGCATGATTGACTGTAGAGATGTATGATTGACTGTAGTGATGTATGGTTGACCGTAGAGCTGTATGATTGACTGTAGAGATGTATGGTTGACTGTAGAGTTGTATGTTTGACTGTAGAGTTGTATGGCTTAGAGTTGTATGGTTGACTGTAGAGTTGTATGGTTTAGAGATGTATGGTTGGCTGTAGAGATGTATGGTTGATTGTAGAGTTGTATGGTTGACTGTAGAGTTGTATGGTAGACTGTAGAGTTGTATGGTTTGGAGTTGTATGGTTGACCGTAGAGTTGTATGGCTGAATGATGAGATGTATGGTTGACTGTAGAATTGTATGGTTTACCGATGAGTTGTATGGTTGACTGTAGAGATATATGGTTGACCGTAGAGTTGTATGGTTGACTGTAGAGATGTATGGTCGACTATAGAGTTGTATGGTTTATTGTTGTATGGTTGACTGTAGAGTTGTATGGTTGACTGTAGAGATATATGGTTGACTGTAGAGTTGTATAGTTGACTGTAGAGATGTATGGTTGACTATAGAGTTGTGTAGTTGACTGTGAAGATGTATGGTTGACCGTAGAGTTGTATGGTTGACTGTAGGGATATATGGTTGACTGTAGAGTTGTATAGTTGACTGTAGAGATGTATGGTTGACTATAGAGTTGTGTAGTTGACTGTGTAGATGTATGGTTGACCGTAGAGTTGCATGGTTGACTATAGAGATGTATGGTTGACCGTAGAGTTGTATGGTTGACTGCAGAGACGTATGGTCGACTGTAGAGTTGTATGGTTGACTGAGAGTTGTATGGTTGACTGTAGAGATGTATGGTTGTCAAGTTTCGTACATTGTACAAGCACTGATTTGCTAAGTACATTTAATGGTTTTGCTTCACTGATACAAATTCTCATGTTGTTTAGTTTCTGTACAAACCCAGAACAAAGAGAAAACAATTCCGCAAAATGAGACTCCCATTTTCTCCTTCCAACGACAAAATAAAAATCCCCCTCGCTCTCTTTTGCGCGTGTGTGTGTGTGTAGTTTGCTAGTTTGTGCGAGATACTTTATGTGTGTCATCGCGCAACTTTTTAACTTCTTTACTTTGACCAATTTATACCCTAATATGTGGAACACCAAGAATCGGGCTATATCATCAAACTTAGTGATACATGGTAACATAATAGTTGAATTTAAGCTATGAATAATTTACGCTCTCTGTCATGTTTCAACCATTAGTCTCTCTTCAGAAATTTGCTTTAATAACGCTGCAATTAAATGCAGCACTTCTAATAAGCAAAATATATATTTCCTGATGGTTTAAAAGTTGCCAGCAAAAGGAAGAAAAAGCAGTCTTTGTTGGACCCAATGACCTGGAGCTGTTTTAGTAACTATGCATTCTTTTGAACAGTATAAACCAACACATTTTATCTGCAATCATGATACAATGAACCAACCTTATATATGTTGTTTTTAACTCGCATAGTCTCTTTTGTAAAAGGAGATATAAACCATGAAAATTTATACTACTGCATTTACTTCCATTCCTTTGTATTCGCATTCGGACCATAAATGACATATTTCCTGACATAATCGTCTGCACGCGGTACAAAAAAGCCACTCTGGCAACACAGCTGTTCAACGTAGCATGAATAGGAACATAATTCGGGTTTCCTCCGTATAGTCCATTAGCTAGACCAGATTTGACTACCAAACTGAGGGACTAAAAAGCCACTATGGTTTTCAGTTAGCTCGATGTCTGAACTGTTTGGAATCATGTGATGGACATTTCTGATTCCCAGCCAAGTGTCATTTTTAAAAATGGCCAATATTTTTCCCGCCCGATTTGATATATTTCAGAAACTGACATCTAGCTTAGAATTAGTTTGTCCTAGGCATATCCAGTTAACTAAATTGTATTCAGTATCAAATTCTGCACTTGCTGGTGTATAGGGGTTTGTACCATAGGTTTAGATATAATTTAGGGAATACAACCGAAAATGCACTTTTTTTCCAATAAAATGCAGACAAAATTATGGATAACCTTGTGATTACTTTTGATTCTGAAAAGTATGAACATATTTTTGTAAAAATAAAAATCTAATTCTAGTCATCATCACTATGACACGAATCTTTTGCGTCCAACAGATGCGGTTAATCATCATCATCTGCCATATTTGAGCAGGTCAGCAGCTTGCAGGCTGCTGTTCATCTGAGATTATTCAAAATGTATGTGCAGCCGGGCCGGCAAGCTAGAGCATATCTGCATGACATTCGAGCAAGCACGACCTCTGGGGCTGGAGAATCTGTCATCCGTTGGATAACAATACTTCCTTCCTCGTTTATTATCCAGCCATGTCATTTAGTGGGATCAGGAATATGAGAGGAAATCTCGATGCTCCGCCTCCCAATAGCAGCCTGATAATTTGCTCGAAGTGTGTGCTACACCAGAGTGTCCTCGCATGGTGGCAGCTGCCTGTTCCACGTCCCTTCTTCTACCACGGAACATTTGGTACCGCAGCTCATTCACTTTGTCCACCTTGGTGTTGCTACAGTATATTAGACAAGTGAATTCTTGAATTGTATTGAACACTTCTCTGCGAAGTTCCCAACTGGTTCGAGAGATGAGAATGCTCTCCTAAACCTTTGATCTCGAAGAAGCCTTTTCAGCGCTTTCATCTTTCCTTGTCCGGTTAGTGCACTCATAATATCACACCAATCCACAGATGAAGTCCCAACAATGCAGTACACATATCAGCTCCTAGTGCTGTTTTCTGACACCGACAAGTCTGATAAGAGTTTTAGTACCCCGCCTGATGAAGATTATACTATTGATATCCGTGTTCAGGCCCAGACATATGATAAAGACATCTGTGTCATCTGCAACGCAGATCAGAGATGGGTAGCTTTCTGCAGCATGCTTCGCATGCATCAGTGGAAGTATATCAGCCTCTTCTTGGTTGGACTTGAGAACCTCAGTCTCTTAGCAATCTTTTGTTGGTAAGTTAGATGCATTGGTCCCCACACATGATGAACATGGTTTCGTCACCAAGCTTTTCTATCTTTATTTTTTCTTTCCAGCTCTCCGCAAGAAACTTTTTCAGCTTGTTCTTGTTTATTGTCCATGTCAGCAGATGTCTCCAATTTTTATTTTGTTACCAGATCTTTTATTTTTGATAGTTATGCCTACTTTTAAACTACGGCTTATAGGTTCCGTTGACTTGATTGAATGGTCTTGGCATACGTCAAATACCACATCTGTTCTGTCATTTCCTTGGAGAGCATGAAGCATCTACGCAAAAATGTGATCAGAGAGCTCATCTAATGTACGATTCTCATCATTCAGCTTCTGAATGAAACCCATGTCATCAATAAATTGTTGTTGCACTCAAATGGTTTTGTTGGTTGTTATTCACGGTGCTTTCAACATTCGCCAGCGCCCAAGGTAAAGGACCAATAGAGTGACAGAGAACGTCCCGCATGTCCAACTTTCTGTTCTTAGCAATGAGAACTGTGTTCCCGAACACCCTTTGGTAAGCTTTCAAGATGTTCTCTTTGTTTGTCCATTTAACTAGTGTCTGTTTCATTACACTGAAAGTTTTCAGTTTGAACTTCTTGATGGTTTCATAAAAAATCTTCACCCTTTTGCAGCCGCTTCTCATAGATATTCTGGTAAATTTCTTCCCCCTTTTGTTGTGCTGTCGGTTGGTCAACACACACAGCAGTTGGTGCAGCTACCCAAGTGAAGATGCTCACAAGATCCGAAGAATCTTGATCAAATGAATTTGTCCAGTTGTTCTGCCGCAGATCAACCAATGAAGCAACGTCAGGCTCGTGTCTCTTAATGCAGGGCTTCTCAAGGTCTGGAAGAGACCCGGACACTGGACAGAGATCTGCTCATGCAGTTGCCTCAGTACTGCTGTTTGATGCTCAGTTGTGAGATAATAGTGGGACACAGTACCTGGTTTGAGGCTGAAGCCACGTGTTCCTCCGGCAGTTTGGGTGTCTTTATTCACCGTTTCTTCAGTGGTTTGGTCCACGGCAATTCGACCGAATGAATTTGTATGCCTGAGCTGAAAAGAGAATCCACCGTGTTTAAAATGGTTATGCACGTCTGGACAGGTGTACTTCAGCTATGTCATCTGGGCGCAGTAAATTGTAAGATACATAGTTGATTTTCTCCATTGCGAAGCACCAAGGGATCATGTCTCGAATGCAAGATAGATGAATGTGCCAGTCTCCCTTTCGGTCAGCACGGAGTAGTCCAAGCAGAATGTCAATCATTCAATGTGAGTCATCAAAAACACTGAGAGCAAACCTCTATCGTGCCGCAACATTTTTAGGATAGGCAAGAACAAGTCCAGAATTTTGCAGCCAGAACCTAATTCAAGACAACTGCAATATTCGTAAGGCCTAGTGACGACTCAATGGCGATAGATTGACGTAAAATGTCATGCACTGATATCATGTCTGTTCCGGGAGTATTGATTGTTGGCAGGTAACCAACCGTGTCTGCTCATACTTCAATGTGATCTCTTGTCAGATTCTGAAAGCCTGTCCATGAGCTGATTTCCTGGTTAGTTGATCAAACTCACGCACCATTACCGAGTGTAGATTCCGCTGACTCAAAAAGCTGCAGCTGCCAGAGTTGCAAATAGGTCATCTGGTACGATTGGTAGCCATCCTTTCCTTTTCCCAACGGTGCAGACTTGAAGTTATTGCTCAGATGGCTGAATTGTTCTCTTCTAGTTACTGTTGGTTTTGGTGGTGCACAAGACAGCGATGTGAGTTAAACAATTATGCCATTGACACAATGTGAAGTTCCACCTCTACTGAGTACCTCCTCTTTTCTATCAATATTGTCAAAAGCGAGCACAGTAGGGATGGAAGATGTATGCTTGAAGAAAGAGGGACGCGTCAGTGTCGATATTTTCCAGCTTTTCAATGCACAGTGCAGTGTCGATGTCCTCCAGCCTTGTATATGAACATGAGTGCCATATTCCCTGCCAGAGTTTTGAAAACCCAAGGAAGTAGGATGTTCTTCGGAGTTAACACTGTGCCGACAGTCACAGCATTGACAATGTCTTGGGCAATGGAACATGACAGTTTGCTAATGCGAGCTGAGGACTCTTGCTTACCACCAGGCAAGACATTTAAAAATTGCATGAGAAAATCAGGTAAGGAAATATATGTCGAGTTGAGTTCCTGAGGTTGCGAGGAAAAATATTGTTTGTGAATTGCGCTTTTTATTTGGTCACGCAAGAATACTGATCATAGATTCGTGTTGTTTTTGCTTGGCGTATGCCCCAAGTTTCCACTTCAAAAGTACATAATCTGTAGCCACTGATTTAAGCGACAAGCTGTCTGGTCTGACACATACTCGATGATCAACTGTGAAAAATGCAATGAGACTCCAAACTCCATCTCAAAAGTTTGACGTAAATGTTCTTTGGTTGAGTCTGTGACCTCATCTATTCAACTTGTGTTCATGCAGGACACTATTTGGGAAGTGAGTTCAGTCAGAGGAACAATACGTGTATTTGAAAAAAACATCACTCCAAATATTTTCAAATATCATGTTGAGAACAGCCCTGTCAACGTTTTGGTAACAGTCTTCCACTTCGCCACAATCAAAAATGTGCTTTTCCGGATTTTGGTGTATAGTCTCTTTAACGCTTTCTATTATAGCGCGCTCTTGCTGCGACAATATCTCCTGAGGTTACAGACATACTTCTTTAATCTAAGCGTTGGGTTGCGATGTCACGAACTGTTTTGTCAGCTCTGAGTTCTACTGCTTATTTCAAGGGTTCACGACTATTTGTTCCTTTTGATATACTTGTTTGTTGCTGACAAAAGATGCATGTTATGTCATACACTCTTGATTGTGTATGAGCAGGCCCTTGTCTTTAAGAGCGTCTAGGGTCCCTCTGCATTCTGTTCAGCTGCAAAACTTTTGTTCTTTTTTCAGCCTGACCAGTGACTTTCTATGAGTGAATTCTGATCTGCGGTTTATGTGATACATTATCTAAACTTTAACATATAGTAATTTATTCTAAAATGCTTTATACTATTAAATTGAATAAAGACTCAATATATATCCGCATTTATTCAAGCATTTGCACAGAAGTCTTTTAAATTGTGTTTTTCCCCGCTGTTAACACACACACACACACACACACACACACACATATATATATATATATATATATATATATATATATATATATATATATATATATATAATTTTCGAACAACCTCTGATTTAAATTTTTTAAAATCCCTCTTAAAGCCTGGCTGGTCTGGGAGCTTATTGTATAAATGCTCCATATGTAAAAAAAAAACGTAATACAGCACCTGCTGCTACCGTAATCGGTTGCATGGTTAGTGTGTTTAGTTGAGTTGCTTATAGCTTTTAGCTACCCTTAATGTTGGCTTGCGTTGCTTACACATAGTTTTAGATCGATTTTTCTCAGCATTTTAGATATTATATTATTTTTTTTTTAAATTTCTGCTGCTTGAATAATGCTTTTAGTCTTTAGTTCTTTTTTCTTGCTTATAGCTATTATTTGCTTTTAGTTCTGTAGTTTGCTTGCAGCTTTCAGTTACTTTTGATTCCTGCGTACTGTTCTCATAAGTGTTTCCCTTGTATGTTGTTAATTGCTCGTGACTGATCTGTCTTGTAATAGGTATGCTTCCAATGCATTAACACTAATCATATACGTGTACATTCTATAAGTATGTGCATAGTCTGTCCAACCCCTTGTCCTTGTGTATATACAATTATATGCAAGTAAAATGGTATCATAAGTGTGATTTGGTCATCTATTTCGCATGTATAGATTAACACTGCGTGTAATTGATGAGTAGAATCTATTCACGTAAATTGATTTCGTTGCATTTATTTATTGCTTTTTGTTATAAATAAAAATAGAAATTATGAATTTTGTCGGGGGATGGGGGTTGGGAGTGGGTGGGGTTATATACTTTTAGCAAAGAAACATGATTTTTAATAATTAGTTTCATAAATGAAAAAAAACAATTAATTGTTATAGTATTGTTTACAGTCGGCAAAATAGCTCCAACGAGCTAATGTTTCTTATTATGTAAATGCAATTCTGACTCTAAATAAAATTTGTCTATGCCTATGTTTATTGCTGTTTTTACTTTCTTCCAGTTTGAGAACAAGGAGGAAGACTGGTATCAACCGAAAACCGTTACTTTGATATGGTGTACCAAAAGGTTCAAAGCTACCGGTACTGTTGCAACGGTACCCAATTATCGTTGCAACGTTAAAATTTGTTGATGCAAGGATAACGTGTTATAGTTGTTGTAACGGTATCCATATGTCGTTGCAACGATATTCACCTACAGTTACAACGATATTAAAATACCCATGCGACGGTGCTTTTTGATGTTGCAACATTTGATTTTTTCTTTGCATCGTTAATTTTAGCATAGCGACAATACAAAGTTTCACTATTTAGACCGTAGCATTACCGTTGCAAGGGTAAAATGTACGTTTTTGAGTTTTTAAGAAAAACATTACCGTAACAACATCGACATTACCGTTGAAAAAAATACAGGTACACAGGTGTTTGAATATCGTTGCAACTGAAGGTGAGTATCATTGCAACGGTATTTGAATGCGGTTGCATAGACAACATTTAACGTTGTATCGATATTTAGATACCGTTGCAACTAATTTTGGATACTGTAACGGTCCAAGTAGGTTTGACCCTCTTGGCACACCATACTTTCAGGTGTAGATATTCTCTAATGATGCTAAATAGATTTCCAAGGCCTGCAGAATATAGCAAATCTGATTTACCGCACAACTGTCATGCCTTGTGTAAAGAACAGACTAAGTTCAACCGATTCAGACACTTGAAAATGATATCAGACTTAGATTCTGATGAATATGTAATTCATATGTGTAATACGTTATTATGTTTAAAGCAATATTGTGATCTGAAAATACCATTCATTTGATTTGTTAATATGTAATCAGTTTTTCCTCTGAGAAAAAAATGGAACGTAGGGTAATGAATTTGGAATAAGAATCTCTGATGCCTAAAAAATACCCATTGTAAAAGCATTGTATCCGATGTTAGGATCCTGCTTAATTCGATCTTCGATGAACAACAATATGGATGTGAGATCAGTAAAATGCTTAATATGTTTTTCAATAATTATTATCAACTTTATTTGCTGGGTCTTTTTCGGTCGCAAGGGTTGGAAGACTGCGATCTCTCAAAGCTATACATATGATAAAATGATTCTGCTAAACTCATAAATTACACTGTATTCCATCAGGTTAAAAGTGGGTTTAGCCATATGTATTTGTATTTCTTGGTTGGCATATCAAAATAACCACTTTTGGTCCATAAATGCCTATATAGTCGGGAACAAGAAAAACAGTTCTTTTTTTCATCAAATTGTAATCAACCTTTAAATGTTCTTCTTAATTTAATTTGAATCAGTGTCCCTTGGAATTACACGTGACCACCTTGCAGTGTGAATGCAATCACTTAAACACAGCTTCTAAAAACAAGGATTTGAGAATACAAAATCATAACGTTTAAACTTTTGAAATCACGTTCATAGCTAATCAGTTGTGTGACAAAACATGGATTTATTTAACTGGATTCCTCCTCCTTTCAAAGGAGCGTCTGTTCGACTGTCTATAATTCTTTACTAAATGAGCATGTACTGATTATCTGGGAATCAGACCACTAATTATTAACTGAGTTGGGTACCAAATTCGGAGTGGGGTGGGGGTGGGGAGACATTAGATACCGTACTTATTACTTGGAGATCGAGCCATTGACTGTGTCACGAAATTGTGAGTACTAAAATACCTTTGTATAATATATGAACGAAACTGTACATGGGTTTTCTTGCCACGTACAGCATTACTTGGGGATGTATAGCTTCAGCCTTAGCTATTTAAAAATACTGAGTTCGGATTACCAATTCTTGCACGTACAAAGCATCGACGGTGAGAAACCCGATTACCTCGAGGTCTCTGGCTGTGAATGACAACAACAGGGGTGTTTATATCCTAAATTCTCTGTATCGTCACAATACAGATGAGTTTTGTCAGGAAGCTGTCCACTTTACGGAAGCAATCTTCAGCTGTAGAGCTGTTAAAGGGAGTCACCCGGCTTCAATCCTATTACAGACTTAACTTTTATCGTAAAAGTTTTCTGTTTTGTTTTTCCCAGACTTTTATCAGTGCTTTCAACTTCTACATACATTATTTCTGTGCACGTGCGCGGTTTCGATTTTTTCCGGCAGACTAAAATTATCTTTTGCCTACCAGGTGCGAAAATGTTGATTAAGGTAGCTTTTATTGCTACCTCACTTTAGGAACATATATATCGCAAAAATACCGCGAAGAACATAATTTTATTTATTCAAAATGTTTGCGCTTAATTTAATTAAAAATAGATGTGGTGTGCGCTGGGTTATTTAGTGCACAAAATAGTTTAAATTTCGTAAACGTTAGCATTGATGTCTACGGAAAATTAATGAGTGGTCTTATCCCTCTAACAGGTTAAAAAATGTGTGGTATGTAATTAAGGCCCAGTTTTTGGAGCATTGATTAACATCCTCTTACACATAGTATTTCTTTTCAGCGTACTAGCATTATTTGGATAGCTACAATACATCTCTAGCACTGTCTTAAAAAATCGATGCCATTTTATCTTTAAGTGCGCTGGACGCTAGTAAAGAATTATCAAGAGGCAATTTTAATGAGAAGTCACTCTCTACAACGCAATCAATTATTACCATCAATCAAGCATTTAGCAAAGTCAAAGAAAGTTCAATAATTGAAAATTCTTGGATGGAACTATTCAGCTTTAGTTACGGGAGAAATGCTCAAATCAGCGGAAACCGCATATCCTTGTTGATGAATGATCTTTGGAAAGCTGAGTTTTTACGATATTTTCTAATTTAGTTCTTCAGATGATAAATATGTTTTATTTAATGTTTAGAAGTCAAATTTATTCTCCAGGTTCTGATATGATGTAAAGACGAATGGCAAATTTCAAACAAAGCGTTAAGATTTGGTTTCGATGCAACACTGGTGCAGACTTGCTACTCCATTTTGTTCTGTTTAATCACGACAATCTTAAAGCAGTTTCATGTATTCATTTCAAAGTTTCTCAGGATAGACGAAGATAAATTACTTTCTCTTGCCTAGTGCTAATATTGTTTAATACATGGGCTGTAGGAATTTTAGATGATTACTTCCTTATCAGTTTCAACCTATCCAAAGGAAATATTACTTTTTAAAAGGACTGCAAAATGGTGCTGAATACAGTACAGTAGCTTTTTCTCGATAGCCCCCACAAAAAAAGACGTCTTATGATCATTCGGTCTTCTTAAAAGTGGATGATCGTGTTTCTGCTTTACGCCTAATGCATTCCTTTCATTTGTATCATAATTTGTTTTCCTGAAAGTTTGAGTTATGACCAAATAGATCCTTGTAGCATTGATGGATGCCCTGATCGGGTGCCTCAATATGTCCTTGGGAAAGGTACTTAGCCCTAATTTCTTTCGCATTATATAGCTATTATTGTGTTGAAAGTGCCGTTAAAAATCAAGAAAGAAATAAAATATACTGGCAGTTTTGGTAAAATAAGTAGAATTGGTCTTTGTAAACGCTTGAAAAATTATTCTGAAATCAAAGTCAAATGACCTGTCCCCATACACTACGAACCTACTAGTGTTCGGCTTTATCCAAAATCAAAAGGCAGTACAAAAGAAAACTAGTATATCACTTGATATCAAGTTTTTGGACATGGTTGTATTTAGCACAATATTTCATACGCAAAAACAAGCCATTTTAATTCTATCATCCTTCACAATTTACATTTTAATTAAAATTTAAATGCAAAATGAACTGGGCATAAAACATGTTCATTTTATGGTAGAGTATTTTTTGTTTCTTTCTGCAGATTATGCATATTTGTCTGGTGTGTACTCAAATAGAAAGAGAAGTAAACTTATATTAAAGATGCATAATACCCATAAGTCCGCAAGAAGAAAGCGAGCGATCGAAAAAAAAAAACAAAAAAAAAAAAACATCAAGAAGAAAACCATCCTGAGTCCCTTTGGTTTAATAGAGATGTTGGAAAAGAACCTAATCATGAGAAATGAAAGAAAGCATACGTTAACCACAATATTTAGTTTTCTTAATTTTCAAGACTGTAAGGCACCTCTTAAATTTAGAGTTGATTGCAATATTTATTTCATTCTCTTGATTTTACAAGACATAATCTATCTTAAACCACATGGCAAGTAGTATTTAACTGTTTGGTTCTATTATACTGATTTAAAAGAGGAAAGAAGTAATGGATGGAATATATTTACAACACAAGATACATTCTACTATTACAATTATTAAATACTTCAGTCGTCTCTGTGTGATCTATGAATGTTTAAGCTTCGCCTTGATCCTTTAGACCTTTGAATACTGAGCAAGATAGCGTTAGGTTAGAGCTATTGGACATATATTCAATAAATAAAGCTGTTGGATAATTGTCACGATTGGACAAGATTCTTGGCAAACGTTAAAATATGATAGTAAAGGAACATTACAGGTAATGAAGAAACTGATTTATCAGATGTTAATGCTTGTGAGCACGCATATATACATATAATCACAGATACATTTGATGCATATATCAGCAGGTTAGCTCGAGAAAAAAATCCTTCTTAAAGTTAGCGGAAAGTAACAAATGTAGTGTACCTTGTACTGCATCATTCTTGAGAAAACAAAATATTTTCCAGCATAAAGTTTGTTGGGGAAATAATTACAAATTTTTACCAAGTCTCAGTAAGCATTTAGCTTGCACGTCATGTGATGCAGAAAACTAGAAGTTGTTAGTTCATAACACAAGAAAGGCACTATGTATGTATTTATGCGCCCTTACTGTGTGTTTTGTAAAAAAATATATCAAATTGTATGAGTACGGAGAGTAGTAAACGAAGCTATCAAGCACAAATTATGAAAAGAACACGAGAATCGGCTTTCGACATGATCTAGTGGCTAGAGCGTAGCGTTAGCAAGCATTTATAATATCTTGTATCTATTGACGATGCCACAGTCACACGTATCGTTATAAGTATGCATACTATGTTATTGACAGTGCCACAGTCACATGCATCGTTACAAGTATGCATACTATGTTATTGACGATGCCACATTCACACGTATCGTTAAACGGATGCATAATATGTTATTGACGATGCTACAGTCACATGTATCGTTATAAGTATGCATACTATGTTATTGACAGTGCCACAGTCACATGCATCATTACAAGTATGCATAATATGTTATTGACGATGCCATAGTCACATGTATCGTTTATACGTATGCATAATATGCTATTGACGATGCCACAATCACATATATCGTAGATACGTATGCATAATATGTTACGTCTTCGACAAGAAACATTGAGTTCAATACGGGGATAAAGTTTTATTAAGTACAGTTCAATTCAAATGTATCGGTATGTGGAGACAATTGTAATCCAGTTGGTAATCAAATATTGACATTTGATCAGATTTGAGAAATATGTGTGATAAATCAACTGAGTGTGGGCATAAGTCATATTTTATACCAAATACTACTTTAACATATACAATGATAACTACCATGCACCATGAAAAATTCGATGCTGCACTTTATGTGATTGGCAAAAAGTACTACAAAGTATTTTCTTGTATCATTAATATGATTTTAAATATTTTCCAATTTCCAAAGTGGTCGTAAATTTCCTGCTTTCTCTAGTAATACAACAGCATGTTTGATTTGAGAACCTATGTGCTTCTTCCTTATGTGGTCATATTGTTGTCATGGTTGACTCTTGGGAGATGTTTTAGTTCTCCAAGTCTTTTTCGGATATTCAACACAAACATATTATAGCGTTTTGTTTATAGCGTGTATGTCCTAAGCAAACCTTATATAATTCAATTAGCGAAGAGCACTAATTGACACCTCACATATATCATGTCTTTTCAATGTACTTTAACGTCTTATGACTGGCTATAAAAACGTATGAAGCGTTGCACATAATTGCAAATGGATACAACAATCCGATGTCTTTAAGCTTAGAAGCTAATAAAGGTATAGGAAATGACCCTCCATTCTAATATCTAGTGTAATAAATTAAATATTTGGAAACCATTGACCAGACTATTCATTCTCAGTCATCGTGGACATGCTCATTCAGCTGAAACCTCATTTGTGCTACAATTTAACATTACAATTACGTGGCTTCAGTTCCATTGATTTGCAAACGGCTCTATAGCTAGTTTTTAAGTGATTACATCATAAAGGACGAGTTCATGAATCTGCTTAAAAATGTTAAAGTGATCCGTCTTCAAGGGTTTGGACAAGTTCAAGAATCTCCTTCAAAATGTTAAAATGATCCCTCTTCAAGCCTTAGGAAAAGTTCACAAATCTCCATTAAAATGTTAAAATGATATCTCTTCAAACCTTAATAAAAGTTCACGAATCTCCTTCAAAATGTTAAAATGATCTCTCTTCAAGACGTAGGACAAGTTCACGAATCTCCTTAAAGATATCAAAGTGATCCCCCTTTAAGTGTTAGGACAAGTTTATGAATCTACTTAAAATGTAAAATTGATCCCTCTTCAAGTGTTATGATAAGTTCATGAATCTATTTTAAGATATTAAAGTTATCCCTCGTCAAGCGCTAGGACAAGTTCATGAATCTCCTTAAAGACGTTATATGATAAATTAAATAGTTATAAGCATTTTCTTCCTTCAAAAATATAGTTGCATGCTTGATTTAACACGATATGTGTTTCTTTCTTGAGTGG
Source organism: Margaritifera margaritifera (assembly GCA_029931535.1). Lineage (NCBI taxonomy): Eukaryota > Metazoa > Mollusca > Bivalvia > Unionida > Margaritiferidae > Margaritifera > Margaritifera margaritifera. The sequence goes on from JAQPZY010001484.1 coordinate 1,269,281, forward strand.
TTGAATTATCAGAAACTCTTAGAGGACGTTTTACTTCTATGGGTCTTTCAGAAGTCTTCAGCGCACAGACCACTGGGACTCTTTTATCTAGTTTATGTTCTTGCCACACTACATGTAATTTAATCAGCAACCAAAGTAATGATTGACATCTCACAGATACCTTGTCTTTTCAGCTTTATTTATGTCCTTCGAATGGCTCGAAAATTTAATTAAGGTTTGCGCCTATTTGCAAATGTCCACAAATATCCGATAGTAGCTGATCTTTAGGTGTGGAACACTAATACATTTATAGGACTTGTTTTACATTCTAACACCTACCATAATAAATAAAACATAGTTAGCCTTAAACAACTCTTTCATCCTCAGTCATGGCAGAGAAGATCCCTCAGCTGAAGCATCATCTATATAGTCATAGAATCGTCATCCATAAGGTAAAATTTTAACGTCTTATAACAATCAGTCGTTCATGGGACGATGTAATTTCTTTGCCTATCAGGTCCTTCTATTTTTTGTTTTGGAAAGGGTACGCAGCAATTGATTTTCATCCTCATATGATTAGTTTGAAAAGGCCATATTCAGATGAATGATGCTACATGATGAAAAAAAAAATGTGCTTCCTAAAAACGATAAACGTAAAAAGAATTTTCATTGGTGAAAATACAATTAAATATGAAATGTTGATAGAACAGTTGATATAATATAATATACAATTGTGAAAGTATATATAGAAAAAGAACAACAGCAGTTAATTGTTAATACTATAATACATAATTTCGACAAAGAGGTTTTGTACAACGTTCAAGTTCAGCTCAAGGTGAAATAATCTTTTTTACTTCCCATCAAAATTTGCACTAGAGTATTTATTTGGAATATATATATATTTCACGTGGATGGTGAACTTCATGACTGTATGTGATTGCAGGTAGTTTGTTTCCTGATTACACTTCTGTAGAAGACACCTGCGAAGAATGATATCAAAATTAAAAGAGAATAGATCAGCTATCGGATTGCAAAAGGGAAAGAAAAACAAAACAAAACAAAACAAAGCAAAGAACCATGGGAGGAAGGTTTCTCGGCCGACGATCGTTACAGTTGTTTTTTTATTTTTGGAATAGAAGTTGCACATATACAACATGTTGTTTGCCACCATTTGCGAAGGATTTTAGTTATAATATTGAAGGCCAATGGAGAGGATTCCCATGTTAAGTTGTTTGTTAGTTAATGATAGGAAAGCTAGTTATGCCAGGCACGGTGTTTAGAAATACGAAGAACTGGTATTAACATTTACCGATTTCTATTCAAGTATTGCAAATTTAGTTGTAGATTGCTGCGTGTTAGCCATGGAGTTTTAAGAGGAAGCCCAATCTTAATGGATATTTGAATCTTAAAACTGAATGGGTATCAAAATAAATTGAAGGGAAATGAAAAGTTGTAATTGTTCATTTACATACATACATACATCGAGGTAAACAGACATACCGATGGACACATACAGACATATATATATATATATATATATATATATATATATATATATATATATATATATATATATATATATATATACAGACTGAGGCAGACATGACGTTTAACTACATTTAATTTGTTACCTGGAATCCTGAAATGATATATACAAAAGGAAAAGCGTGAAGCTAATATAGTTTAATTTTACTTCAATGATTAAGTAGAGTAAGTGATTTAATTTCAAATGTATTTATTGATAAATCGACAAAGTTTTCTTTTCTTTTAAATATATGCAGCACATTGTAAAGTAGAGCCATATACTTGTATAAAGTTTTGCTCGTTGTCATAGCGATTATAATTAGTGGTGTATACATGCTGTTGATACACCAAGCATCTTTTGCTCTCTTTTCAAGACCCATATTTACTTGACCACTTATATTTTTGTGCATCGAATAAAATCAAAACAAACAATTACTGGACCTGTCAAATTATAAAAACAATTAGCAAGCACTAATATGAAATTTTTTTAACACGTCATAAAAATGGCATGTTGGTACATTGTATTGAATTCAAAAGTTTTCAGAGAGGTGCTCAAAATATTTCACGAGTTTAAGGTGACAGCAACAACAATGAAAACAATGACCGAAACAAAAAGTTAAGGCTTTGTTAGAAAAGGAAACAACTCGAATACTTTTCAACTTACTCAGATAAAAGCACACTTCTAAAGTAAAAAGGTTTAACAGAACCCTAAAAGCTACAATGTGGACGTATTTCTTTCAAAATGAAATCAGAAAATGGGTTGAGGTTTAACTACATATACAAAGTTGTACAGAACTTGAACACCAAAAGAATGAACAGCAAAAGTATATTCTTGTGAAATGGAAAGGGTATGATGAAGCGTTTAACAATTGAGACCCAGCTGAACATATTATGCCATTTATCAAATTATGTGTCAAAGACACACCTCCACTCCTGAGACGTCATGCCTCCGGCTTATCTTGCCTTCAGCGAAAATGTAACACAGGTACACTCTTCTCCGGAGATGACAATTCCATCGTAGACGAACGAAGATCAATACATAAATAGCACTGTCAAAAAACAATACATAATTAGCAGTGTCAAAGAACAATACATAATTAGCACTGTCAAAGAGCAGTACATAATTAGCGTGTCAACATGTATTTGTAGTCAATAGGCCGGCTATATTGAAACACAATTATCATGTCTTAGGCCCACTATATTGAAACATAATTAGCATGTCTTAGGCCCACTATATTGAAACATAATTAGCATGTCAACAAGTATTTTTGAAGTCTTTAGTCCCACTATATTGACAGATAATTAACATGTCAACATGTCTTTGTAGTCATTAGGCCCACTATATTGACACATAATTAACATGTCAACATGTATTTTTGTAGTCTTTAGGCCCACTATATTAACACATAATTAGCATGTCAACATGTCTTTGTAGTCTTTAGGCCCACTATATTGACACATAATAAACATGTCAACATGTCTTTGTAGTCTTTAGGCACACTATATTGAGACATAATTAACATATCAACATGTCTTTATTCATTAGGCCCACTATATTGAAACATAATTAGCATGTCAGCATGTATTTTTGTAGTCTTTAGGTCCACTATATTTTCACTATACTTAATTTTTAAAATACAACCTTTAAAACAATGATTGTTTCTATCTAAATTTGGTTTTGGTGGTCTGTCAACATGATTGCGCAGCCTCATGTCTAACGCAAAATTCTGACCCTCGGGTTGAATTTTCCAATCCCACACTGATGCATCTGAAGGATTATATTAATCTTCTTCACTCGAATATCTGAGCAGATAGCGTATATATCAGAGTGATTGATCGGAAGATTATATGACTGGAGCATTGTTTGTAAAATTATTTCGATGGAGGTTAGGGTTATTTGGTGCGGGGTAGGATGTTTTGCCCACGAAAATACCGTACTATACTACTATAATACCTTCCTACGAGACTGTTTATTTTTAATGTTGTTTCTTTTAAATGTGTGGTTGAACAGTGAACATTTGGGTTTAGCCTTCAGAGGGACGAGTATCACATGCAATAAACATTTAAAGGACCTATAAAGACACACAGAAAGAATACTCATAATAGACAACTCCTTTGCATGTTAATGCAGGCTTGTTGGACCAGTTTAAAAGATGCCTAGCGCCACCCAATGATTTCACTTCAGGCATGGAAATCATAAAATCTCTGAGCTTGAATTTGACTTTGAGAGTTTCTGTCAACCAATCACAAATGACTCTATCTTTGTAACTCAATTTTAGTTGGCTCAGAGCGAAATCTCAAACTCAGGCTCAGAGTTTATATGATCTCCACATCTGTCTGTATCCACCACTGTAGGATTCGAGCAAATAAATTTGATGTAACTAAACGTGCTCTGCAAAACTATGTAAATAAATGAGTAAAAAATATGTGTTCTCGTAAAGCACGTCCTCACTTCTCACATAATGTTCTTGGGGGCTTATGCTATTCTTGAAGCTTTATACTAAAAAGGTATGTGGTAAAACCTTCATTCTCGAGGATCCGTAGTAAATGATCAACAGATAAATGTCCTCCAATTCGAGGATCCGTAATAAATGTTCCACAGGTAAATGTCCTCCAATTCGAGGATCCGTAATAAATGTTCCACAGGTAAATGTCCTCCAATTCGAGGATCCGTAATAAATGTTCCACAGGTAAATGTCCTCCAATTCGAGGATCCGTAATAAATGTTCCACAGGTAAATGTCCTCCAATTCGAGGATCCGTAGTAAATGTTCCACAGGTAAATGTCCTCCAATTCGAGGATCCGTAGTAAATGTTCCACAGGTAAATGTCCTCCAATTCGAGGATCCGTAATAAATGTTCCACAGGTAAATGTCCTCCAATTCGAGGATCCGTAATAAATGTTCCACAGGTAAATGTCCTCCAATTCGAGGATCCGTAGTAAATGTTCCACAGGTAAATGTCCTCCAATTCGAGGATCCGTAGAAATGTTTCTCCAAATGATACAAAGTTCTCAATAAACTAAACCACTAATCCCCATTGCCACATTATATTTCTATATGATAGTGTCTCCTAATGATTCAAAGTTCTCAACTAACTCCACCGCTAGTCCTCATTGTAACATTATATACATCAACGATTATTTCTCCTAATGATACAACGTCCTCAGCTAGCTTCTTCTGCTAATCCTCATTGCCACAATATATACACCTATGGTTATTTCTTCTACTGATACAACGTCCTCATCTAACTTATCCGCTAAACCTCATTGCCACATTATATACATCTACGATTATTTCTCCTACTGATACAAAGTTGTCAGTTAACTGCTCCGCTAAACCTCATTGCCACCTTATATACATCTATGGTTATTTCTCCTAATGATACAAAGTCCTCAGCTAGGTTCTCCACTAATCCTCATTGTCACATTATATACATCTAGGCATATCTCCATACAGAGATGCCAACATCTCCGCTTTCGGTGGAGTTTCTCCGATTTTCTTGGTGAAACCCGTCCCTCCGTTTTATGTATTCTTTTCTCCGATTTGTTAACGTGTCAATTTTGTACACATTTTTTGTTCTTAGACAAAGTTCTTAGGGGAAAGAAATTATATTAACACCGATTTTTGTACCGCTTCCGTTTCTGGTAAATGGTACCCGAGCTCGATTACTCACTTTAGCTGATTCGTAAGAATCAGATCGGTACCAGACAACCAGAAGGAAGGGAAAAAAGCATCATGACGAAAAAAAAAAAAAAAAAAAAAAAAAAACCGCCTACGAAGAAAAGAATTAGCATTCATTCCCAGTGGTTTCTGCAGGTGTACTCACAGCAATTTCCATGTTTCAAATGCTCTCTTTTGAGAGAGAAATATGTCTTCTGCAGTTTGATCCAGTGACATCGGCTTGGCTCACTGGGGTAAAAGCAGACCTATCGCGTTATATATATAAATGAAAAAGCACCATGAATTGGCGAAAATCAGCAATGATATGCCTTAAATCTCTGCAATGTTTCTACAAGAAAGCAACAAAAGCTGAGTTGGTGTTTACAAAGTATTTTTGTTGAGAACGACCTACCGTCATCAATTTTTGATTCTGCAGGAAAAAGGTTTCAGAATATATTTCCAGATTCGAACATTGCCAATAAATATGGTTGTGGAAGAACAAAAACAACATCAATAATACATTCACTCGCAGCAAATGACAACAAGAATTTATCACACATGATGAAAAAAGACATCTCAGAATCAAGATCAATTCACGTAATGTGTCATTTTAATAAAATTACTATAGATTTATACATTATTTGTAAATTCACACAAAATTTCCCTCAAGTTTATATAAACAACTTTGTGTGAATTTTTTTTTTGGAAGATGATTGTTTTTGTTCAAGTGCCAGGATATGCAGTCTTGATCCATTCAAAAAGGCTGAAAATCAATTTCACCGGGGGGGGGGGGGGCTTGGACTCCGTTTTCGTATGGAACATGGTTGATATCTCTGTTCATATGAGAGTAGTTGTGAGAAAATTATTTTGTCAGAACAGGGATAGGTCACAATTACCAAATTTTGACTTTAAAAAAACAAACATTTTATGCTATTTCGCAAGCTGGATTTAAACGGGTGCGGAATAATTCTAACTTACCAAAACGATAACACCATGAGCTAAACAGATACAGTATTTTGTTTTGGATCGTAAGAGCTGAAAAAGGTCCCGCATTGGACAGTTTGTCACTGCAACGATTGAACCTCATGCAGACTACATACATGTAAGCAAATGACATTTTATGAAAAACAGACTAGGTATAACACATTGCAACCTGGCAAACTTCACTTTCATTTATGAATATATATTATTTGTAAAGATTTATTTATCCATTTGAGCCTGTAACAAAGTTAAACATGCATAAAGCCACGTCCCTCTCTTTTTATCCATTTGAGCCTGTAACAAAGTTAAACATGCATAAAGCCACGTCCCTCTCTTTTTATCCATTTGAGCCTGTAACAAAGCTAAACATGCCTAAAGCCACGTTCCTCTCTATCTATCCATTTCAGTCTTTAAACAAAGCTACACATGCATAATGCCACTCTCCTCTCGGTTATGTTTAACTCTATCCCTTGCAGACATGCTAAAGAAAGTAAGAAACCAAAATATGTGAAAATTATTCAAGAAAAAAGGATATTATGACTACAGAAGAAGGATACTATTGAATAAAACTCAAGATTGTAAATCTTGCGATGTTTTTAATTGGTCTCCTTTTGTAAGCCTTGTACCTAGACCTCACCATAATATGTTTGATATGCACATTATGGCCGTGCAATTAGAACAAATATACAACAAATATACGTGTAGTTACTAAACGTCTACAAGGTTAGCATCTACTATATAAAAGAAAACAAATATAACAGAAGTTAATACAAATTGTACAAAGTTAACATACTGCTATCATAAAGATGTATCACAGCTACCATTTACAAATGTTATGCAGTCATAAAATCAGCATTGCTCATTAAAATAACTACAGAGTTTCTTAAAAACTGAAACATTAGGTGCTTGTTTAATATCATGCTGCAAACTATTCCATAAAACTGTACCGGCGTAAGCAAATTATTTCTTAAAACACTGTGCAATTTAATTACATAATGTATTTTATATTCCTTAGATGCTTTGTCATTCAATGCAATAAATGTAGTGTGATACACTTGGTTACAAATAGGGCATGAATATTGCATGTATTAGTAAGACTTATTGCAGCTATTCTTGCGGGTGCTGCTGTAATTAGTGTCAATAAGTGCATGTCATACACTTCAAACACATGCATTGAAGCATATGAGCTCTAAAATTAAAAAAGAATATCGGGTTTGATCATTAATGACTTGAAGGATAAATAATGAAAGGATCGTAAAGAGAAAGAAAACAGGAACGGACAGAAAGTGAATAAACAGAGATCATCTAACTCTCTTTTATACAAGATAAAAGGAAATTCGTTATTTAGGACCGGATAGAAAAAATAGGGCTTAACTATGAAGATGAGACAACATAATTTGTCACCTGATTTGATAAATAACTTTGTTTTCCGCGGTCGTATTAGACAGATTTTTACAAAATATCTATGAACATTTGTTTAAAACGAATAATGCAATATTTGCATTTTTTTTTATATATTGATTCCGTTAGCAACAAATTCTCCACTTTTCACCATGGTAGTGCACACTCCCAGTAAGAGTACGCCTGTATTGATTTTCATGATTCAAATGTCCTAATGTAGCAGTTAATTATGAACAATACAATAATTTAATATATTGGTATCATCAATTAAATATTTATATTTTAACATTTAACTTTGAATTTTAACCTCGCTTGCATGTCACATGATCTAGTTATGAACTTGTTCGAGATCTTATATCCATTTGAGTAATTTTGAACAGAAAAACTGGATTTTATATCTTAATAATTGGCAATGTGTTGATTGTGTGGATTTTATATCTTGATAATACCCCATGTGTTGATTGTGTGTCTGTATTTATATATTGATAATACACCATGTGTTGATTGTGTGTCTGTATTTATATCTTGATAATACACCATGTGTTGATTGTGTGTCTGTATTTACATCTTGATAATACACCATGTGTTGATTGTGTGTCTGTATTTACATCTTGATAATACACCATGTGTTGATTGTGTGTCTGTATTTACATCTTGATAATACACAATGTGTTGATTGTGTGTCTGTATTTACATCTTGATAATACACAATGTGTTGATTGTGTGTCTGTATTTACATCTTGATAATACACCATGTGTTGATTGTGTGTCTGTATTTACATCTTGATAATACACCATGTGTTGATTGTGTGTCTGTATTTACATCTTGATAATACACCATGTGTTGATTGTGTGTCTGTATTTATATCTTGATAATTAACCATGTGTTGATTGTGTACATCTTGATAATAGACCAGATGTTTATTGTGTGTCTGTATGTACATCTTGATATTGAGCATGTGTTGATTGTCTACATCTTGATAATTGACAATGTGTTTATTGTGTACATCTTGATAATTGACTATGTGTTTATTGTGTGTCTGTATTTATATCTTGATAATTGACAATGTGTTGATTGTATGTCTGTATTTACATCTTGATAATTGACCATGTGTTGATTGTGTGTCGGTATTTATATATTGATAAATGACCATGTGTTGATTGTGTGTCTGTATTTATATCTTGATATTTCACCATGTGTTGATTGTGTATATCTTGATTGTGGATCATGTGTTTATTGTGTGTCTGTAGTTTTATCTTAATAATTGACCATGTGTTGATTGTGCGTCTGTATTTATATCTTGATAATTGACAATGTTTTGATTGTGCGTCTGTATTTATATCTTAATAATTGACCATGCGTTGATTGTGTATATCTTGATTGTGGACCATGTGTTTATTGTGTGTCTGTAGTTTTATCTTAATAATTGACCATGTGTTGACTGTGCGTCTGTATTTATATCTTAATAATTGAGCACGTGTTGAGTGTGCGTCTGTATTTATATCTCGATAATTCGCCATTGTGAGTCTGAAAAGATGCATAAGAATGACCATCATATTCTAGAATTTTGTTTATGAGAACATAATACATTTTACACCCCTCTTTAGGATTTACATGATGAACAAAGCACAGCAGAAGTGTTTTAAGCAGCCTAATCGTGTATACTTGTATAAAACAGGTATAGGCTTTGTGAGAAAAATGATTCAGACTTGTTTAAAGATGACATGTTTCATGGATAAACTTGACTAGCTGTTATCACATGTGCATTTTTTTAATGAACATTAACTCACCTGTTTTTCAAGAACTTGCATGAACTATAAACGCACGTACTGTAGAATAATAAGCATGGCAAGTAACGACTTGAATGACAAACAATTAATTGTTCATAAACAAGACACTCAGAAGGAGGAGACGATGTTTATGAAGAGAGTTTTAGCAGTCTATTGTATGCACATGGAGCAGGTGAAGTACGAGAAAAGTGGGCTATATAAGAGAAGGAAAGACAAAAATGGTAGATCATTGTATGGGACCTGACGGGAAAATAGGAATATATTTATGCCACTTATGAAACAGTTTCCGTTTAAAATGTTAAATTAAAGCTTTGGACTATTGCTGATATATATATATATATATATATATATATATATATATATATATATATATATATATATATATATATATATATATATATATATATATTCCATCAGGAGTGTACTGGGTAAGCAGCTCGGCCCTGGACTTATCTGCCGGGACAGGCCCGGGGTTTTGCTCACACCAGTAAAACACAGGTAAAAACGGATTTTTCTTGCGGTGGCCCACCGGGATTTGTCCCGGTATGCCCAATGGCCAGTACACCACTGTATTCTATTGGTAAGGCATCTTATAAATGTTCTATCCTAGTGCAACATAAAATATCGCTATTAAGAAGTGGCTACGTAAGTGTATGTTCAGACTAGTACTAGTATGCAGATCATCAATTAATTTTAATAAGTTTTAATAATATACGTTCATCAAAAGACAGGGAAGAAGCATATATATATATGTACGTACTAGTCTTACCTAGTGTCGTTATGTAATCAATTTCAGACATTTTAAAAATTGCAACATACATCAAATATCATCACTGGTATAAAGAGGCAGTTTTAACAATCGCACATGCATCTCAGAAGAGAAATAAAGTCATCACTCGTATAAGAGCTTCAACAATAGAATCTTTGCTCATCAGAATTAAGTACGAAAAATAAGAATTATTTGTAATGAGTGATGAATAGGAGAGCAAAATACACGTAAGTGCAAAAGAAATGAAAAATCAACACAAAATAAAAAGAAGCTTGAGAATGACAAAAAAATAAAGAAACAAACAAAAACAAAACTAGAGACATACCATTGCATTTAGACTAAAAGGAATGGACAAACACAAATGAGAGTGAACATAAGTGATGACAAAGGTAAAATAAGTCAGCCAAAAAGACAGTGATGTGGCTAAAGTTAGGGTAGCTGCTGAGTGTAAACATTTGCAAAACAATGTTTGAGATTAGGAGATATTGTTTGCCTCGTATCATCTTTCCTTCATGGCTAGTTATTCAAATTTTGCATGAGCTGTGCAGGATTTTTTGTTTCAATGCTTTTTTGCGTATATATTCAAGTAATTTCTAACCGCATTCACGTTATTAGAAACTAATGCAAATATTAAAGAGTGTGGGTATCTTCATCCTAATTTAAAAATGCAAAAGCAATGGAATATAAATGTGCTAGGACAAACATTTTCGAAACTAGATGTCAAGTAACATAAGTATATACTGTATGTCCCCAAAACCATGTATAGCATATCTTATATCAGTGAGGAAATAAATAGTGTTATGGAAAGAAAAAACTATTTAGTGTGATCTATCGTACGCAATATTATTCTTACACATTGTACGAGGAACCCAAAGAAGGAACAGAAGTATTGAGCATTAATGTGCATAACAATTAAGTTTGTGGAGACACGGAGATTTGAAAAAGAAGAAAAGAGGCAATATTAAACTATATTAAAAAGATCTGTGATTGATTAAAGTGTATGTGATGAAACGGGGAACAATCAAGCAACAGAGGAATACAAAGAAGTTGCGGTTGATCTAAGAGATGTGTAATGAAGTTTGCTGATCGAATAATAGGAATAACTGTTTTAGCTTAGATCACTGCATTACCTGGCTAGATATTGCTACCCATGCAACCTGATTATACAATTGCAGCTTTTTGTCATAGCTTCACAAATCTGCCTTGCGATCATTAACAAATTTTATACCACTGTGGAGACTGATTTTTTTAACATCATTTGCTTCTCTATCTGTATGTGCATGTTAAAATGAATCCCAATATAAAACTCTAAATTAAATCTGTATAATTAAGAACTTAAATACAACCCTGCCCAGAATTACAACTGCACTAAAGACTTGATACTTGAGGATAAATATAACATTTGAATGATAAAACCGAGATAAAGCTTTTGTAGAAGTATTTTGAATGGTTCACACCTTGATAAACTGATATAATGTGTTAGGCATTTTCACTAAGTATTAATGATATGAAATTAAGTAACTGTTAGCAAAGGTTCTTTAAGTAAACCAAAATAGTGCTCATCACTCATGTTAGAGTAAAAGTACGTAGTAAATGAAGACTAAATACATGGGTAGGGATACAATCTCAGGTCAAACACGGATAAGAATATCATTGATTTTTTAAACAATAAAGACTGTAAACTTCTGAGGATAAGACTGAGTTCGATACAAGGACAAACAATTGAAATTGCTAAAATACACAATGAACTGAATAAATGAACTAGCTTGGATAGAATCTGGCAACATGTTAGTAGAAAATGTTTTCAAAGTATGTCAAGAAAAATGCTTTTGGTATGGTATGCAGACATCATTACCAGTCTTAGGTTCGGCTCTACAGTTTCGCACTTGCCTAGGGTTTTATTTTTAAAGAAAAAGAATTTCTCAGGTTTTCCTCACTGGTTATCCTGGTCATTTAAAAAAATACACTATATATATATCTTAGGTATTGTCAAAATAACCTTTAATTCCCTTTATTTTGGTGTATGATTGATAGCTGTAATTTGGGTTATAGAGTAAACAGCTAGCATTACTTCAGATGTGCACCTCTCAAAAAACTGCAAGCTCCACTTGGTCATTTTCACTTCCTGGACCTCAAAGGTAAATTACAGAAAAACGAGTCGATAACTGTTTTTTACTTTTTATATACTTTATCGTTCATGTATTGCTATTTCAGAAGCTGATATTGTCTACTCTGGCAAAATTAATTTTCCCTATTTTAATAACTGCTAACGTTAGTGTACTCAGCTCTAATTCAGGTTAATTTTTCAAGCACTTGGGACCAGCCATATTGACTAGCTCTCTGCTTTAGATAGTGCATAGTTTCCATAATTACCACACGTATAGAAATTTCAGTCGCAGTACATGAAGGTAGAACAGAGGTATGCCAACATTCTCCCCATTGTGCATGTTGCCAATGCAAACAACTTCATCATATATAGGTCCCTCTCTCAGAAGTACATACTAACTGTAGAACGGAACCTTTACGACGCGATGGATATGCTTCAATCTACGTACCTACATACCAACCTACCTAATCTACACACACACAATACAACCGCCAGATCGCATCGGTTTGAACTAATTCTATAAAAGAAAAGGTTAATTGAAAGAGTAGAACTTTTCCAACCTAATGCATGATAAAATGCAGCGATGAATGTACAAATAAGACATTTTATTAATTGTTTTAGGGCACATATGCAACAAATATGAGACAGGATTGACTACGGACGTGTGTAGAGTGGTCCTAAACCTAATAGCAGTCTCATATGGAAATATGTATGGAGTGGTCCTAAACCTAATAGCAGTCTCATATGGAAATATGTGTGGAGTATATGGAGTGGTCCTAAACCTAATAGCAGTCTCATATGGAAATATGTGTGGAGTATATGGAGTGGTCCTAAACCTAATAGTAGTCTCATATGGAAATATGTATGGAGTGGTCCTAAACCTAATAGCAGTCTCATATGGAAATATGTATGGAGTGGTCCTAAACCTAATAGCAGTCTCATATGGAAATATGTATGGAGTGGTCCTAAACCTAATAGCAGTCTCGTATGGAAATATGTGTGGAGTATATGGAGTGGTCCTAAACCTAATAACAGGCTTACATGGAAATATGTAGATACGAAATCTTATAATTCATTTATACTGTCATATTTCAGAGGAACTTTCTGATTTATATACCACTCATGCGAGTGCAGGAGTTTAAACTAATGCCAAAATTTACTCCCTCTCAAAACAGTTCACTCAGTAATATAACTTTTCTTTTAAAATTGTCATTTTAAAATATAAAAGTACATGTATATTCCAATTTATTAAGACAGGAGCTTTGTTCAATATTGAGTGAAATGTTATTGACAATGCTGCAAGCAAACTGTCGCGTTTTAATATTTAAACAGGGAATTCTGTATGTAATAAATATAAAACAGGAGGAATAGAGAACGAGATCAAATAGATAACAGGTTTATATTGTCTATTGTCAAACTTACAAGAAATCGCTTTCTGGCATATGTTTTCTTATGGCAACAAGTTGTTTTAAAAACGTTTCCCACCAAGAGTGGATCCTGGAGGGTGGGGGAAACCGGCAGGCCTCCCAATCCCACCCCTACCCACTAAAAATGAGCGCGAAGCAAGCGGAACGTTTCTTAGAGTAAGCTTTTTGTACAGTTGGATGGTTAAAATTCTGCCCTGGAAACGCGTCAAATACAGGAGCTTCTGGGGATTTTGCCCCCATGGGCCAACACCAGAGGTTTCATCCCAGCTTCAAATACAGGAGCTTCTGGGGATTTTGCCCCCATGGGCCAACACCAGAGGTTTCATCCCACAGACCAACTTCCCAGCCCCTAAACGATATATCTGGATCAGCCCCGTCCCACGATGTTAAAATTCCAAGCCAATGATAATTCGGCTACAGTTTCCTTTAGTTTAGTTCGTTTTATCATCATATCAAAGAACAGTTTATTATGCCTTGTATGTACATTAGCAATTCAGAACCATCGAATAATCTTTTGCTCAGTTATTACCAATTACACAAATTATAAATTATTCAGTACCTCATAAACACATAACATGAATTCATTATGTGAAATAAAGAATTCACAGTTGAAGCGATTAAAATACTTTGCACATAGAATGCAACGTAAAAATAAATATGCAAGGTATTAATGGTCTTTATTTATGGTACGGCGATGTAACATTATTATTTATAGTAAGACACTGTATCATTATTATTTATAGTAAAATGATGTATCATTATTATTTACTGTAAGACACTGTATCATTATTATTTATAGTAAAATGATGTATCATTATTAATTATTGTAAGACACTGTATCATTATTATTTATAGTAAAATGATGTATCATTATAATATTGTGAGACACTGTATCATTATTATTTATAGTAAAATGATGTATCATTATTATTTATCGTTAGACACTGTATCATTATTATTTATAGTAAAATGATATTTCATTAATATTCATTGTAAGACACTGTATTATTATTATTTATAGTAAAATGATGTATCATTATTATCTATAGTATAACGATGTATCATCATTATCTCAGATACATCTAAAATTAAGTTTGAACACGTACTGGCGTTGTATCTCTAAATATTAATAGAGGACGGGAACGTTGGCAAGAACAAAGACATATAATATTCTTTAATATGGTAACAATATGTTTAAACAAAATTAATCATATTGAAAAAGAGAGATCTTGAGCAAATTTTTGTGAAACATAAAAGGACAAAATAGTGACTTAAGAAAATAGACCTAAATAGCATTGAACCAATGAGCTGTTATTGCATCATAAAAATAAATCATTAATATTTTTATCTGATTTTTCCTAAAGATTTACCAACCAGTGAATAAGGTTACTTGCAGTCAATAGAAAGCAGCATTAATGCCAAAACAGAACATACTTTTTTCATCGAGTTCAGCCTCTTGACTTTTTGGTGGAATGACAAAGCAAAGACGTGTGATTAGCCCGGTTCCGAAAAGGTCATTTGCACTAATATTCCAGTTTTATTCAAATGCACATATTATTTAGAATATACAACATAACCTATGTTCTTTGTTTGATATGTTGTGTCTTTAAAGTGCCACTGTTTGCTTTGTGTTGTTTGTTTGATATGTTGTGTCTTTAAAGTGCCACTGTTTGCTTTGTGGTCGAATGTGAATTGTCTCATGACAAAGAAAATTTCCACAAACAATGAGTACACTCATCACAAAATTAAATAATTATGGGTCATTTTGCACAACTAAACTTTGTCAATAAATATCGTTTTACCTCTAACTTCAAAAGACACGATTACTTGAAAATATAGAATCACGCGATCCGAACATCATTGCTCTTGTCTTGCACTTGCATATGACGTTATGTGCTGTCATTTACTGATGACAAAATGTTATACATTTTCTTATGTGATTGAAACTAACTCATTATGAATGCAAACGGATATTCACTAATGCAAAGCTTCTCTTTTGGTATAAAAATAAAGAATAAAACGTTAATAAATAATATATATGGTTAAATGAATAGAATATCGGGAATATATTTAAAGCAAACTCGAATCAAAGAATGATAATGGTTAATCGGTTATTTAATGTAGGAGAAGTAGGCTACATGTACAGAGGAGTTCAAACAAGGCATGATGAATCGCGGAAATATTAACAAAACAGGGAAAAGGTAGATTAAATCGAAGGATTGGAAGGAATATATTGTACCTGTAGGAAAGAGACTTCAAATGACATCTTTGATATCCATCATTGAGTTCG
Organism: Margaritifera margaritifera; assembly: GCA_029931535.1. Lineage (NCBI taxonomy): Eukaryota > Metazoa > Mollusca > Bivalvia > Unionida > Margaritiferidae > Margaritifera > Margaritifera margaritifera. The sequence goes on from JAQPZY010001484.1 coordinate 1,285,211, forward strand.
TGACTTCTATATTACACGAGTATTTTAGAAAAAGCTCTATTTTCCAAAATAGAAAAACTTAAATAAATGCATGTATATTTGCATCCCCTGCTATATCTGTATTGTGATTTGGATTAGATTTCGTATTTCAAAAGCTTGAGAGGAAATGTCAAACTTTGAAAACAGAATCTTTTGCTTGTGAAATGAGAAAAATGTAAAAATATGTTTCTTTCATTTTCAGATTAATTGTATAGTAGATCAAATGACCTACGTCATCTCTTTTATCTTACACTTGTATTTGCAACAATCTGTACTAACACACACACACACACACACACACACACACACAGATGTAATATATATATATATATATATATATATATATATATATATATATATATATATATATATATATATATATACACATATATATATACACACACATATATATAACGGCCATGTGAAAATGTAATTTGCTTATATCTTGTTTTGCAGACCTTCAAATCACATAGAATCTGCATTTACCCAATACATTTAGCTATCAGACAATCTGCAATGATGAGAGTATAATGAAATTATTACGATAACTTTGATGAAATTACTAGAAAAGTTTCTTGCCAAGAACTTCTATCGATTGACGTAGAACCACTAAAGTAATATTTTGTATTTCTAATTGATTGGCAAGATATATGCGCTCCTTACAGCACACTCACGAAGAAATTTAAAGTCACAACTGTATCATTATTTTAAAAGAGTAAAAATGTTCATAGATTTACAGTTGATAAAAGTCAAATTCAAACTTTTCGATTATTGTCCAAACAACTGCAGTAACTTTTATAATTACATATTTATGTGTTGTAATCTGTGACTTGTGTATATTTCATATATTAATTAAATTGAAGACACGGTTAAGTTTTTTGTTCTTTATGTAGAAGGGGGAAAAACTACATATCAATGAGATGGGAGTCGCTTTTAAAAAGCCATCAGAAAGATAATATATCATCTTCATGCAAGCACGGATGGACTTGATATAATTATCTGACACAGCAACATTGCAGCCCTGCGTTTCACGTTACATGAACCACAAGGACATGGCAAATCTGTCAAATTATTTAAATGAAGGTTCTTTTCTCAAATCAAAGTCTGTGAAAAATAATAGCTTTTTCAAAATGCATTTGGTCAGTCATTTTAACTCAGAAACCCTAAATTAAAAAACAAAAATGCGTTTGGATCTTATATCCATAAATAATATCAGAAGGGGGATTTAAATAAAACGTTAATTGTATATCTTTTCTTTTCAGTAATGTAACCCCTGTGCTTGTTTTTAGTATTAGTGAGTAATTATACGCCATTTAACATTTTAAAGTCCATTAAGCATTTTAGTTTTTCTTCGTGCACGACGTAAACTATCGACTTGATTTTTAAGTAACATTATTGAAGACTTACAAACAACTCTTACTCGAAACCATTCTGACCAAACAAAAGGTGTCATTTGTCAAGTTCGAGTAATATTTCCCAGCTTGGAGTAACATTTGTTACTCGAAGTATTGAGTAACGTTTTTTGACAGAGAAGCCAGATCTAAGTTCTTTGCCAATCCCAGTAGTCCCCGACCCCGACCCCAATTTTTCGGCGATTTGATAAACACGAGGAAAATGTGCATGGAAGCCGTGTAAGAACTGGACTGCGTTCATTCGTGTGCTCTAAATCACGAGCATTGTTCGCAAAGTATTATGTCACTTATGACATATCTATCTATAACATGTCTACATTATATCTATCTATCTATCTTTCTATCTATCTATCTATCTATCTATCTATCTATCTATCTATCTATCTATCTATCTATCTATCTATCTATCTATCTATCTATCTATCTATCTATCACATGTCTACATCATAATGATTGAATCTATCTATCACATGTCTACATCATATCTATGTATCTATCACATATCTACATCACATATATGTATCTATCACATGTCTACATCATAGCTATGTATCTATCACATATCTACATCATATCTATCTATCACATGTCTACATCATATCTATCTATCTATCTATCACATGTCTAAATCATAGCTATGTATCTATCACATGTCTACATCATATTTATGTATCTATCACATGTCTACATCAAATCTATCTATCTATCACATGTCTACATCTAATCTATCTATCTATCACATATGTACATCATAATGATCGAATACTTTTTAACCCTCCTGCACTTTATAAATTTAAGACTGTAATCTCTTGAATAAAGTGACTAATCTCTTTCTAGATAGGTATCTATCAAATTTAGATCTCACTGAAAATATTGTCCAATATGATTGAAGATAGAGACACATATTATACCTATATCATCTCCATGCAAACAAGCAACATTGAACAAATCAATATCTTTCTTCCGATTTAATGAATATGTAGCCAACTTATTACCTACCTGAGGCAGGTATAAATGTATATATAGAATTAGGATGTATTTATATATACTAAAGATGTTTCAATTACATTTTTAAAAGAAATTTTTAACTATTATGCAGTTATCTTTATTTCAAGGAGAAGATATGTTATATGTGTTAAATGAAACCTAATATTAGAGACGCAGGAGCATATGACATTGTTTTGGAGTGTGATACCTTATATTTTCCCTTTAGGACACTTACAGTGTGTAAAAGGTATTTATATTAGTATACTGTCAGGTGCATCGTTGTTAATTCTGCATTCCCTCCTCAAAAAAATGTGTAACTAATATCATGACCGTGTACTGTCTAATAACTAGATAAAACGATTGTCTTACTGCAAGAATCCACTTAAATCATCCAGTTCGGCTTACACAATTTTGTAGTAATCCCAGTAGTGTGGACAAAGCAAAAAATTATAATTACACCCAGTGAAATAGCGATTTTGAAAATAAGACTCGTTTTCATAAGACTGCATACATGTACTGAGTTCTGATGATAGTTCTGGCTTTTAATTGGGTTTATCACACTTTTAGACTTTTATGTTGGGCATAACTCGTCTGATGGCGATACTCTTGGACAAAGAGTGCATATGATTTACACTATGTTTTGATAATCGTCGAATTAAATAAGGATGGGCTGTGTCCAGCTGCATGTCCAACAATGCGCTTTTTGCCTGTTTGATTACGCGAGTGTGACCAGCAAATGTTCTGGAAATCAACCTACCTCAATTACATGTTATCTCATCTGCTCGAAGGTGCGGCTCCCTTTTGGAATCCACTTTTTATTCTTGAATTTTTGATCTACATTTTTGCAAAACGTTTCATTATTATTCAATGAGAGATGCCGTTATCTCAGTCTTTTTTCGCAAGGGAATGCAGCTTTTTAAGTTATTTTAAATTAGACGTTTTGCATGTACCAACGTTTTCTTAGTTATGTTTAGTCCATTCCCTTCAGATATGCAATGTAAAACGTAGCCACCATATTTGAGGAAAATTTCGAGAAAAAAACGTGTAACATACCCTAAGAGGAAACGATACGATTGAATATACCCATAAAATATAACATTGGTATCATTGTTTGTAAATTACTTCTTGTGTACATTTTGATGATACACTTAACTATAAAATGTTTGAATTGTACTTCCATTTGCTCTTTGTACATGTTATTTGACTTAAGACAGCTCCGCTGTCTTGATCGTTAAATAAATTACCAGGTATTACACATAAAAAGGTATGAAATATAAACTGCAGAGTATTATAAGAATTATTCGCAATGAATCAGGGCATGCATTTTTAATGTATCGATAATGGTTATCTGAGTTGTTACAGCAGGTGTTTAATTAATTAGGCCTAGTGAAAACGAGTGCTTGAGGTTTTCTTCAAGCAGCTGCATGTAAATAATGGAGGAACAAAAACGTATAGACAATGTTTGGTTTGACAAGGAACAACTTATAACATTAATAATAGGATGAAATAGAAAAGAAAGAAGGATTACCAAGGAATAGGTGGTGACTAAGTAAAGAGAATAATACCGTTCTTATTCAAGTGGGGCAGCAAATCATGAAAAATACAGACGATATAATTCACGAAAAGATTGAATGGAAAAAAGCATCAAGTGCGATCTGACGGACAGAAAAGGTAGCATATATGAGGTTGAGATTTAGTACTCATCACCAGTACAAAAAATACTTGATCACGGCCACTGTATTATACATGTTTCTTTTAAGAGCATTCATGACAAATATCTGCGCTTTTCTTTTTGACTTTAAGCTTCGCCTTATTAATATTACTGTTTCTATTGGCAACGAATTTTTGTACCTTTGCCCATGGTAGTGTCAAAATCGCCATAAAATACACCTGCATAATGGCTTTATATAATTATGTTCAGGTCTAGCACTGGATAATTGCACCTCAATAAATATATTTAATAACTCCAAAATACAATGCATAGTTGTATCAACAGAGAGAGAGAGAGAGAGAGAGAGAGAGAGAGAGAGAGAGAGCGCGAAGCGCATTTCAAATAGTAATGCATTGTGCTGTTATATTCTCAGTTAACTCAGGTAGTGAAATTTGTAACAGGCATTGTTTTTATTTTCGGCCTGCGAGAAAAGCGGTTGTAACTGTCCTACTTACTTTTAAATCATTATTACTGACAGATCATAATTCTTATATTTGTCTCACCAAAAGTCTTTGCACATCAGAGTTGAGTTTAAATAAAAATTAGTTCTGATGTGTGGTTTCTAAGTGGAAAAGAGAAAATGAATAATGCTCTAGGTGGAATAAAAATAAATAAATAAATAAATAATTTTTTTTTAAAAAATACATAAAAAGTACGTGGTACTGTGAAAAGAATATAGACATTTGATGGCATTTGGATTAGGAAACCATTTCTCATACAGAAATACAAGGAACCCCTGTTTGAGCTGTTACAGAAAATCTGTACCAGCTATTCAAAGTGTCTGATATGAACGTGTATTTTAACAATTACGCTATCAGATTGAAACATAGTACATATCGATTTAAACATGTACCGCTCGTATCTTTTTCATTGTACTGAGATTAGGGAAGGAAAATGAATTCGAGTATCAGAAGAAAATTGTATAATTATTTCAGTCTTGCATAAAATGTATTGTAAATTTAAATTTTCAACCAGTTGCCTTCTGTATATGATTGTGCTGAGGAAAATGACGTAGCACGTCAAGAGGCATTAGTTCATATTAAGACTGGCCCTACAGTCAGGTAGAAGTGACGTAGGACGTCAAGACGCATTAATTCATATTAAGACTGGCCCTACAGTCAGGTAGAAATGACGTAGGACATCAAGAGGCATTAGTTCATATTAAGACTGGCCCTACAGTCAGGTAGAAATGACGTATGACGTCAAGACGCATTAATTCATATTAAGACTGGCCCTACAGTCAGGTAGAAATGACGTAGGACGTCAAGAGGCAATAGTTCATATTAAGACTGGCCCTACAGTCAGGTAGAAATAACGTTGGACGTGAAGAGGCATTAATTCATATTAAGACTGGCCCTACAATTAGGTAGAAATGACGTAGGACGTCAAGACGCATTAATTCATAATAAGACTGGCACTACACTGTGCTGATACATACAAGTTAGCCTTACACCACTGTGCCGATACATACAAGTTAGCCTTACACCACAGTGTTGATATATATAAGTTAGCCTAGCACCACTGTGCTGATACATACATGTTAGATTTACACAACTGTACTGATACATGCAAGTTAGCCTTACACCACAGTGTTAATATATACAAATTAGCCTAACACCACTGTGCTGATACATACATGTTAGATTTACACCACTGTGCTAATACATACAAGTTAGCCTAACACCACAGCGCTGATACATGCAAGTTAGCCTTACACCACAGTGCTGATATATACAAGTTAGCCTAATACCAATGTGCTGAAACATACATGTCAGATTTACACCACTGTACTGATACATGCAAGTTAGCCTTACACCACAGTGTTAATGCATACAAGTTAGCCTTACACCACAGTGCTGATACATACAAGTTAGCTTTACACCACTGTGCTAATACATACATGTTAGCCTTACTCAACTGTGCTGATATATACAAGTTACCCTAATACCACTGTGCTGATACATACAAGTTAGCCTTACACCACTGTGCTAATACATACAAATTAGCCCCGCACCACTGTGCTGTTTGATTTTTACATCAACTGCTCCTCCTTCCCTGTGTAAAGTCGAAATGAATTCCAAAATAAACTAAGACGTAAAACTGCAAAAGCACTTAAGTTATTTTCTCTTCAATGCATTATTGCAGCAGGAAAGAACTCGTACATGCAATAAAAGTAATGTTTGATTTATGAAACTAATAGCAAGCCCAGACGTAGTATTTAGAACAGTTATTACTCACATCTCTGGATAAATGGATAAAATGTATTTGGCATTTTCAACCAGTCTGAGCGACATTTTTCAAAGCAATTGTACTAAAAGGTTTCTTAAATAAATTGAACTAATTTAGTGCTCGTCATTCAGTATAAGGTATAAGTAAGCTATAATTACCATACTAAAAAACACGTAAATTTAAATCTATATAGCATCTATGGTCAAAAAAGGAATAAGAAAACTTGAGATACCGAATGAAAAGAAATATAGAAAAATTTGGAGGAAAAGGAATTGTTTGAGATACAGTACACATGACCGGACACAATAAACGGACTTTCAGAGCGGTATGATGATTACAAGATATAAAATATTGAAAGGTGAGAGTAATTGAAGACTGAGTCAGAGCCTGAATTGAATCTGATAACGTATTGCTAGGAAACGTTCGCCCATTCCGTCAAGAATAATTGTTCTGCTTTGACTCTGTTTTAATTGCCAGCCTTGATGACACTTACTAGTAACACAATATAACACAGTCGCTATTTCGCCCAGTTTTAATTAGTTCCACAAAATGCCCTTTACAAGAGCAACAGTTTTCACGACGTAATCCAAGAGGAGTAATTTGCAATCTCCAACGCACGGTCATTATGCTTCCTAGGGAGATATGCACGATATAATTGAAAGGCTGGGCAGTAGCCGTGAACCTAGAAGTTATGTCGCGTGGAAACAAGGGGTGACTGAATTGTTTGGTTAACATTTGCAGGATATAGTGAGTCAAGCTTTATCATATTGCTATAAAATCTAAATAGATGACACAATGGTGTATTTTAACATTCGCTTGATGAAAATGTTATTTTGTCAGTGAAGTTGTAGATGATTCAGGACATTTCCAGCATGGCGTTTCCAAATCACCTTTAATACAGCTATTATTGCAACGAATTGTAAGTAATACATTTCAATATCATATTTAAGAGGAATCGAACGCATAAAAATGCTTTGCATCATCTACAAGGTCATTGAGAAAAATAACATTTTGATCCAACAGCTTAAAAACCGAAAGACATCTTTCCAAAAGGATTAAATTCTAACTTATGAAAAGATTCACTTGTACTTTGCATGTTATATTCATATTTGTCGATCAAGTGCGCATAGGTGTGGACACAAGTGAGCCGATAGGTCAGAGTCCTTAAAATTAAAAAAGCAGGGAAAATCAAATGTAAGAAATATTAAGCGCGTGGAATAGAGAATGAGAGCAGATCCCTGTAGGTCACGCTTTTCAATTATCTACTTCACATAATATTCCTATTTTGCATATGGCCTCTAATATAGAAAAGAAAACTCTCCCACTTTTCCCCCAGGATAAAAATCTACATTTGAAATAAATATGCAGCTAATGGTCAGCTTTGTTTAAAATAATATAGTTTTATTCACTTTATTAAATAAAAGATCAGTTTGTAATGCTTACGAAGTCAATCAAAAATTCACAGATGTTGTCAAAACTAATGAGATTTGTTTTTAAATAGCCATACATTTAGATAGAAAAATATCTCATACTTTGTACATTTAGACAGAAAATATCTCATACTTTGTACATTTAGATAGAACAATATCTCATACTTTGTACATTTAGACAGAAAAATATCTCATACTGTGTACATTTAGATAGAAAAATATCTCATACTTTGTACATTTAGACAGAAAAATATCTCAAACTTTGTACATTTAGACAGAAATATATCTCATACTTTGTACATTTAGACAGAAAAAATATCTCATACTTTGTACATTCAGAATATGGATTCATTATATTCTTGGACACAAAATTGTTTACGAGATACGCACTTGAAGTGTCTTAAGTACTTTACACTTATAAACTTATATTTGAAAATTATACAAGTCATTAGTTATCTTTCACAGCAAGACCGGAAGGCATTTACATTTCAGCAACATTCAAACTATTTTCAAGACTTATTCTCCAAATTACACTTATAATTATATCTCGGAATCAATAAAGTGCGGAGAAGTGGGAGATAAAAGTATCTGAAAAAAAGAGGGAAATTGTGAGAAACTTATAGTGAAACGTAAGGAGGCAAAATAAATTTGCAAAAGGGGGGGAGGCGGGAATAGTGTTTTAGCTTTCCTATGCGATAGCAGTGGCTAAAGGAAAGAGGACTAAATATGCAAAACCATGGTTATATAAAGATAACGATGGTGCTTGTTTTATTAAAAGATACTCCTAAAGTTATGCCCAATCTGGTACGTTTTTCTTCCTGCTGAATTAGCAATGTTTATATCACAGTACAGTGCCACTGTTCGATTTTCTTATCACAGTACAGTGCCACTGTTTCCACGTTCTTATCACAGTACAGTGCCATTGTTTCCAATAGCAATTCATATGCTTTTAGGGAGACTTGAAGCGTCATACCAATAATTATTATGCACATCAAAATAATGGAATAGACATAGGGTCATTTAATACAGTTTGTATCACTAGGATTCAAGAACGAGTGCATTAAAAGTCGGAATTATACAATCATTGTATATGTCGTGCACCTACAAATAAAGACGCATGCTAAAACAATATGAGAGATTTTCTGATTACTGTTTTAGCAAAAGATATTATTATAGTCACCTATAATACCTCATTGTTTAGTGATAATAGATATTTAAATATACATATTATTGGATGTTGCTAGATAATTAATCAAAGTCCGAATACATATACATGAATACTGCTTGAGGAGGCTCATATACATATAAACGGATGATAATAGATGATCAAAGACCATATACATATAAACGGATGATGCTAGATGATCAAAGACCATATACATATAAACGGATGATGCTAGATGATCAAAGACCAAATACATATAAACGGATGATGCTAGATGATCAAAGACCAAATAGATATAAACGGATGCTGCTAGAATATCAAAGACCGTATACATATAAACGGATGCTGCTAGATGATCAAAGACCATATACATATAAACGGATGCTGCTAGATGATCAAAGACCAAATACATATAAAGGGATGATGCTAGATGATCAAAGACCATATACATATAAACGGATGATGCTAGATGATCAAAGACCAAATACATATAAACGGATGATGCTAGATGATCAAAGACCATATACATATAAACGGATGATGCTAGATGATCAAAGACCATATACATATAAACGGATGATGCTAGATGATCAAAGACCATATACATATAAACGGATGATGCTTGATGATCAAAGACCATATACATATAAACGGATGCTGCTAGATGATCAAAGACCAAATACATATAAAGGGATGATGCTAGATGATCAAAGACCATATACATATAAACGGATGATGCTAGATGATCAAAGACCAAATACATATAAACGGATGATGCTAGATGATCAAAGACAAATACATATAAACGGATGATGCTAGATGATCAAAGACAAATACATAAACGGATGATGCTAGATAATCAAAGACCAAATACATATAAATGGATGCTGCTAGAGGAAGGCTGGATATGTGCAAATGGATGCTGCTAGATAATCAAAGACCAAATACATATAAATGGATGCTGGTAGAGGAAGGCTGGATACATATAAACGGATGATGCTAGATGATCAAAGACGAAATACATATAAACGGATGCTGCTAGATAATCAAAGACCAAATACATATAAATGGATGCTGCTAGAGGAAGGCCGGATACGTATAAATGGATGCTACTAGAGGAAGGCCGGATACATATAAATGGATGCTGCTAGAGGAAGGCTCGATACGTATAAATGGATGCTGCGAGAAGAAGGCTGGATACGTATAAATGGATGCTGCTAGAGGAAGGCGAGATACGTATAAATGGATGCTGCTAGAGGAAGGCTGGATACATATAAATGAATGCTGTAAGAGGAAGGCTGGATACATATAAATGGATGCTGCTAGAGGAAAGCTGGATACATATAAATGAATGCTGCTAGGTAATCAAAGACCAAATACGTATAAATGGATGATGCTAGTTAATCAAAGACCAAATACATGTAAATGAATTATGCTAGATAATCAAAGACCAAATACATATAAATGGATGCTGCTAGATAAGCGGTTATTGAACTCTGGAAGAACAGATAATTATCTTTGTAACATAAACCAGAAAGGTTTGAACCTCCCCCTCCCCATAACAAAAAATAACACACTCAAAAAAACAAAACATTATGACTCATGCCCCGTTATGACACGTGGAATTTCATGCAAGCTGCATTCTTTCAAAATCCCTTGGTTAATCAAATTTGCATGAAATTTCAACGTATTAACAAGGACTGACTCTTTTGCTTGTTAAATGAAAAGAAATGTTTAAACGTGTGTTTTCTCCTTGCTTACAAGTTCTATTATATAAAAAATCTGATGATGATTTATTTCGCTGTATTTTACAGTCGTGTCGGGAACACTATGTTATTACACTGACACACTATGTTATTACACTGACACATCGTCTAGGACACCAAATTTTATAACACTATGTTATTATACTGACACATCGTCTAGGACACCAAATTTTATATGTTAATATGGTCATGCGATGATTCCATTCGTTTAGGGTCTTCTTGCACTGGTTGCCAGAAAATCGGTAATGATGGGAATATGATGCAATTAGTGCACCAATTCTGGTGAAATTATTAGAAAATATTCTTGCTTAGAGCTCCTACCAATCGATATAAAAGCATTTTAGTGAAGTTATGCAGTTCATATTAAATGAACATTGATTCACCCCGTAAAGACTGATAAACATCAAATCAAAAAATTCAGAGGCGATAAATTGAATAAATTGTTTTTTAAAAAAACTTTGAAATTATTCGAAGAATGGCAACTGCTACATTTTCATACCAACAGTTTTTATTGGATAACTTTTTGACTTGGAAATTTGAATAAAATTACAGAGATGATAACATTTTTCCTCCCTCATAAGAGAGATATGTAAATAAAGTCAAATAATTTTTAATATTCAGTCTTTTTTTGGAGAAGAAATTATTTAAAAGGTCTCAGATCTTGCTTTTTAAAGTTCATTTAGCTGGGCATCGAAAGAAAGAAGACAGAAATGAAAGAAAAATCTTACGCTTATAGTACCGTATATATTCACGTATATTTTAATGCCTGACTTAAAATATTAATTTAAAACAATTATGTGCGTGTTTGTTTTCTTTTTCGAGGATGGGGTGGGGATGACGTTACATTTGATGAGATGGGAGTGTGGGTGGATTTAGAAAATCACTTAGACACGAGAAACACAAATTTATGGTCACTAATTGAATCATTTATACACGAGAAACACATGAATTTCTCGTCACTAATTGAATAATTTAGACACTAGAAACATGGATTTCTCGTCCCTAATTGAATCGTTTAGACACGAGAAACATGGATTTCTGGTCACTAATTGAATCTCTTTTACATATCTACTTTTTCACGTTCATGTAAGCAAAAAGGTTTGTTCACATGATGCCAAAGTTCTAAAATCAATAGCTTATTCCAAACTAGCACAGTCAAACGCATTTCTGCTTGTATCGATTTGTCTCCCATCTATCGATTCCATAGCATTCTTGGTGATATTGGTCGTCATACAATTAACAAAAGCTACACTCCTACAAACGCCCATAAAACATTAAATATGTCGGTATATATATATATATATATATATATATATATATATATATATATATATATATATACACACATACTACAAATAAGTAATTATTCATGAGCAACATACTAGCACCGAAGGTAAAAAAAGAAAAGAATGGATACAGTTGAAACTATTTAAAAATTAAAAGACGTTCGTTTCTTTGAAGCTAGAGGAAATAATTGAATGATTAATGATTTTGTTTGCAACTGATGCTTAAGTTCTGTTTTTAATTTATAACCAGGCCTTAAATTAAGAAACCCTCAACTTGACTATCCACTCATACTGAAGTATTTCGTCATAGCAATCATCAAATTTATAACTTTCCGGTCTTTAAATGAAATGAAAAAGTTGCAAAAGTTTCAGTTTGTTGATTATAATTATGTGCAAGTTCAGTGTGAGTTTGCACTCAGATTAAAGTTTATAAATACGAGTCCAGTACTTGTATTACCAAAACTCCTCAACTTAAGTGCACACTAAATTAAAATACTATTTTTGCCATTAAAATACTGTTCCTCAAATTCAATGTTCATAGTATACGTCATCCACACTAAATAGCAGTCCCCATTTGAATGAGTTGCGGTTTTAAATTATTCTGCAATTTCAGTAGCTTATTTTTTCTTTAGCTGACAACTTGAGTTTAAGTATGATCTGAAGTTGAGGAGTTTTGTGAGTATATGTCCAGACCCCAGAATTACTTAAACGCTTTTGTTCTAGATAATAAACGTTCTCCAACAATAACCCAAATTTTAAAAAAATAAATAAAGTTAAACTCTGGACATGTTCGAATAATACAATACGGTTAACTGGAAGAAAAATGTAGTAGACATTTGCAGACTATTATGTATTTTTATCAGTAATTTGCTACTGGTTCAATTGAATACTCACTTCCTCTGTCGACTGTAAAGCTATTTTATGGACCACTTGAAGGATTGGTTTGACAAAAGACTTTAAGTCATTTTCTTTCGTGAACATATAATATCTGTTCCCCTTTACTTGCACAACAATTGTAGCGGAGAGGACTCTCTAAATCGCCTTTATTTTCCATCGTTAATGTTTTCTGATATACCCCATACGGGTAATGAGTATATAAACCATTGTCAGTGTAATGAGTATATATACCATTGTATGTGTAATGAGTATATATACCATTGTCAGTGTAATGAATATATATACCATTGTATGTGTAATGAGTATATATACCATTGTCAGTGTAATGAGTATATACACCATTGTCTGTAAAATGAGTATATATACCATTATCAGTGTAATGAATATATATACCATTGTCGGTGTAATGAGTATATAAACCATTGTCGGTGTAATGAATATATATACCATTATCTGTGTAATGTGTATATATACCATTATCAGTGTAATAAGTATATATACCATTATCAGTGTAATGAATATATATACCATTATCAGTGTAATGAGTATATAAACCATTATCAGTGTATTGAGTACATAAACCATTGTCGGTGTAATGAGCATATAAACCATTGTTGGTGTAATGAGTATATAACCATTGTCAATGTAATGAGTATATATACCATTGTCGGTGTAATGAGTATATATACCATTGTCGGTGTGATGAGTATATAAACCATTGTCGGTGTAATGAGTATATATACCATTGACGGTGTAATGAGTATATAAACCATTGTCGGTGTCCTGAGTATATAAACCATTGTTGGTGTAATGAGAATATAAGCCATTGTCGGTGTAATGAGTATATATTCCATTGTCAGTGTAATGAGTATATGTACCATTGTCGGTGTAATGAGTATATGTACCATAATCGGTATAATGAGTATATATTCCATTGTCGGTGGTTCTCAACACTTAAATGAAAAGGTTCAGATTTGTATCGTCACATTTTTTTTATGAGTCACGTACGAACGAGGAGAGGAGGAAGAGTTTAATCAAATTTATTGAAAAAGTAACGAAGATGAAAAGGACCAAGAGATATCGTAAAGGCTCTCTGTCAAATTCTGTCATAATATGGTTCTTATGATTTCAAAGATAGGACCTCAAGAATTGGTTGAAGTCAAATTCAAACATGTCAGGGTGTCATTCAAAACAAATTTGCCGCCAAATCATGGTGAAACAAATACAGAAGAGTCGGCTAATTAAATAACTGAATTATTCACATTTGCAGCGATCTGAGACGATGAGTAATACACGTGTATTAATACATTCGTTCGATCTGGGATGATAAGAAATACCCGAGTAATGATACTTATTGTGTAATAGTGAAATGCTATCAGTCACTATACAAATTATTACTCGCACATTGCGATGCAAACTATTGCAAGTCATACATATTTTTACAGTGACCATTTAAGCTGCACATTCACTGAGATTACTAACCATACTCTAGTCAATTAGGCTTATTTATTAGTAAGTTTTTGTATCTTCCATGAAAGTAAAAGTTTTTTTTTTCTTCTACCATGTATTACACTGCACTAAAGTCAGACAAAAAACTAGTATATAAATTAGAAGATAGATAGATTTAAATAAGGATATTTACATATCCAGTTGATTTCTTCAATGCCAATGTACATGCCTGCAGTGCAGACATTATTTCGTGTAATACATGGAAGGTTGACTTTAAGCTTAACACCTCTTTACTTAAAGTAATATCTTGAAGTTATCCAATGTAAATACGATATGAATAAATTCCTTGTGATATTGGCAACGCGTGCACAAGCAAACAACAGCAGCAGCAATAGATTTGCATAATGTTCCTTTCCCTTAAGATGTGTTTCCTTATTTTAAAGGAGTAGAAACAAAGTGATAAGGAGTAGAAACAAAGTAATAAGGTTCTTTTCTACAGTTTCGTAATTTAGATAGGTTTGATTTTTAAAGAAAATAAACCCCCAGATTTTCTTCACTGGTAATCCTAGCTATTTAAAAAAGACCTTGCATATCTTAGGTATTGATTAAAGAACTTTTAATTCCCTTTATTATGGTGTATGATTGTTGTGTGTAATTTCGGTTGGAGAGGATACAGCTTGGCCTTACTTCAGATGTGCACTTATCACAAGACTGCTAGCTCCGCTTGGTCATTTTCACTTCTTGGACGTTTTACTTTCATATATTTTATAATTCATTTATTGCACTTTCAGAAGCTGGCATTGCCTACTCTGGAAAGTTTATTTTCCCTAGTTTAATAACTGCTAAAGTTATTGTATTTTGGACGGAGAACAGTCATTTTGATCAGCTGTCTGCTTTAGATGGTGCATGATTTTCATAATTACCACATGTAAAGAAATTTCAGCCACATAGAGCTATCTCAACATTCTCTCCAATGTACATGTTGAAAATGCAAACAACTTCACCTTATACGTGTTTCTCTCTCAGAAGTACGTAATAACTGTAAAGCAGAACATAAAATGCTTCTTTCACCAAGACATCCCTTTTTCTCGAAAATGAGAAAATCAGTATTTTGTATCCTTTTTAAGCGCTTTCGTACTTCTTAGGTTAATTTTCAGGCTTCCTTTGACATAGTAATAGTATGACGTTGTAATAAATTATGGTGACGTAATTAATTTTATTATATATTTCATAGTGACATATTAAAATATATCAGTGGGAGAAAAATTATATCACTACAGTGGTGATATCACTTTTGGAACTACTTTCTTTATCCATTTAGGACGTATATCTGCCCTTATGTGTGTTATTCAGACCCATAGTTCCATATTTAGGCCTATTTTATTTTTCTTCTTCCTCTGCTCCGTCTCTCTCTCTCTCTCTCTCTCTCCTTCCCTTCCACCCTCTTTCCCTCCACATCATGATGTACAGATCTTAAAATATGTTAACTGTAGACCCTCAAATGTACATTTATGCAATCAATGAGGTACCATCAAGAAATGTCTAAAAACGAACTTTAAACAGCAAAAAATAGACTTCAAGTATTACATGACCTGTTGCTTTGTGTCACCCCATACAGTATTTTATACCTGTAACACTCTACGACAAACGGTACACATTTTTTAACAAAAAAACTCATGATTAAATGAAGTAATAAAACTTTTTACTTTGAACATAATACACAAAGTTTACAACCTGGAACAAATATTTAAAAGTAAATATTGAGAGTCAATGAAAGAAGTTACATTTTCAATATATGAGAAATAAAATAACTGAATTAAAGTCTTTAAGAGCAAAACTTACACAGAAATATTAATTCAGAACGGATATGGTCGCGAAGATGCTATTTTCATAAAAATGCATTAAGATTGTGTCATAACGTTTTGCAATATATACTATAGCACACTATGATTAGTATAGACACGACAACACTGTATCAAATTGTATCTATATAATAGGATATATGCTAAGCCTGGGGGAAGCGAGACTTCAGCATGCGGTGGAGGACTATACGTAGACCAACAAGTCGCTGTCCGACATTTTCTTTATTATTTTCTGACATTACTGGCCGTGGTTGAGAACAGCCGTATAGCTGCAAAATTCAATGGCGGATAGTCTGCACCCATGCGTTAGCAATTCGCGTAAGAATGTAACAACCCGTGGACTGTTAGGTCATCAAATCGGAGAGGGATTGCTAATACACTATGAATATTTAGAACACTTTGATACAATCACAGGCATTTTACATTTTATCAATAGAATATGAAACAAACGAACATCTGTGAAAAACACATAGAAAAGGAAAGTGCATATATAAAGATATGAATATCACTAACGAGGGTTTTCCCTTTTTCTATTTTTTTTTTCTTTCTTCATATATTATATTTTTTCAGTTCAAATGCCTATGATGCAATGGATTGGTAGAAGTGGGATTCCACTTGCCTTCTGAGGTTAAAGGTCAATCTACATAATTGAATTCATTCGTTGTGAATTGCTAAAAGCAAAACTATTTCCAAAGGTCAGTCCACATAATTGAATTCATTCGTTGTGAATTGCTAGAAGTAAAAACATTTACAAAGGTCTGATCGTCCTCTAAGGAATTTGCTGTTGTATGTTTTCCATCAAGGCACATAATGTCAGAAAATAATTTTTTAAAAGTGGCAAAGAACAATGTACTGATCTATTGACAGTTTTCACCATGATAAACACAGAAGACTTAACATTAAACTAGTATAGTTTGCGATCCTGAACCCATTTGCTAAAATTGTATTTGATTCTGTTGTTTTTATATCTGTTTCCCTTTCTGACTGGTTTTGTGAGCTGAAAGGGGTATTGAAATCAAAGGGAGTGGGAAATGGGGGCACCCCTGAGCTCAGTAACACATTGTTCTCATAAAACTGGTGTTTATCTGCAACAGTTGGCACCTAATGAGTATGACATATTTCTTCTCAAACATACTTCATAACGAATTTTCATACCTAGCCAAACAAAATTAAGAGGTGTGCGTTTTCTATATTTATAATCACGCTCCACTGCATATCATTCTCGTCACAGAAGCTCCTGTACTTCTAGTCAAAGTAGCGAATCAGATTTGTTCAAGTTAGTGCACACCTTCAAACTTCTAAATGGAATGTTATGAACAACAATGCTATCAATTGGAGACAAAATCAGTCATTGTATCATACTTAAACTTTCGTTGTGAATCAAATCAAATACAGATGTAGACAAAGTATTAGAAAGCATGTAGGCAGAAAATGTGTCAGATAAATTTAGAATGTGAGAAATTATGTACATTTTCCATGATAAGCTTTAACGTACAAAGAAATCCTGATGAAGGAGTTGCGTGAATTTGTTATATGCCCCGATTTCACAAAAATCTCGAATTGTTTTCCCCAAATTATGGTTGTTCAATATCTTAAGTATATTGCTCTGTTTGGAACTATGAGTTTTTCACATGACTTTAGGCAGGCATCGAGCTTTCTTTGGGAACTATGAGTTTTTCACATGACTTTAGCAGGCATCGAGCTTTCTTTGGGAACTATGAGTTTTTCACATGACTTTAGAGCTTTCTTTGGGAACTATGAGTTTTTCACATGACTTTAGGCAGGCATCGAGCTTTCTTTAATAATTATGAGTTTTTGTACATGACTTTAGGCAGGCATCGAGCTTTCTTTAATAACTATGAGTTTTTCACATGAGTTTAAGCAGGCATCGAGCTTTCTTTGGGAACTATGTGTTTTTCACATGACTCTCAGCAGGCATCAAGCTTTCTTTGGGAACTATGTGTTTTTTCACATGACTCTCAGCACGCATCGAGCTTTCTTTGGGAACTATGTGTTGTTCACATGACTCTCAGCAGACATCGAGCTTTCTTTGGGAACTATGTGTTTTTCACATGACTCTCAGTTTTTCACATGATGCAGTCATAATAGCACAAATTCTCCTGACAATAATCTTGTTTTATTTCTGAGGAAACATTGAGGATTTCTTCAAAGCTTGAGATTTCCTCAACTTGTATTTAAAGAATAAAAGAACCTAAGCTATGCAATTTAAAATTAAAGGGTTATATTCAAGCTTATTATTATATCTACCTGTCACAAAGAGCCCACAAATCTCATAAGCGAGATGAAGCAAACTCTCATCAAATTTATATGTTTTAGGTCAAAACTTCACAAATCCAAATTTTTACAAATTAATGACTGTTTACAAAACATCAATGATCAAGCAGAAGGACTTTGGAATACGGACAAAGGCAACGAAAGGACACATATCAATACATTATTATTTTGTAAGATCTTGAAAACAATTTTTTCCTCTCTCTCTCTCTCTCTCTCTCTCTCTCTCTCTCTCTCTCTCTCTCTCTCTCTCTCTCTCATAGTGATTGCCATCGCGAGGGTAAAGTCCGAAGGGACAGACACCTTACAACAGTATTTCAGTCCTTTTGGAACAGTAGTACTCTGATTGTTAACTTTTAAAATGGACGAAAATTCTTAATGAAAATAAAGATGTTTGTTTTCCTCAGTTGCCACCATTGGTCACGTATGAGATATTTATCTGACTTCAAAAAACATTGTGAGCAGAACCACAACTTTATCATGATGGATTAGCCATTAATATCGATCGGACAAGGGGCAGAAATGTTTAAAGCGGTACAAAATTACATCACGAGCCTATTGAAAATGGATGTTAGTCTTCATTCGAAACATCCTCGTCTCTTTCTGATGCGAGTCGAATAACTTCCACTCTCTGAAAGAGACCCGGAAGCAATCGTAGTGATACTCCCCAAATTGATTTTTTTGGCGAACGAACATCCGGTTAGATGTGAGAAGAACAGATTCTTATAAAATGATAAGTGTTACAAATAACACTCGACGACGTTTCAACAATCAATGACATACCTGAACTTGCAATTTTATTTGCTATTCCTGCAGTTTTTTAATGAAAAAAATTGAATAAATCATCGGCTTCAGTAGCGTCAAACTATGGTATACGCCGATGTTAGTGATGACATGTTATCTATTCATTGTGCCGTCAATGAAGTTGTTATGATGTAATAACAACCACGGGCTTGAGAGCAGTTAAAATTGGCCATTATTTACACTGTGTTTTTTGTCTGGGTTAATTTTGTGTAATTGTCAAACAAACATGATTTAAAATTTTGCGAAGCTGATCTTTTGAGTAGGTTAGCCCGGCAACTTTAAGTGGCCCTTCCCCAACACACACACACACACACACACACACACACACACACACACTCTCTCTCTCTCTCTCTCTCTCTCTCTCTCTCTCTCTCTCTCTCTCTCTTTACCTCTATCTCTCTCTCTCTCACACACACACACACAAAGACCCCACTAAAAGAATAGATATACAAATATGAACACAACACACGTTCAGCCAAGAATTATATCATTGTGCGTGGTAATGTTGAGAGACTTCATAGAGTATACACTGAGTGTTTCTCAAAACTCACTGAATTAGGTTTAATAAACTATAATATGCCTGCCCATGTAACTTTTGGTATGAGTTACTGACTGGAAGGTAGCGTGCAAACTTAAATTGTTCATTTTATTTTTATAGCTGTGTTCAAAGAACAAATACCATGATGACTGAGTTCTCGTCATTGCGAGTGGCATTATGAAGATTTGTCGCGGTGTGCCAAGTGATCGTTATCAGTCATACCAAAATAAATTATACGAAACAATACTACATGGTACGCTGTATATTTTTGCAGTTTACAAGTATTGTTGATTGTTCTAAATAAAAACTAACTTTCGTTTATCTAAAATTATTTTAGTGTTTTGTAATTAGATGCACATTATTGCTCGACAAATGAGTAACGATCGAAATCATCGGCTTTTTACCAGCTCTTGGAACGCTTAACTCTGTTCCCATTTCTCGACAAACTTTCGGTTGACGAAACTTTTGGAAAGGATACACCATGGAAAATCTATTTATAGCCCTGCATTGATATACGCAATGGAAATTCTATATATAGACCTGCATACTGGTATACGCAATGGAAATTCTATATATAGACCTGCATTGATATACGCAATGGAAATTCTATATATAGACCTACATATTGATATATGCTATTATCAATATAATATCTTTCAGTTAGATTCAGAAGGTTATATTTTCATGAAAATGTATTCAAATTTTGATATAGTGTATGCTATGTATTTTATAATCTATTAAGATTAAATACATATACTTTTATGTAGGAGTTTTAAGTAAATTCACAAACTTCTTATTAAAAGATATTTTATTGATAATGTATATACATACTTTGATCTAGTGTTTTCATGTTATAATAGTCCTAGTGGATCATAAAATATATAGTATACACTACTTCAAAATTTAATACATGTTCATAATGGTAATATTTTCCGAGTCTAACTGAAAGACATTATATTGATAATATCTTGACAAACTTTTGCTGATATTTTAATATCTGTACTAATCATAGTGGACCATACTAAATACTGCAGTACTCTATATGAACACGTTGATATATTTTCATGAAACCAACATCTTCATGATCATAAACTGTTCCAAATTGATAATCCTAACTAATTAAGTTTTACCCTGAAGGATTTTAATTCAATTATTTTCGGTTTAATATAATTAACTTCTCCCATTTATTCTCAGTATTTTCTTTAAAAATGTCGTTCTAAATTGTAACATGTATGAAATTAGTTAGTGTCCTTAGTACAGAGGGATAATAATATATGTACATATGTTGATCTAATACGTTAATGTCCTTAGTACAGAGGGATAATAATATATGTACATATGTTGATCTAATACTGAGAGGGATAATAATATATGTACATATGTTGATCTAATACTGAGGTATTTTGATATCTCTCCATAATGATACGTAATTAACACGACGCACTGAGAACAATAGTAACGATGTCATCATAATTCATTATAACGCCAGGCTATTATTGTGACAAATAAAGAGTGGTTTTTCTAACAAAGAGATAGCTTAAACATCATATGGAATACCAAAGAAAAAAGGAAACGTTAATGCTGGTGGAGAAGATCTAGGTATGCAAGAGTGTTGACGTAAAAGGAAAATATACAATTAAGTTAATGAATCATTACATTATTCAACACAAATAATGGGTAAAAATCGTATCATTATCATATGGTTTCTTAGGCACATAGTGGGCATAGCGTTTATAGTTAGAGTTTTATTTCAGCTTAATTTGAAAAGCTTTTCATTTTTATTTATACTAGGTCTGCTGCCAGTGCTTCTTAGCATATCCCATAGGATTTAAATTAACTACATATTAATTAAAATAGCATAATTTTACAAGTTCAACAAAATGTTCAGTCTAATATTTTGCACGACTGAATTTTACCTGTAAGTTCATAGGTTAGTGAGCCATAACAAATGAAGAGAAAATACTGATTAGTTGTTTATCTCAATTCCAGATGATACACTTATTTTTCTCTCTTTTTAGATCAAACGAATGGAAAAAATGAAGCAGTGTGCTTTCTTGTATATCTAATATTACTCTCTGTTTCTAAATGAACTGAATGTTAACGATCTTGTGTATCTTCTACCAACGCATATAATTCAAAGACATTCAAAGATGTATTAAGAATGAACTTAGGTGGGACTATTGATGATCCAAAAGAATAATAAGAAAGAAGCAACAGAAAGAGATATGCAGACATCGGTTCAAGAAAGGATCGAAAAACAGGTCTTTTACACAAATTTAAGGGGCGAAGCATTAAAAAAGAAGACAAAAGATGAAAGGAGAAGAAACGGAAAAAGCTGTAACGTAGACCAGGACAGAAAAACAGATAAGTGAAACAGATAAAGGAAAAGAGGTTTGTGTAACAAAATATGGCCGTATTTGGGAAACGTATTTGATCAGATCAGCGGCTGTATCAAACAAGCTTTTGATTTATGCAATCTTTAACAATGACACGTGTTTTCAAATTTTCTTTTTATTGTGCCCTAGTGTGTTCATGTAATATATTTCTACATTCGACGCCTGTCATATATTTCAATTGTTTGTTACCATAACATTTCTTAGATTAAATTCATCATATAACATGTTTACAAAACAGCGTTACCTTGATAAATAGATTACTAGGTGAAGTATTAAAATTAATACGATGGAGAAGAAGATTAATCAAACAAAGGTTGTGTGGAAAACACAAACATGGAAAGTTTCAAAATAAAGTTAGTGTTTTTTGTAACAGAGAGGGCATGAGAATAAAAAGACAATTCTTTCAAGAGAGTCTTTATTATACACTATAGAAAATCAACGTAATGTAACACACAAGGAGGTCTCACCACTGAGCGAATCAAACAACTGCTGTGTCAGTCTGGCTTGAGATCCGTGATACACGGGATCATAAGTAATAATCAAGTATTGTCTACGTGTCTCTCTCTCTCTCTCTCTCTCTCTCTCTCTCTCTCTCTCTCTCTCTCTCTCTCTCTCTCTCTCTCCGCAGAAAGAGTAAAATATCGACAACTGAAAATGTAAGTTGTTGAACTAGTTATAGGCAAAAGAAGATAATTATCCAATCGCTTGGATTCATCAAATGTCGCTAGATCATTTAAGAAGAAATGTTGTTTGAACCAGCCACTAGAACAAGGTTCCATACTGTACCAGATGTAGGTTAATTCTAATTGACTGGTACAAATGAGATTATTTAAGTCAGATGGGTATTTCAGAAGTGTTCAAATAGGTAAAACACACATAATGCTTCAAATTGTGTATTTTAACAAATTGATGAATGTTTCCATACGAAAATAACTAGATTTATCTTTTTGTTAGCACATTTCTTGCGCTGATTGATACCGTGACCATTGTTGATGTGGGGATATTGTTGAAACGTCATAGAGCGTGGTATCGGACAGACTTCAGAGCGTAACACATTTAAACAAAGATTTTAATGAGTGTGAGCTTACCAATAAGGATTTTGGTTCTTTAGTTTGTTTATTTCTGCATTCAAACGTAAATTGTGTGGCCTTTGGAAGCTTGCAGTCTTCTTCGGTAACATACGCTGCACCCAAATTTCGATTATCACTTAATTTCGGTTTGCAATCAACACTCATCTATCCCCCCCCCCATATTTCTCCATCGTTTTCAAACATAATTACGATTGCGATGAGAGTTAACATAGCTATATAAACAATTGTAATAGTTTCAAGAGTTTTGTTTTTAAAAAAACTGTTACCGTTTGTTGTAGAATTTAACAGGGATACGATACTGAATGGGTAACACTGAACATCGATATACGATACTGTATGGGTAACACTGAACATCAATATACGATACTGTATGGGTAACACTTAACATCGAATAGAAACAGGTATACGATACTGTATATGTAGCACTGAACATCGAATAGAAACAGGTATACGATTCTGTATATGTAACACTGAACATCGAATAGAAACAGGTAGATGATACTGTATGGGTAACACTGAACATCGATATACGATACTGTATGGGTAACACTGAACATCGAATAGAAACAGGTCATGGAAGTTCTGTCACTGACAAGTTGCATGACTCATATGGAAAACTATTTTTAAAGGAGTTAATACCTAAATCCTACTTTTTATCGCTTGGAGTTCGTTTTTAGGCATTCTTGGTGACGCCTCCTCATTTCTGTCTTTAATCAAGTGTTCTAGGATGAATCTGATAGTTGAGATTCTCACGTCATTATATTAGAAATACTGCTGTAAAGTCACTTAATATTTCTTTTTACAAACTTTTTGGTATGACGAAATACATTCTGTGCGAGTTTTAAAAGGCATTGTTTCGGCCATCAGCGCTGTGGAATTCATTCTTTCCTTTTTGAGCCACTGGAAGTATAAAATGGTATAGATGTTTTTGGATCCAAACCAGCAACAGCACTTCCTTTGGTTTTATTCCGATAAGAAACAATATGCCTTGGGCACAAAATTCCACCATTAATCGTACACATCGGTTGCCTGAACCAAGTTACTAATATCCGAGCTAGTTATTTATAGACGACGTATGCCCTAGCATGTTTTCTATTTTAAAACATTTAAATAAAAATTTGATTGTTTTAAGATCAGTGAAATGAAATACAAATGTGCTTAAGTGTACACTTTTTGCTAATTAATAGAGTATTATTTTCGAATGACAATCAATCCATGTATCAGAAGCTGGTCTATGCATTCCTTGTCTACTTATATGTATTATTTGAGTCACTTTTCCTCCGACATAATTTTAAAACCCTCTGAAAATCAAGTAGTATTTTTCTAGCTCATTTAAATCTTATGTAGTGTTGTATTTTATATTGCAAGTCAATGCACACATTTAAATCTCTCACAGATATCAAACCCAAATTACCTTTATCGGAAGACTTTTCTTGATCGTATATTAACATAGCATTTTGTTTGTGGAATTTCCCTTGGGTACTTAGTATCAAACATTTTTTGTTTCGTCTATGTTTTATGCCAGACATTTTCACCGTCTTTATGCACAGTTTGTGTACGACTCATATATATGTTTCATCCGGAATCTATTGTATTTCGACAGAGCATCAAATGCGCCAAGATCAAAATAGTGTTTCTTTGTGCCTCGTATCTAATGTTGGCAATCGATTTAAAAGAAAATGTTAATGATGTTAAACGAATGCCATCTGAAATAATTAACATTCTTCTAACACTATTGTTGTCATCGCAAGTTTTGATTGTATTTGTTTTTTTACTTTTGCTCGACAAATAAATCATAAAATGAGAACAGATATTATGAATATGTTCCATTGTACAGCGTTATTACCTGCCATGAGATCCATTTGAAACTTGATGTATAATTTCTTGAGATAAATCGATTGTCTAGCTTCTATCATTCTTCCAAAACTCTAGTCTAAGCTTGGAATGTGTCATTTAGATTCATGAGCTTGGAAAAAAATAGGGATCCGCTGGATTTGTAATATACTTGATTGATTTTCAAACCCATGCGATTTGTCTCTCCTATGACAAATATGAATGTAAAAT
This sequence comes from Margaritifera margaritifera, assembly GCA_029931535.1. NCBI lineage: Eukaryota > Metazoa > Mollusca > Bivalvia > Unionida > Margaritiferidae > Margaritifera > Margaritifera margaritifera. The sequence goes on from JAQPZY010001484.1 coordinate 1,310,608, forward strand.
CACTGTTATAAAATTGACATCGATATATATATATATATATATATATATATATATATATCCGTACTTTCAAATTCTCGGATGTTCGCGTGAGGTCGTTTGTGAGGTGGATGGAAGAGGAGTATAAGAGCGAAGCACCGAACTCGAATGATCGGACACTTGAAAAAAAAATTAAATGCCAATTCCGCGAAACAAACCCGGGATAGCAGAGATGCAAAGCGAGCTTTAACCAGCAAGTTATATAAAACTGTTACCTATCCAGGTCTCAACATTTTATCAAACTTTATATTATCCTCGCCTTGCTTTTCGAAGCAATCGTTGGCTGACATTGAATACATTGTACTGTGGGCATCTTATGTAATGCAGATTTTTCTGTTGATTGTAGTTAGCAAAATTAATGCAAGGTTTTCAAAAGTGACCGGATGGGATAATATAATTAAAGACAATGATGCTGAAATGGAATACAAATCAGAATTGTGTGCCAAAACAGTCACTTTTGTTTGAAAACTGTAAATGAAACCGTTCTAAATCGAAGTGTCACAGTCACCATATAATACAGTAGTGTAGTAAAATACGTTAGACGTCAACCTATACGTGGATTTACCTTTATTCCAATATCCACCCATTTATTAACTATTCACGCTGGTAGAACAATCAATATTTAAATGCTCAATGTGTACTCTATATGTTCTATGTGATAATCGCTAGTTCGTAGGAGATCTACTCATACGAGTCGTCCTGTTCCTCGGCGATGTAAACAACCGATCTGTATTGTGGGTATTTGTTTTAAAAATTTCAAACAGAATTTTGAGCGAAAGAACGAAAAGTCGTTTTTAATGGGTTCCTCCTTTTTTTTTAAAGGGACGCACTTGCTTAGAATTTTTCCGTTGCCAGGTTTCCATTCGTTTCGTCCTCGAGCCTAAATTGTATTTCGAAACAGGCTCGTATTCCCCTCCTCGGGCACTGCACCTTATGAATGGTTTCCTCATCCAATTTAGAAATTTTAAGTGATCCTTACCATGGATAGATATATCTTTGCCCTTTTCATGTATGCAAAAATGTGCGGTGTTTTTGTTGTATACGTGCTATTATCCCTTCATATGCGTAATTGTTAGGACAGGCTTTTTTATAGATCAAATCTTTTATGATTTTTTTTTATTTATCAGTAATGTATGAAAAGTCAAATGTTTCATGAAAAAAGTACTGAGCGCTAGCTAGGACAAAACACACGGGATGATCCCAGCAGACACTCATTCAGAAAATATGTAAAAAGTCTCATGAATGTTTAGGGTAAGGATATATTATTGATTTTTTGTTGTTGTTTGTGTGTGTGTGTGTGTGTGTGTGTGTGTGTGTGTAACGAGTGCTGGCCAAGACAAAACACAAAGGCTGATCTTGGCAATACGCTCATTCTAAAACATATGTGCACTTTGTACAGAAGGATTATTAGGGGAAGCGGAAATGTTTGTTATCTTCTACAGAAAAAAAGAAAATATTTGCTTCTTGTACTGAGTGTCTGTATGGTATGTGCATTTTTGACTCACAGTTGTTAGTATATGTATTTGTTTTTCCCCGTTTTCTTGTTGTGTCTTGACAATATTTTTGTTCTGCCATTATTAGGATTAAGTAAGCATAAATATTTCTGGGTCATAAGGATAATTAAACGTGATATATATGGAGCAGCGTCCAGCCCTCTTTCAAAGCTTCAGTGGAAGTGTTTACATAAATAGTTTCTTAAGCTAGCGAGTTTTGTCAGGTTAACATAGTTAGCTACACATTTCTACAGCCAACAAATGCCAAGCATACTGTCTGATATCTACAACAGAAGAGGTTACTACAATCCCGTGCTCACGTGCATTAATGTTATGTCGCTAGATTACCAATTATATAGATTATTTGAATCACGGAATCAGCGTTAAGTAAGATAAACATAAGACAAGGCTTCATATTTGGCTTTTGTTGTTATTAGATCTAATCACAAGGTACAGATTAGAATAATTACAGTTAATAGACTTGCTGGAAGCGTTCAACTAGGTCTAGGTAATGCAATATGGGAACAGTTCCGATAGTTCTTTTGCTTCAAGTGGCGATTTTAATTGCAGATGCTAACTAAATCCATGTTAAAGAAAGTTCTGCATGCAAGTAAGCGACGTGAAAAGGCGGAATTACGTTAAGGAGTTTTAGAAGTACAGGAATAGTGGAGTTCGTCATAAATAGAATAAACAATTATATACTTAAATTAAGCAAAATCAATGTGAAATATGGTTGGTGATAAAATCTGATATCACGTAGTCAGGCGATTACAAAACACTTACAGCATTTATTTGACTTCACCCTTACATTTCAAATAACACTCAACACCTTTCTTTAACAGTTATTAATTATAAGGCTTTTCCTTCTTTTCGGAATGATGTTTTAAGCGAATATAAAATAAAGATGCTTGCAATGTATGATGCCTTGATACAAATGCATTCGTTGTTGCTGAAGGCTTGCATTCTTACTGCAATAGATTAAATATATTTTCTCTTGAGGGTTAAAAATATTTGTCTAGTTAGTTGTCAAAGGGAGTCAATCGGATGGAAGACAAATCACGTCATACACTGGAGACTTCGCGGCCTGCTATGCTTGCGGTTTATCCCTTGACACTTCGCGGTCTATTGTGTTTGTGGTTTATCACTTGACACTTTGCCGCCTGTTATTTTTATGGTTTCTAACTTGAAACTTCGCGGTCTGTTGATTTCTGGTTTATCCCTTGAAACTTCGCGGCCTGTTGATTTGTGATTTATTCCTTGAGACTTCGCGGCCTTGTTTTTGCCGTTTATCACAAACTTTAACCCAAATTGACTTTTTCTTGTAGACTCTTCTTGATTACATGACTATGAGACATTTTTTTTCTTCTTTGTAGAATATCATGTAAAAGACGGAGGATGAGCATTTGTTTATTTTCATCTCATTGTTGGGTATACTTCCACGGTCTTTATGACACTTCCTATACGATTTACATGTGTTTCACTCTTGATTTATTACATTTTGACTTATCATAGTCAAGATTGATGTCTTATATAGAGTTATTTTTGGAATGTTCTGTTCCCTTTTTTTACAACAGATTAGTCATTTCAAGTTTTGATTGTATCTGTTCCATTTTGGCTCTGCACACATATCATCAAAAGAATCCAGAGGTTATGCCAAGATTTGAACAAATCGTCGAATAAGTTCCCTTGCACAACTTTATTAGCTGCCACGAGATCCACTTGTAACATGCTGTATCATTTATTTGATAGGAATCGATTCTCTAGCTGCTATAAATATCCTCAACCTCCTTGCTTAGGTCGGTAATGTGCAAATTAGATCCATGATCTTGCTTACCGTGGGAAAAATATCGAGTGCTCTTGGTTTGTTCTTTATTCGTTTAATTTCCATACGATTAACAATACTCCCAGGTCTTAGTAATACAACTATTTACACTGTTTTTACGTTGCATGAAGTGTATCATATCTCAAAACATTTTGCTTACTTTTCAACTTCTAGGATATTTTCGTGAGACCGTTCGTAAGTCGAAGGGAAAACAATTTTCAAAAGGAAGACATGACGTTAGATATTATATTTACCAATGCATGTCGGAACTGTGGACCAAAGTCGAGACAGCAGTGGTACAAAGCAAGCTTTAACGATCCACATTTTGTAGAACATTGTAATACTCAAAACGTTTCTATCGCAGTGTTTTTATTATGCAATTCGGATTTTTCTATCTAGCAAACTAACCTAATGATTAAGAAAGGTGTGCGGTGGGGGAGATAGAATGCTGCTATTCTAGTTGATTCTTCTTCAGACACTGTAAACATACTAACATACAGGTTTACAGTTCAAGATTGCGTTAACCATTACATACATACTTATATATTATTAGAAGACAACAGCGTCAAAACGAGAAGCCTCATGAGAAAGAAAAACTTATTTCAATGTGTGCCTTGACTTGCAATACAAAATACAACACTATGTAAGATATATATGAGCTAGAAAAATATAACTTGATATGCAGAGGGTTTAAAAATTATGTTGGAGGTAAAGTGACTCAAAAAATACATATAGTAGACAAGGAATAGATAGACCAGCTTCTGATACATGGATTAATTGTCATTCGAAAATAATACTCTATTTATTAGCAAAAAGTGACCGGCGTGCACTTAAGTACATTTGTATTTCATTTAGCTCTAATCGAAGAAATCAATTTGAAATTGGAAACATGCCGAGGGATACGTCGTCTATAAATAACTAGCTCGGATTGAATAAATGGGGATTTACCAACGTAAACAGGTACTAGTAAATTTGTTCTGGCAACCAACGAATAAGGTTAGCGGAATACAACCAGAGTGTAGTGGTGCAAAAAGGAAGGAATTACTTCCACAGCTTTAATGGCCGAAACAATGCCGTTTAAAATTCGTACACAATAACTTCATCATAACGAAAAGTTCAATGTCTTTATAGCAGTAATTCTAATAGAATAACTTGATGATCTTAACTCTCAGATTCCTCCTAAAGCACTTAATTAAATTGAAGTTTATCATATTGTTATTCACGATCCAACACAGTATTGATATTCATGATCCCATACAGCATTGATATTCATGATCCCATAGAGTATTGATATTCATAATCCCATATAGTATTGATATTCATGATCCCATAGAGTATTGATATTCGTGATCTTATAGATGATTTATATTCGTGATCCCATAGAGTATTGATATTCATGATCCAATTAAGTATTGATATTCATAATCCCATAGAGTATTGATATTCATGATCACATAGAGTATTGATATTCATGATCCCATAGAGTATTGATATTAATGATCCCACACAGTATTGCTATTAATGATCCCACACAGTATTGATATTCATGATCCCATAGAGTATTGATATTCGTGATCCCATAGAGTATTGCAATTCATGATCCCATAGAGTATTGATATTCATGAGCCCATAGAATAAGTACATAAAAGAAGAATCAAATTACAGACTAAATTATTGGTTTCAATAACGATAGGCTGAAATCTCGATACATTTTTTAAATTTGAATGATGTACATAGGAATCACAGTAATTATTTCTTATTCCATTTTCTAATCTGATTAAACTTATAGTTTGTATCTGTTTATCTGCACCATCGAAGCCATTACGCAAATATAAAACGATAAACGATAAACATAACTTTGATGAGATAAAGGCAAATTGATGAAAGTTTTGTTCTTATTTTTTTTTTAAATGTAGAAAGAGTTATATGGTAGTAGTAGGAGAAAAGTATAATTAATCAGATCTACATGTCTCCATATACTAATGTCCATTTAGTTAAAGAGCTAAAGTAAATCAGCTGTCGGATGTTATGCGATCTGTCATTTGCAGAAGCCATAAATAGCTATATTATTAACTTAACGAGTACGGTGTTCAGACAATCGACCAGACGGTCTAACTCTCCTTCGTCACAAGCAGGCGGAATACTTCAGGGTTCTTTAGCATTGACTTTATGTGCCATCCAATTGCAAAGTTGGCCAGAGTGTTTGAAGAAATCAGAGTCTCTCAGATAAGAAAACCAGCCAAGATAAATATTTGATTGTTCTTGGTGCACTACATCATTAGCAGGAAATGTTGTCTATAAAACACTTACGGGCAAAACACTTGCTTCAATTAGGACGCCACAATTCTGAAGAAAACATTTGCAAACTCGAGTAGGGTTTTTGCCTTTAAGTTTCATATATGGATTGTTTCGTGAAAACGATATAGCTCACCCAAAACACTCAAATGTTAGTGATTCATCTAAAATGGATTTCTTGTCAGAGCGGCTCAAATTGTTTTAAACACTTCGATATTTTTTTTTAAACGTCTTAGACTTAAAGTTAAGGCAGAAAAACCTGAAGTGATCAAAACGCCTATGACGTACGTTAGTGAGATTGAGACAGAAATATATACAGAGTTTTAAAATGATGGCTTGAACGTTTAGTATTTTGCAAATGGATAATTTAAGATACATCATTGGTATCTATAATAGAATACACTTTTTTTTAACTGCGGCCTTTCGAGTCAAATTATTCATCGCATCAGATGATTAAACGATTAATTTGTTCAGCGCAGATGTCGTTCACCATCCAATTTGTTCGAGGTCTTGTTGATATATGTTTATATACCAAGTTTGATCGAGATCTGAAAAGAAACACGGCTTCTAGATTGTTAACAAGCTCATATAGTCAAGTGCGGGGTCATTATCAGACTGATCCGAAATCTTGAGGACACAAATATATACACCAAGTTTAATCGAAATTGTATGTGGTAACTGTTAAGACTCTAGGGGTCTTAAAAAATATGTAACATAAAGAAAGTGAAACCAACAATGTAAGTAATATCAACAAGCAATTTATTTCCCTACAATACAAACTGAAATTCAAAAGATACTTACAATATTGTGAATCAAATTCCAAATAATCCTAGATGTCCTAATCACAAGTCCAAAAATATAGAATGTTCCGAATGAGTTCCAATGTCCTTGAATGTCCTGATATACCACAATGATACAATCCAGAATGTCTTTAAATGAATTCACTACAGTCCAAAGTAAGGTATTAATTCAGAAGTCAATGAGCACTTTAGTAATTCCAACGATTATGGTAAATAAATAATTCCGCTCGAATTATATCTGATCTGAAAGGCACAAACTGTACATTCTGATCTCAAATGGATTCATACAGACTGATCTAAAACAGGAATTAATTATTATATCATAACAGGATGTGAAGCTATCCTTTCAATGGAAAAAAGTCTAACCAGTCTAACTGTAAACAAGACTGGTCTTGAACTCAAATTCTGTTTACACGTGACCATAATTAAAGTACAACTTACAATCATGGACAAAATTTAAACTGATTAAATATACATATCATTGCAAATTCAGCCTATCAGATGCTATATCACACCAATAAAATGCGTTGATCTCGCTCATAATCGCACTTTGTAAGATCTTGATGATTAAAATGTTCGTGCCAAGTTTGATCAAAATCTGATAAGAGATGTGGTCTCTAGAGTGGTAATAAGCTCCGCCAATTAGATACCAGATTACCTCAAAAATATACGCAGATCTTGCTCAGATTCGAACAAGCTGATATATGTATAAGCCTCTATCTACATAGACCAACATATATACTAAATAAAGTTTGATCAAAATCTGTTCAGAAATTAAGCCTCTACAATACCACGTAGAATCAAAATCTGTTAAAAAATTAAGCAAGTAGGGAGCAAACAAGCAAGTGTTGACCTAAGGGCGACGGGATGAATCACGACACAAAAGAAACACCTGACGAAGGAACATAACTTTTTCTCACTTGGCCTCCGGCAAGATGTTGTAGAAACAAATTAACTCTCGAAGGAATGTTTATGTACCATTTCAGTGTAAGATTATTTTGTGATTTGGAGAAGTATCTAATATTGATAGTCATTCAATGTTTTTTTGCCAATAAGTTTTTGAGGCTAATTGCGGAAAGTCAGACTATTGCTTCCAACATCCATCCAACTAGAAATCCAAAATAATAGAGTTTATTAATACTGCATATCACACAAATTATTTAATCCGTGTTCTTTTCTGGCATACAAATAACTAGATAATGTGCTATTATGAAATTGAACCTACCTGCAAGTTTCTACTAATGTCAATGAGTTTGATGCTTTCGATGGAAATAATCCTCTGTACTTGCCAAGGACGTATTTGGACTAATACTGCCCTTTTTCTAATGATCAAAACCACAATTTAAAATGTATGTGGCTGAGTTTGATAACTAAGAAGCCTGTTAGCAATTTTCTAGTTTTTTTTTTTATTGCGGACATGCTCAATATAGCGGAGATAACGCGTCTTCGACGTTCACTAAGTAGACTTGTGTGACTTGTTATTTCCCAAACTCTTTTAATTCGAATCGTAAAGCTTGTCATAGACATTGACTTGTGGTTAATGATGATTTGAATTTAGCTAAACCTCACTCAGAGTACACAAAAACAACATGAAGCTGTTGTTAACTCACATCATTCACATTTGCTTCCTATTATTGAATTGTATAACAAAAATAATGGGCCAAAGTCAACTCAATAAGTGCATGCCCATACTACTATCGCAACGCCTGACTAATTTCCTTAATTGCATGCTATAAGTGCATGGGAACTTATCAGAACAGCTATAAACTTAAACCTGATGTTTTCTGATATGTATCGTTCCTATGTCCTATATTTCCAAGTTGAGAATTCACCCTCAAACCGTCATTCTCAAAGTCCTTAAGCATATTCTTGAAATTCCTAGGAATTGTATTTACATGCCTTCTTTTATGGAATAATTTAGTCGTTTATTCTCTTGAAGGATGCCGTTGTATCTTGTGTACTTTAAGTTTTGAATAGTCTAAGAAAAATTGCTCGTGTTGGACATAATACGACAACAATGATAAAATTTATGGTGATGATAATAATGGTGGTGCTGATTACTGGGTTATTCTTCTTCTTCTTCTTCTTAATATTATTATTATTATTATTATTATTATTATTATTATTATTCACGTTGCTGGTATTGGTTTGGTCTTTCCTATTGAGATCGGACCGTTTCCTGTGATTTAGATCTCAAGGAAGCTTCGTAATATTATTTCTGACTCCACTAGTCAGTTTTGTAATATTATTCCTATTTATTTTAGACTGTTTTAGAGCTTGTTGAAGATTACACTTATTGATCCATCTATCATCTGTAATATACAAATTTCTATTTGTTACACCATTCTGTGTTTTCCGGCTACACTGGGAGTCATTTATCTGTATCTCTATCAGATGTTCAATATACGGTGGAAACAGCTATATTCATGATGCACGCTCGGTGTCTCTCCATGACAATAGTACAATACCCGCCTTTCTGTGCTCTAAATTGTCGTTTATTTGGATGTTGCAACATCTCAGTATTTGTCGCCCTGCTTTTCTGCACCTCTTTCTTTATCACATAATTGTACAAATAGATTGTGCATTTTATCTCATACTTCTTTGACAACTTTCATTGCATCGCCTAGGTTAGTTTGTTCTGACTCATTTTGTAATTACACTTAGCTAACTTGCATGATTCAGTGACGTTATGCTGTCCCAGAGCTTCTCTGATATAAATTCCGTCACCAACTGCTATTATTAAGATTTGTATCTATTTTTTAAAGTGTTTGTTTGTTTGTTTTATTCTTTGTTTGTTTTGAAATGTGCTTGCTGCGTTGTTTTGCTTATCAACTTCTACAAGCTCTTTACTCGCTATACACACTCTCACTATACTGAATTTAGTATCTTCTTTTGGTCAACCAGTACAACGCCTGGTTTTCTGTTCTCTTTCCTGTTATCTTTGTGGAAATTTAAGTTCCACAAGATTTTTGCTTGCCATTTTCAACTACTTTCTCTACCGCACGATTGTACAAAATGGTTGTGTATTCTGTCTCGTACTTCTGCGACAGCTTCGGTGTATCGCTTGGGTTGGTTTATCATGAAGCATTTTGGATCACTCTTGGCTAACTTGCAGCACGTACATGCCCTTTAACCACAGATTTAGGCTGAAATTAGAAACTTACATAACGTAGAATTTGTAGAAGTACCCTATATGGACTGATGGATGCATACCTGTCAAGTCTCACGCATTGCGCGTGAGACACGCATTTAGTACAGAAATCACGCTCGCGCGCAAATCCTGAATTTTCTCACGCATTATTAAAAAAATGTCTGTCACGTATTTTTAACCTAATTATATTATGGTTTCCTAACTCTCTCCGGTAAATTTCCAAGTTTGCGAACGGGGATTTTCTAAAAATAGACTAACCGTGACGTGACGTTTACTTGGAATGGGGTTAACTTCTTCCCCTGACATCCTACTGGTGCTTAGCCCCAGGTGTCCGACTCACTCCTGACATTTAACGTCCCTTGCATCTATGTGGACGTGACGTATGTTGCCAAATTTTGCATAAGTCTCAGGGATTAAAGGACATATGCGATATTTAAAAATGTTTGTAATCTCTAAAGACGGCTCCTATAGCTGACTGAAAAAACATTTGACGATGGATGTGTCCGATAACTGTCTCAAAGTGAAGATGGACGATGAGGCTACATACGTATTTAGTACTTTGCTTCTTAAATGGAGCTAAGCCCGTCAAAACACATGACATAAAGAACAAACAACGCTGGCAATTATTTTTCTCCGTACATGATCTATGTCTTGGAAATGGACAAAAAGAACCAAATAATAAAACAAATTCCAAGACAATGCAGACTAGGTCAAGTTGCTTGATTGTCTTTGCGACCTTTCAAATGCTATGTAGTGCCACTGTAAATTGTTACATGCTCCTCTTAGGGTAAGGATGAGGTATGTATGTCAAGATCGAACCTAGACCTAAGAATGGACGCTGCAGGGTCTTCAGATCATCTGAAGCGAAAGCGGGATTTCACAATAGATGGCAGACTGACATGATGTCAAAGAACAAATAAAAAATACCCCTTTATGGTTCATCGTTTACGTATATATTTTCCAACAACAATAAATTGTATCCGTGTCCGTTAGAAAAATGCACGATGTATGAAGAGAAGGAGAGAAAGAGTTCCCAGCGAAGACTTGAATCTATATATCAATATATTTCATTTAAATGCAAATACATTATCTCAGGCTTTAAAGTTTCAGATGATACGAAGACAGCAATTAACTTTCACTCCAATAATATTATTGATACATGAGAACTGGTCATCGGCGGGTGAACTCATCAATTGCATATGAGAAATAACTTGGGAGAATGAAACTAATGAAAATGACAATGAGTGATAGAGAAATTTTGGAAATATTGAGAGAAAAGACCTCCTAACAAATAACAAAAAACTATACTGGATGATACAAATATACAAAATAGTGACATTTTCAAGAATGGAAGAAAACAAAATGCGTGACAGCTGAGGTGAATATTTGATAGAAAGAAGAAACAAATGGAGAAATGGTTATTATTATGCCCTAACTGCTCTAAAATGTCTCTGTTATTTCTAGCATATTCATTTTCTGCTAGAGAATATATTTTGTTATGTTTGAAAAATAAATATTTCATTCCATCTTCCAAGCCTGAGTGCAGGAGGTTTAAGTTTTGAATGTTAAAGCCAGTATTAAACAATGCAGAATATTGCTATTGAACGGGTTTTGTACTTGCAAATATTTAACAAGTTCTACGTATCTTCCAGTAGACTCAATGAAGCCGATAACAGCATGTATACCTTAAAATCAGCCAGTCTAATTAAAGTAGCATATCTACATTAGGATGCATGTTCAGTTTTAACATGCAATGTATTAATATCGCACTGCTAGACGAAGAAGTGCTTGAAAACACGTTTCACAGCAAATCCAGACATCAAATATTTTGTATTTCCCCCACTTCTAAGAGATCCAAACCTTTCTCGTACCTACTAATGATTCCGGCATGAGCATTACTTATTACTTGTCGAATGATTCTAATATCTGCATCAGGGAAAGACTTGGTAGATAAAATGTGAAGGCTCAAAACAAACAGAGACTAAAAAGGTGACAAATCAGAGCAAGAATAAAGATAAAGAGTGGCAAGAAGAGGGAATCAAATATTGGCATTATCATGAAAGGAAATGAGGAAACAGTTTGAAGAAGGGTTTGTGTAACAATTCAGGTAGAGAGTATGTTGAAGCAGAAGGGTTTGTGTAACAAATCAGATGGAGAATATGCCAAGGCAAAAGGGCCTTAGTAATAAATCAGGTCGAGAATATACCAAGACGGGAGGGTTTGAGTAATAAATCAGGTGGAAAAATAATATGATATGGAAAATGTGTCCGATATAAAAAGTTTGCGGAGTTTATCTATCTCAAATAGCAATAGTTTCTAACAGGCTTTCCAAACTGTTTGTTTATGGGAGACTCTTTCCTAAGCATTGCATGTATCTTGCCATGTTGTCTCCTCTAATAAGTTGTCTACCTTTTTGATGGAAAAGAAGCAAATATTTTACATAAGGAGCCCGTTTTTCTCAAGATTTGTACTACTTATGGTCTTGTCTAGGATAAATCAGTTGCACTCAGAGAATAAATTCAACACCCCTAAATGCAATATTTTCTGTCTTAGAGACAAAGCGATTATACTGAGATAATGTTTAAAACAGTCTGTCACATATACAAATTATTATGACGGTAGAAAAAAGGAATAGATCTTAAACATGATAAGTCTTTTGTCTGTAACGAAACCAGACATTATTTTCTCCAATCTATATCCGGTTTGATTGAATAATAGTATATTTATTGAATTATGGCGGATGAAGAAAGATTGCGTCTGAGTCTGCAAGACGCGATAAGTATGGCCTTGGAGGATATAGGAAGTAGATGGAGAAAGGAGTAGACATTATGACACAAAAATGCAAGGCGATATTATAATTTATTCCGATGTCAGGGTGTGAAAGAGTAATATCTTTGCATGGAAGCAAGTGCATGGCCTACACCTAGAAAATCACTGTTTTTTCCGTTAAAACTAATAAGTCTCTTCGTTTCAAAATGGACCGTTTTGAACATTTATTGCCTGTATATAAAGTGCCAGTATTTATATGCAACTTTAAATCATTATGAAACTTATATATATTTATGAATTTTATTATGAGGAAGAGCCATCAAAAATGGCTAAAAAAAACAACCCCAATTAACAAAAGTAGGCTTCAAGTATTAACTTTTTATAATTAGTTTTCGAGATTAATCATGCAAACTGACAGTGACTGAACTTACATGACCTGTGGCTATTCGATATTCTGTGTCACCGATACAGTATTGTATACCTGTTACACTCTACGACAAACGATAAACATTTTTAAGAAAAAAATCTTGATTAAATATAGTAATAAATCATGTCTGAAAATGATAGAGAAATCAGCATTGATGACTGTTGATTGCAAACCGAAATTAAATGATAATCGAAATTTGGGTGAAGCGCCTGTTACCGAAATAGACTGCCAGCTTGCCATGACCAGACAGAAATTCACGTTTGAATGCAGAAATAAACAAAATAGAAACCAAATGTTTTATAAGTAAACTCACAATCAATAAAATCTGTTATTTTATGATGTTACGCTCTAATGTCTGTCGGAATCGACCGTTCTCTCGTGTTAATACAATACCCACACCCCAGCAATGTTTACTGTATCAATCCTTGCAAGAAATGTGTTAATGAAAATATAAATATTTTCATTTCGTATGAAAATAGTCATTACACAATTTTACGCATTATATATACAAGCTAAATTTGTAAAACGTTGTTGTCCTATAATTATTGTCAAACTTTTTTTTTATCCACCTGGTAATGCGGCCTTAATCATATTGGCACAGAAATTAGAATATAATCCATGCAACTCGACGGTTTTTGCCTTAAAGATATAGCATAAAAAGAAACTATCCGGGTTTTTTTAGTAGTAATAAGGAAATATTTCACTCGTGAAGTGGAAACATTTTATATTGTCTCTCATGCGAGAGAAAAGGAAAACGATCAAAAAAAGGGGCAGGGTTAAAAGAGGAAAGACACTGTGTTTTTTTGACGGAGACGAACAACAGATATAAAATAACAGAGCAACGTGTAGGAACAAGTGGATGAAGAGGCGGTAAGTGGCAGAGTTCAACATTATCCAAGAACATAAAAGAGAACAAAGTTGAATTATATCAAAAGAAATTATTAAGACAACCAAAGCGATTAAATTGAAATTAATAATACAAACTAAAAAAAAAAAAAAGAAGCCATACTAAGTGTTGAACTACTCCGCCATCAAAAACTACGAATTTTGGATTCAAACGTATCTTATGAAGAGTATTTTGGAATGGACGCACATGCCAATACTGAACGTTTACGCCCAAACTTCAATACGCTCTATGGCTTCATTCATTATGTTAACTAGATGTCATGGCAGATGGGAGTTATATGTCGCTTACAGTCATTGCAACGACACTTAAATTCGTGAAATTATCCTGGTGCCTCAATCAATACCTCTATCCACATCTCCACCCATAATGCAATATTCTACTTTGAACAAAAGTCAGCTTTTCAGAAATATACTCCTTTCATACTGATACCTCTCATTACTTTTGAAACATTAGTTTATTTAGCAAAGTATGCATAAAAAATGACAATGATATATTCCATAGTACTCTTCTTGGCATGCTTTCAACCAGACGACCCCTTGTCGGAAAGTTTGTGTATTATGTCATTTGTTTTGACGCACTTTACAGAAGTCTACTTCTTCCAGTGACACTGTTGTACATATATATGCACCAGTAAAAGAACAAATATTGCAGAATAAAATCAGTAGCACATATAAAACGCAAGATTATTGGAAAAATGACATAAAGAAACTTAATTTAGCATTCCTAAAGTTTACCTTATGTTGCTCATAATTTTGGTTTTGCGAGGCATTTTTTCTCGAAAGCTAAAAGAATCAAAGTGGGAAAAATCATGATGGTACTATAATACAATTGTTTGCTTCTAAGTAAAACATATTAAATTTAGATTATGAGATGTGTTTTTTTTAAAAACAAAAATTGGCAATGTGGATATGCAGAACATTAATGCTTGAATGTTCTGTTTTGGTACTTCAAAACTGTCTTGCATTCTTCATAACTTACTTCTCTAGAAGTGCACATAATCAGATACAAAACACATAAAGTTACAAGAGCTTTTAGGTTCAATTTGTTATCATTCTTACCATTATCTACAAGGTAAGAAAATTATAGAGGTCAAAATAAGTTAAATATCAAGATTCTCTTAAAAGGATGCTTGAAAATGTACTTCGAAAGTAAAATTGCTTGTCACCAGATAGAAAATCCTAATACTTTGATATAAATAAGAATTTATTTCAGAGAATGCTGCTTTACTTATGAAATATATCGTACAAGTAGGTGTTACTGATGCAGTTATCCACTGTGAGTCACGTTGCCATCCCATTTTCAGTAGCTGACTGGCTGTCTGTTATGGCGGAAAGTTGATTTGCCCCGTCCGAATAGTTAGTAAGTATTTTTATGAGGACTTACTGATTGTAAAAAAGAGAATTAGTGAAATGGAGTTTTTTTAATGATATATAATTTTGGTTCAATTCATAATTGCTAATGATAGGATTTTCAACAAAAAAAATTCTCTCTGTAAGACGCCATGTTGATCAGAGTAAACAAATGTTGTGCTCATGACGTCATTGAGAGATGCGTTATCTCGAGAACTGTGTTTATGACACTGCGTCAAAAAAGGGTAGCTTCCAAACACGGGTCGGGACGATATATATATATATATATATATATATATATATATATATATATATATATATATATATATATATATATATATATATAAAATTTAATGTACGTTTGTATCTATTGCTTAACTATCAAAACATCAATTGTTTTGAGACTACCATATGTCGACAGAGTGAACGACATTAGACCTTATCAAGTCTTGTTTTCCAATGAACTCATTCAAAGAACCTCGTGCCGTAGCCGTAGTAACGTCTAAAGGAATATTCAGTTTAGTGTCTGCAATAAAATCTGCAAAATTAGATCCTGAGAAATACGTAGATCATACACTACAAGCAGTCCAATAACAGCTCGTAATCGGACACTTCATAATCATTAAACTGACATAGAAGTAAGACAAAAGAGCGTACTTGAAACGCAAATCTCAAAAATAGATGAATCTAAATTTTATGTACCTAGTTCAAATGCCTAAAAAAGAATTACCAAGGAGCAACATGCTGATCATTCTGTTGTTTATGTCTGACTTTTGAGAATTGCAGTGTTTTATTATTATTTTTTCTAGCCACATGTCTCGTTGAAACTTTGATTTAGAACGCGTAACATCAGATCTATCCTCTTATAAATTTCGCTTTTTAGGCATCCTTTCTTTCGTAAAACTTTCTCTGAAATACTTTTTATTGACGGCAGAAAGTAATCAAGAGACTTTCCCCAAAAAGGAATGCTACGATAAATTTTAATCACCACGAGACCACGAGAGAGAGAGAGAGAGAGAGAGAGAGAGAGAGAGAGAGAGAGAGAGAGAGAGGTGGGGTGTAGGTAACATACTAACAAGTATTCAAACGTATATCTATCTAGTAAAATGTACACCAGGGGTCGGCAACCGTTTATACTTAAAGAGCCAAACTATGTCACAATTCGGAGCAAGAGACCAATAAAGAGCCAGTATAAGAAAGCCCATTTGTAACTGATAGTATACAATTTAACATTATTGATATTAAACATGTTGATTAACAATATGAGAAGAAAAGAAAGCATAAAAAGACCGAATTAACGTGAGTAATTAATTTTTATTTTTTTAAATCAATTTTAGTCTTCATTACAAAAATTTCGTATATTTTAGGGATGACAAACAACGCCATATTTTGTTCTGTACTGAGCCACATTTGGCTCGCGAGCCATAGGTTGCCGACCCCTGATGTACATAAATACAAGAACAAGCTGCAACTTGCAATGGTTCAATCCTTTAACGTAAATGTTAACGTTTGCAATATAATATTCTAAGAAACTATGAATATCAAAAGTTTAGGTATTCACACACACACACACACACACACACACACACACATATATATATATATATATATATATATATATATATATATATATATATATATATATATATATATATATATATACATATATACACTCAGTTTATTCTTCCTTTAAAAATGTTGGCATCATTCTAAATCCTTCTAAATCATTTGCAAGTTGCCGTTTTTCCGAGCATGTCGAAGTTTACTTATTTGCGGAAGTTCGTTTATGGTTAGTACCCCTGACATAAAGGCCGCGTGGTGTAAGATTTGGAAAGTGTCATTTAGGCCAAGGTGTAGAAATCTATCGTTTATTGTGTCTGTAGTTATTTTGTTTGCACAAGTAGGATATTTTACTGCTTTCAAAAGCATACTCATTTGAATAAAACATGTACAAATATAAATCATGATCATCACGTCAAAATTAGAATATGGTGCACTTTTGTACGTTATTTAGACAATTTCGATAAAACTATCAAAATAAAGAAATAGATGGTGCAATTAAAGTTTGTTTTCAGACAATTTCGCAACAATGTTTTTTGATATTGGGTTTTGTTTCAAAATACTCCATTGGAGGATTCCATTCTAGGTAGTTTCCAGTTGGATTTATTTATTTAACATCATACAAGAAGCATACGTGATAGTAACCAATTTTGTATATTGCATTAGCCATCACAACAATTCAAGACGTGGGTTTCCTGTTAACAGACATGTAAACGAAACCAGCTTGTAAACAGCGGCACTGGCTTGAACAGCTAACACACACGTCATGGCCACATACTTTAAGGCAAATACGGCATTAGGTAAATTCGACATTTTCTTCATGTTTCATTTTGATTTGAATTGAATAACCTGTCTAAATTTGATTTCATCAAATATTTCTTAATCAAAACACTCTGTCACTGTCAAAGAATGCTGGTAAAGCCAGTTGATCATGTCAGAATGTCGTAACAGACAGGTGAGTTATAGAGAAATATGACTCGAGAATCAAGAACGGGAATTTAGTTCGGACGGTCCACGATAACTTGTTACTGCCGGTGTCTTTCAAAGACAAAATTGAAATCCTAATGTTGCCAAAGACATGCCATGATTTATTTTCATGGACATTTGTTAACTAAGAAAAGTGTGATCGTACTTTGAATGAATTAATTACTACACTTTCCTGACCTGATGCAAAACTCAAAGTCAAGAATCAGTTTCAGGTATTAGCTGTGCGCGTAATCAGATGAAATAAACGCCACGCAGTCACGCCGTTAAGACTTCCATCCGATTGCTGGAAGGATCTATAAAACTATAGATCAACCGATCTTTTAGCATCTGTAGCATCGTATGTGAAATCAAGAAACCTAAACGAAGTCAAGAAATGCCTATTCTAAAAGTGCCTAAGATCTGCAGATTATGTACAGAGAAATGGATAGTGAACGCCGCAACATCCGTAGTTATTTAATCATGGCCACTAATTGATGGTATGTCGGTACCACTTCTTGCATGTCTGTTCGTTAGTAGTAGTATAGAGCACTTGGGGGATTAGCGACAATTAACATTAGCCCGTAGGTTTACTTTGTTGGTGGTTATGGGGACAAGGGGAAATCCTATGTTAAAAGTGTCCATAGGTTTAACATTGCGGGCTTCTTGGGGGACAAGGAGAAATCCTATGTTAAAATTTGTCCATAGGTTTGCATTGTGGGTCGTTATGGGGACAAGGGAAATTCTGTGTTAAAATTGTCCATAGGTTTAACATTGTGAGCATCTTGGAGGACAAGGGGAAATCCTCTGTTAAGATGTATCCATAGGTTTACATCGAGGGTCGTTATGGGTACAAGAGGAAATCCTATGTTGAAATTGTCCAACAAAGTTTTAAAGAAGCTTTGATGAAAGCAGGAAATATGTGTTGATTATAACAAGAAAAGACCTCCACCAATACACCCCTATAAAATCGCTTCACGCTTCTGGCGAAGGCATTAATTCCATCTCTATACCACAGCGAGGACGAAGCAGAAAGAGACGTTGAACACTCTTCAGACCTCATTGACACGCAGCCAACCAGGAAAAGAATAAGAAAAGAAGAACAACTGGCATAGAATTGGACATTTTTTATTACTAACTGAAAAAAGGAAACTGATGCACCGAGTTCTTGCGAATGTTCCAAATCAGAACTCAATCTGTTTGACATGCCACCTACGATGGTGACAATTGACCACCTCAGCGCCTATCGAACTTGAAATCAAAGGAGAAACGGAAGATTACATCGATCTGAATAACAGTTACTTGTACCTGAAAGTAAAAGTTCTCAAAGTGGATAACATCAATCCAGGCTCCGATGCCTGTGTAACTCCCTTCAGCAATTTCATCCATTCGTTGTTCAGCGAAGTTGATTTGTACTTGAATAACAAACTGGTGAGAAGCAACATGGACACTTACCCTTACGGAAAAGAAGCCAAGAACACACATCTCTATGCCTCATTGGTATGGAAACGTGACACTTTGAACAAGCTCAATGACACAGAGTTGACTGTGGGCGACGATCCTCACAATGTTAGATTTAACGACCGCAGAAAGAAAATTAAACAAATGCGCAGTTTAGAAATGATAGATCGTTTACATTTGGATATATAGTTGCAAGACAAGAATTTGTTGAATGAATTGGATGTATGCCTGAGACTGTATTGAGGTAGTACCGTGTTCCATTTGATGGCTAATGCCAATGAGTACAAAACAAGCATCGAAAAAGCCAAATATTACGTGCGCCGTGTGGAAGTCTTACCTAACGTGGGAAACGACATCAGTCAAACTGTGAGGAGAACGACAGCCAAGTATCCTCAACGACGAGTGGAAGTGAAAACCTTCACCATTGCCCCTAGACTCCGATCCAAGATCGAAGATTATGTTTTCAAGTGATCAAAATATTTTCGAGTTCCAACACTTCAACGTATCAAAGACAGAAGTCATCCGAGATGTCCAGCCGGTGTGTACCCGACCTTTTGAACTTAACTTTGCCCAGAAAAATCAATTGAGATCTTACTTGGCACTGTTTGAAGCCACACTACAATTAGGTATCAACAGTAGCCACGGTATTTAGTACGACGATTATGCAGGAGGATATGCAGCAACGAGGGACATTTCCACCCCATAAAATCGGGCCAACTTCGTGTGGAACTTTAGTTTGCAGTAGTTTGGCAAACACAGTGAACATCATCTTGTATGCAGAATTTGACAATACTCTGGACATCAACAGTTTGATAGCGGCGATCCTAGACTATTAAAAACGATAGAAAGCGAAGAACCTATGGTGATAGGCGATGAGGATGTTTCTTTTGTTTAAAATCCAGAGCAACAACAACAACAGTCACACACCACAAGTGGACAAGAAGACAAAAATAAAGTCATGATGTCAAGATGGCCAGAAAAAGAACAACATTTAGTCTCCTGTTTTGCTAATGACTTGGCTGAAAGAATCACCAACCTGACCAGAGAACATTGTTATGTATGTCAAATCAATCATCCTAATCAGAAACAACGTGACAAATGTTTGATGGTAAGTTCAGAAGAAAAGTTGGAAGAGTATCTGGAAGAGGCATGGACTCTCATCTGAGTAGAGAAAATTTTAAGAAAGTGGTATAAAGACTTGCGTGACCATTCCTTGCCTCTACTGACTTCTACTAGACGAAGCGCATCGAAGTTCTCTTGCAACATAATAGTGACTACCCGTTGTTCATCGACTTACTTGACATAACTTTTCAAGGAAAAAGTCAGGTGCGAACTGATGACTTATCATTACCTCTGAAGAAAACAAAGAAAAAATAGATACCTGGGAACTTCATTACCTTCTGACTCACAGTTCGTACACAGCTTCTTGGAATCCTGTGGTGTGTGCTAAAGATGAATTTCACCATCGAAAACCTAAAGACGTTCAAGCCTATGTAATCAACACAGAGGACAGTCATCGACCAGGCACTCAATACATATCCATCTACTTTCCCAACGATCACAATGTGGAATATTTTGATTCTTATAGAGTACCTCCTCTGGAAGACGACATGGTTGACTTTATGAGAAGAAATGGTGCATCTACTCAATTCAATAATGTTAGATTACAAGCATCAGATTCCATTTTGTGTTGACAATATAGTGTGTATTTTCTTCATCAACGCAGTCTTGGATTTCCCTTGGAACATTTAGTGACTAGTTTTGACAGTGAGTACTCTTGAAATGACGATAAAATAGTAAGTTGGTTTTGTGAATATTATGGCTATCAATTTTCTTTAGCACAGAAACGAAATGTGCAAGGATGGCAAAATGACACTATATTACATCATTGGACGTCTAGTCTGACTCCATAACGTTATCAACGTTGTAAATAGTTTCATGTTTAATGTTTTTTGGTATTTTTAAAAAAGGAAGAAGGGACGTGCCCCAATTCTTCCTCTTCGTAGTTGATATTTTAGCTAGCGGGGCTGATTACAAAATGTTGATTTAGAAAAAATAGAGTGTTGGCTCGTTTCATAGAAACAAAAGATTTGTTTTCGACAAGATCTTTCACATTCTGTCTGTCAGTCTTTGAATTTTGTTAAAGAGTGATGTTTCCCTTCACGTCCGCGCCACCGTTCAGTTTTCGTTAGTTAGTAAGTGTTGGGTGTTGGTCAACAAAAACAGTGTGAAATGTTAACAATATTATCAAGATTTTAAACTTTTGTTTTACAATTTGTAAAAATTTTTTTTCAAATTTTAAAGTTGTCAAGACATTTTCCAGTCTTCGCTAAATTTAGTATAATTTGTTTATTATGTCTATTTGTAAAAAAAATACATTTGTACATTTTTCACTTTTAAAGGTAACCTTTTACAATTTGTAAAAATTTCTTTGTACAAGTTTTACATTTTGGGGGAAATGTCTTTTTAATCTTAGATAAATTCCGTATTAGTGAAGAAATTTCAGTATACTTTTAGTCTCGACCACATTTTTAAATTTGTCCGGACTTTTTTCAGTCTCAGCTAAAGTCCGTATAAGTTTCGAAATTTTGGTAGTACTTTTAGTCTAGGTCAACATTAGGTTTACACCGCGTGTCGATGGTATAGTGTGGTGTGTTGGATAGTACATACAAATTTGAATATTATATTTTCCCTTGTCCCCATTAACTGTCGACTCTTTGTTCAAGACTAAACTTTCGACGCTTTTAACATAGAATTTCCACATGACGGCCAACAATGCAAACCTGTGGACAAATTTTAAAATAGAATTTCCTCTAGATTTTCTCCTTGTCCCCATAACAACCAACAATGTAAATCTAAGTGGTCTATAACTAAAGTTATTATCCAAAAGCAATTTTCCTCTTTCTGTCACTGTGACTTTAATGTTTGACCTTTTGATCTCAAGATCAATAGGCACTTTCCTTACCCAGCGTTTAGTCATCCTTAAGCTTTGATGATCATTCTTTTCATAATTGCATGATTTCCCTACAAAGAAAGTGTTTGAGCCCCTGCAGTGTTTAGAAAGACCAATACGGAATTTGACTTCAGCTGAGCATTGTATAAAACTGTTAATAAATGAAAAAATAAAAAATAAATACACACATGTTTTACCAACTACCTTTATATTCAGGTGTGGCATTTCCGGTATCTAAAATGTAGATGTTTAGAACCGTCATCTTTGTAAGTGGTAACTAATCCCCCCCCCCCCCCTTTTTTTTTTTTTTTCTTTTTCTTCCATTTTGAGACAGTGGATTGGTTATACTCTTGGTTAGAAAATTGAGTAGTTCTAATTCCAAATGTGCAATATCTATAGATGATCATATACTGAAATCAGTTTAAAATCTAAAAATATACTTTAACCAACTGAGCTCATTCTAATTATTTCAGCTTTACAAAAATTTTTTTTTAGGGCATATATAAGCGATGCTTTTACATCATTTTCATCTTGAACTTATGGCAATTAAGGAGGTTAAAGTCTCTGCTTTAATAAAAGAAAAGTTAAAGAAAAAAGATATAGTGTTAATATGCAGACTAGAATTTGACACTTTAAACAATGAGCATCTCTTTAAGAGGAACGCATCTTCGATTGTCCACGTATATGATTCTACCGGTAGGTCTTGTTGTCTAATCTTTGTTATCATACGTATCATATATCATTGGTAAGCTCTTTTTGGCATCTGAAACATACAGAACATGTGTGTAAAATAAAAAGCAAATATTATCCTCCGAAAAGAATCGGATTCCTAATTTATTTAAGATCCTTTTAACCATAACATTGACATAAGATAAACAACAAAAACCCACTCGTATGGGCGGCAGAATATTTGGTTTTGTCTTTGTTTTTCCTTAAAGAGTAATTTTTTAAGTTAAATTTGTAAACAAAATCTTTATCCCTATCTTCTACTTTTTGAAACTTAGCAAAATAAAAAATACAAAGAAGCATTTTACATTGAAATATGTTCATGGTAAAGCAGATTAAATGCACTATGTAAGTGTGGTCTGTCGAAGCTTTTGACGTATAAAAAGATGTCTTTGAAATGTGATAACAAGCTCTTAATTCGTAATTTACTGCATCGTTAGGATTGTATTAAAGATGCGAAGCGAAACAAACATAACAAGTCTATAGTTCCTTGATTGTATTTCTATACCGAAACTACGAGTAGCTTTTAAGTTGAATTCATCCTGATCGCAAATAACGAGGTTTCTCAATGCATGCCTAGGAAAAGATCAATATCAATATTGTTTTACAATGAAATATGGTGACGGAAGTGTGACAGCTCTATCTCTACATGGATATTAATTATTCACGGTTCATCTAGTCTAAGAGACAAGCATAAATGGCACCTGTTGTGTCTGTGACCCGCTATAAGCTTTATTGATCACACGAATATTAGAAGCCTTTGACATTCAAACGATCATGAAATGGCGTTGAATCAGTTTACTTACTACATTTCATTCTTGGTATTATGCAGGTTTCCATTTTTTAATCTATTGATTTGCACTAATATCGCATTTGCAAATTTCTTGTCTGGAGCACTTTTCACATTAAAGAATAACATGTCATGATCGATGCAGCTGGACAGGGAGCTTGTTCCGGTAAGTATGTTGCAACATTTCTTAGAAAGAAAATTGCTTCTTTTCAACACTTTCATTGCCTGTCTTACACACACACACACACACACACACACACACACACACACACACACACACACACACACGTTAAAACTATGGGCATTTTTAAGATTATATTTCCGGTTAAACCTCAGACAGCCATCCCCATGTTAAATTTCCGTTAGACCCCAGACATCCCTATAATGTTAATCCTGTAAACATTTTGAACATAACATTTGCCATAGATCCCATAAATCCTCAATATGAGGCTTAATGTTAATTCCCATGGACCCCATAGTGCGATATTTGAACCCCAAAATTATAGTCTCAATGTTAAATTCCCGTTAGAGACCAGAGTGTCATCTCAATGTTAAATTCCCGTAAGAAGCCAAAAAGTCAGTGTAGAGACCAGATCGCTATACATTGCTACTACTGTAACCCCAGGTCTCCTTTAAGCTTGTGGATTAGGCGAAGAAATTTAGACATGCATTTAAAATGTGTAGATATTTTCTTTCAACATAACGTGTACAATGCAAATCGAGCACTGGATTTTATTCTATATAATTGCATGGCATGAATAAATCGTGTCACATGAATTCCACTTTGGATTCAAATTCACACGATTTGCTCATCATCGAAAGAGGATTATTCTTTTTTCTTTTTTAAATTTATCAATTTTTTTTTTCGCGAAAGAAACGACATAAGTGGTTACAAATCACGCGTTTTATTACGTCCCAAAAATGAAAACGTTTTAATTTATTGTCAATGCTGTGGTTACCAGTAAAATAAAGGATGGCCATGCTCTATTTGCTTCATGCAATTTAACAGCGATTTATCTAAAAAAGAAATCCTGACATTTAGCGAAAATAGACACGTAAACTGAATTTGAAACATAATTGTATCAAACGGATATTCTCAAGATGAAACATGTCATCTACGTTTGTGGAGAAAAATTGGAGGAGAGGAATGTTGTTCTAAACCAAATTACGTTAAAAAAATCGATTACTGACATTTATTGTCTTAATGACTATATGGACTTAACAGCAGCTATTAAATAATCAACTACTACATAACTGACCAATATAAATAAAATGAGCCTTTTTGCTCAGTCTTTAACAACATTATCTAACCAAATACTACATAGCTGACTAATGAAAATGAATAGAGCCTTTTTGCGCGGTCTTGAACAATATTATCTAATATGACTACTACATAACTGACCAATGGAAATCAGTAGTGTCTTTAACATAGGTCTATTCTCCTATAATCTTATCATAGCGTAGTAACCAAGGTAACCAAGGTTTTTATTTCTTTTCCTTCATCGAACTAGCTTTAGAATTGAGTTCTAAGGCTGTAATTAGGATTTAACTCGATCATTTTGCTTCATTTACAAATCAATTGGTATTAAAGCGGCGCATCTCTCGTTTTTGTGTTTGCTAAGTCAAGCGGAGAATTGTACATCACTCTCTCGATAGATTTAGAATTTTGTAAAGCATTCAACACCTAATATTATTAATTTATTTTCTAAATTTGATGATAATTTTCTATTGAGGGGTAACCTCCGTCTACTAAAAGTGTTCTTCAATTCTTTTCAATTTTTTTATGACTACTGTATGCGTCTGTTTTGAGGCCTGAAGAGATCAGTGTGCAGGAAAATTTGAAAAAAAGAATTGCAAGTTCTGATCAATTTTGGTGATAATATATCTTGTTTTAATACCTTTAAATATACCATTTTGACTGAGACACAGAAACATATGGCACTCAATAGTTTTTAAGTCATGGTTGGGATATGAAAATATTTACAATCTCGTCAACTTTTTCGTAGTCAGTCGATAGTTTGAATATAATCGTATCAACTTGCATATTTAAACCCACTTTGCATGACCCCTGTTTAAAGATTTGTTTGCATAGTATCAGTTCTATAATATTCATTTATATAGACGTAAAGCCCAATTTAAAAGGCCATTTTCGGGCAAGCATGATTGATCCTTAATTAACTTTCGCTTGTTGTAGGAGAACACTAATATTCTCCAGCAAATATAACGAAACCCCTAGAACAGGTATATATAAAATATATCTATACTCCACACTACTGAGAGCAATGATCCTGCGATTATACTGAGTGACAATTTCATTCAAGACTTGTTTAAGCACGAACAACTTCGTCAACCAAAATAAGCATTCTTGAACTGTGGAAAGTGAAAATGTTTAGTATAAAGCGTGTTTCATACCTGTGTTGTACAAATTAAGTGTAAAACCAGTATTGTGAATCCGTTCGACAACATATTTTTACATGCTGTAACCTGTGTTGTATAAATTAAGTGTAAAGTCAATATGGTGAATCCGTCCGGCAACATAATTTTACATGCTGTAACCTGTGTTGTACAAATTAAGTGTAAAGCCAGTATGGTGAACCCGTTCGGGAACGTAATTTTACATATGTTGTACAAATTAACTGTAAAACCAGTATGGTGAATCCGTCCGGCAACATAATTTAACATGCTAAAACGCTTCGTATTCTAGGAAAATGTTGTTAGTTATATATCACAAAATAGGACAGAAGTAGAATCTAGACGCTTGTTGTATGTATCTATTTTCTACATTAATTTTGCGCATTAGAGAAATACTAATTGATGGTATAAAATAAAGGCATCTAAAATAAACTGTTCAATTTTAATCAGCTCAGTTTTGGTACTTCACAATGCAGATACATTACTCAGTTCTGGTACTTCACAATGCAGAATCATTATTCAATTCCGGTACTTCACAATGCAGAATCATTATTCAATTCCGGTACTTCACAATGCAGAATCATTGCTCAATTCTGGTACTTCACAATGCAGAATCATTATTCAATTTTGGTACTTCACAATGCAAAACCATTACTAAATTCTGGTACTTCACAATGCAGAATTATTACTCAATTCTGGCACTTCACAATGCAGAATTATTACTCAAGTTTGGTACTTCACAATGCAGAATTATTACTCAATTCTGGTACGTCACAGTGCGTTCTATATGCAGAATCATTACTCAGTCATTACTCAATTCTGGTACTTCACAATATGTTCTATATGCAGCTCAATTCTTAAACTACACAATACGCTCTGTATGTAGCTCAATTCTGGTACTTCACAATATGTTTTATATGCATAATCATTACTCAGTCATTACTCAGTTCTGGTACTTCACAATATGTTCTATATGCAGCTCAATTCTGGCACTTTACAATATGCAGAATGCCTGACATCGATTGCTAAATGAAACGTCAAATATTATTTTATAGATTTAGCAGGAGCTAACAGTTTGGGGCTTCATTGTCATTTGGTCCTAAATAAGGCGCTTAAAAATGCAGATAACAACAATAGATTAAGTATGATCTGAAATGCTAGATTATTTAACATTGTTTAAAAGTATTATGTATGTACAGCTAAGGGTTTAAGCAATCATAAATCACTAACATTGTTTAAAAGTATTATTTGTGTACAGCTAAGGGTTTAAGCAATCATAAATCACTAACATTGTTTAAAAGTATTATGTATGTACAGCTAAGGGTTTAAGCAATCATAAATCACTAACATTGTTTAAAAGTATTATTTATGTACAGCTAAGGGTTTAAGCAATCATAAATCACTAACATTGTTTAAAAGTATTATTTATGTACAGCTAAGGGTTTAAGCAATCATAAATCACTGACCACTTATATATGGGTTGGTGTACATTTTGTTTTGCGCTACTCTAGAGTTCATAGTGCTCCAATACACCCAGATAAAAGTGACGTCACAATGTAATTATAGTTGTCGTAAAAAATGATTATACACTGGCGGACTTCGTTAAAGCCAGTTGACTCTGCTAAAAGCAAAATGATATAATGATATTTCTCACAGTGGCATGGCTTGGAAACTGTATACCGGACCATAGCTGTAAGAAACT
The DNA here is from genome assembly GCA_029931535.1 of Margaritifera margaritifera. Classification (NCBI taxonomy): domain Eukaryota; kingdom Metazoa; phylum Mollusca; class Bivalvia; order Unionida; family Margaritiferidae; genus Margaritifera; species Margaritifera margaritifera. The sequence goes on from JAQPZY010001484.1 coordinate 1,338,224, forward strand.
AACAATAAAGCATATTTGTTTCCAGCGTTTTCTATCAATAGTAGTAGTTAGTCTGATTTATTTTAAAAAATCACACAGCAGTAATGAAAACGGCTTGAAGGAGAAAGAACCAAAACTGATTTGGTGAGCTGTCTTAGCCACTACGCAAGGTATTCCATATATTTCTTTTTCCTAAATCAGTAATATTTAAGTTACATCTGAGTAGACCGGTACATTTAATTGTACAGATATTCAAGTTACATCTGAGTAGACTGGTACATTTAATTGTGCAGATATTCAAGTTACTTCTGAGTAGACTGGTACATTTAATTGTGCAGATATTCAAGTTACTTCTGAGTAGACTGGTACATTTAATTGTGCAGATATTCAAGTTACATCTGAGTAGACTGGTACATTTAATTGTACAGATATTCAAGTTACATCTGAGTAGACTGGTACATTTAATTGTACAGATATTCAAGTTAAATCTGAGTAGACTGGTACATTTAATTGTACAGATATTCAAGTTACATCTGAGTAGACTGGTACATTTAATTGTACAGATATTCAAGTTACATCTGAGTAGACTGGTACATTTAATTGTACAGATATTCAAGTTACATCTGAGTAGACTGGTACATTTAATTGTACAGATATTCAGGTTAAATCTGAGTAGACTGGTACATTTAATTGTACAGATATTCAAGTTACATCTGAGTAGACTGGTACATTTAATTGTACAGATATTCAAGTTACATCTGAGTAGACTGGTACATTTATTTGTACAGATATTCAAGTTACATCTGAGTAGACTGGTACATTTAATTGTACAGATATTCAAGTCACATCTGAGTAGACTGGTACATTTAATTGTACAGATATTCAAGTCACATCTGAGTAGACTGGTACATTTAATTGTGCAGATATTAAAGTTACATCTGAGTAGACTGGTACATTTAATTGTGCAGATATTCAAGTTACATCTGAGTAGACTGGTACATTTAATTGTACAGATATTCAAGTCACATCTGAGTACACTGGTACATTTAATTGTGCAGATATTCAAGTCACATCTGAGTAGACTGGTACATTTAATTGTGCAGATATTCAAGTTACATCTGAGTAGACTGGTACATTTAATTGTGCAGATATTCAAGTTAAATCTGAGTAGACTGGTACATTTAATTGTACAGATATTCAAGTTACATCTGAGTAGACTGGTACATATAATTGTAGAGATATTTAAGTTACATCTGAGGTGAATGGTACACTTAATTGTACAGAATGAAAATGAATTTAAAGATAGAATTAGTAGTGAACTAGATTCAATGGTTGTCTTTATTTTGACGAATATGAAATTAAGAGTTTTTTCACCATCAATCAGTTTTTTCTCTTCTTCTATTGTACGTATCGATCTTACATTGTATGTATCGATCTTCTATTGAATTATGGATCCACTAATGAAAATTATAACTATGATTGAACTCTGTTGCCTTGATACAAAAAAACAATTGTGGACTATTCTTGTCTCTTTTTAGTTGTTGGAAATGCATCATGATGTTTGACAGGCAATGGGAGACTCACACATTCATATATTATTTCTGTAACATTTCTAAAGATTTAGATAGGCTTTATTTTTAAATTACGCCAGTATCGAATATCTAATAATCTTTGAGGATGGTTTCATGATTGTTATTGTGCATTAAAACAAAGAGTTATGATTAAGATTCTTTATCAAACGAAACACTAATCAGGTGTTCCGCAGGGATGAGTCTTACGGCCAGTGCCGGATTAAGCTAGTGCGGGGCCTGTAGCATGCTAGTGCGGGGCCTGTACCATATGTTATAAAGGGGCAATAAAATTATAAAAAAAAACACATAAATCTTAAAACACTTGCAAGTGCGGGGCCCGTAGTATATGCTACGTTTGCTACTAGGATAATCCGGCAATCCTTACGGCCATTACTATTGATCTATATTACTAATATTTCGGACGGAATTAGTTCCAATAATCCGAGGATCATTCGCTTTATTATTCATTGCAGAAATTTAAATGATAATAATTAATGATCTAGATGCCTTGTTACAGTGGTCAAAGTAGTGGCTTAAGAAACCTAATTCCGAGAAATCTTAAGTTATACTCTTTCAAAATAAACAAATACACACCATGCCTGAACTCAGACACAGCGATACTAACATACATTTTGTTCAGTCACATAATCAGTTGGCTTGTATCTTTCTCTAAACTGCAAGTGGTCAGTTAATATAGATCATATTATAAAAAGTGTGTCTGTCAGATTAACAAACTTGCAAAAATTTTAATATTCTCTGAAACAAGATATTTTATCAAGATGGTTATATAGCACCTTTTTAAGAATATGCTAACATTCTGCAGAATGGTTGCACATTTTCTGAATCTAAAAATCTGGAAAACTTCAACATGAAGCAGCACGGAGCATAACCGAACTGCCAATATGTTTCTAGGCAATATTTGTATGCTGAAACTGGATGTATAAAATAATAAATAACCACATACCTAATATTTTGAAAGAATTACTCCCTTTAAATCCCTCTCTTTCCAGATAGAATGCCAACCGTGTAAATATATGCTGTTCATAAGACTTTAGACTCTCAAATAGCAAAAAGTCTTTCTTCCCATACACGTTGATACAGTGGAAAAATCTTCATGAACGTGTCATAAATACGTCTTATATCACATCCTTTAGATAGAAAGCTTTGACGATGAATAAAGAGAAGGACATTCTAATAATTATAGGTGATTGTTTCTTAGATATAATACACAGAATACTCCGCCAGGGCTGTAGCGCCGATCTCCATTTTTGCTCATCTGGTGACTTCGAAACCGAACAGCACTTCTTTTTCATTGTTCACATTTTGTAGCTCAAAGACAATCGTTAGAGATCATTTATCTGTTGTTCAAATTATTGCCCTTAAGCACTTTTATGGTGTGAAAGATAATGCAACTAAGACAAAGCAATATTTGTGGGGTTTTTTCGTTTTTTTTTTTGTTGTTGTTTTTTAAAAAATCTTCACACGCATATTAAAGGCACCAAAAGATTTAAAAATTTTGCCATATTTTTTATTTATTTATTTATTTATTTATTTACTATGTGCTGTCATGTTCCTCAGTTTTTTATTTGTACATCATGCTGGAAGATACGATGCAAGTTGAGAGAACTTACGTCAGATCCAATTACATATGATTTGACAGACAATACATTCAAACGAAACGAAAACAATTGACCCCTACATGATTTATTGCTTGCCCTGGTCCTATTTTGGCGCCATTGCCTTGTTGCGAGACTTTATAGACGGATCATAATCGTTTTCTTATAATTATATCGACAATGCGGAGACTTTCATAAGAAAATATCAGTCAGTGTTTTTATTATATTTAGGTCTAAACAAAAGAACGACGTGGTATATTTTTTCATTCTGTTAATTCTTGTAAATATTTCTTTTCTTATTAGAAAGGAATATGAATGAATAGAAACGAGAGAACTTGTGCCTGTTCCCATTGCATATGATTTTCCAATAAACTAAATTTTAAAGTAAACTGAAAACAATTGATCTCGACATGATTTTTTTGTTTACTATTGTCGTATTGTGGCGGCGTTGCCTTGTTGCGAGACTTAATCTTTAAAAGTGCGACGTGGCATATTTTTTCTTCCTGTTAATACTTGGAAATATTTCATTTTTAGAAACGAATATCAACGACTAAAAATGAAAGAATTTATGTCCTGTCCCATTCTATATAATTTGACAATAAAAGAAGTTTAAAAGTAAATGAAAACATTGACCCCTGCATGATCTATTATTTGCCTTGGTTGTATTTTGGAGCCATTCCTTGTTGCGAGACATGTTAGAAAGGTTTAAATATATTTTTAATTATATCGATGAAGCGAAAACTTTCATAAGAAAATATCTGTCAGCTTTATATTATATTGATCTCTAAAAGGACAAAGTGATTTATTTTTCTGTGTGCAAATTATTGTAAATATTTCTTTTATTAAGCTAAAATGACAAAGTAAAAATGCAAACTTATAATTTGCTCCAATAAGTGATACTTCATATTTCTCGTGCTAACGTTTTTGCACCACTTTATTATTATTATTATTATTATTATTATTATTATTATTATTATTATTATTATTATTATTATTATTAAAATAACATAACGCGTATTTTCATATGACGTAATCCTTCTCCGTCCTTATTTAAGACACAGGAATCACTTCGTGATTGTACTAGGTAACAGCCATTGAATATGACTGTATCCTATGATTGTACAAGGTAACAGCTATTCAATTTGTGTATATCCTATGATTGTACAAGGTAACAGCTATTCAATTTGTGTATATCTTATGATTGTACAAGGTAATAGCTATTGAATATTTGTATATCCTATGATTGTATAAGGCAACAGCTATTGAATATGTGTATATCTTATGATTGCACAAGGCAACAGCTATTCATTTTGTGTATATCATATGATTGTACAAGGCAACAGCTATTCAATATGTGTATATCCTATGATTGCACCAGGTAATATCTATTGAATATCTGTATATCCTATGATTGTACAAGGCAACAGCTATTCAATATGTATATAGCCTATGATTGTACAAGGTAATAGCTATTCAATATCTGTATATCCTATGATTGTACAAATCAACATCCATTGAATATGTGTATAAACTATGATTGTACAAGGTAATAGCTATTCAATATGTGTATATCCTATAATTGTACAAGGCAATAGCTATTGAATATGTGTATATCCTATGGCTGTACTAGGTAAAAGCTATTGAGTTTGTGTATATCCTATGACTGTACAAGATAATAGCTATTGAATATGTGTATATCCTATGACTGTACAAGATAATAGCTATTGAATATGTGTATATCCTATGATTGTACAAGGTAATAGCTATTCAATATGTGTATATCCTATGATTGTACAAGGCTATAGCTATTGAATATGTGTATATCCTATGGTTGTACAAGGTAATAGCTATTGAATATGTGTATATCCTATGATTGTACAAGGTAATAGCTATTCAATATGTGTATATCCTATGATTGTACAAGGCTATAGCTATTGAATATGTGTATATCCTATGATTGTACAAGGTAATAGCTATTCAATATGTGTATATCCTATGATTGTACAAGGCTATAGCTATTGAATATGTGTATATCCTATGGTTGTACAAGATAACAGCTATTGAATATGTGTATATCCTATGATTGTACAAGGTAATAGCTATTGAATATGTGCATATCCTATGACTGTACAAGGCAACAGTTATTGAATATGTGTATATCCTATGACTGTACAAGGTAACAGCTATTGAATATGTGTATGTCCTATGATTGTACAAGATAACAGCTATTGAATATGTGTATATCATATGACTGTACAAGGCAACAGCTATTGGATATGTCTGTATCCTATGATTGTACAAGGTAACAGCCATTGAATATGTCTGTATCCTATGATTGTACAAGGCAACATCTATTGAATATGTGAATATCCTATGATTGTACAAGGTAACAGCTGTTGAATATGTATATCTCATATGATTGTACAAGGTAACATCTATTGGATATGTGTATATCCTATGCTTGTATATCCTGTATCAAGAAATATTTATTCTAACACGAAGGATTGTATTTAGCAAGGATTTTCTTATTGTCATGTACTGGCTTTGCGGGATACTGCAAATGCAAAGAAACAATATTAATTTTTAACGGTCTTTCCGAGTTTTGATGATAACCAGATGATGTCTTCAAAATGCACATTACGTAATTTCTTGGATGATGTCTTGCTTGACTGATCCCGGCTGCCTTGCTTCTACGCCTCTGTTGTTTGATGGCGGTGGCAAATCGTTGTCCTGGGTGTAGATTTTTTACACTTATGTTTGGTTAACACAAGCCTCATTACGCAGTAAGTTCGTCTTTCTAGTGGGGCCCATTGTAATAGATAAGATGCTTTTTGTCCTTCTTACGACAGTTGTGTTATAACACTCTTAATTCTTACAAATCTCGAAAACGTGCAAGAAAAAGATTGCTTTATTTTTTTCTTTTATTCAAAGGATGGTATATTTAGAGGGAAGCAGAGAGTTTACAGTTGTAGAAATCAATATGAGCTTTCGTGAAAACAGCCTTGAACTGAGATCTTTAATACATAAGAACCAGCTATGTCGCTGCTAATTCTTGCAATCTCTTTACGTCAATTGTATGCAAGTACAGGTTGTGATTTTCGTAATAATTGGGAATTTGCGTTTGTTGTTTCCCAGCGAAATCTTTATATTTTGGATATTTGTGAGAGAAAGCGCCAGATAATTAGCGAAGGCACATGCTATGTAAAGCACAACACTTATTTATAACTTGCACAGATCATCAATAATGGCAAAAGCTAAGTTGTATTGAATATAACAGATTCAGAGAAGTGATGAAATATTTTATGACTTTGACATGAAATCAACAATGTCGGCATCAAGGGACAATGTGTATATGTTTACAAGTTTAGATGGGATTTAGGTGTGATCAAAGCTAGTTTTGTTACAAAATAATGTACAAGATAATAAAATCCTGACTTATCGATTTAAAAAAAATATCCTGCAATCCTTCATAGAAAATGCTTATTTACATATTACATTTAATGATGATAACATTAATATAAGCATAATTAAATCTGATAACAAGATGGTTACAACAGTACGGTACATTACTTATTTGATATTCATAAATACACAAATATTTATGCAGATAAATTTACAGTACAACTTAAATTTGACTTGTTGGAAAAGAAATTGTTATGTATGATGTTCATATAATATTATAAATATGTTAGGAAACTATAAATGTTTCTTGACTTTAATATTTGCTTAAACCTTAATGTTAGGTATAATGTTGACATGTTGAATTAGGTTGTTTACTTAGTATTTGAGTTCAAAGACGGTTTTGGTAAAGAAGTTGTTTATTCCATTTTAGGTCAGGGTTGATTTCTTTTACAGATAAAACCAGAATATCCTTTAGAGTTATGTGTCAAAAGTCACATACACCATAATATTCTAGAACATTCTGTCATGTGATCTATCTTTATATATACCATGTTTAGTGGACAGTTTTTCAGTTTCTACCTTAACGTCAGCCTTTAAAGAGCCATTACAACTGTGAAAAATTATTCCAAATTCAGACAGGATTTATTTAAAATATTCATTGGATCATCAAAGTGCTCATAAACTTTTGGATTTTGGATTTTTAACTGATGATTTTGGGATTTCTGGAGTTCTTCATTTTGGCACATTAACACATTAAAGACTATTGGCACATCAGCACATTCCAGGATTCAGTAATTAATTGGAAACATTCTATATTTAGGACTTGTGATTAGGACACTTGAAATTATTCGATTATTTGGATTGTAATTCACGTTACTGTAAGTGTCTTTTGAATTTTCACTTTAATTGTCAAGAAATAAATTGCTTGTTGATTTATACTTGATGTGTTGGTTTCACTTTCTTTCTGTTACATTTTTCTTTACATTTATATAAAACATATTAGAGATATTAAAGTTATCTTTGAAATTCATATTGATTTTGTCTCGGAATTTTTTTATGTCTTTGGCAAAGATTTTAATTTGAGGAATTTTTTTTAGTGAAACCAACAAGCATTCACAATGACATCTAATGTTCAGAATTTCATTTCAAATCCTACTCAGGAGGGGTTAGAGTGTATGAGAAAGGATGAGTTGCTCGAACTTGCCAGAAAATATAGTCTCTCTGAGGCAAAAGCATCATTAACAACACAGTAGATGAAGATTAGTTTAATTCAATATTTAGCTGGAAAGGGAATTTTGGATAGTAGTGCTTTAAGTTTGATCGGAAAGCCTGTATCTGGTTCTGAGAGGAAATTAAGGGAATTAGAGGTTAAGAACCAGATGGATTTAGAATTAGCAAAGCTTCAGATTCAGAGAGAGAGAGAGGAGAGGCAGATGCAGATGCAGACACAGAGAAACGAGAGGGAGAGACATATACAGAAAGAGAAAGAAATGATGGAGAAGCAGATGCAGATGCAGAGAGAGGAGGAATGAGAGACAGATACAGAAAGAGAAATAATTGATGGCGAGACAAATGCAGAGACAGGAAAAGGTGAGAGAGATGGAGATACAGATGCAGAGACAAGATGGGGAAATGCAATTTAAATTAAGAGAATTTAGAACTGGCAAACAGAACACACTCCCCCCACCCCCCTTTACACGCAAGTTCAGGTTTGATGTTACTAGATATATTAGGTTAGTACATCCTTTGCAGAATGAGAAAATTGCTGAAAACTTGAAATGGCCCAAATAGCAATGTACTTTGTTATTACAAAGTGTACTTATTGGCAAAGCTCGTGAAGTCTACACCACACTGTCAGTACAACAAAGCAATTATTATGATGTGGATAAGGAGTACATCTTGAAGGCTTATAAGTTGGTACCAGAGGCATATCGCTAAAGGTTTAGGAATTGTAGAAAAGTAACTGGACAAACTCATGTCGAATTTGCAAGGGAAAAAGAACAACTATTTGATAGGTGGTGCTCAACTAAGAAGGTTGATCAAGATTACGATAATCTCAGACAGCTCGTATTAATTGAAGAGTTCAAGAGGTGCGTCCGTAATGATGTTAAGACCTATCTTGACGAGCAGAAAGTGGACATTTTGGAAACTACTGCTCGTATGAATGATGATTATTCCCCGACTCAAAAAAATTTCATTTGGCATAAGTCTTCCTCTCAGCGGTTTTCTGGTAAAAAAAATCCCATTTCAATCACAAACGAGAACTTCCAAATTTCAAAACAGCACAACTGTTAGGAATAAAACATCTGATAAGACTGATCAGAAATCCTTATCTCTTCCTACGTGCACTTATTGTAAAACGAAAGGGCACGTCATTTCTGATTGCTTCAAGTTGAAAAATAAACAACAGAGTAAAGACAGAGCTTTTCCAAATGCTTTTATTTCAAAGAGGTCAAGGTCACGGTCTTGTATTGAAAGCAATACATTAGTTGGGTCAAACAAACCTCGGTCTGATTCTATTTTGGAGACTTATGAACCATTTATGTCCGAAGGTTCTTTATCACTTATTGGTGATTCTGCCAAGCCTATCCCTATTAAAATATTAAAGGACACAGGAGCTTCTCAGAGTCTTTTATTATCAGGTACTTTGTCTCTATCTGAGGAGTCTTCTTCTAGTGAAAGTATTCTTATTCAGGGAGTAGAGTGCGGCTTTGTAAATGTTCCTCTCCATTCTATCAATTTGGCATCAGACATAGTTTCCGTACCCGTGACTGTTGGAGCAGTGACTTCTTTACCCATAGAGGGTGTTCATTTATTACTAGGCAATAACCTAGCTGGAGATAAGGTTGTGGTTAATCCACTTGTAACTGACAAGCCTTGTTTGGATCAGAAAGTTGATCCCGTCGAAATCGAAATCCCTTATTTGTACCCTGCTTGCGCAGTTACCAGATCTATGGTAGTAAGAGCTCTTGAGAGTGATGTTGATCAGGAACCTATTCCTTTAGCTGACACATGTATTGGTCAGTATTTTGATGAGGTCACTTTTTCCCCAGGTATTGATCACTCAAACAGTATTGATCACAGTGATCCTCTTTTGACAACTCTTTCTCTTTATTCTAATCAGGCTGACAAACGACAATCACTTGTCGTTGAACAGGAACCAGATCCTAAAATATCTTGTTTGTTTCAGAGGGCTATTAGTGAAACTGAAGCCACACAAGTTCGAGTGTGTTACTTTGTGAAAAATGGGGTCCTTGTGAGAAAATGGAGACCACCTGAGGTACCCGCCTATGACGAGTGGTCAGTGAGTTATCAGATTGTTGTTGTTAAGTCATATCGACAGGAAATTCTTAGTCTAGTCCATGGAACTCCTTTGGCTGGTCATTTAGGAGTCAGTAAGACTTATCACAAGATCTTGAATTATTTTTATTGGCCGAAACTTAAAAGTGATGTTTCTAAATACTGTAGATCCTGTCACACTTGTTAAATGGTAGGAAAACTGATAAATGATAAGGAAAAATGATACCTAAGGCTCATCTGCAACCTATTCCTGCGCTTGACGAATCATTTAGTAGAATAATGGTAGACTGTTTCGGTCCCTTACCTAAGACCAAGTCAGGCAGCCAATATTTGTTGACCAGCATGTATGCGTCTACAAGATATCCAGAGGCAATTCCTCCGAGAAATATAAAAAAACTAAAACCATTCTGAAAGCTTTGGTGAATATGTTTTTCACTTGCTGGCCTTTCCAAATCTGTCCAGTCGGATCAAGGGTCAAATTTTATGTCTGGAATTTTCCAACAAGTTATGCATGAATTAGGCATTGAACAGTTTAAATCCTCTGCCTATCACCCTGAAAGTCAAGGGGCTTTCAAACTTTGAAGAATATTACTCGGTCATATTGCTTTGATACAGGAAAGGATATGGATGAGGGTGTTCATTTTGTTGTTGTTTGCTGTTAGGGAATCAGTTCAAGAGTCGTTGGGCTTTAGTCCCTTTGAACTGGTTTTTGGACATACTTTCCGTGGATCATTGAAATTGTTGAAAGAGAAACTTCTTTCAAATGAAGATTCAAAGATTAATCTTCTTGACTACGTCTCCGATTTCAAATACGATTTGTCAAAGGCCTGTGAAGTAGCAAGAACTAATCTTCACACTACCCAGTCAAAATAGAAATTAAGGTATGACAGAAATACACAGGAAATGAGTCTTAAATCTGGTGAGAAAGTTCTGACTCTCTTCCCCATACCTCAAAATCCTCTTCGGGCCCTAATGTTATGGCTTAAATTATATCAATAATACTACTGGGAAGCGGAAACAGAAACAACTTTGTCATTTAAATATGTTAAAGAGATATTTTGACAGAGATAGCCCAGCTAAGTATTCAGTTAATTTAGTTGTACCTGTCCCACGCAGTGAAGATATCAACGATGGAATACAATCAGATTATAGTGACTCTGTTGTGACCAAACTTCGGAATTCAGAAATATTGAACAATCTGGACCAGAAACTTTCACATCTACAACAACAGGAAAGAAATGAACTAAACCAGCTATTACATGAGTATGAGCACTTGTTTCCTGATGTTCCTACACGAACAAATAAAATCTATCATGACGCTGACATTGTAGATTCTACACCTGTGAACGAGCATCCTTACAGGATGAATCCTCTCAAACAGGACTATTGGAAGAAAGAAATGCAGTATTTACTGGAGAATGATTTTATCGAACCAATTAAAAGTAACTGTAGTTCACCATATATTCTTGTTCCTAAGACAGATAATACATTCCGCATGTGTACTGACTATAGAAAAGTCAACAGTGTCACCAAAACGGATTCATTTCCAATACCAAGAATGGACGATTGCATTGATAAAATTGGAAATGCGAAATATGTCACCAAAGTTTGACCTTTTAAAAGGATTCTGGGAAATTCCACTCACGGAAAGGGCAAAAGTAATTTCAGCATTTGTAACTCCAGATGGACTTTGTCAATATAAGGTCATGCCATTCTGATATGTCTTTTAATAGACACACTTGAGAAATTTTTAGTGGTCAAACTATTGTTCTTAAAGAAAGAAATCTGCCACAAAGTTTCACAGAAGTTTAAAAAAGTTTTGGAAAGATATTTTCTTTTACATGGCCAGAATTAGATGACTATACCACCACAAACCCGGAACAAATTTTATCTATGCCAATCTGGTATAATACATATATTAAAATAAATGGTAATTTAACCGTTTTGAAGAAATTGTGTTATTGATGACATATTTAAGGAACATGGCATGATCCTTGGATTCAGTAAGTTTATACACAAAGTTAGTATCGATATCACTTTTGTAATAATATATTTAGTACTAAATGCAATACCAGGAACTTGGAAAAATACTATTAGAAATACAAGAACATTATAATCTACACAGCATGAAAATATGAATCTTCTCAGGAAGCAGGACAAAATTGCAAAATCGTTTAATTATGTATAAATATATATATATATATATATATATATATATATATATATATATATATATATATATATATATATATATATATATATATATATATATACAGTTTTAAAAAATGAAACTCGGTTTAAAATCTAAGTTATTCACATTCTGTGGAAACAAAAAACAAAATGTACAAAATGGTACTTCATCAAAAGAACAACAGTACAACAGAACACAGCGTAGAAGCTGCAACAGCTTCAAAGCTCAGCCTGTGCATAGCACAACGTCTACAGAGTCAATACAACCAATTACCACTAAATATTCTAAGCTTTATCTTTCTTTTATACCAATGAGTGAAAAGTACCAAGTTATATCCTACTATTGCCTGCAACATGCAAAGTTTTAAAATGGGTGGAGGCTAGGATGGCATCAATTTCATGTGCAGCATAGAGCATGTAGAGCAGCCGGATTAAGTGTGTCATAATAGACATCGGTTTCGTTGTTCCTTTGGCTTTTAGAAGGTTTGGTGCAACATTGATAGGATTTGTGGCAAAAGCTCGCTAAGAAAAAATGGTATACATCAAAGTTTTTAAACATGATGAAATAGCAGCATCTATCATTAGCATGATGAACAGCATTGACGACATGATAAGCAAAGTGATATGTGATAATGAAATCAACTATGAAGAGTTTATTTTCATCATCAAAGGATATAACAGGTACAAAGATGCAACACATGCAATCCAAAAGAAAATAAACAAATGAGAAATCCAAAACGTCAAAAACTTATTGAAGATAAGCAAAAAAGAATTGAAGAAGAAATTGCTATAGGAAGAGGAGAAATTGAAAGAGAAAGAGATACTATATAAGCTGACACGAAATAATAACGGAGTAACTAAAAAGCAGGATACAAGTTGAAAAGAATAACTTAACTCTTGGATTTTTAAATTTTACCTGTGCCATTTTGCTTTACAGTTCAATAGCTATATACCAATCGAAGCACTACCTAAGAAAGAAATATATTTTACAAATTCAATTGACAACAGAAATGCTAAATTATCCATTTCATTGCAAAAATAGATGTTTTTGTTGCTTCTGATGAACTAAAATCAACATTGTTTAATATATCAGTAACAAAAATGAAACAAGCACTGTTTTATTTCTTCATTGTTTTTACAACCTTGCGATGTATATTAATTAAGTCAAAGTAGAAATGACAGCAAAGGGTTACAACGGAGAAGGTATTGATATTGAATATTGAATGTTGGAAACACAACTCAAAAGCTCAAAAATCACTCCTAGTAACAAAATTGCTAGGTTTTAGTAACCATAGATATGTACATGCATCTACTGAATCTAATACTGTTTGTGGATTTTTGAATACATTGAGCTCAACCAGATCAATAACACCAAAACTGTACTGTCGCGTTGACTAGAGTCTTTGTCTGTAATAAATGTTTTTCACGGTGACATTGAACGAGACAATGATAATATCCATTACAAGCAATACCATAGAGGTACAATAAACGCACTGAATGTCAGCATTAAAGATGAAGATACAAAAGTTACAGATTTTCATAGTATATCCGTAACATATGTTTTAACGTCAGATAAATAATACAATAAACCCAGATATATCACTGAAAGGTACTAGTGATTCTCCGTTTGGGAACGCTATGCAATTTTGGTTTTCCTTTCAGCCTTGAAACAAATGCAGAATAGATAGATGCAACACTAAGTCAGACGATTGCCAATGTTTTATACCACGACAATAAATAATAATACCAACCTAGCAGATTCTATACACAACATAAAGTTTGTAGAAAAATGAGATGATACGTAAATAGTTAAGACAAGTGGAGACACTAATTTGAAAGATATAAAAGAACGAGTTGACAATAAATTAATAGCTATTGACCAGAGTGTCACTGAAAGAGATAAAAAAAATCACATATCTGCAAAAGAAAATAGATGGGAACAGAACGACGATTTAGAACCTCAGGGCTTGTTCACACGAAGATTTAGAAGCTTATTTAGTATCCTACAACCATTGCAAATAGTAATAGAGTGAGTAAATGTACGAACATCAGTGCATAAGATTCAACAATATTTTACAAGCAATTGAGCAAAGGATAAACAGTGAGGTATATATTTTGGATTCTGACATGGTGAAATTATAAATGTGTGTGGAACACAATAACACTGAAATTATCGTTTAAACAGTTATAGAGAGGTTCGAATAATTATTTTGAATAATATATATAAATCCAACAACATGACCCGACCAAGAACAAAAATGGTAATAAATGATTTAGGCACAAGTGCTATTGACTTAAACAAAAGATCAACGGTAAAACTAGGCCTCTGCCAGAGATGCAAAGTAAAGATTGAGTTAACATATATAACCAACAGGATAGAAGAGGTCAGAAACAAAATAAACAGTGATGAGAACACGATTAGAATTATGACAACAACTTACGATTTATAAGGTCAGAAGATCAAAACAATAAATCACGTTTCATTCAATTAATTTTACAACAAATTATATGTTGAGCCTGAACATCGAAAAACATGCAAAATAGTATGTTTACCAGATATAGTGAATACTATGAGTGTGGTGCAACGTGATATTGACGAAATAGACAGAATGATTAAATGTACGAGAAAAGATTTAACTGATTTGAAACAAGAGTTTACAATGGAGACAGATGTATTCAAAACTTAAGTAGATAAAAGGACTCTCGCACTAAGTGGTTTCACTCAGAGAGTTAAAACTGGAATTAAGCGAAAACGTACTGACATTTAAACTGATTTATACACGGAAATGGGCATAACGAGTGTGTGACATTAGATCGATAATACTAACAAGGAGTTTGATGAGAAAGATAAACTAATGATCGGATGAATATTGCTTTACTACTTTCGCATTGTACCAAATCAGGTCATCCAGATGGTATTAAAGTTCGTTTGAATGTAAGAGATCAAAACAAATTATTTAAGAGGTGCAAATATCACAATTGGGTGTAAATTTTGAATACAAAGAAATAACAGGTTTGTTAAACATTTTTAAATCTGAAACTAACCACCACACAATATTTAAAATTATGCATTGGACTATGCTCACGGTTTGCTGAATGCAAGCTACACACAATAGATGATCCAAAGAAATAAAGCCTTAAAACTAGACAATATGGCTAAACCACAATTATGTCAATATGTTGATTGAAACTTTAGAGATGTCTGTGGACTTAACCATTGATTTTTACATTGGATTAGTGGTAGACTACCAATGTGTTGCTTACTTAGTAGACGTTAAAAAGCATGACGTAATGCTGTCTAGACGAAAACAATGTTTAAGTAACTGGCTTAAAACAAAGAAGAATAAAACAACAACAACAACAACAACAAAACCGACAAATTATGTCAGCTTTTAAAATAGGAACTAGCAGCAGTATAAAAAATTGTCACTTGTAAATAGAGACGTTTTACCTACGAATAATAGATTTTCAGACACAAGCCTTTTATTAGTTAATGCTTGACAAATGACTGTAGCGGTAGTAATTAGTCTAGCATTTACAGGACGCAACTATCTGTTTACGTTATTTGATCCTAATGGAACTGACAAAGAAAGAATTAGACCGAAAAAACCTAACTGTCTTTTACTTGCAGTAAGCAAGTATCTGTTAACCTTAGTTCATCCTAATGGAGCTGATAAAGAATAAATTAGAAAAGACAGTCATGCACGATTTATAGATAAAACATGCAGAATTAAATGAAAACAGATAAAATACACCTGATTACTTGATTGATAGATTGAAAGAACTATTTTGACGACACATTCTTCAAACAACATTGATGTTGCTTTTGCTCTATACGCTGCTGCTCACCCAGATATATCTACTCACCCAGAAATTAAGGCAAAACTTGAAAAAGCGAAGCAACCTAAACCAAAATGACTGCTATCAACCTTCTAATTATAATATAAAATACACGTACATTATTGATTGTATTTATTATGGGCGTTTGTAAGTATGCGTCTTATAGGTTTTGAAGGCAACGTACGTTTTGGGGCTCAATAATGGTAAATATATCAACGTAAATTCAATACACAGCACCTACAAATAGGGAAAGATGTCGCAAGGAGATAGATACCTAAGTCTAACACAGCATTGTGCCATAAACACACTGAGGAACATCAAACCTAAACAAACTTTACAGATAGGAATTCCAAAACCAAGCCCAGCTTTACTGATTGTACAGTTCATACTTCTGTCTCTTGTCATATGAAGTAAATGATGACACTGCTGTTGTAAACAGTTTGGGTATAACACTTCTGAAAGATATCACCACATCATACGGAAGCAATGATCTTTTCAAGTTGAATGACAGTATCTTCATGACATGCAAAAGATGTGTGGTTACCTCTTTCTGTTAAGACAAATATCATTGAACAAGGCATTATACATTTTAAATTAAGAAAGTTGCAATTAGGTGCAGTTGATGCGCGGTGTCCTGGTACTGAAGCTATAGGGGGTTTTGGGTTTTTTTATGGAAGGTATTTTAAAATACCACTTGACTTCAAGATACAAGCAGATCATTGTCCACTATATCATTGTGCTCTTCCATGCGATTTCAGATTTACCATTACCCTTGCAAAAATCTCTGAAGCGATAGAAGTGGTGATAAAGACTACGAACAGGAAAACATGTGTGTGCAGCACGGTACCATAACTTCGGAATGAATTGAAAAAGCGGTAAATTATGAATACAGAAATGGAATTGCTTTCTTTTCTGACCACAAAGTGGAGAAAGTGATCCAGAAACGTTTTTCTACTCAGTAATAGAAAGAAAAAAACTTTGTGACTAAATGAGACTTGTAAAATATAGCTTATTCCCAGTTGTTTCAATTTAAGCAACAGTGTGCAGAAGCCACAACGTATTTGCTTGATGAACAACAAAAACGCGCATAAATCAGAAACGTAAGTATTAACTATTTGTACACTGCTTGAGAAGTACAAACGATAACAAATTGCATGTTAGAAGTCTCTAATTAGGTAAAGTTCAACATGGTATTCACTTTCAAATCAACAGGAAAGAAAATGTAAATTGCCGCAGAATGTATATTTATTTCTTTTTAGATGCTTTTGTAAACATACAAAACAATCATTTATTCAGTTCTGTTTTAGTCGTGTATAAATTTATTTGAAAGAGTCTGACAAGATGAATATCAGTGGTGTGACTAATTGTGGAAAGACTATGCTAACGCTGAAACTGATAGAGACTGAACATACAAACTTTTTTTAAACCAAATCGTCCTACTACGTTCAACTTTTCTGTACAACAATACTTACAGCAGAATTGGGTGAAAAGGTGATAGTAATAAATAAATTGTATACATGGTAAAAGCTACTGGTTGATGTCATTCAATATATAAAAAAACGTTTTTATGATCGATGACTGTGACAATCATGACCATTTAAAAAAGAATGCAACTAACCGATCTAAACTAGCCATTAGTGGTAGACATTTTGAAATATCAGCATAGGTGATCGTACAAAAACAAAACTATGTAATAAACAACCTACTCGTGAATGTTGGGTTTTAGTTGTATTTTAGAGTAAGGATACGAAGGCAAAGAAAATTGTCTTTGGAGAAAACCAAATTATTCCGAACGAAATAAAAAGCAAAATTGTAGATCCTTTGAAATAGAACCAAAGAAACAAACTTTTAATGACACTTGAGTTTTTTTTTTTACTATAGAGTGCTTATGTAACCAAACAAAATACGTGTCTGCATGCACATATAATGTTACTTTTTCATTTTGATTTTATGCATCTGATGACTGAATGACCTGAATGACGTAATTTCCTTGTAATTTAAAATTTAAAATTATTTTTAATCACGCATATATTTTTTGAATTCAATTGCACACTTTATTTGCATCTTGATCTGTCTTGAATGAATACAGTTTTGATCTTATTCCACTGAAAATCCTAAATGGATCATCCTTGAAAAGCCCATTAATTTTCTTATTCATTTGTGGTAAACATATGTATGTTGTCCTTGAGGTATTCACTTTTGTCGCAGAACTTATGTTATCTTTCATGTGATTGTAAAATATGTTCTGTTTCAAAATGAATGCATACCGAATCAGTATTAGTCACTGAAAGTTTAATTATATCGCCGTATTTGTTTAGCAACTTGTTGTAGACAAATTAGCACATTTTCCATTTAGCACATTAACCATTTAGCACATTAAACAATTAGCACATTACCCATTTAGCACATTACCCATTTAGCACATTACCCATTTAGCACATTAAACAATTAGCACATTACCCATTTAGCACATTTACCCATTTAGCACATTACCCATTTAGCACATTAAACAATTAGCACATTAACCATTTACCACATTAACCATTTACCACATTAACCATTTAGCATATTAACCATATAGCACATTAACCATTTAGCACATTAACCAATTAGCACATTAAAAATTTAGCACATTAACCATTTAGCACATTAACCAATTAGCACATTAACCAGTTCTAACACTGTAAATTAACCGTAAAATGGTCTGATTCATTTGATTTTCTTGTTTTTCAGACTGACTAACAGGAAGTCATTGTCAATTGTTTTTTTTCACCTGGCAAATAATAGATCTTCTTGGCATTTGAAAAAGTATTTTCATATGAACATATTTTTACTCTTGTTCTTATTCTGAGATTTTTCATCTGCGTACCGAATACACAGTTATTCGTCAATTTAAGGGGAAAAAATCTTTCTCTAAATCATTTGTTGCTTCTTAACTCAAATTTGTATTCAGTTCAACAAAAGATGTAAACAACGGTTGTTGTTTGAATAATGCATCTCTGTGAATCCTTTGCAAGATTAAACCTAACTTTATGGAACTTTTTAAATTTCTGAAATGAATGACATATTTATCAAAGTTTTGTAATGTACATAACAAGTTTGGTAGTGTTGATTTTGTACCCATGTAATCATTAATCAACGTCTTCTGCAAGTCTGACAAATTACTTTCATCTTGAATCAATTTCTCTGGAGGTACCAGCATCATGCTTTTTCTATCTCTTCCTTCTGTATTCCTCATCTCCACAGGTAATGACGATGGCACAATCAATCAAAATCATCAGGCCAATTGAGTAAATGTTTCTGTATCGCTTTAATTTGTTCATCAGTTGCCCATCCAATTGTTTTACCAGCATATATTGGTTTATTGACTACATTGGTTGATAGCCTAACTATAGCTGTTGTTAGTATCAAGAATTTAATTAACGACCTTCACCTCGTTTACATAATTATTGACCTGCATCTTGCAATTTCGTGCTCACCATCATTTCTTGTCTTACCCTCTTTATCCAGGTTGCATTTGTGATTTCCTTCAACGTATTTATGTGGCATAAATATATTGTATTTATTTAATCATAAGAAACACATCAAAGAATATTAAATATTCAAAATCTTCACCTGATATACATTAAACTTGAATTCTGAGCCCATCCAGGAGCAATATAATAGTTAACATCATGATCTAGTTTGTAATTTTTCACACAGACTGCCCAATAGCATCACCGTATCTTTCTTTACGTAATAGTCGAGTTAATTCCCATGTTAAAGGTTCCATGACATCTTGAGTATACTGGTAATCCTCATCCGATATGTTTGAAATATTAATTGATGAGCGAAACTGTTATATTGGTGGTTAACTTTTTATTTAAGCCTTTGAAAGCCATCCATATATTCCACAATGTCTTTTCTAAAGCATAGACTGCATGTTTGTAAACTATTTCAGTGTCTCTGTAAATTATTTATGACTTACATTTTGAGCCATCTGTTCAAGTCTGTCCCATGAATATACAGCTATATACACAATGAATGGAACTTTTAGTGTTATATATTTTCCTTACTCATGATCCTATCAACAATGAAATGCTAGCTGAATGAAATATATTTCTCCTGGTTGTTCGGTATGATTTTCCGTTCTTCATCTGGGTCATCTGTGACGAATGTCTTGATGAATAAGTTACTGCCATAACCTAGGAAGATTATGAAGAACAATGGTGTGCATTTAAAATTCAAACTTATATTCGCATTCATTTTCCGCTGAACCTCTATACTTGCGTAGTTGTGAACTTTGTCTTTAAAATATTTGTTTCTCATGAATATGGCATGTATTTTGTCAGTTAAAATGTATTGTATCTTCCTAGGTGAACGTTATGTGAATGTTATGTATATTTCGGTCTTAATTCTCCGTTTTCTAGTTGGTAAACGTACCTAATTCATCATAGCATATTTTAATAAACAGATTCCTCTGTAAAATATCGGTTTGTATCCTATGTGGATTGCTTTAATATATACAAAGAACCTTATCGGGATGCGTTTGGCTGTTTTGATCGATCTGTCTTGATTGTTTCCACCCTAAAATCTACACTCATTTATATTTCTTCTTTAATGGATCTCTGTGATAAATCGTTTAAACGTTTGCTTATTCATATGTCTTGTTTGTTTGGGGTTTTTTTGTTTTTGTTTTGTTTTGTTTTGTTTTTTAAAGTTCAAAGACTTATTAATGGGGAATGTGATATTTTTCTAAATTGTTTTGGTATTGTTTCATTTATTATATAAATCTTCATTTTAATTTATATAACTTAAACATGTTCATGGTATATTTCACTGTTGATTTATAGATAACTACTAATCATTTATAATGAAATAAAATCACATTCGTTTTAAATATGTAAACAAAATTAATATATTCAATTTGGCATATATTTTGACAAAGGCCTAGTGACCTAATGATTGGTCCTGCTGATTATTTTACTTCCTTAGCAGTTCAAGCAACACATCTCCTCCTCTGCGTTGAGTTTCCCATCATCTAGGAACTCGCCTCAGTCAATAGTGTCGCCAGCCAAAGGGTGGGTTCACCCGACGTTTAAACCCCCATATGACCGTTAAGGCTATAACCACAACCCCCATATGACCGTTAAGACTATAACCACAACCCCAATATGACCGTTAAGGCTATACCCACAAACCCCATATGACCGTTATTTCTATAACCACAACCCCCATATGACCGTTAAGGCTATAACCACAAACCCCCATATGACCGTTAAGGCTATAACCACAAACCCCATATAACCGTTAAGGTTTTAACGACAACTGAAGTTAAGACTTGCCTTCTAACTCCTTGCAGATTATCGCGAATGCGATCCCAGTAATCCGACCGGTGACCACCCAACAGATTACCAAGCATTCCCACAGTTGTCCAGAAGAGAGAGCAACATTTTAAATATGACAATAATTTGACTCCTGTACACATTTTCTATAATCAATCAAGTTTGCAGATTTGTACCAGAGTTGTACCTTTTATTTTAGTAAGATTTCAAATCAATTGCAGTATATTTTAAAATAGTAGAGAGAAAAATTAGCACGTAAGGCACAAGTGTATGCTCTGCAACTACATTAGACTTAAAAGCAATTTCACAGTCTTGTTAATGGTTCAGACCAGATTCTATAGTCAATTATTTACTTAGTGAAATAATGCATTTTTGCAGCCTGAAACAATTAACCTGTCAAGCAACAACCAAATCAATGAAGAGGACACTGTATTTCATTGTTGTATAGCCTGAGTGGCTTAGTGATTTCGAACGAGTTCCAAGTGCTACCAAGCAGTGCTATTGTAGTATTTTTCAATTGTAATTTTTAATGTTCTCGTATCCCCTACATTGATTTTTAAAAAATTATTTTAAAACAAAAGAACGGCGATTGATTCTGCCATTGCATATATACACTACTAACCATCTCGAAAAAATTATAATAGAAAGGATACTGTACTGAAAATTATATCCGGTATATATATATATATATATATATATATATATATATATATATATATATATATATATATATATATATATATATATATATATATATATATTATCAGTGTCGATCATTGTAAATAAAACTTCCAACTTCATTGTCTCTTTTATTTCGTTGCACTCGTATTTAATTTTTTTGTTTAAACAAAAATCAAAGTTTATGTACTGCAAACGGTGGCTATGATTTTATGATTTTAACTTCATGTTGTGTATATTTAACTGATAAAGGGTCTGGATCAAACCTATCTAATTATATATATATATATATATATATATATATATATATATATATATATATATATATATATATATATATATATATATATAATGGGATGAAACAGCAAGATATAAAATACCCTGTTGAAAAGCTCCCTCCTTTTTTCGACGTAATAAGACTGCATGCATATGCACTACCATTTGCAGTTTTAAATGAAAGGAGGAAGACAATGTCTTTTTTAAAATTTTATTTTATACAATAGGACTGATCAAATTAAACCATTTGTATAAGTGATCTTAAAAGGAACATCAGATTTGTAAAAAAAAAAATTTCTCATATATATTGGACGAAATCTTTTTGGATTTGCTATACGATAAAGATTATATTTATACGACATTAGTATTGAAACGAACATATTTCGTCTTCGTCGCATAAAACAAAGCATAATATAATCTATTAGCTGGAAAACAGACTAGTAATGGCCTTGGACCGAACTTTAATCTTTCAACGAGAATTAATTCAAATTATAAATTGCGTGCAGAAACGTTCCATTCTAACAAGACAAATGTTGTTCAAAAAGTATAAAAATCCCATAATAATAGTTATGGGGCCGGTATAGGGACAAATGGGATGGGTTGGTGGCAAGGGAAAGTCCACTCTCAGGGCCATCTTGTATTGGGCTGCTATGGGTACAAACTGGAATTTAATGTTAAAAGCGTCCATTTTGGGGACTGGTATGCGTACAAACGGGATTAAAATTAGGATAGTGTCTATGTGGACACTGATGATATAAGTCCAATTGGGTGTCCGTTCGTTCAAGAAATTTCACGTGACTTTTAAAAATCAAGATGGTGGCCTTAATGTAAAGTCTATGGGCTTATGTTTTTCATTTAATATGTTGGCGTCCATAGCCCAGAATGTAAGTAGCTTTGGCTGGATTTAGTGGAGATATCCCGAGATGCCCTACCGGAAATGTGAAAAGTTTGCTCATGCGCAACGAAACATTTTGTCTGCGTATGCGAACTAAAAAAAAATACTTATTTGTTCCTCATGCACAGTTAAAAAAAATTTCCCGCATGCGGCTTAAAAAAGATTTTTCGCATGCGCACTGAATATTTTGATACAATTAATTTTCGCGCACGCTCACTGAAGAAATTTACCAAACAAAAATTTACCTAAAAATGTTACAAATACAAATTATACTTAGACATAGTTATACAAGCGTATAAACATAGTTTGGGAAATCAAAGGGTACTAACTCTTTTCGGAGATATCTGGATGGAGCTGAAAAGGGCCATTGTGTTTAGCCCTGCGACGGGCTGCTTTTGACCACACTCGCCTTAGTGGCCACACCTCCCGGTCTTTCCTCCACAAGCATCATATCTTTGTTTCCCCTGGTCTACACCCCATGGGTTGATGAAAATCGAGAGCCTAAAATGAGGCGAATCTACCTCCAACTCACAGTTCTAGATTTGAGGGACCAGAAGCAGTTGTTGCTGCGGCTCCACCAGCTCAAAAACCAGTCTTCTTGCTCTGCTTCCCTCTGTCGCTGCCTTTGCTGAACTTTTTCATACTGTTGGGATCGTCGCCGCTGCTGTTTTTCTTCCTTCAGCTTTTTCTCTACAGCCCATTTTCTTTTAATCTTGTCCACTTCCTCATTTTTTTACATCTCTTATCAAACCCTTTGCCATTGTAAACGAGATCATTTCTCTCGTGTAGTGCCTTTTGTTTGGGTAAAACTTCTCTACCCGACACGGAGATGTTCCGCTCTTTTTAAAAGCACTAACGCCTCACTTCATTATTTCCACTTATACTGGCTGGCCCATTCTTGTTGTTTTGTCTTCTTTGTTGAATCAACGATGAATGGCAAGACTTACCTACTTACTTAGTTTAAATTTAATTTGTTTGCGGCCGTTAGGCCATTTACAAATGGTTAGCGGGCGCACCGCACCCTTATTAATTAAAACACACCACTCCCTCGCTGCATGGTTGCCCCACTTTGAGGGTTCACTGGAGGCGCGATATGGAAGGGTATGTAAATTACTCGTCAGATGAGTTGCCTGGCTGCGAACCCACCTGATGCATTACTGCATGCACGGTATGCTTCTTACTTACATGTCTGGAGTTGAAGGCTGTACAGACTCGGCAAGGGAGGCGCGAAGCGGAACGAAAGTACTGAAACTCCACGAACTTATATGATCAAATTCACCCCAGTTAGCTATTCGGGCTGTCCCTAAAACAAATTATGTGTTAACTACATGTTTAATTATGACAATTCTATCAGTTCCAAATTTCTTTATTTATTTAAATCATTCAGGTATAAATTTTGCGTACATTGTGTACATAATTATTCCAAACATAATACCAATCAGTGAGTACAAGTTACTCATTTCCCTTTCTTATCACGCACATTTCTTCTTAATTCATAGTTATATCTTAGACAGTGGTTCGAAATCACTAAAATCTGTGATATAAAAAGTATAATCAAAAGGGTTTTTCGAAAAACCAAACAGAAAAACCCTTACAGTTAGGCAATTTTGATCAGTCTGCCACTGGACCGAATAGCTCCTCTATCTGAGGCGGGTGCTTCAAAGGATGTAAGCTCGCTCACCTGCTCTCTTAGACTTGGCAGGCTGGTTAAATTTCAGTCGTAATTTGCAGCTATCCAGGGGAGTCGGCTCACCCTCTCTATTGGCTAAACATGGCCAGGCTTAGCACCCGATGCGTCGGGACACTTCTCGGTAAATTCGTTGAATTTCATAGTAATCCTCGACTTGGGGGGGGGGGGGTAGGTCGGCTCACTTCTGTGACGGTTGTCCCGTATATGCAGCCACACCCCGTACTTCAATTATTAAATGTAGTCGGCTGGTCGTTAGGTGTAGGTTGCCATAGTGAAACACCACAGGTGGCCCCCTCCCCTCTTCCTACCACAGAAGGTGCAGCTCCGATGTTGAGATGTCGCTGGCGTGACGGCTGGTTGCTGACGATGATGACATGACTTTGATTGATTGTTGAATTAAAGTCGTTTTCGCCCATTCGGGCATGTACGACTATTTACCCCCACAGCGTGCGAAGCACGCATAGGAGGGTTCAATGTGTGCTAAGCACACTAAGATTATGGACAGGTGTGTTGTCAGTCTGCAACACACCTGACACTTTACTGATTTAGGACACCCCTCCAGCGCAGCATGGTTCCCCACAATTAAAGGGGTTAATTGAATGCGCGCTATTGGAGGGTGTGTACAATTTACACACCCCACCATCAATGCATGGTTTCCCCACAAACGGGTGTTCATTGACGGCATGATATTGGGGGGGGGGGTGTTTATACATGTACATAGGACTAGAACCACAATGTTTACAGGTATACAGGTGTGCGATAGCGCACTTACGTAATTGTTTCAAGCAGTTCAGTCTGGAGTGGCAGGCAGCACGGGCTAGGCAAGGCAGGCGCAAAGCGTGACGGAGAACTGAAACGCCAGGAACGTATATGGTCAAATTCTGCCCAGTTAACTAAGTCGGGCTGTCCCTAATACCAATAATTTGTTAACCACATATTTAATTATGACAATTCTTTCAAGTTTCAAATTTTGTTAATTTAATTCCGTATAATTTTGAATTTTGAGTACATAGTGTACATATTTGTCCAAAAAGATTTTACCAATAAACGAGTATAGTTACTCATATCATTTTTGTATCACGCACAGATTAATAAATTAGAGATTGTGTTTTTTACGGTGGTTCAAAATAGATCAAATTTGTGATAAAAAGAGTATAATCAAAGAGGGTTTTCAAAAAATTCGAAAGGAAAACCCTATAACAGTCAGGCAATTTTGACCAGTCTGCTTGCTGGGGAGAGCCTCTCCATATTCGGTCTGCTCTCCGGCTCCCCCCCCCCTCTTCTGACAGCAGGCTGGTTCGATTCCGGCTGTCGACAGCAAATCGTCTGAAGAAGGGCTGTTGGTATCGCCTTTCTCTGGTGGTCGCTCGGCGTCCTCCCTGCTCCCTTCTTGTGTTCAATTCCTGGCTTGGCAGGCTACACCTGCTGCATCGGGGTTCTTCCGGAGGGTCTTAACCAGTCCTTTGTACTCCTCGACTCGGCTACGGCTCTAATGGCGGTGCTTTGGTGGTGGGGGTAGGTTGGTCTCAACTGTGCCGCACTGCCACGTTTAAGCAAGTATGCCCCTGTCTTCCTGTATAACAGTAGCAGGCTGGTCATTACTTGCACGTGGCAGCACGTGCCATAACACAGGTGACCCCCTCCCCTTCATCCTACCACAGCAGGTGTCGGCGGTATCAGGGACAATCTGACTTGCTGGACAGCTGGCTCCTGATTGAAATTGAATCTGATGGCATGGCTGGTGAACGCAGCGTTTTATATCTCTAAGCGTGGACGTGAATGAAAACATCCATAAGATTCGGTACGCGGACGTGAAGGAAAACATCCCTTACAAGAAATCAATGAAAAGCTCAAATATGAGAAAATTAAAGCATGGAAAAGATTTTTTTATTGAAAAAAAGAAAAACATCACAAACAAACCAACACAATTTCAAAATGAGCTTCTTTCTGCTATACTAACTACAAAAATTAGGATATGAAGACTAAGGATTAGAACAGTCTTCATGTACACTATTTTCATTTTAAAATCAATGCAAATACAAATACAAAAATTTAAACATGAACGTATTTACAAGGTTGATATCATTGGTGAGTGAGACATACCTTCAAATGATCTAGGACAGTTTTATTTTGCCATTGATGGACACTTCATTTCTGAGCTAAAGAAAACATATATCCGTAATGATCACTAAGCCAGATTTATATTTTTCATCGTTTCTAGGGAAATCACGTCCAAAAGTCAGTAAATGTTATAATGGTATCCAAGACTTCGTTGATGAAGAAAATAAACACAATATTGTCCACTCACCATCAGATCCTTGTAATCTAACGTTAATGAATTGAGTTGATACAACAGGTATTCTGATAAAGTCGATGTAATGTCTTCGATAGGAAAACAAAATCAATACGAATCAAAATATTCCATGCTGTGTTACTTGGAAAAGTAGACAGCCACATAAAGGGTTCCTGGTCGATGAATTTCGTCAGTGTGGATGATATAAACTCGAAAGCCTTTAGGTCTTAGATGAGAAAGTTCATTCTTAGCACAAATCGTCGGATTTCAGGCAACCGTGAACGAACTGTGGGTCAGGAGGTAATGAAGTCCCCGGGTATTCATTTTTTTCTCTCAGAAACTGATAAACAATTATTTCACACTTTACATATTCTTTAAATAGATCTGTCAAGTAAGTCAAAGAACGGGAAGTATCCGTACTCTGCTGGAAGAGAATTTCGATGCGTTTTGTTTCCATATTAGTCAATGGAGGTGTCGAATGATCCCTCAAGTCTTTATACCACATTTTCACAATGCCCACATCTTGCATAAGAGTCTATGCTTCTGCCAGATAATCTTCGAACTTTTCTTCTTGACTCATCATTTAACATTTGTCGTGTTGTACTTTACTAGGATGATTGATTTGATAACCATAACAATTTTCTCTGGTCAGGAGCGTGATTCTTTCAGAGAAGTGATGAGAAAAACAGGGGACCAAGTGTTGTTCTTGTTCGGTCTATCGTGGCACTACTGGCTCGTTTTCTTCGCTACTACTATTAGGTTGTGTCGTTGACTGATGTGGTTCATGTTTGTGATCATCATCATCTATATCCATGGCTTATTGTTGCATGTTTAATAGTGCATGATCAAATATATTATCTAATTCTGCAAACAAGATCTCGTTCACTTTGTTTTCGAGGGCTACTGCAAACTGAAGGTCCACACAGAGCTGTTCTGATTTTTAAGGGTGGAAATGTCCCTCGTCACTGCTGTTCTTGAGTGAAAACAAATCCTCATAACAATACCCGGTTGCATAGTCGTCGGGGGTACTGTTGGTCCCCCAAATTATCCTGTAGCTTCAAAACAACTCAGATAAGATCTCAAGTAGTTCTTCTGGGCAAAATTAGGTTCAAAGGGCCTGGTACACAACGTCTGGCCGTCGTCGGTGATTTCTATCCTAGAAACGTTGTAGTGATGGAACTGGAAACGGTTTTGATCAATAACTCCGTTGATGCCAATAAACAAACCTTTAGCGAGCTGACACTGGAATACGTGATCTTAGATCTTGGATCGGTGTCCAGTGGCAATGGTGTAGGTCTTGACTCCACTTGTCGTATTGTATGCTTAGCTGTGCTTCTGGTCAGAGCTTGATTGATGTAGTTGGCAACTTTAGGTAAGTCGTCAACACGTCACACTTAGAGTCCGGCTTTTTCAGTGTTGTTATAGCATTCGTTATCATAAGGCATCAAATGCCGTATTACTTGGATTCAGTTTCAGATGTATATCCACTCCATTCAACAAATTCTTGTCTTGCAACCACGTATATGGCATGGCAAATAGATCTAGTTCTGTCTTGGAACATTCGCAATAATTTCAGTCAATCATTTTTAGTAATCAAAAAGTCTCTGACAGTTCTTCGCATCTTATTCTTTTTCTTGCCTTGTCTGTACGGTTCTAATTGTTTTAGATGTTTAATACTGTCTTATCCTTGCTGTTGCTTGGAGGATGACTCAGTGGCTTCGACATAAGTGTGAAGTGAATTTATATGTGTTTCTCGGGGGTCTAAAAAGCTCTTTTTATGTTTGGATCAACACATTTTGAAACTCTGTTGTATTGGGTGACAATGTGTAAAAAAACATCCTGAGATGAGAAAATCTAAGTTCAGTGTATACACTGAATGACCACATTGAAGTGTGGTTTGATGTCACGGAAACATCAGTCTGTATTTTGCTAAGTATTGTGATCTATGTGTTATAATACAATTAAATACATTAATTATTTATTAGCAAACAGCAAAAGATATATAATAGTAAAACTTTTCCTTACGATTGTAATGACAAAATATGGCATCATTGACCCAGAATACATCATATTGCGTATATTTATATATGGCAAGAAATTTCACTCAGTATATGTCAACCAGAGACATTTCGGAAATCTCAGTATTGAAAAATAAATCTGCATTATACAACCATTCTATAAAAAAAAATCCCCAACAGCCCCCCCCCACCTCCGCCACAACCCCTCCAAAAGCCCCCCCCCAAAAAAAAAAAAAAAAAACAACAACAAAAGAACAAAGCAATTGTATAGCATATTTATATCCTCTACAAAAGAGGGACATACTAGTTGCTTTGTCATCAATGGATTGTGCGTGCCAATGATATCCGAAACCATGATTAGTAAGTTTGTATATTGCTCCTGTTATTCTACGTACGTTATCAAGCTTAAATAACATTGTATAACACCACTGAATATATGTGGTCATCCTCGTTCAAATGTTTGGTCCAGTACACAAATACATCGTTTTGGAATGCAACATACAAACAAAATGGCTAAGCAAACTGATTATGGCCAAATTAGGAACAGACGTTTTAAGCTTTTCTCTAACTGAAACTGTACAATCTCAATTACAACACGTTTGTACTCGTATATCTTTAATCCATAGCAAAGAATGGGAAAACAGTATAATAACAATTTAATAGAAAAAGGTTACGTTTAAATGAACTTATTAGAGTAAAATGTGTGTGTTTCTCGCTGTTAGGCTATTGTTTGCTAGACAAATATACATTTTGAAGAAACTGTTTCTACTAGTTCATTTATAAAGTACCATTTCTTTTAAGATCATAACTCTCCACCTATCCGAACGACAACAATTTTAAATTTAAAAAATATTACTTTCATGCCTTAATTTGTACAAAATTAATCAAGGATAGTCATGAGTAAAATTTTCAATTGCGTCCAAAAAGAAGCTATATTATCAGCAAATAATAAAAAAATAATCATGTTTATATTATGTTCGTCAATTTTAATCACTCTGTGTGTATTATCATTCTCAAAGTGATTTTATAAACTCATTCAGAAACATAAACAAGAAGTGGCGAGGCATACATCACTGCCTTGTACTAACACCGGTTGAACATTTAAAATCATCTAAATGTCCTCTGGGAGTTTTCAGACACGATTTGAGTTGGCTATGCATTGCCCTCAGACCTTTTATCAATTTTCAGCTAACATTGTTTGTTAGCACCAAAGATAAAATACAGAAGTTCGTGTTGAGCGCAATAGAAAGGCTTAGAAAAGTATTATAAAATACAATATAAAAGTCCTAATTGTTTTCATGCATATGAGTACTTTTGAAAAACTGCATATAAAATCTTTAAATATTGTAAAATAGTTTTGTCTGCATCCAGTCTGATGGTCATAATAGATGTATTCAACCTTGACACATTATGAGTCTATTATTGAAGACTTTATTTAAATTGCATCCATTACATTATACATGGATATTCCCATAATGACTTCCTCAACTGCTTTTTTTATATGTAAAGAATAAATTCTAATTACACACTTTTCTCATATGAAATTACCCCAATCTAATATGTCATTGTAACATCTTGGTAAATATTTTATATTATTTTAAGCAGTTTTTTAAAACTTTCTACTGTATCTGATCCAAGAGCTTTTGTGTAGGGAACTTCTCCCACAGTACTCAACAACAGTTTCACTGTCTAACGTTTATACACACTCTGAAACAAGTGAGTTAAAATCTGTGAAATGTAAATTCATCTGTTTTGAAACAGTTTTATCAATGTAAAGTTTTGCGCATTTAACATATCCCGAAAGAAGGATAAATTTTGTTCCGATAAAATATTATGTACATTTCTTAGAAGGAAGAAATTTATATTTTGTTTTTATAATTGTATCATGTATAATATAGTACAGAGCTTTGATCTCTCGACTTCAATTGTTTCGGTTTGTTCACAACATTTTTAAATGCTGATCCGGTTGTCTAATATCTTTGTAAATCAGAGTCAATTTTATATAGTCTAAAATAGTTTCAAAAGTTTGTATTTCAATTATTTTGCCTTTTCACATTCAGTATTCCACCAAACTGGATGTATTACAAATAGATGATACTAGCATAGAAAACTAGAACCAACAAGCCTTTCAACAATATCTTTCAACATTGTTTTCCCTCAATTCTTTATCAATTTTTAGAACATTCCGTCGTTTTCGGGTGCTTCTTAAAAATAGGCTTCTTATTAAACACACACACACACACACACTATATATATATATATATATATCTTATCCGTTTTCTCAGATGCTAGTGCTATTATAATCGTATACATCAAAGTAAGTGAGAATGTTTTACATTGCTGTTGATATGAAAATACTAGTAGTACGTGAAAATATGTAATTGGGAATAGGATGATTTCGCTGCGAATGGTAATAGTATCCATACAACTTTTACTCTGATGAAAATGAAAATTAGTTCTTCATTTGTTTCTAAAGTGTTTCTACCATTGAGAGCATGCACATTTAAAGTACAACACGGTGGCTTTACACGTTTTCCATTTTGTTGACAAGTGTAATATTTTGATAATTTGCACAGTGATGACAGGGTATTCTGTATAACATTATTGAAATGGTATGGTATTTCTAGTTGTCTTTGTTCATTAAGTCTTACCTTTCACCAGCACGTACAGCAGCTGAAATAATATGCTAATCTGAATAATATATGTGATACATTTCAGACATTTATTTCTAAGGTCTGCATAATCCATTTAATTGACTTTTATAATTTCTGTAGTTAGATACATCTGGCCGTGTGTGTGTATATATATATATATATATATATATATATATATATATATATATATATATATATATATATATATATATATATATATATCCTGAACTGTCTTCCACGATGAGTGTTGGTAAAGATTATATACTCGTTTTGCATTTGCAAAGGGGAATGATGCAAGTCTTGCCCCACATAAACAACCCCTCCACATATATTCCTACCAGGTTCACTAGTCTTTATTGTAGTAATTTGAAACCATTGAAAACTAGGAAACGTATTTTCGCTGTCCACTTTTCGCAGATACTAATGATGTTATACAACGATAGTACTGTGATCAGATCTAGGTTGTCATATTATTTTAGAAATACCACCACCATTCCTATAAACAAGTGAAGTATTCTGACTGGAAAAGTTATGTTTGTTGTAGTGATCCGATCCTGGCTAGACCTATAGTGAGTATAGCTTTAGTGATCATCTTGAACTGGAATGTCGTACTTTTGTTCTTTGTCTCAAACAAACCTGCGTATCCTCGCCATATCTTATCATTAGATAGATTTTTGTTTTCAGCAGGGTACTCAGTACGTAGTTTAAGTCGTTGAGATTTGAGATCTTTTGCGTTGTTCACGAACATTTCTGTTGAGGTCATATGTGATCCGTATGGTGCTTTCCTTGTTCATCTGCTCTCTTGCTACTGAGCGAATATATCTTTTATCTTTCCAAAGAGAAAATGAACAATGATACGGCCCTGTGTTATCTAACTGTGTAGTCCCTCATTTGTGAATCGTCTCAAGCCAAGCATTAGGGTCCGAATCGTCTGAATTTGACATGCTTATAGTACGCTTGATATCAGCTAATGCAGGTGCTATTCTGTGATAATTTCGTTTAGATGTTAATTATTGAGTTATAAGACATATATCAATCAAATGGGTTATCATTTTGTATCCGCAAAATACAATTTTTGATGCTAAGATTAGTGCCTCTAACATAGCGTTTGAGAGTCTCTACGAGGTACGCATTGATACTCGGCCTCCATTTACGTTGTGTCATAGACTGGTTCTTCAATTCTCATTCACTTTATAAATTCACTTTATAAAAAATTTCAATTCGTTTTTCAAGTCCAACGAATATGTATTGAACCTGTCTCAGAAGAATGACACTTTAAAAATGACGACAGACTGTCATTTTAAAACCTTGTAGAGACTACCGAATGCTATTACAAATGAAAATGCTTTTTCAAAGTAAATATACGACGATGATAAATGAATACACGGGTACAAAACCAACTGTACCAAAACTATTATGTACATTGAAATGTAAAGATAAATATATCATTTACTAATCAATCATTGCATAAATGTAAAGCTTTACATAAAGTCAGGTTTAAAACTTAAAGGATATACAGTTTTCTTGTTTGATTAACAAGCATAGTTAAAACCATACACTGAACTGAATACAAATTTGAGACAAAGGGCAAAAAACGATTTTAGAAAGACTTCTTTCAAGCTGATGAATAACGCTGTATTTGATAAACAGTTAAGATATATTCTTATGAAAATATTTTTTTAAATGACAGACAGGTGTATCATTTACAAGTGAAACATATATTGACGATGACTTAATGAATGTAGTAAGTTTGAAAAACAAAAAATATCAAACTAACAAAGCCAATGTACGGTGGACGCACAGTACCAGAGTTAAGCAAATGGCTAATGTATGAATTTATAAAATATGCTCAAAACAAATACGGTAATAAATAAGGACTGTTAATGACTGATACTGATTCATTGTGTATCCATGTCGATGCAAAAAATCTAAACAATGACATGAATGGTAATATCAAGTATTGTGATACTAGTTATTATCTAAAAGACATATTTCGTATCCCAAAAATGAATAAAAAGATACCTGGCATTTTCAAAGAGTAAATAGCATCTATTCATATTTAAGAGTTTGTATAGTTCAAATCCAAATTTAATTCATTCACAGCGGACAAAACTAACAGGAAAGTCTGCAAGTGTATAAATATATTGTAAAAAAAAAAGAATTTAAAATTCGAGATGCAAAAAGGTCACACGGATAATTGCCAGGAAATGAATTCATTCAGATAGCACAATAATGAGATGTATAACTCTGTATTGACTATGCATGACGACAAGCATCTTTTGCTTGACAACATAAATACATTACCTTATGGACAAGTCAGTAGTCTATAGTCAAGGGGTAACTCTAAAACGTATTAAAATGTGTTTGTTTTGTTCTGTTTTAGCTTATCTACAATCTCTCTTTGTAGGTCATCTGTGACGGAACTATTTTCAATGAAGATAGTTTCCATTGGTTTGACTCCTTTGCTGTTCGATTACAGATGTGTACTTAAATGTCTGTTACTAAAAGTTGTTTTGGTTAGGTTAGTTGCTTTCTTTTTCACGTCGTCAAAATTACACAATCATCAGTCAGAAATAATGTATTAGTTCCTTGATGCGCATCCAACCAGTAACTCTATCCACCTATCGAATTTATCCGCATTATCTGTAACAATCACCTTTTCAACTTTGAGCAACCATTTTCTATTGTAAGTCTTGCTGAAGAGAAACGCTAGACAGATGATAACGATGTAGTCAAAAGGCTTCGATATTCAGTCTGTATCAGATTTAGTGCAAGCAGTGTTCTTCCGTTATTAGTCAATCTTCAACTTATGATGTTATTATGTTTATTTACGTACAGTTAACAATACCTCAATATTCATTGGTTTTTATTTTTGTTTTAAATATTAACCTGTGCATCTGAAACAAAATAAATATACATTTTGTAATAATCTACATTTTTTTCTCTGTTTGTCTGTAGGTGGATACCTTGTTCAACGCTAGCAGCCAATTTATGACCCCTACCATTCAACCTGTTGTCACATGTGCTCCTAAAATCAAGCCAGGTGCAGTGGTTATCGGTGTACGAATTATTAATATGTACGTTTTCAATGTATTTGTGTTTTTGTTGTTCATCAAAGATATATTTTGCGGCTTCTGTAAACTTCTGTATCAATTGATAACGTTTAGATTAAACCATATTTGGCAGACCTTCTATAGTCAAAGAGAATTTTGTTTTGGATCACGTTTTCAGCTTTTTGCATAGTATCAAAACATTCATTCTAGGCGAATAACGGTGAGATTTGTTGAATACGTATCAGTTGATATATCAATGATTCTCTCCCTATTGATGTAGTCATAAAATAATGTAATTCCATTTCTGTGTTTGTCAGTAAAAGATTGTGGAATTGAATCGGACGTAATTGTATTCCAGACAAATGTTTTTCAGTTCAAAATCATGGAAACCACCTTCTGATACTTTAGGTGCTTTTCGAAG
Source organism: Margaritifera margaritifera (assembly GCA_029931535.1). Classification (NCBI taxonomy): domain Eukaryota; kingdom Metazoa; phylum Mollusca; class Bivalvia; order Unionida; family Margaritiferidae; genus Margaritifera; species Margaritifera margaritifera. The sequence continues at coordinate 1,373,424 of JAQPZY010001484.1, forward strand.
TGTAATGTTAACTCTCAAATCATGTGGAAGAGCACAAGAATACAGCGAGCAATAATATCTTAGCAAAAAACAAATCTTATGGTGACAAACACTATATTATAACTCAATGCAATATTTGAGGACTCAATGACTCCTCGATCTAGCACATTCTTCATTTAAATCTTCTCTATTTCTCTTTTCCCAATCGGCAATCTACGTGGAGGCTGCCTTATAGGAGTTTTGCTTTGCCTGTGTTGATGTGATGTTTTACGAGATAGGTTCTTCCAAGGTTATCAGGTGACTTCGAGAAGACATCCTGGTACTTGATCAGTAGAGATGTTAGCTTCCTCTTGTCTTCATTTTTTAGTTGGACAGAGCTCCTTTCACATAAATATTGCAGATGTTCTGGCAGTTCATCAGTCCCTGGTTTCCATTCCTCCTTAGATAGTGCATTGCACTGAGTTACCTCTGGGTCTGAAGCATGATAACATGACTCAAATGTTTCAATGTTTAATACCAGCACTGTTTGATTCTCAGACTTCGAATTTACAATCCTTCTTGTGGGTGAGATTTGCTCTCCTACCACAGTTCTGGGGAGGTCTCGACAATTCCATTGTCAGTTAGGTATTCCAATCATGGTATTGAGACTTGTAGCCACATTTGAGACTGAGGAGATAGTGTGATAGTCTTCTTCACTTCGACACGGTATACCACATTGGCTTCTGCTCCTGTGTAATATAGAATTTCAACATAGTCTGAGCAGAGGACTAGACGTTATAATCAATTGTGCTGACATGCTGCATCAAAACGTCGTACCCTAAATGGAGTATGGATCTATGTCACATATAACGACAATCATTTGTATAAACTGAAGATTTTGTGGGTTCTAAAGGCGCTTTTAACACATTATTGGTTATATCATGTCGCGGAAATGGGAGCTAAGTGCCTTTCCCATGACACACCGAGGCAGCCAACCAGGGCTAGCCTGGGCGGGTAACAAACCCGTTACCCTTGGAATACGAGTCCGTTCGACGCTCTACCAACTGAGATACCGCGTCTCCTGTATAAAGTGAGGAACCAAATGCCAGTGCCATATTGGAATACCCACGCACTCCTAATTCACTACCATTTATGTCAAGTAACTTTAGGTGTATTTGTTTTAGTGGTGGTTTATTATCTTCCTTTATCATCAAATGTTTATAATATTCAAGGATTATAGAAGTAGAACCGCTGCATATTAGGAAATCTACTGACACTCTATAGAGGTCACCTTTTCACATAAAGACCATTGTCCCATTTTCATCACACATTTTCCTGTTTTCTTCCCAATATGTCCAAACCGTATACAATTTTCATATATGTCATCTCCATTCTTTTGTTTAGCAGGCTGTTCCCCTTTCGTCAACTCCCGCGCTACAGCTTGAAGTTTTCCTGTCCCCTTGCATTTCCTGTTTCCATGTTTTTGACTGGCAATCCCTGTATGAGTTTCATATTCCTTTTATATGGTGCAGTTCCGGTGCACTGCATGCGAAAGATGTCTTGTTTTCAGTTATTTTACTCGAAGACTGATTTTTAGCCTGTCTGGACGATCTAGAATTTTCTAGTCGTTCTAGTTATACAGTAAGCAATCTGAGAGACTCTTCAGGTCTTCTGTCCCTTTCTGTCTGTACATTATTATCATTAATTTCTGGATCTTCTTGACTGAATACCCCTCTAACGTTTAGTCTTCTACCTTGGTTATCCATAATGGCCTCATATCTCTCAGTTATTTGAACTGCATGTGCAACGGTCTGACAGTCGCTGTCTATATATCTACCTTTCATTTCAAGCAAACTACATTTATAAAGCTGGTTTAGAGCCAACGCTTCCTGAACGCTAAGTCAAGGTTGACATAAACTCACTGTGAAATATTCCTTAAAGCATTTTCAAATGCTGCAATTGGCTCCCAAGACAAGCAATTACGGGATTCCAGTTGTAGAACTAATGATTTACAATACCTCTTTTCTTCTATAGATAGGCTAATGTGAAATGTTCTTGCTGGTATTCTCAGGCTTGCGGCCAAAGCTAGAAGTATTTCTGACTCTTTCCAATACCCAAGCTTTAAGCAGATTTAGAAATGGGAAATATATTCCTCCCAATCTTTGATTCCATCATAGGGTTATGGCTTTATGTTAAAAACACTACTTATTCTGCTATTTCTAGTTCTCCTGGTCTATTCTCGTTCTCCATTACACCCCAACCAAAAATTACAGATTGAGAAACGAAGAGAGAGAGAGAGAGAGAATTACATAAGTGCCAGATTTTGTTAGAAGGGAAACATGAGAAGTTGGCTGCTTAAATGAATTTGGAAATTGAGAAAGAGTAGAGACATTTTATGAAAGAACACAACTTGGTACTTATATGGTCTTTCTATGTTCTGAAGATGGACTCTTTTTTTCCGTGTCATGCTTAAATGCAAATAATGCGCTTATCTGCATTAGTTTTTATTTTGCTATGAGTTTGACCAACAAAATAGTCAATGCATCCCTCAGATTCGATATTCAGTAATAATGAGGGCACAGAGTTGAGAAATATATTTGATTGATTGATATATGACCTGGAACAAAGCTGAGAAATATATTTGATTGATTGATATATGACCTGGAACAAAGCTGAGAAATATATTTGATTGATTGATATATGACCTGGAACAAAGCTGAGAAATATATTTGATTGATTGATATATGACCTGGAACAAAGCTGAGAAATATATTTGATTGATTGATATATGACCTGGAACAAAGCTGAGAAATATATTTGATTGATTGATATATGACCTGGAACAAAGCTGAGAAATATATTTGATTGATTGATATTTGATCTGGAACAGAGTGTTTTATCAAAGTAATTTACCAATGAAACCATTTTCTTATCGAGGTAGATGTAATTTTTGTCCTTGTCCTGTTTAATGAGAATATAATTTAATATTTAAAATACCGCATCTGTCTGGTAAGCGAAGTTTTCAGCTTACTTGAAAAGGGTTAGCTCCTTGAAAATGGCACTAAAAGACATTTAATCCTTTGGGCCGGATCATTATTTTCTCAGAATTCCGATAGGAACCGATATTCGATCATATCAGTGAAAATTTCCGTGATCAAAAAGTAAACAATTTAAGCTCTTCTAAACCAAATTAACAAACAGAGTTAGAATCCATGTACATGTTTGTAATAAAACATTCATTTGGAAAATTTCAGTAAAATTCAGAAGCTAATACAATTATTAAACAATGCAAGGAATCTCATATACAGAAGTTATGTATAATGAAAAGGTTCTCATAGACGTAAGTTATGTAAAATGTAAGGAATCTCATAGACATAAGTTATGAAAAATGTTAGGAATCTCATAGACATACGTCATGTAAAATGTAAGGAATCTCATAGACATAAGTTATGTAGAATGTAAGCAATCTCATAGACATAAGTTATGTAAAATGTAAGGAACCTCATAGACATAAGTTATGAAAAATGTAAGGAACCTCATAGGCATACGTCATGTAAAATGTAAGGAACCTCATAGACATAAGTTATGAAAAATGTAAGGAACCTCATAGACATAAGTTATGTAAAATGTAAGGAATCTCATAGACATAAGTTACGAAAAATGTAAGGAACCTCATTGACATAAGTTATGTAAAATGTAAGGAATCTCATAGACATAAGTTATGTAAAATGTAAGGAACCTCATAGACATAAGTTATGTAAAATGTAAGGAATCTCATAGACATAAGTTATATAAAATGTAAGGAACCTCATAGACATAAGTTACGAAAAATGTAAGGAACCTCAAAAACATAAGTTATGTAAAATGTAAGGAATATCATAGACATAAGTTATGTAACACGTAAGGAATCTCATAGACAAAGTTTGGAATCGGAAATATATGTTAAGTTTAACAATAAAATGAGAAAGATGTTAAATAAGGTTATCCGAAAAAGTCACCGACGAACCAAGGAGAACAACTCTTGCAAATATTAGAAGTTTTGAGAAAAACACGCCTCACTGCTTCATGAATTGAAAGTAAATACTTTAAAAAATGGTAGAAAAACAAATTTAAAAATGAATTTTTTAGAAATTCTTTTCTTTTAAATCAGATTTTACCGAACTCTAAATTTAACAATTTGTGTATACCGAAAGAAATGAGGGCTAAACATTTTCGAATGTTTCAAAACTAATTCGTACTCTAGCAAAATTACATTTAAAATTTTTAATGTCGTTTTAAAGGCAACACTTTCAGTACGTTATTGATGTCATGCTGAACCATGGAAGGCGGGATGAATATGCAAATGTTTTTGTTCATCAAAAAGCCAAACTTCAATGCGGTGCACACACAAACATACACTCTCTCTCTCTCTCTCTCTCTCTCTCTCTCTCTCTCTCTCTCTCTCTCTCTCTCTCTCTTGTTGCGACTCTAGGTCTTAAAATAATGTAACAGAAAGAAACCAACAAATCAAGTAAAAATCAACAAGTAATTTATTTTTAGATAATTAAAATGAAAATCAAAAGACACTTACTGTAACGTGAATTAAAATCCAAATAATCCGATAATCCTAAGTGTCCTAATCACAAGTCCTAAATATAGAATGATCCGAATGAATTTCAGTATCCTTTAATGTGCTGATGTGTCAATAATCTTTAATGTGATTATGTGCCAATAATCTTTAATGCGTTGATGTACCAAAATGAAGTACTCCAGAATAGCTTTGAATAAGTTCACATAAATCCCAAAGTCATCAATTCAAAATCCAAAATCCAAAAGTCTATGAGCACATTTTATTATCCAGTGAATATTTTAAATAATTCCTCTCTCTGAACTTGGAATGATTTTTCACAATTGTAATAACTGTTTACAGACTGATGGTAAGGTCGAAACTGAAAACTGTCCACTAAACATGGTATATATAAAGATAGGTCACATGACAGAATGTTCAAGAAAATTATATGGTGTATGTGACTTTTAACACATAGTTATAAAGGAAATTCTAGTTTTATGTAAACAAAATCAATCCTGACCTCGTATTCAATTAACAACTTGTTTACCAAAACCGTACTTGAACTCAAATACTAAGTAAACAACCTAATTCAAGGACAAAAGCTAAACATGTAAACCTGATACATAACAGTAAGGTTTGAGAAAATATTAAAGTCACGAAACATGTATAATTTCCTAAAATATTAAAAATATTATATAACCATCATACAAAACACCACCCCTCATAAAGAGAACGAAAGATTTATGCAATAAAGTTTTCATTTAAATATGCATCTAAGATATAATAACCAAAATTACATTGGAAGATGTTGTATGATACTGAACTTAATCACATAAAGCAATATAGTACTTCTATGCACGTGTGAGGGCATCTGCGATCACATTGTCTTTTCCCCAGCTGTGTCTAATGTCCATGTTATATTCATGCAGTATTAAACTCCATCTCAACAATCTCCGATTTTTATCTTTCATTTTGTTGATGACAGTAAGGGGATTGTGATCACTGTATACAATAATCGGAGAAGGAGCCGAGGTAACATACACTTCAAAATGTTGTAAAGCCAATATCAAAGCCAAACATTCCTTCTCAATTGTGGAATATTGTTTCTGATGCTTGTATAGTTTTTTTAGAAAAAATAGCACACATGGTGATCCACACCATTTTTGTCTTCCTGAATAAATACTCCACCAACCCCTACATCACTTGTATCAACAGACAATTTAAATGATTGGCTGAAATTTGGTGCACAAAAAACTGGTGCATTCTTAAGCATGGCCTTTAACTTGTCAAAAGATTAATGACACTTGTCAGACCAATGAAATTTGGTTTTCTTACTCAACAAACTCGTCAAAGGTTCAGCAATTATAGAAAAATTTGAACAAAATTTCCGATAATATCCAGCCATACCCAAAAATCGCATCAGTTACTTTTTACAAATTGGCACCGGAAATTCACAGATTGCCTTGAACTTAGCTTCTATATGTGAAATTTGACCTTGTCCCACAATATGTCCTAAAAATGTGACACAAGCATGGCAAAACTAGCTTTTCCTCAAATTAATCGTCAGATTTGCATCAATGATCGATCGAAAAATTTCCGAATGGTTTCCAAGTGATCTTCCCAGGTATCGTTGTAGATAATGACTTCATCGATGTACGCGTCAGAATTATCTAGACCAGATGTTATCATGTTCATCTGACGTTGAAACTTTGCCGGAGGATTTTTCATTCCAAATGGCATGACTTTATATTGATAAAATCCATCTGGAGTTACAAATGCTGAAATTTCTTTTGCACTTTCCGTAGGTGGAATTTGCCAGAATCCTTTTAAAAGGTCAAACTGGGTGGCATATTTCGCATTCCAATTTTATCAATGCAATCGTCCATTCTTGGTATTGGAAATTAATCCGTTTTGGTGACACTGTTGACTTTTATATAGTCAGTACACACGCGGAATGTATTATCTGGCTTAGACACGAGAATACATGGTGAATTCCAGTTTCTTTTACTTGGTTCGATAAAATAATTCTCCTGTAAATACTGAATTTCTTTCTTCCAATATTCCTGTTTGAGAGGAAATAAGTGCTCATACTCATGTAATAGCTGTTTTAGTTCATTTATTCCTGTTGTTGTAGATGTGAAAATTTCTGGTCCAGATTGTTCAATATTTCTGAATTCCGAAGTTTGGTCACAACAGAGTCACTATAATCTGATTGTATTCCATCGCTGATACCTTCACTGTGTGGGACAGGTACAACTAAATTAATTGAATAATTAGCTGGGCTATCTCTGCCAGAATATTTCTTTAACATGTTTATGGGACAAAATTGTTTCTGTTTCCGCCTCCCAGGAGTATTAATGATATCATTTAAGTCATTTACTTTCTTTTCAATGGTATAAGGACCATAAAATGTAGCCCGAATAGGATTTTGAGGTATGGGCACGAAGCCAAAACTTTCTCACCAGGTTTAAAACTCCTTTCCTGTGTATTTCTGCCATACCTTAATTTCATCTTTGACTGGGTAGTGTGAAGATTAGTTCTTGCTACTTCACAGGCCTTTGACAAATCGTATTTGAAATCAGAGATGTAGTCAAGAAGATTAATCATTGAATCTTCAATTGAAAGAAGTTTCTCTTTCAACAATTTCAATCATCCACGGACAGTATGTCCAAAAACCAGTCGAACTGATTCCCTAACAACAACAAATGAATAATCTCATCCATATCTGTCCCTGTATGAAAGCAATATGATCGAATCATATTCTTCAAAGTTTGATAAAATCTTTCCAAAGCACATTGACTTCCAGGGTGATAGATTTAAACTGTTGCATCTCTATCTCATGCATAACTTGTTGGAAAATTCCAGACATAAAATTTGACCCTTGATCCGACTGAACAGATTTGGAAAGGCCAACAAGTGTAAAAAAAACTTCACCAAAGTTTTCACAATGGTTTTTTAAAAAATATTTCTCAGAGGAATTGCCCCTGGAAATCTTGTAGACGCACACATGATGGTCAACAAATATTGGTTGCCTGAGTTGGTCTTAGGTAAGGGACCGACACAGTCTGCTATTATTCTACTAAATGGTTCGTCAAATGCAGGAATAGGTTGCAGATGAGCCTTATGTATCTTCTGATTGGGTTGGCCTACCATTTGACAAATATGACAAGATCTACAGTATTTAGAAACATAAACTTTGGTTTTCGGCCAATAAAAATAATTCAAGATCTTGTTATCAGTCTTACTGACTCCTAAATGACCCGCCTATGGAATTTCATGGGCTAGGCTAAGAATTTCATGTCGATATGACTTAGGAACGATAATTTGATAGCTCACTAACCACTCGTCACCAGCAGGTACCTCAGGTGATCTCCGTTTTCTCATAAGGACCTCAACTGTCACAAAGTAACACACTGGAACTTGTGTGGCTTCAGTTTTACTAATAGCCCTCTGAAACAAACAGGATATTTCGGGATCTTGTTCCTGTTCAACGACAAGTGATTGTCGTTTGTCACCCTGATTAGAATAAAGAGAATGAGTTGTCAAAAAAGGATCACAGTGATCAATACCTTTTGATTGATCAATACCTGAGGAAAGAGTGACTTCATCAAAAGACTGACCAATACATGTGTCAGCTAAAGGAATAGTTTCCTGAGCAACATCACTCTCAATAGCTCTTTTTGCCAAAGCTCTGGTAACTGTACAAGCAGTTTATAATTCAGAGATTTCGATTTCAACAGGATCAAATTTTTGATCCAAACAAGGCTTGTCAGTTACAAGTGGATTAACAAAACCTTATCTCCAGTTAGGTCATTGCCTAGTAATAAGTGAATACCTTCTACAGGTATAGAAGTCACTGACCAAACAGTCTCAGGTTCAGAAACTAAGTCTGATGCCAAACTGACACAATGGAGAGCAACATTTACAAAGCCGGACTCTACTCCCTGACAAAGAACGCTTTCATTAGAAGAAGACTTTTCAGATAAAGGTAAAGTACCTATTAACAAAATACTCTGAGAAGCTCCTGTGTCCCTTAATATTTCAATAGGGATAGGAATGGCAGAATCACCAATAAGTGATATAAAACCTTCTGACACGAATAGTTCATAAGTCTCCAAAATAGAATCAGACTGGGTTTTGTTTGACCCAACAAATGTATTGCTTTCAATAGAAGACCGTGACCTTGACCTCTTTGAAATAAGAGCCTTTGGAAAAGCTCTGTCTTTATTCTGTTACCTATTTTTCAACCTAAAGCAATTAGAAATGACGTGCTCTTTCTGTTTACAGTAGATACACTTAGGAAGAGATAAGGATTTCTGATCAATCTTATCAGATATTTGCTTTCTAACAGTTTAGCTGTTTTGAAATGTAGAAGTACTCGTTTGAGATTGTTTTTTTTTTTACCAGAAAACTGCTCAGAGGAAGACTTATTGCCAACGGAAACTTTTTGAGTCACGGAATAATCATCAACCGTACGAGCAGCGTTTTCCAAAGTTTCCACTTTCTGCTCGTCAAGATAGGTCTATGGATGAACTCTTCAATTAATACTAGCTGTCTGAGGTTATCGTAATTTTGATCAACCTTTATACCTGAGCACCACCTATCAAATAGTTGTTATTTTTACCTTTCAAATTCGACATGAATTAGTCCAGTTTTCTACAATTCCTAAACTTTTGTCGATATGCCTCAGATACAACTCATAACCCTTCAAGATGTACTCCTTAACCACATCATAACCAGTGCTTTGTTGCACTGACAATGAAGTGTAGACTTCACGAGCTTTGCCAATAAGTACACTTTGTAATAACAAAGTCCAATGCTCTCTGGGCAATTTCAAGTTTTCAGCTATTTTCTCAAAGTGACGAAAGTTTTTATCTATTTCTTTTTCTTGAAAAGGATTTACTAGCCTAATATATCTGGTAACATCAAAACCTGAACTTGTGTGTAAAGGGGACGAGTGTCTTCCGCTTGCCAATGCTAATTCTCCTAACTTAAATTGTATTTCCCTTTCTTCTGTCTGCATCTCTCTCTCTCTCTGCATCTGTCTCTGTCTCTGTCTGTCTCTTCTAAAGCCTTGCTAATTCTATATCCATTTTTTTCTTTAACTCTAATTCCGTTAATTTCCTGTCACTACTATCCAACATTGCCTTTCTTACTAAGTATTGAATTAAAATAAATTTTATCTCCTGTTTTGTTAATGCTGCTTTCGCCTCAGACAGACTATATTTTCTGGCAAGTTCGAGCAAATTATTCTTTCTCATAGACTCTGACTCCTCCTAAGTAGGAATTGAAATGAAATTATGAACATTAGATACCATTGTGAATGCTTGTTGGTTTCACTAAAAAATAAATTCCTCACATTAAAATCTTTGCCAAAGACAACAAAAATTGGATATAAATTTCAAAGATAAATTTAATATTTATAATATGCTTTAAAGAAATTCAGATCTATCCCGGACAAGCCCCCAATTTCTGTTACGACTAGATGGTCTTAAAATAATGTAAAAGAAAAAAGTGAAACAAACAAACCAAGTAAAAATCAACAAGTAATTTATTTTTAGATAATTAAAATGAAAAGCAAATGACACTTACAGTAACGTGAATTAAAATCCAAAAAATCCGATAATCCTAAGTTTCCTAATCACAAGTCCTAAATATAGAATGTTCCGAATGAATTTCAGTATCCTTGAATGTGCTTATGTGCCAATGGTCTCTAATGTCCCGTTGTGTCAGTAGTCTTAATGTGCTTATGTGCCAGTAGTCTTTAATGTGTTGATGTACCAAAATGAAGTACTCAAGAATAGCTTTGAATAAGTTCACATAAATCCCAAAGTCATCAATTCAAAATCCAAAATCCAAAAGTCTATGAGCACTTTTATAATCCAATGAATATTTTAAATAATTCCTCTCTCTGAATTTAGAATGATTTTTCACAACTATAATAACTGTTAACAGACTGATGGTAAGATCGAAACTGAAAACTGTCCACTAAGCATGGTATATATAAAGATAGGTGAATTTTGACACATAATTCTAAAGGAAATTCTAGTTTTATCTGTAAACAAAATCAACCCTGACCTCAAATTGAATCAAAAACTTGTTTACCAAAACTGTCTTTGAACTCAAATACTATGTAAACAACCTAATTCAAGGACAATAGTTAAACATGTAAACCTGATATATAACATTATGGTTTGAGCAAATATTAAAGTCAATAAACATTTATAATTTCCTGAAATATTTATAATATTATATAAACGTCATACATAACAATATATATATATATATATATATATATATATATATATATATATATATATATATATATATACATAGATACATACATAGATACATAGATACATACATACATACATACATACATACATACATACATACATACATACATACATACATACATACATAGTGAATGTGTCCGCTACGCACTAATGGTACTCGCGAACACGAGTACAATTCTCATCACAAATTATATTTCTCTAACCTGTATGATAAATATTGTTTCTCCACAAATATACACACACGGACACGCATGCGTGTGTGTGTGTGTGCAAAATGCATCAGTCATATGAATGTCTGAGCCTACAGTTTAGTCTGATGTCTCCCAAGATTATCTCACCTATTTAAAGAAAGTATTTATCACTGTTCTTTAAGGACAATGTAATTTATATGGAAAGAGCTGGCTGTCGCTTAACAATGAAAGAGCGCTATTTTTCCTAGCCGTTCTCCATGGACAAAGGGCTAATTTCACAAAAGAAAATTCTCACGGAACCAGATAACGATTACTCTGGTGTCTGCAAATATGCTTTTCTTCATACAAGAATATCATGCCAATAGGAATAGCAACTGTGTGAAATGCAAGTGCGATCTATTGAATTTAATACTTATATTCGGTCATCAAACTGTACAAAATATAAAAACATTAAGAAGGTTTGCCGGTATAAGGAGATCATTTTCCTTCCAATTCATGGCTAATGACACATATTGTTCTCATAGAATGATTTATTGTAACAACAGGAAATAGATTTGGCCAAAGATAATATGAATGACTCAGTCTTCAAAAGTTATAAATAATTATTTATTAAATATTGTCAGGACTCAATGTTTCTCGTTCTAGTGATTATATGTAAGTCACATTAATCTAGTATGTTTCGGACAATATTTTTTTAATGTTATTTAATTTATCTGTAATTTATTGAACAGTGTTGTTACGCTAAAATGCTGACCTATTTGTATTCGAAGTAAGACTTCCATTCTCCGCCCCCCCCCCCAAAAAAAAAATCTTTTTAAAAAAATAAATAATAAATAATAATAACAAAAATAATAATATATAAAATGACACTTTTATAGCAAACTAGGACGCAGAATGCCGGGAAGACTGATGAACGTCTTTAAACCTGAATACTTATCTACCTGATTGCCAACTGATGTCTATGTGCAATCTTTCAGTCAACTGATGTCTATGTGCAATATTTCAGTCAACTGATGTCTATGTGCAATATTTCAGTCAACTGATGTCTATGTGCAATATTTCAGTCAACTGATGTCTATGTGCAATATTTAGTCAACTGATGTCTATGTGCAATATTTCAGCCAACTGCTGTATATGGGCAATAGTTCAGCCAGCTGATGTCTATGTGCAATCTTTCAGTCATGTGATGTCTATGTGCAATCTTTCAGCCAACTGATGTATATGTGAAATATGTCAGTCAGCTGATGTCTATCTGCAATTTTTCAGTGAACTGATTTATATGTGCAATCTTTCAGCGAACTGATGTTTATGTGCAATCTTTTAGTCGACATTACATTATCTAAACACTGGGGTATCTTTCATACAAAATGTCTAATACATCTTCTGTCAGTGAATGGGTTGTAGTCTATTACATAAGTTTACTGTGTTAAAATTTGAACATATAATCGTTTCCCGTCAATGCTAGTCCATTAGCCATTGCTCCTCCAACAATAACTGCAGTTGTTGCCATTGCTGTGTTTAATAGGAACATATTTTCATACTGTTTCCAGGTTTGAATTTTCCTATTATAGGGTCAGGTGAAAAAAATCTAGTTTAAACACAAATATAAAATATTGTTTTCTTATATATATATATATGTATGTATTTATTCTGTGATTCTTGTAAATTCTAATGATGAACTTTATCTTCTTTCTTAGAGCCACTGAATAATAAACATAGTTATTTTCTACCTATATTCCAATGTAAATTACAAATTTTTAACATGTATTACGTATCGAGTAGAATGTACATGAACGTATAGGTTAAATATATGATGTATCTATTGGAATGGCATATTGCACTAATGGCTCTATATTTAAATCGGAATATATGAATTAAAGGAAAGTACATTGAGCATAATTAAATCCATAAATAGTGTCAAATGTTTTGGGTTTAATTTCAGATTTTAAAATGTCCAAAAACCTGTATTTTATTTCCTTACTACCGACTTCATACATATATGCCAATTTATACATTTCATCGTTAAACGTTAATTCAGTACCATCTGGATACTCTTGACAGAATAATATTACATTTAAAAATCAATATACATCGAGGTATTAGACTGGTTGTGTCTTTAAATTCCTTGCATTTAGTAAATTTATATTTTAATTTATTCATTCTACCTCAAATTGCAAGACTCTTTACGCTCATGTCCGTGTTGAATTCAGATTTGAATGCATCTGTATCTATTGTAAAGGTTTTATCTAAACCTTTAAGATCTTCTTTTTTTTTTCTTTTTTTTTTTTTGACATTTTTTTTAATTCTATCCGACAAATTTTAAAAGTTTACATTTACATCTATAACAGAACGTGTACCCTAGAATTCATCCTTTTTAAAGTTAGGATACATTTGTTTTGACTACTTTTGTGTATTTTGATTTCTTGCATCAATTGTTAAAATCTTGATTGTAAAAGTGTAAGATAAAATAAAGAATTGGTTAATTGGTATACAGGGAATGCGTCAACCTATAGCTCACAATCGGAGACTAAGTGTATAGGTATACATTTGTTTTTGTTTTTTAACTTTTTAATCGATCTATTATTCAATGCCATAATATATTTTTATCAATGTGGATTTTATGTCATCCATTTTCAATCCTGATCTAGTAAGAGGATAAAAGTCAACATAGTTACATGTACATTTCTTATATTTTATTAATCTTCATTAATTAACCCATTTTTATAAATGATATTCATTTTCAATGTAAGACTAATGTAAGACTAATTTTTCATCAATCGTGATTTATTGCATCAATTTTCAATCTTGACATAATAAAGAAAAATATTTTTAATCTTATACTAACAATTTGCATGATGTTTCATTAATTAATGCACGTATTATTGAAAGAATAATTGTAACTGCCAAACCTGGATTTCTGATATCAATTTTCAATCTAGATTTTATGATATTTGAGAAACGTCTTCCCATAAATATTATATGTTTAAATATGTTAACGACAATTTAGAACTACTGTAATCTCTCTCGATTCTTAAATTTGCATGGCTTTTGCTTATGGATTGCATTATCAAAAGCGACATATGGCATGGTAGTTTAATTGACTGAAAAGAAAACAACAAGTGCGATCATCTTGCAATTGTCAATAAGAATGTGATTTGGGACCGTTTGTATCGATTCCTTGTCTGTCAGCGCCCGTATCTGATGAGTCTATTTATCAACTATAGCCTATAATGACAAGACCTTTGGGTATACAACAATAATGAAAATGGCGAATCAAAACATTTCCTTCCCTCTTATCTATAGAAGCCACACGTATCAATCATTTCCATGCACGTATTGGTTCTACCTGTAATTTTCGTTTGACATGTCAGTGATCGGTAAAAGCCAGCGCCTTAGACTAGGCCACCCACAGCCCCACCCCACCCTCACTCATCCAGGAGAGACAGAGCGGGTAATAGGACCAATGAAACAGACGAAAACCCCATTATCGAACCACACATTTATTTACAGGAAGAAAATAAATAAAAACACAGACCTAAACTATCATCAGCAATATCTGACAGCTAGCTACACAAGCACGAGATTCAGAATAAATCTGATTTCGATCTAATAAACATTTAAACCCGACTTAATATTATCTAGTAATGGACTACGCGTGAATAAGATACTGCTACTGAGATGATAGGCAAATATTTCAAATGAAGTATTTAGAAGTTTTACATATGCAATTTATTACCAAATAGATACACCTTGACTATTCAGCTATGGAGTAATAATGTCCTAGTAGTGTATGAGCTGTGATAGTATCCTGTCCACACATCAAATATCAGGTTATCTTGTACGTATAACAAGCATGGGATTATCATGTACATATAAAACATATGAGATTATCTTGTACATATAACAAGTATGAGATTATCCTGGTCACATAACAGGTATAAGATTATCACATAACAGGTATGAAATTATCTTGTACATATAACATGAGTGAGATTATTTTGTGCACATAACAAGTATGAAATTATCACATAACAGGTATAAAATTATCTTGTAGATATAACATGAAAAAGATTATTTTGTACACATAACAGGTATGAAATTATCATGAGTAAGATTATTTTGTACACATAACGAATATGATATTACCACCTAACAGGTATAAAATTATCTTGTAGATATAACATGAGTAAGATTATTTTGTACACATAACAAGTATGAAATTATCATGAGTCAGATTATTTTGTACACATAAGAAATACAATATTATCACATAACAGGTATACAATTATCGTGTAGATATAACACGAGTAACATTATTTTGTACACATAATAAGTATGAAATTATCTTGTACATACAACATTAGTCAGATTATTTTGTACACATAACAAATATGAGATTATCTTGTTTACATGACAAATATGAGATTATCCAGTTCACGTAACAATATGAACAAATGTCCTATTTCACTTGAATAGGGCGTGAAAACAAGGAATAAAACCAAATACGACATTCCTTATCCTCTGCCGAAGAACGCCGACGAAGTCTGACTCAAGGCTCCTACCTATCCAGGTGTCAACAACTGGTTACACAGCCATCATTTCTCAGCCATTCACCCTGGTCAGCTGAAATACCAATGTACCATCCAATGCATAGTGTAGAATCCTTTAGTTCCTCATGGTGCAACTACAAATATACGTGTTATGTATGCGTATACAGGAGAAGACATCGTTTTAACATTGAAAACTGTTATACGTTATGAACAACTGTACATTATGTTATAACCAATCAAGGTCGTACATGACAGTGCCTACGACAAGAATGATTACACTGGATTACAGAAAGCTGGAACCATTCTCATCATTTACTCTATACAGCATTCATAATTTATTCCAGCTTGTCAATTCTGACAAGTATGATAAATATACGACTGTAGACAGAAAGAAAAGATATTAAATCAGGCCGCATTGTGCGATGTGAAATCTGACTGACATAAAGGAAATCCAGGAAAAATCAAGAATCATCTAACAAAGCAAACTAATCGATCAATCAAACATGGATGATAGAAAGAAAGATAAACAGACTGTCGTGCAGGAGACGGCATGCTGATAAGGCTTCAGGCTGTGTGCCTAAACTGAAAAATTAATTCCTTATATACTCATACATGGCGCGAACCACAGAAAAAAAGACATGCAGTAAAGTACGTGAGTTTATAATCACTTGTAACAATTCGCACATGGCACAGTATGTCGGTCAAATGAGTGACTAACGGTGTGCGCGTTATGATAGTTCACTAGAACTAAGACATATATTCTGATAGATCAATGTATTATCTTCCTCTCATGGATTCTTATCTCTCTACATATGAGGCTAAATATACTATTCTACCAAAAGACCAGTTCGTAATTTCACTTATTTTCAGACCAAAGTTTTTGTGTAATATTTTAAATATCCTATCAATTACCGGTTGCATTTCATTTCTGTTTGTGATGCTTAAAGCCTTTGCTCTTTGATACCAATCCTTACAAATTGTTTTCCGCCCTTTGTATGATAGTAATAGCTAAATCTTGCTGGACTTGTACAGAACAAAGGTCTACACTTTTCCTAATTGAAATCTTTCCTTTCCTTTTTTTTTTTTTTTTTTTTTCCTTTCTTGAAATCGTTGAAAATAAATACAAATTTGTCTCGTTTCGAAGACATTCTAAACAAATCTTGAAGTCTTTTTGTGATGACTTTTTAAAATTTTGACTGTTCATTTTATTGATTTCGCTTCTAGTTTTAAGACGGATTAAAAGAGGTTTTTAATTTTCTTCTTGCTGAATTTATATAGGAGGAGCAGTTATTGAAGGTATTTGTTATTGTACTATTTATTCAATACAAAGGTATTTGTTATTGTACTATTTATTTATTGTACCATTTATTCAATACAAAAGTATTTGTTATTGTACCATTTATTCAATACAAAAGTATTTGTTATTGTACTATTTATTCAATACAAAAGTATTTGTTATTGCACTATTTATTCAATACGAAAGTATTTGCTATTGTACTATTTATTCAATACAAAGGTATTTATTACTGTACTATTTATTCAATACAAAGGTATTTGTTATTGTAATATTTAATTATTGTACTATTTATTCAATACAAAGATATTTGTTATTGTAATATTTATTCAATGAAAAGGTATTTGTTATTGTACTACTTATTCAATACAAAGGTATTTGTAATTGTACTATTTAATTATTGTACTATTTATTTAATACAAAAATATTTGTTATTGTACTATTTATTCAATACAAAGGTATTTGTCATTGTACTATTTAATTATTGTACTATTTATTCAATACAAAGGTATTTATTATTGTACTATTTATTCAATACAAAGGTATTTGTTATTGTACTATTTAATTATTGTACTATGTATTCAATACAATGGTATTTATTATTGTACTATTTAATTAGTGTACTATTTATTCAATACAAAGGTGTTTGTTATTGTACTATTTAATTGTTGTACTATTTATTCAATGCAAAGATATTTGTTATTGTACTATTTATTCAATACAAAGGTATTTGTTATTGTACTATTTATTCAATACAAACTAATGCGAACCTTATCTTTCTTTAGAGTGTACACTGACCCTCTTGTCATAGTTTCCCACATTCGCAAGTGACTCTTTTATAACTGTTTTCTTTCACTCCTATTTTTTCTCATTACTATACAAATTTGATTTGATCGAATTAGCACAATCTTTACATCGTTGGTATTTTGTGTTTCTTTTTCCATCTGGTCAACTCGTCTTTCCTTGTTGCATTTCCAACATCTGATATTGTTATTACCTTCTAAGATCATTGTTTCTTATCTTATCTATTTTTGACTCTCTTTTTTATTTGCCTTGGATAAATCTACAACGAAAGGTACGCCTAATATTTTCCTATAAGCTGCATATATGTTATAAATGGACCAAAATAATAAAACAAAACATGTATGATAACATCAGGGCTTGAAATTACGATGTTTTGTCACTAATCCATAGGATAATAAATGTTTTACTGATCCTGTCTAAATTTCACTCTTGCGCACTTTCGTATTTCTCTGAAAACTCAGTGCAGAAAGTGCACAACATCACATCCTTTTATGGGTCATACATCAGCCATTTGTAGAACTTTTACCAGGATTTCTGGTACTTTCTCATTCTCTTCTCTTGATCATATTTACGATCGCGCTCTTTGTTGTAATCAATTGTCTGACGTTTCGGCGACTGTGCACCTTGCAAGAACTTCCACATCTTTCCAGTAGTCACCTCACAATACAGTGAATGTTTATCAACAATTATCTAAAATAATATATATTATTCGTTACAGTTCTGCATTATTCGTTCAATAGACCAGCACAACCTTTTATGGTCGGCCAAGTTCTGGCACTAGCCTATCTATCTATATTTGGATTAGAGTCTAGTGTCGCCGACATTCGCCATTTGCGACTATGACCAGGCTAGATCGGTGTGCGTTCTGACTATATTGACAGTCAGTATCCTTATCGTAGAATATTTCTTATCTTCCTTGTAATGATTGAACCTATCTGTGCGAACTGCTGTAACGTTGATCGGGTGGTCTTCTGAACATAACGTCTAACGGCTAATCAGCCTCCCTTCCTATCATCATGAAATTGGGAATCAAACCTGAGGTGTCATGCACTGCTGAGCGGTACGGGAGGTGCTCGTCCCAATATCTTTGTCGCTCTTCGACGAGAGCAGATAGCATACTCGCTAGCATTTTGTTCAACCTTTCCACAATGCTGTCGCTCTGTGCATGCTACTGGCTGGTCCTAGTTTTCTTGATTCGAAAGAGTCGACACATTTCACACATTTGATCAGCGTGAATCTGTCTTGGCACGCCAAAACGTGTGACGACTTCCTCTACTATCAGTTTTGCGAAAACTCTAGCTTCGTGGCAAGTCCATTTAGTAACGTAGTCATCGACCACGAGCATGTAATCGTGTCCATTTTCTGTCTTCGAAAGTGGCCCTGTGATATCAGCAGCTATATATTCCATAGGAACCCTTGACGCAGCCAGATGCATTGGAACTCTCCTTTTCTGTCCTGGTGACTTTCGCTTTGCACAGGCTTCACATCTCTGTCTCCACAGTCGTATGTCTTTCTGAAGTTTGAACCAGTGATAATCTTTTCTGATCTTCTCCAAAGTTGTTCCTGATGGCAAAGTGACAATCATGTGAACGATATGTTGAAGAAAGGGATAATTTCACCATCTTCCGGTCCATGGTCGTCGCCAGTAGTTTTAGTAAAGAAAAAGCACCGCACAACGAGGTTTTGCGTCAACTACCGTGCCTTGAACGAAGTGACTACGTAAGACGCATACCCTCTACCGAGGATCGATGAGTCGCTTGACTCCCTCTCAGTAGTAACCTGGTTCTCGACCTTAGACCTCACGAGTGGATATTGGCAGGTAGAAATAGAACCAGAGGATCGGTCAAAGACAGCATTCACAACTAGGCAAGGTTTATACGATTTCAATGTTATGCCGTTCGTGCTCTGTAATGCGCTCGGAACATTCAAAAGACTGTTGGAGAGAGTTCTGGCAGGGCTCCGTTGGCATAGATGCTTGGTGTGCCTCGATGACATAATAACCTTTGGAGGGACGTTCGAAGAGGAAGTGGATCGTCTTCGACAAGTCTTTCACAGGTTGCTGGAAGCTGGCCTGAAACTCAAGCCGAGAAATGTCGCATGTTTGCGCAAGAGGTCAAGTACTTGGGACACATCGTGTCTAAGGACGGGATACGTGCAGATCCAGAGAAAGTATCCGCCGTCGTCGACTGGAAATATCCGGCGTTACAGACAGAACTTTGGAGCTTCCTGTGACTATGTTCATACTATGGACGATTCACAAAGGGTTTTGCTGATATTGGTGGTACATACACCAACTGAGAGAAAATGGGAGACCTTTTACCTAGACTGAGGGTTGTAAGTTAATTTCGACGCGTTGAAGAGGCGATTGACTACTGGCCCTGTGTTAGCGTTCCCAGACCCTAGAAAACCAGTCATTCTTGACACTGACGCGAGTGACAGTGGACTTGGAGCCGTCCTGTTGCAAGTACATAGCATATGCGAAAGGATTGTAGCTTATGCTGGGCGATCGCTAACAAGAGCCGAAAGAAGATACTGTATCACAAAAGAAATGAGCTATTGGCGGTCGTATTCTTCGTAAAAATATGTCAAGCATTACATGTACGGAAGGCATTTCTTGATCAGGACAGACCACAGTTCACTGGGGTGGTTACTGCATTTCAAGAAGCCGGAAGGACAACTAACAAACTTTACTGAAGTCCTAACACAGTATCAGTTTGAGATTCAGCATCATACCGGAAGACTGCATCGCAACGCTGACGCGCTTTCCAGATGTCCATGTAAACAGTGCTGTTTTCAAGTGGGGGCATGAACCGGGAACGAGGAAACAAAAGTAAGCAACGACCATCCGGCAGGAGACAAAAAACGGAGTGTTGTGATTGATGTGTCAGTAGCTACGATACAGATAACCTGAAGTAGCAACGAATTCGCCGAGTCTCTGAAATCTGGTTTGATGTCTGCATCCAACATTTTATGTTGTCGACGAATCCAATATAGGCGTACTTCAAATTGTCCTCACCCATCGACCAACATAGGTGACTCTTTCTCTTATTGGTACCAGGATTTGGCCTTTTCTCCGGCTTGAATCTCTGATAGATAGTTACAGTAGCACTCGTATCAACCAGAAGATTGACACCGGTGCCGTGAATAGTGCCTGCCACATGCAGTCTGACGTCCGCAGCCAACGATCGGTTTACAAGTCAATAAGTTGCTTCCTCCCTTCTGCGATTTTGTCCCTGTCATATCTCACGTGACCTGCCGACTGTACGGTCGGTGGCGAACTATTGTTTACAGGCTTCTTAGTAGGGCGATCTCTCTTGAAATATCCCAGCTGGCCGCATCCGTAGCAAACAAGTTCGTCACGGTTTCTGTTTCTGTGTCGCTCTGGGCCCGGTCCTAATTGCTTGGTATTCTTTACTTCATTCCTATGTTCTGCGACCAACTTCGTCAGCTCTAACACTTGTTCTCTCAACTCTCATATCGCTGATCCCTGTTCTTCTTCCTGTGCTGACACGCCTTGCAACTCCTTGTCTTTGCAGCTGAGCTCTGGCAAATGCCTCCAATTTGACAGCTATCTGTACCACATCGTTCAGCGTAGCGGGACTCGCCTGTTGCACCTTCAGGCGCTTCTCAGAATCATCCAGGGCATTAATGAACTGTTTCTTCGCGAACGTGTCGACCAAACTGTAGCTCATTTCTGGGCATGTTAGGTCGCAAACCGCC
Source organism: Margaritifera margaritifera (assembly GCA_029931535.1). Lineage (NCBI taxonomy): Eukaryota > Metazoa > Mollusca > Bivalvia > Unionida > Margaritiferidae > Margaritifera > Margaritifera margaritifera. The sequence goes on from JAQPZY010001484.1 coordinate 1,394,786, forward strand.
GTATTAATTGCGCAAGCTCTATTAAAGCATTACCATTCTTGCCAACCAAACTTCTTAGTTGAATTCGGTTTAACTCGGTCTGGTTTGCGCGTGCGAATTTCTGTATTAGAGCCTCAATCAACTCAGCATAAGACTTCTTCTTAGGTACTGCCAGCAATTGCTGTGCTTGACCTCTCAGTACAACACGTAAATACAGTTTTGTTTCTTCTTCTGTCCAAGAATTAAAAATTGAACACACCTGGAAGTGAACGACAAAGTCAATCAAGGGTGTGGTTCCGTCGTAAGACATTGGAGCAACGACCGGTCTCTGCAAGGTTCTCTGCTGAAGATCAGTTGGTGCATCGCTTCCCTCTGTAACTGCTCCTCCGCTCTCAGACTTCGATCTGTTTGTAAAAACTGCCTGTACTGCAGTGAAAGTTGTCATTTTATCATCCTTTTTTGACGTGGTATCAGCTATTTTCTTGATCTTCCGCGATTCTGAAGCTGTCGACTTAACCCGTCCTCCGAAATGTTGCCGGGAAGCAATTCCTTCTCTCAATGACCAAATTGCCTTCCTGGACGTCCCCGCACTCCTGTTCCCCTTTCTTGCAGTTAGCCTTTCCCCCAGGTTCTTGCATTCCTTTCCTAAGCGCCGAATCTCATCGTCGAAAGGAGTTGCCATCTTTATTTCAGTTTCGGGAGTCATCATCCATTCGCCGAATGGCGACCCTGCGCAAGCCATCTTGATTTTTTTACGCTACTCTACGACCTATCCTACTGCTGCCACCAAACTTCCCTGCTCAGGTTCTTTGAATAAGTATTTATGTTAGAGTGAACCCCACTTTATCCGTCTAAGATCTGGCGCTCCAGAAAGTCAGAGATCTCCACGCCAGCGGAATTTGTCGTATCTCCGGCTTCAGCTCGCCGCCTGGTAGCCGCCTAAGTTGTTCTCCGGGTTTCTGCCTGTATCTCCCTTGTCGTCGATGATATAGTGCCCTGAGTCGCCAACTGGATCGTGTTTTGAGCTGTCGACTGGGTCGTGGTCTGAGTCGTTCCTCCTTCAAGATCGACAGAGAGACGAACAGAGACGAAGAAACGAGAGAAGAGGGATCCTCATTAACAATCTGTATTCTTGGAAAATACTGGTAAAGAAAATCTCCCTACTTTCTTAGCGGGCCTTGAACTTCTGGTCGACGAAAGACCTAATCCATAACCTTTTGAGATCCGTAATTCGGCATTATCCTATTCGGCGATCGACTGCCAAATGTCATTGTTCCGACTGGGTGGCTTGCACAACTTCACTCGAAGAGGACGTCTTAACTTTAGGTCCTGCTTATTCCTCACCACCAATCGCAACCACAGCTGGCCCGTATGTATACAGAACAGGCGAGATCATGTGATCAAAAACTAAGATACTAGATGGCGCTTCAAAGCCCGCATACTTTTAAAATCAAAGCTTTATCTTTAACGAAACGAAAATTTTGCGTCCGCGTGTTTTTTTTCTGATTACACATGATAAAATCACACTACATAATGACAAAACTACTGCATGTAATGTCAAAAGCAGCTCATATAATGTATAAACTACCTCATATGTCGATGAAACCACCGCATATAATAGCAAAAGCATCCAGTATAACGACAACTCAACATCATATAATAAATAAAATACCATATATAGCTAAGAACGGAACAGAAAATAAAGACAAAAGCAATCGAATATAAAAATGAAAGACCACATAAGACAGCGCTGGTGTTCCATCGCGAATGCATATAGATGCATATCTGATGTAATGTGAGCATTCTTATCAACCTTAAAAAACAAATCTGTTTTTTTTTTTCTTCTTTGTTATTTGTTTCTTTCTTTTCTAGCGACCAGTTGTATACTTTGATGACCGTGAAATATCTTAGTACTAATCATCGTTCGTGTATCGTTCGCATGTGGCCGTCCAAAATCAATGAGAACGAGACACATGGCTGCTTTCAATCTATTTTATCACATAATTGTCTCTTGTCTTGGTAACTTTTTTAAATAGTCATAGAGGTCACAAAAACATTTGTTCTTGTGATAGTTGTTTGAAATTTCACTACAAAATGTGTTTAAAGGATTTTACATTTTTCACCTTTACAATTTATTTTATATACACTTTACAGAATTTTAACATTTTTCACCTTTACAATTTATTTTATATATACTTTACAGAATTTTAACATTTTTACCTTTTAACTTTTATAGTTTAGTACCTCATGTTTATGTTTATTTGGGAGACTTTATCTTCCTAGATCTTTTGTAATTCCTTATAATTATATTTTAAGACCGGTACTTTCAATAGGCACCATATAGCCAGTATTGTGCTGACGTACCGTTAAACCATACTTTTACAACCACTATCACAAAATATCTTTCTTTTGAATGTACCCATATATGTAATTATTTAGAAAGACCTTTTTGTCACAAACAAATTCTATGTCAGAGGGACATATTTATTTCAGCATATCTTAAGTTTCATGAACCTGGAATTACATGTGTGCGTTCGTACAAAAGAACGTACATACATACATTTGTACAATAGTACCAGTATAAGTCTCAGTCTTACTGGTCATTATCCTTAGAAAAGAATCACTGTACTCATTTTACTCTAATCTATAAACTACCTTTTAAGCATGCGTTGCCGGTCATTTATCCTCCTATAGATTAATCATGCGTTACCGATCACTTGTCTTTCTATAGATTAATCATGCGTTGCCGGTCACTTGTCCTTCTATAGATTAATCACGCGTTGCCGGTCACTTGTCCTCCTATAGATTAATCATGCGTTATCTGTCACTTGTCTTTCTATAGATTAATCATGCGTTGCCGGTCACTTGTCCTCCTATAGATTAACCACGCGTTGCCGGTCACTTGTCCTCCTATAGAGTAATCATGCGTTGCCGGTCACTTGTCCTCCTATAGATTAATCGTGCGTTGCCGGTCACTTGTCCTCCTATAAATTAATCATGCGTTGCCGGTCACTTGTCTTCAAATGCATTAATCATGCGTACCGGTCACTTGTCCTCCTACTGATTAATATATCTCTGTCTTTACTTAAATAAAATAAAACAGCAGCTGATTTTGGACACACCCGACCCCAACTCTATTGAAACATTGTCTTTTCTCTTCTTGTGGTGCTGGTATGGAAATTTTACTTTTACAAGAATATGTTTGACTATTCCAATCTCGTTTACTTTTCAAGAGTAATTAATGACACCTTCCGATCTGTAAGAATTCGCTCGGAATTCTGGACAGTCCATGTGACTACAATTTTAGGATACGGACGATCACATCACGATAATATTACAACCAGATATTATGTTGTCAATTATTTTTTGGCGTAAACTATCATTGCTGGCTACATATTGACTGAATTCCTTTGGTAATATTACACACTGAAGAAGAATTCTCAATTGTGTTACTCCGATTATTGATAGGTCTGAAATTAAATATCACCTGCATTTAGGGACAGTAACCAATTAATCGATTGATTCAATGTTACATTGGGACAGTAACCAATTAATTGACTGATTCAATGTTAGAGTGAGAAGAAATAAAGGCAAGTAATCCGATTGTCAAAACCAGATTTCGATCATTGCAGAGGACAGTTCCTTTCTGACTTAATCGAAAATGACAGAAGTGGAGACATCTAATTAGTCCTTCGCTCTCTTTCTTTTCTTTTAATTTTTTTTCAAAAACGGAAATACCGGAGGGAACATGAAATAAATCTAACACATTGCATCCCACTAAATCAAAGAATTTGTATTTTTTGCAACGTGCTGGAAGATGAGTATCACTTTGTTTTAGAATGCCAATGTTATTTGCCGCTAAGAAAGAAGTATATAAACTCTTATTTTGGAAAGGACCAAGTATGTTGAAATTTATTAAATTACTCAGTTCCACTAAAACTACCGAGGTTAGAAATCTGGGAAATTATAATCATAGAGCACTAATTGAACGTAATAATATGACTTAAAATTACATGATTTAACTAGTTAGTTATTAGTTATTATTATTATTTTTTCTCTTCGTCTCATCTCCATTTCATTAATTAATACATGCATTACTATCTCTCATATTTCATGTTTAATGTTCTTATAATACTAATAAGAAAAGCATTTTGAATACTACTTATATATTGATAATACTTTTTATGTCTTCTCCTGAAGGAGTTTGTATTTAGGCGCACGCATGTGATGTATGAGTGTGCTTGTGAATGTGGGTATGCATACGTAAGTATATATCTTAGTATTTATCGAATGTTGGTAAATTCGATAGACTTATTATTCTTTATGTATTAAACGTGTCACCATCAATGTTTGTAACAAACTTAAATGTATTTGTATATACTTGCTGATGGCCAATTGGCTAAATGCAAATAAAGTTCATTCATTCTAAAATAATCTTAATGGTTGGTCATCACATTCATTTGCGTGGATCAATGGTTTCTCGACAAATTTTGCTGTGACTTTAGTCAGTAACAGGTAAAAGGCGTTGTATTGAGAGCAAGATCGTTTTCAGTGAAATTCTGAGTAATAACGTTATAGAGTTAGTTAATTAAGCTAATTAAGCCAATTAAGCTTGATAAAGAAAGCAACTACATCAATAAATCACTCCTCAACCGTGTGCTACCTCATTTAGTTAGCAGTCCACAGCAGCTAACAATATTTCAAATATGGTCTACCACTCCCAGGGACAAAATCAAATTGCAGAAGGGGAATATATGCAAGGAAACTATCGCCTTCTCACATTACATATTGATCAGCTGGCATTCTTTCATTAATCTGCCTGCATCGAAACAAACTTCTAAGAGTTCTTCCTTGCAAAGTAAAAATGACTGTGATGTACCAAACATTTTCATTCATATTTACACCTGCCTTGTCCGCGTCATTGAATGGCCAACTCGTAATTTATATTTACGTCTGCCGTGTCCGTGACATAGAATAGCCAGTTCGTCCCTTCGAGGTATTGACCTGAAAAAAAATTCTCGGTGTGTTTTGAAAATTTTGCGGTAAAACAGGATCGTCCTTAATACAATGTTACAATTACAACCGTATCGATACCAAGATTTACCTACGAAGCTGAATGACTTTTCGTGTGCATGAGAAAACTCTGGCCAGAACTAACACTAGAAACTGTCAACGGGATACAATGGTTGCGTATATGGGTATAAAAACTGTCAGGATGAGATCAAATGTTTAATCGGCGACTCCTTTACGAACAAAGAAATATAATAAACAGGTTTCTTTCTTGATATTCTAATTAAATATTAAGACCGAACTGAGCATAGTCGAAGAATTTATTATTACATTAATGAGCATTTCGATTCCGTAATATTATAAATCAGAAATGAGGACAAAGATACTCGTTCCCCTATTCTAGATATAACTGTAACGACCCTTTTATCTCCACATATTACCTACAGTCAGAGAGTAATTTTTTAGAATATTCTTTATCAATAATTGATATCACACGAATCATGGGAGGTTTGTTTGGATCAAAAATATCAATTTAAAATTATATTTTAAAAAAGTATTAGTCGAAAAACAAATTTGTATCAGAAGAAATTTAGTTTAATTAGATGTCTGAAATATCCGTCTAAATTATTTCCAAACTGAATTGTTGCCATAGCATAGATATAGACAGGTAGAGTTCTTTCCCTTAGCAATCACACTTGAGGCCGATAACATCAATGACATTTCCGCTACAAGCTCTCTTAATATATGCTTGTGAGTGCTGACGATGATGGTCAGCATAAATCAATTATAATACCCCAATCTTACATCGGGCACCTTTTTCAGTACAGATCGATACTCCACTGTGGCGTCGAGGGGCACTGTTCTTTAGTGGCGCCCATACTTTGCCACCAAAAACAGTTTTTATGTTAGTTGCCAACCTTCCTCCTCACCCACCCCCCAAACTAAATATAAGGTGAGGTGAAATACAATGAAAATTTCAGCTGCAAATAAAGCTCCCCACGGCGCCCCCTTTCTCATGACGCCTTGGGCAATTGCCCTCTTCCACCCCCACCTTCCCCCCCCCCCCCGCACCACTACTGAAAATATATGTCTTAAAATTGAACTCTATCTGAACAGCACGATTGTTTAAGGTATAGTCATCCGAAAGGTGTTTTTTTAATTATATAATAGGTCATCTCTGTTAATAAATATTTATTTTAATTATATAATAGGTCATCTGTGTTAATAAATATTTATTTTAATTATATAATAGGTCATCTCTGTTAATAAATATTTATTTTAATTATATAATAGGTCATCTCTGTTAATAAATATTTATTTTAATTATATAATAGGTCATCTGTGTTAATAAATATTTATTTTAATTATATAATAGGTCATCTCTGTTAATAAATATTTATTTTAATTATATAATAGGTCATCTCTGTTAATAAATATTTATTTTAATTATATAATAGATCCTCTCTGTTAATAAATATTTATTTTAATTATATAGAAGGTCATCTCTGTTAATAAATATTTATTTTAATTATATAATAGGTCATCTCTGTTAATAAATATTTATTTTAATTATATAATAGATCATCTCTGTTAATAAATATTTATTTTAATTATATAATAGGTCATCTCTGTTAATAAATATTTAGTTTAATTATATAATAGATCCTCTCTGTTAATAAATATTTATTTTAATTATATAATAGGTCATCTCTGTTAATAAATATTTATTTTAATTATATAATAGGTCATCTCTGTTAATAAATATTTATTTTAATTATATAATAGGTCATCTCTGTTAATAAATATTTATTTTAATTATATAAAAGATCATCTCTGTTAATAAATATTTATTTTAATTATATAATAGATCATCTCTGTTTAAAAATATTTATTTTAATTATATAATAGATCATTTCTGTTAATAAATATTTATTTTAATTATATAATAGGTCATCTCTGTTTAAAAATATTTATTTTAATTATATAATAGATCATCTCTGTTAATAAATATTCATTTTAATTATATAATAGGTCATCTCTGTTTAAAAATATTTATTTTAATTATATTAAAGATCATCTCTGTTAATAAATATTTATTTTAATTATATAATAGGTCATCTCTGTCTAAAAATATTTATTTTAATTATATAATAGGTCATCTCTGTTAATAAATATTTATTTTAATTATATAATACGTCATCTCTGTTAATAAATATTTATTTTAATTATATAATAGATCATCTCTGTTAATAAATATTCCATCTCTCTCTCTTTATATTTATATATATATGTGTGTGTGTGTCTGTGTGTGTGTGTGTGTGTGTGTGTGTGTGTGTGTGTGTGTGTGTGTGTGTAGCGATAAAATCACTATGTCAAATAGACTGTCTTTTGGAACAAATCCACACACACACGCATACACACACACACACACACACTATTACAGGGGTATAATTTTGACAATTCCTGAGATCTATGTAACACAAATTTTCCAGTTTACAATTGAAAGCAAAGCTTTTTTAATTCTAATGACATTGATTCAGTTTAACTCATCCCCGTGTTCTCTATTTATGGAAATAGTAACTCAACAATTTATATTATTTTTCCACCATTGTCCTTTTTTCCGACCCTGTTTCGATGCATGATAAGTGTTTCAAAGTAGCAATAGAAATAGCGGAGACACATAGAGATATAGAGAATATTTTCTTAACATTATCTTAACCTTGCTTTCTCTCTCTCTCTCTCTCTCTCTCTCTCTCTCTCTCTCTCTCTCTATATATATATATATATATATATATATATATATATATATATATATATATATACACATACAAACACACACATCCAGTTCATTCAATGGAAACTATACTTGCTGTATTCATTTTAATGCAAAATTGATTTACTATAAATATATTTTATTTATTCCACGTACATATACATGCATTTTCAATGTTGTTAAAGTCGCGGAGGAAGTTAACTCTGCACATTCCTGCCAAATGAGTCCGCTACGAAATGCAGTTCTAAAGTTGTTTTTTTTTCTTTCTTTAAATCTCGTTTAAAATTCTTAATTCGCTTTTTTATGAGCTTCCATAATATAATCTTTATTTGTGTCTTCTCTTGATCATATTTGCAATCGCGCGCTCTCTTGTCATCATCTAATTTCTACCGTTTTGGTGGCGGCTGCGCACCTTGCAAATACTTTCACATGTTTACAATTGCTACTGCACAATGTATTGAATGTTTATTAAAAACACATTGTTCAGTGTAATTTTAAATTATTCGCTGATTTGGCAAACGCGACCTTTCCCGATTGGTTAATACTAGCCTAAGACGCTATACCTTTTGTTATCATCAGTAGTGATCTCAGTGCTTGGAGGCAGTACTCAAGGCTAGTTCCACATGCGCGAAGACTGTTTCGACAATAATTACAATAATTTACTTGATGAGTGGATGAACGGTTTAAGGGGTATGAGTAATGCAAATAGGCTTCATCGGGTGGGTGGGTGTGGTGTAGCCAAATAACACGTATAGCACGTAATAAGTGGAAAATTATAAATTATTAACTGTGAAAATGTGATTTAAATGTGGAGGTACAATTTGTCTTGTGGAAAAGGTATTTATAAGATCTAAAATAGACAATGTGATTTTGCATTTTACGCTCAGAAGATCACGACACTAAAATAGAATTGACCAATTGCATTGTAAGTATCGTGTTACATGGAAACTAAGCAAGAAGCAACGAGCGTTACATTTTGCATATACATTGGGCCTTGCGTACACTGCATGAAGCAAACATCATGATGCCATGTAATGGGGGCTGCCATATTGGTCTTTTTCCAGTCTACCCAGTCCCATTACTGACACTCATATTACACGCATACTTGTAACCCGATAGGTATCAAACTTTCCATATAGAAGGTACAGTTGTGGTCGGTACTGTTAATAGCGAAGACAATTCCTAAACATTCCTGAAATACATACTATGAAATGATTTATGTACTTGTTTACATTTCAATTCTTGTCCTCACTTCTTTCAACGGATGAAGTTCTGTAAATATTTATCTGCCAATGTTTATATCTTCGGGTATTATCAGTCCTTCGTTCTTAATACCCGTCTAAATATAATGAAAAGTACTTGACATTAGCTAATTATCCCAAATAAACCTCACATGTATGCATATAAATGGGCTATATATTGAATTTGCTTGTAAGTATGAGAACTATTGTAGTTGTGGTATGTGTTTCCGCTAGTGTGTGAGAAGGCACTTCCCGCAAAGCAAGAGGGTGGTTCAAATTCAGAAAAAGACACATTTTAACAAAATTACAAACTGATCAGGTAAGATATATGAGCACTTGCATACTTTAGAAGAAGGTACTTCGTTCAGTTCTGTTGGATGTTACGATTGTCACTAATCGTGAATGTTAAATTAAATATAGCGCAACATGCTTAGTGACGGTGAATATGACTTGTATGCATGGCTATATCCATGTGCTTTTCTACAGTGTCGAATAGGTCACGTGTAGGGAAAGAGTTGACACTTGTTTGTACAATTAATTATATACATATCAGTGGTGATTTAGTGGCATTTTTCGGCATTTTTATAAATAGTTATTGGTATTGTTTTGTGTGTGATATTTGAACACTGGGTAAGTTAGTTTTATCGTTGTACAGAGTAGTCATTTGCAAAGACATGGGGTGCTTAGAAAGCAGGATACAAGGAGGTGGCTTAATCTGGCTGGTGGTCTGCATAAAGGGGAAATATTAGACCAAAGTTTTACATTTTGTACATTTTTCCTTGAACCCATTACAAGGATACCAAGAATGTGCTCAGATTTAAACTCAAGACTTAATCATTACTACAGTATTGAAAACTAAATTACCAATTGTGGCAGAATAGATAGATGTACAGCATGTACACAAAGACATGTGAGCAGAGAATATGAAAATATTCCAGACTGTTCATTTTGGGGATCATCATAATATTTGTCACTAAAAATTGTGTTATTATTATTATTATTATTATTATTATTATTATTATTATTATTATCAAAATACATGTATAATTGTGTCATTGTCTTCACCATAAAGTGGTGCTTATGGCCAGTACAGGCCTCACTACTTTTTTTTTTTAGAACTACTGTCAAGGTTGTTCAGGACTGACAAACATCCATTAAATTTTCAAATAGTACCGGTATATGCAGAAAAATGCTCATATTTAATTTTTGCCAGTTCTATGCACAATCCACTTCTCCTTGTATCTAAATGGATTATTCATAAGTGTCAGTGAGATTTCTTTTTCACTACATACATACTCCATATTGCAGTACACCGCATCAAAGTCTGTTGACAAAAAGATATGGAATTTTTTTAAATTATAAGTTATTCTTTCACACACTCACTGCTAAATGTTGCAGGCTACTTAATTGAAAGAAATGGGACATCACTACTACCATAATTTGTAGCCATTCCGTCCCACTCAGAGTACCATCCCCCACCAATCTGTACAGAATTGTACATTATCAATAGCCCTTAACATCCGTCCATTTGCATTGCGAGCATTTATTGCACCTCGTCAATTGCGGGATAAATAGATCCATTAAAGGCCATGCGAACTCACGACCACTTCTTAACTGTTATGATGATAAGTGACGACGGTAATTGTCACTGCCCCAACGGAATAGTGACTGCAGGGCATTACTGATCCGGCGACAAAACCACTAACCGCGGGATTGAGGATTAGCGTTAATTTCGAGCCCTGTGTATATATATATATATATATATATATATATATATATATATATATATATATATATATATATATATATATATATATATATATATATAGAGAGAGAGAGAGAGAGAGAGAGAGAGAGAGGGATATATTAAAGCTTTCTTACAGCTGTGTGAGCATATCTATCTTTGAAGCTTTTTAGGAACAGAACTAGATATAGCATGACCACACCGTTTGAAAATTAAATACTTGCACACAAATTATTGCAGTCCGCAAATCATGTATCCTACCCTGACATTGTGCGAGGCTTACGGTTGGCTTTGCAGAGAACAATGTGTGTCGTTATCTCATCAAATTAATTTTTTAAAGTAAATTTTATGGCAAACGATGCACATTGTATCCTTAATAAACATTTATATAATAGGAACTTTCACAAATAATTCATTTAGCTATATGGGTGGCACAATTTATATATTTTTTTTTTGTACAGCAAACCAAAAGGCATACTCACAATCAACCAACCAATCAACCAACCAATCAACCAACTAAACTAACCAACCACCGGACTAGCTAAATAAACCAACCGGGGAGAGGGGAAGATGTAGGGGATGGGATTTCTTAAAAACAAATTTACGGCTCCCAAACAGCTTCATAACAAAATACTCTTGCTCTGATTTGCAGAAAAAGGAAACTAATATTCAATCCATCAAATTAGTTGGAAAAAATATCTTGCGATAAAATAAGACAGTATCCCGGTTAGAAAGATAATCCAAGGCCACAGGCCCTTCCTGACCCCGCCCCTCCATCCCGAAGATTAAATGGATATAATACATGCAAATACATCCGTCACCTGTCACTTATCAGAGAAAGATTTCTCAGCTATGAACTCGTAGATTGACAATTATGGTTCATGTCTGGGGTGTTTTGTACATCGATAATGTTTTTCATCGAAAATTGGAGTACAACCCATTTGTAGGTACTTGTCTTATCAGCGATTGAGTTCATCCTCTACTACTTTTACGCCGTCTCGATTGCTCGTTCATCCACAAATCTGTGTCAACAACTCCATTATTAAATATATATTGTTCATATTTCCATGTATAATAAAAATGATTAAAATATGCTTCGAGTTGACTGTGCTTTCCAATCTGATTGAAATCGAGATCTACTTTTAATAAGTAGATCTGACAGGCACCAATAAATGTTCATGTCCCGGCGACCTTTACGATTCCCGGTTAACCTATTTTTGGTAGCCTATCAGATAAAGCGTTACATTTCGTGTTAGGGAGAGTTACGGTTACAACTATATGTTCCTAATAACGTTTTTTACTTTTATCAATGTGAAAGCTGTAATTTGATTTTAATCAGATTGTTTTGTATTCAGGTAACAATATGAATATGTCCGAACTTTGTATAGAAGAAAACCACATATGAGTCATGATGCGAACGGGGCTTTTCTTGGACGTAATTGACATATTGTTCGCATCAAGTATCTATACAAGATTTAAACGTTGACATCACTAGCTACTGTTTCATAGATTTTATATTTTAATGCTTGAATAATTGTAACTTTTTTGGAGGAAAGATTAATTCCAAGTTACGCAGTTCTTGTACGTTTTTGTGTGATTTTTCTAAATAATTGAGGATCCTCATGTTACTGCGTGGTTAAGTATCACTGACCACGACTTTATGAAACGAATAACATAACATTTTAATGTAATGGATATCTTGCTGTAGTCAAAGAAAAAGAAATGAAACCACTGACTGTTTTGGGTTAAAAAATGTTCACATGGGTCTCTGCATGTTGATCCGTCCTCTAAGCACTGGGCAATGAAAAATGGGGAGAGACAGAGGCAGAAGGGCTTGGATAACTGTTGAAGCACTGAGTTGTGATGCATAACTGCTGATTTCTATTATTTTGTTTTGTGTCAAAATTTCTACTTGTCTCTTTTGGGACTAGCAACTGTATTAAAGAGCTAAAGTAGCCAGAGGTAAATCATTGTTTAAAATTAATTGTTCATTTGCACTTAGTGATGGATCAGAGTGCACAGAAACAATTTTTTCTTCATTCTACATTTACAATTACATTCGTAGAAAAGCACTTAGATTCCCATAGGTGGCAATGTGTTTGGAGGCCTAAACATTGATAGGAAATAAATGACGTCTTGATCTAATAATAGAAGTAAAAGCGTCGAAATTCGAATGTGATATGCTTTAAAATTGATTAAAAAGAAACTCTTTGTTCATTTGTGTAATCTGTTGAATCAATGAATACAAATGCAGGGAAATATGGCAACATAATATATTCTGAAGTAGTAAACACCTTTTCATAATGCTAAGACAGGCAACGATTTCCTATCTCTGAATAAGTACACACCTTTTCATAATGCTAAGACAGGCAACGATTTCCTATCTCTGAATTAGTAAACACCTTTTCATAACGCTAAGACAGACAACAATTTCCTATCTCTGAATAAGTACACACCCTCTCATGGTGCTAAGACAGGCAACGATTTCCTATCTCTGAATAAGTACACACCCTCTCATGGTGCTAAGACAGGCAACGATTTCCTATCTTTGAATAAGTAAACACCCTCTCATGGTGCTAAGACAGGCATCGATAGATCACAGTGGAAAAACAATCAACAGCCAAATGAGCCACCCCGTGTACGAATAAAGCTGCGATATCGGTCTTTTATCTCCCTGCTTCACACATCTGCACAGTTAGGCGAATGTCACTAGTAGCTGATTTAAACACACTGTGACTAATTGTACCTAATAGTACCTTTCGGTGCTTTTAAGTGCGATTTACTGAGTGCCTAAAGTAAAAAAGTGGGTCAGCCTTTTTCAAGCAGTAGAAAGAAAGTTGTCTGGTGTTTTTGATGATTGATGTTGTCCTTTTATGCAGTAGTAAGGAAGCGGTCTCGCATATATTATTTTTCACTCAGAAGTAAGGAAGTATTCCGGCTTATTTTGTTTCTTTTTTTTACACAGTGGGAAGGAAAGCCGGTCTGGTATTTCTTTTCCTTATTTTTCTTCTTTTGTTTTTGCTTTTGTGCAGTAGTAACGAAGTGGTTTGGCGTTTGTTTGTTTTTTCACAGAGTAGTGAGGAAGTGGGCTTGTGGATTTTTAAATATAATTTTTGTTAAAAAAGTTTTTGCATGAATAAATAAGAAGTAAGGAAAGTGGGCAAATGTTTTTTTCATGCAGTAATTGTACGTAGTAAGGGAAGTGGGCCAGTTTTTTTCCACACAGTAGTACCGTAAATGCCTTCTCCAGAAAAGTCCTTACTATTTTAAATTGCACTATGGTCCAACATTTTCATTGGCCCCCTGCCTGACGCAAAAGGTACATACCCCCTTACTCATTTTGAAGAATGCGATTAAATTTACTTTTGCGCTTTTCTTTATCTCTTCACGAAACCAGAATGACACTGGTTATGAGGTATTCTGACTATAATGGGGACGGTAAAAACAACGATATTGGGCAAGGGTGGACATACATGTAAACAGAACGAATAAAAGCGAAAATAATAAATCAAGGTCATAACAATTATATAAAAATCATTTTTATTTAAACAAAATGCTTACTTTGAAATATACTAGGTATGCATTGTTCTCTAAAAATGCACTATACAAATTTACTTACTAACACACAGCTTACAAATTGCTTTCCACACTCATGTAACTGTATTAGAATTCTTTGAATTTATCACATTGTTAGACAAAAATAGTTCATTATTGAGATACATCTCAGCAATACAATAATTAAAATACAGCAATTGCTGTAAAATCAGTTTGCACTTTTGCGTTCGATAATGAAGTATAGTACAAACGGTACTCTTTAGTGTTTCTGTGACTAAAGAGTTCCTAAGAGCGCCATTATGCATCCATATTGCTAATGGCTATGCGGGTTAAAATCACGGTTTATCCAGTCAAATAAAAGAGGGTGATTATTAATAGAAACGAAAACAGTGTTATTTTTTAAACATCTAACATTCTGGAATCTTTTCTTGGGTCAAAACAACGCTGTTGTAAAACTATAAAATATGCACTAAAAGATATACACAAATAATAATGAGACATGTGTGGCAACGTAGACTTCGAGTGGGGAAATTCCGATTACCTGCACCGCAAGCTGAAAAAGCCATCACCATGGAACTGAAGATATTTACAACAGAAGCAATGAGTAATTGCTCACGCTTTTGATCTGTTTCATCAAACTTATTTTTAAAAGTATTCTTGAGAATAAACTAGGCACTTATGATCTGGAAGAAATCATCATCCCATCTTCCTATTAAATCTATCAGCACCATGCTCGTTCTTGACAGTTCACTTGACGTCAGACATGCATCTCGACAGGAGTAATCAATTTCGATAAGAACACATTTCAGTCAAATACATACAGTTGCCTTGTGAGACAATTTATTATGCAATAAAAACTTTAAAAATGTTTAAAAATGAAATTAAATTTTGTTTATAGAAACAGACAGCGGATTTCAATAGCAAGTACTCCAAACAAAACATTTTTGCGAGTGGTTTAAAGGAAAAATCCAGTCGTATAATAGCCAATGACTATAATTGATGACGTTTTTGATATATTCAAAGTGGAAGACTAGTTCATGTAGAAGAGATTATTATCTCAAATGTTTGAGCATACATATAACTGGATTTGTAAACAACAATGATGACAGATGTAGATTTAAAACAGCATTAATTTTTGTTATTCAGGGCCGAAAAAGAACTTTAAAGATCGTGATTTATATCTACAAGTCATATAGATGCAAAAACTGTTGAATTCAAAATATATGATAATGGTATTGTATCTGACATGAAACGCTAAAACATCAATTGAACGATTCACTATAAATTCCAATATTTACATACCGTCTATACTTGCTTATAAATCGGATACAACTGAAAACTGCTTAGACTCAGATATGCCGTTACATAATGCACCAGCAGATCTGGGTCTATGCAGCTTGCTAGTAATAATCAGTAGAACAAACACTATTGACCCTGATATGTCGGCGCATTATGCTACGGTAGACCAGGGTCTATGATTTTTTCAGCTGGACTCGACTAGTACAGACGGAATCTTTCGAAATGATTAAAATATAAGTTATGTTCATGACTGACAAGACATTCAGAGCTAACTGTAGTGGGAGTCCCTGCTTCAGGGACCTCCAATTTCACATCCAGGACTGTCAGTTTTTGAAATTGTGTCCACAGCTTTCCATATTCTGGACACATTGTTTGTGCATAAATGTGGCCCTTGATGTTCATATTCAAAATCAATAGAGAGCTCTTAAATTTTGTAACCGTGTTTATTACATTACATATGATATTTGTCCCATTAAACTTCATATGAAAGTAAAATATAGCAAATACAAATTACGTTACTAGTTTGATATAAATGTAACAAGTATTACTTGTCAAGTATTGATCACTTCAATCGTTATCTCATATGACAATATTTTAAAATCTCATTTGCTTATCGAATTATTTAAGATGTTTGTTTGCTTTGTTTGGTGCTTTACGGCACAGCAACACAAGTAGGTTATTTAGTGCCGAGGCAATTGGAGTAAAGTGCCTTGCCCAAGGACACAAAATGGTAGCTGACCCAGGCTGGTCCGATGGTAGGATTCGAACCCGCACCCTTTCGGTCGTGAGTCCAGTACGCTAACCACTGAGCCACTGCGGTTCTATTTAAGATGTAAGGTACTGATTATTTCTGACTGCGTGAAAATATGTATTTCAGTACTTAAGGATAAAATACTATACTTCATCATAGACACAGATCCATATGTAAAGTCCAGGCGAAATGCAAATAAATAATTTTCTGTGTTGAAGAAAGACGTTGCACTTCGAATAAGTAAAAATCTGAGAAGTGATTTCTTCCACAGCGAGTACTATAGAAAATAGAAAGACAAAATGTGAAACAAACTTGCGTGTAACAAACAACATCAGAACAGGTACAAACAGTTCACATTATGAAATAAAGCCATACAACACAAAATACGGATATTCTAATATGGTCATGTAAAGTAACTGATAGCATAAACATCCATACACGATTCATGCAATAAAAAAATACTTCCACTGCAAACAAAGTAAGGAAACTAATTTATCCTGAAAAGATTAGAAAACATTATTTCATTTTTAAAATAATTAGTGAATCAAATTCCTCAAATGGATATTTATCAACTGTTAAATTTAAATCTTTACATTTGGCTGATTTAAAATTATTTCAGTTTCATTCAAAATGTCTTTGAAATAAGCGCCTTTGCAACAAAGAAAACCATTCTTGAGAAAGGAATTTGGATATGGCATACAATAATGTTCAACGTAAAAACAACTGCAATAAAATTTATCGTACGATATTTTTGCTTTTTTACTTTGGTCAATAGATTATATCCACAGATATTGATTTATCGCCATTTTGAGAGAGAGATGGAGAGAGAGAGAGAAAAAACAACAAAAAAAAAAAAACAAGAGCGCATACTTAAATCTTGGAAAGTGATAGACACTATTGACAAGTTAACACTTAGTTCCCGCCTAGACCATCACAGATGGCTGCCTCAGTGTGTCCTTGGGAAAGGCACTTAGCTCCAATTACCTTAGCATTCTATAGCCAACAATGTGTTGAAAGTGCCGTTAAAACCATCATAAACAAACAAACAAAACTTATTTGCTACTGTTTGTAGTTATAATCTCTGAGAAAATGTTTTTTTTACGTCATGTATTATAGAAGTAGACTAAAGTCGAGAGTAATGGTAATGATGTTACATTTACCTAAAAGCAATGGTCGGGATGTTTCATTTACCTAAAAGCGCGTGAAGCATTTTTCACACTTCCAGTGAATGGTCATAAAGTATAAACAAATGTATATGTTTTTCCAGCTACGAAATTCATGTGCACATAGAGACAGATATGACATTCATGTGCACATAAGGACAGCTATGAAATTCAAGTGCACATAGAGACAGATATGATATTAATGTGCACATAAGGACAGCTATGAAATTCAAGTGCACATAAGGACAGCTACGAAATTCATGTGCACATAAGGACAGCTATGAAATTCATGTGCACATAAGGACAGCTATGCACATAATGACAGCTATGAAATTCAAGTGCACATAAGGACAGCTACGAAATTCATTTGCACATAAGGACAGCTACAAAATTCATGTGCACATAAGGACAGCTACAAAATTCATGTGCACATAAGGACAGCTATGAAATTCATGTGCACATAAGGACAGCTATGCACATAAGGACAACTATGAAATTCAGGTGCACATAAGAACAGCTATGAAATTCATGTGCACATAAGGAGAGCTATGAAATTCATGTGCACATAAGGACAGATTTCGCACAAACTAGATACTTACAGTTCACATAAAACAAAATGATACAATTTGTGAATTGTGTCATGTCGATATTTTTCGTCTTCCTAGCATATAGTTTAAAAAATATATATTTTATTCATTTGTATGGACTTATTTTCTCTTTTCTAATTTTTACCTTTCTTTGGTAGTCAAGGAACAGTTCGTAACTTTACCCTCTTTTAGGACCGGATTATTCTGTATACGAAAGTTTTTAGATTCTGTTAAGTTTTTCAATAACTATGTATGATATTCACTTAAACGTTAATATCAGGTATTCAGGAATACCTCGACATGACTATCTTGTAAGGCAGCTTGGATTAAACGTCTGTGTCGATGCCCATAAAAAAACTGTACGTGATTTGGGTAAAATGTCTATGTCGATGCCCATAAAAAACTGCACGTGATTTGGGTAAAATGTCTATGTCGATGCCCATAAAAACTGTACGTGATTTGGGTAAAACGTCTGCGTCGATGCCCATAAAAAACTGTACGTGATTCGGGAATTTTTCACACTAAAGAATCTGGTTGTCAACCTTTAATTTGACCATATAATAAAGTCTTTTGGTTTATTACATCAGAAACAAAAACAGACAAATAATACCGTTTGATTAAACAAAATGGTGTCTACTTCATTATATGACTCTGTAATAAAAAATAAAAATGGTCTTTACAGTTTAAACATTGTCGCATGACTACTGTGAATTCAATTATTTTTCGCAGGAATCAATTTTCGTGGTTTTGCAAAAAAGAAAAGACATTTTCGCCGGTACTTTGGTAATTCGTGGATTAGATAAGGGGTCGTCTTGTTTCAACAGAATGATCATTATTCGTCAGGTCCTTGAATTCGTGGTTCGTAGCAACCACGAAATCCACGAAAATTTGTAACCCACGAAAATAGTGATTCTACATTAAGTTATCGTGGATTTATGGTGAAGAATTAAAACTAAATGGACTTAACAAAGAGTATGTAAGTAATTTTTAACAGATTGCCATAAATAATATATCAACATGATCATTTTCATGGCCAGGATAATGACGAAGGAAATAAACTATGGAACTAAAGAAAATCATGTTGTTTTCTACAAAGATTTGACTTAGTAATTACTTGAAACGAAACATGTGCTGATATTTTTTCATTGGTGTGTCCAATATGAAGGAAACACAAGCTAGCTAAATACCCTCACCAATCTGTTAAATGCATGATAATAAAAGGAAACATGATATTGGAAAATACTATTTAAAAAAAGAGCCAATCGATTTAAATGATATACATTACTTTTCTATAACAAAAAAACTATTCGATGATTGGGTCATTTGTATCTATAGTAATACAATCAATACTTTATATCTTAAGTCTAATATCAATTATGAATATCAACACAAACAAAGTCGTGAAAGCATGAGATTGATCATAGTGATTTTTCCACAGGAATTTTTGAAGATGTTCAGGTTAATACTGTACAGTTAGAGGAAATATGAAGCCATAATGACGAAATCCTTGTGGTGTATGATTGATATAATGATGGGTGAGATATGACACCGCAATGCCGCACATGAATTGAATATTGCTCACAACACTTTCCTACGAGTCTCCATGTATCATACTATGGAAACTTTCTGTAATCTTGGAGTTCTAACTGGACGGGGATGCTTATTTTCTATATGTTCCTGAGAATGATGATTAGGTTTATTGTCAACTTCATCTGAAGAAGGCTGTGGTAATATTTGATCAGTGTGATCAAGCTTCTGATCAACAGTGAGTAATCTGTCTGTTGTATTGCTACCTGTAGTATTTGCCGCAACATAGCGTACCTCAACATGATCTTGATCAGGAGAACGCCTGTCTCTAGTCCGAAACTTTCTCCTATGGTAAACACCACATATCAGTAACACCACACAGAAAAACACCGATATCGATGTCCCGATAGCTATGTGAAGAATCTGTGCTCCAGCTTGTTTCGGACCTGTTAAATATATATATATATATATATATATATATATATATATATATATATATATATATATATATATATATATAAAATTTAAATGTAGAATTGTAGAATACAAACACAAAAAATCAAATGAATGTATATTCAAATTCATATGCCTAATATCTGTAATGTGTTTAACAAAGTCTTTCACACATGAGAAAATCGCGTTTAGTGCTTTAAAAAAATCACTAAATGTAAAGCATAACAAATAATAATTTAAAACAAATCAGTGAATTTAAAGCATCACATATGCAAAGTAAATCATAGCACTTAGTCCGCCTTTATATAAATGTCAGTTTTAACCAGACAGTAGAACTGTATTATTCCTTTAGACCACCTTTTTAATTTATTGAAAATATTTTTTTTTCCTGAAATGTAGTGAAAACTTATTTTTCTCTGCAACTCACATTGAACAATTAACTTGTAAAAACTTTGAAAGCATGGGGTAGGTTGCGAATAGACTTTGGAGGAAAACCTGATTACCCAGTTATTACTGTACACAATGCTAATTTATTTGAACTTTCGACATTTAAATAGCGCAAAAAAATGACAGAAATCAACAACATTTCAAAATTTTCAAATGAACAGAATTTGCATATGAATTGTGGCTTCTCATTTGACAAACAATGAGATGTTAGTGCAAAACATAAAGCCATGAGAAAAGATAAAAGATTTGGGTAGAGTTAATGCCATGCAAAGATTATTGAATGCCTGTAAACTCTTTGAAGTTAAGGCTATGGTCCTACTTAGTTAGTATTTACATGCGCATGCATCAAACCATATATGCTGTGTAGGAGTATATGACGATTTTACATTTTTTTCTTATTTTTACTACCTCGGTAAAAAAGACTATAATATATATGCGTATGTGTGTGTGACTTTATTAGTCGTATTTCAACGTAAAGTAAGTCTTAAATGAGTGATTTTCTCTTATTTCATGTATTCATATTTACACAAACTTAATATCATGACTTAGGGATTGTCCCAAAACGAAGAAACAATCAACATTATATAACTGCTGTGCCTTTAGGTTTGAAGCATTGATGGCTAGTTTTTAAAAGTATATAAGTTAGTGTTATGAGTTATTTTTCTTAAGTTATAACGACAGAGAATTAAAACAGGTAAAAACCAAAACCGCCAATAGTATTATATATAACTTAACGAGTATATCATAATTTGTTTTGATCTTTGTTACCATGGATATCAACACGTTTAGCAAAATTAAATATATACAAATGAGCATGTGTGTCATCGTAGAAAGAAAATTACAAAATTTGTGCGTTTATTTAGGTCTTTGCTGCATATAGTTTTTAATACGCTGAAAGATTTCTTCTTGTATTGTCCTCGTATTTTTGCTAATTTTATTTATAAATAATAAGTTTAATGTTATAGTCTTTCACTGTGTTTACTTTCCGTACTTCTAGAAAATAAACTTTCATTGAAAGTCTTCACATTTCTGCTATCAGTCAATATTTCTGTATATCCTTGTAGCTTCGTAGAGTATGCCTTCCGATTACAAACGGAAAAGACTTTAACTATATTGAAGGAAGTTCTAAGAAAAGATTTCTTTTTCCTTTTAATTATTTTCCTTCTAAGTATTTTTCATGTATACATCTACTCTTGTTTTCGTGAAGTAATGTTTGCGTTTTCTTAATCAAAAGCAGCTAGTAACAATTCTCTTAAATACTTCATGAAATGGCTAAGAAAAGGTGACAAAGATGTTAACAAATGTAGAATTCGGTAAGGCTTCCCTAAAAACATTACAAATATAACAACAATTGGGAAAACTTTAATATGGGAAAGCTAAATGATCCCCAAAACATGGTCAGGTAAATATAAAGTAAAGAAAACCTGAATACTACATTCAAGTTCAACAGAAATTAATAAGAATCTTTAAGAGAAAAAGTGAAATTGAGAGAAAATAATCGGTCTAGATCTTAACATTTTGTCGATTACAGCCCTGTTACCCACAAATCATAACAGTCCATATAGGCACATCAAAGGAGATAAATTATGCCTAAAATAAGAGTTAAGTTTTCCATTTCTGTTATAATGTATTTGAAGTTAGTTAAAATGGATTAAAACGCAAATACACAAATAGGTAACAACAGTTATCTTCTTATAATCGAGTTTCATTTACATACCTAGTGAAATATTTGCATCAGAGCCTGTTTACAAAATGAAAAATAAAGTGTCCATTTATTAATAAAACTACGAAGGTATTGCTCCAGTTTTAAGGTAAATTGGCAAAACTCAAGAGTGCAACGAACTTCAAATTAGTTTCTTGCTTTTTTGTGAATGGAAAATTTCAACCAATATAAAAATGGATGACATATCTGGAAAATAGTCGCACTAGACATGAAATAAAATAAAAATCTCATGATTAACTTTGAACGAAGCTTCACAGACAAGGTAGTATCAGTTTGAAATAAAATTCATTATTTCCAAATACTATCTAAGAATTTGTTTCGATCAGCCGATTAAACACGAAATTGATTGTTTTATGCAGGTCTCCTCTTATTTTGTATGCCCAAAAGGGAATGACATTTGTTATATTTACAAATCTTCACTCTGCATTGCATGACCTTTTTGCCTGGGCTTTCGTGCCCCCGAGAGAGGGGATTCGTGTTTCGCTCAAAACCGTGCACTCGCCGTGCATGCGCAACACTTGTAACTATTATAGGTTGATAGAAGAGACATTTATTTACATATGCAAGTTTTTTTTGTCTGTCTACGATGTATAGCTTACAGAAAAATCGCCACGAAAGATAACAGCTGCCGGTACCTTGCAGCGTTTATTTCTCATATTGTCGTTTTATATGCATATCAGCGTTTATGTGGAAATATCCGACTTGCTTTTAGACGCGTTTTTCAGTGTGAATTCCTTAAATGTATCGGTACCTGTGGTTTAAGTACGATGTATTTACTTATGAGGTATTAGATGCATTAGTACTTTACTGAATACATACAAAACTAGATAGAAAGCGATATATCTTTCCCTACATCATATAATGTTATGAGCCTTGTGTTAATTACACACTTGCAAACTGAACCTCTGCAAGAGTTTAGTGCTTAGATGACAAGAAAAATGTTATCTATACATTTGTCCCGATTTACGCCGAATGTAAATCTTGGTGCTTGCATGGTTGCACAGTGCGCAATCGGAGAAAAATAAGGAAACTAGCACGTGTAGCCGTGAAAACTAATAAAGTTATCGTTTGCTTGTAATAAGAAACAAATGATAATACATGGATATTGCACCACATGTGTACAAAATATAATCATCATGTGCATTTCCCTAAATGGTAGTACAGATAGCATACAGATCGCGTGCATTATAATGGCAACTGTTCAACCCATTTGCTGTCAAGGATGAACGTGCTGCATATCTACCCTGTTCATTTTTTCCAACTGCCCCTGGAGCTAATGCGCATGTATCAAAACTTTACATTCGTTTTAAGTCGAGACATACATATTTCCATCTTCTCAATCCCAAATCTTTACAGTTGCAAAATTAATAGAAAGTACGTAACTATTTTGGATCTATTTAAAGCTAAAATGTTTTACATCGAACTTTTTGTCAATTAAAAAAAATATGTAAATAATCACTTTAAACCGACTACAATGTAGACACAACAGTAAGGGGAAATAACTCATACAATTCAATTCAATTAAGTTTTCCTTCCCGTCCCCATATGCCTATGCCTGTGCCATTTCATTTAGAACCATCTACATATAATAAAATATATTTGAGTGAAAATCCAATGTCGATATGGCCATCCGCTCAGAAGGAGTAAAGATAACACGATTTTCTAGATTGCCGCTGTAGCGGGGATATTGGAAGTCTGAGAGGAACCATTTTCATGTAGAAACAAGAAGACGTCAGGATGCTGTGTTTCACGACTTTCCTCAAGGCACGTTGCTGTGTTTCATGGCTTCCCTCTGGGTACTTTAGGAAAAGCAATAACAAACAACCTGCTAACGGACGATGGACGGCAGAAGTGTGACGGACGGACAACGGACGCAGGCCATTTGTATAAGCCTTTCTGGTCTTGGGTTGCAAGTTAAAATCTTTTAGAAAATATTGTAGATGTAAACCCACGAAGGACCATCTTACAACTAGCGTGGAAACTTGTTGTCACCTATACAAATTCAGACTTATTACTCTGCAGCAAAAGCGAGGAATGCGATGAGTTATGAAAGTCTGGTATGACGAAAATCATGAGTGTCTCAGAACTTTCTACCCGTGTAAAAGAATAACCTCAGGTTACAAAGAAACGTTGTCTCACATAAAAATCAAAATATTAACTATTTTTTAAATCTTTAGATGAAGCTGAAGCTTCTGCAAATTGAATACTATATTGTCAATCTTGTATGTGTTCAATATGTGAGAACAAAATTGTAATATTAACAAACAATAATCCGTCACTAAAAGGAATATTCGTTGTGAAGAAATGTATGCTCATGATATGGAGACGTTTCATCAAGTGCAACTAATTCCAATTAGTATTCCCATTAAATGCTAGTTAATCTAATTCCAATTATCATTCCCACTAAATGCTAGTTAATTTTAAAATGCATGCATCTGAGAAATAAGTCTAAGCATAACCTGAATGGTTAAAAAGTTTGATTTCCTATTAAAACGGCAAATCTAACACAAAAGTTAGAAACATTTGAAACAAGCGGCTAACCAGGAATCAGAGAAACGAATAGTTGACAATCATTTTATTGTATATCACATAACAATCTTGTAAGATTACTGCTCGAATATTAATGTCATGGAACCCGACATAACTAACTTAAAGACAGCCATCACATATGCACATTAATTGCAAACTGAAGAGCCAACATGAATACAGATTAAACCTTTCTACTCTGCTACCGTTCGTCGCACCGTATCAAGGTTTGACAACATCTCTTGAGTCATTTTCTGGCGACCTTTCGATCAACTAAGAAAACTCCAGTTTGCAGACTTCTGAATGTAAAGAGCCTTGTTTGTTGCACAAAAGACATCAAAGGAAAAAAGAAGATTTACGAATATAACGGAAGAAAATGGCAGCACCCAAGTTTGGCAATCTAATGCCAAAAAGGTATACCTTCTATATATAATATATGTGACACCAATCATTATTCTTAATCAAACAAGATATAATCGTTCCCTCCTCCACTCTTTATTCATTTAAACCAAACTTCGTCGACACTTTTATAAGTGTGTTCTAAATGCGTGCAGGTAGTCATTTCTAAAGCAAAACTGAACATTGGACATAAGCGTAAATTTGATTGGTTTATATATTACTTAAATCTAGTGCTTAATTGGTCAGTCAAAATTCGAGAAAATGTTCAAAAGAACACGACCCGTAAAGAGATGCTTTCAGATCTTGCCACCGCACGACTAGTAGGAGTAAAGCGGAAGATCTGATTTTGAATCCGTTAGGTCGTTAAAGAAATGCAGAGTGATAATAAGAAAAGATTGATATATTCAGAAAAACAAACTAGAAAGACTCAAAATATTGATCCGATTTTACACATTGTACAAAACTTAGCAAAACTGATGCCATCAGTAAAGTAGTAAAAGTTGACAGGATAAGAAACGGGATTGTAATTGATGAACATTTTAAGATTCATTAAATCTTCCCTATGTTTTTTTAATTATATACTTGCACTGAAAACCTTAGAATTATTGTGCTTTGCAAAGCATGCTTTTTTATACTGATTTCAAACTTTATATTCCCGAATATTATATATCTAGCTCTACATATAATTATTTTGATACATCTTATTGGTAGCATTTATATAGGGTGTTTCTAATATTACTATTTCGATACATCTTATTGGTAGCATTTATATAGGGTGTTTCTAATATTACTATTTTGATACATCTTATTGGTAGCATTTATATAGGGTGTTTGAACATATTACTATTTTGGTACGTCTTATTGATAGAATTTATATAGGGTGTTTCCAATATTACTATTTTAATACATCTTGTTGGTAGCATTTATATAGGGTGTTTCTAATATTACTATTTTGATACATCTTGTTGATAGCATTTATATAGGTTGTTTCTAATATTACTATTTTGGTACATCATATTGGTAGCATTTATATAGGGTGTTTCTGCATATTACTATCTTGTTACATCTTATTGGTAGTATTTATATAGGGTGTTTGTACATATTACTATTTTGATACATCTTGTTGGTAGTATTTATATAGGGTGTTTCTACATATTACTATTTTGATACATCTTGTTGGTAGTATTTATATAGTGTATTTCTAATATTACTCTTTTGATACATCTTGTTGGTAACATTATATATGGTGTTTCTACATATTATTATTTTGATACATCTTATTGGTAACATTTATATAGGGTATTTCTGATATTACTATTTTGATACATCTTGTTGGTAAAATTTGTATAGGGTGTTTCTACATATTATTATTTTGATACATCTTATTGGTAACATTTATATAGGGTATTTGTACATATTACTATTTTGATACATCTTGTTTGTAGCATTTATAAAGGGTGTTTCTACATATTACTATTTTGATACATCTTGTCGGTAGCCTTTATATAGGGTGTTTCTACATATTACTATTTTGATACATCTTATTGATAGAATTTATATAAGGTGTTTGAAAAATATTACTATTTTGATACATCATATTGGTAGCATTTATATAGGGTGTTTCTAATATTACTATTTTGATACATCTTATTGATAGAATTTATATAGGTTTTTTTACATATTACTATTTTGATACAGCTTATTGATAGAATTTATATAGGTTTTTTTACATATTACTATTTTGATACATCTTATTCACATAATTTATATAGGGTGTTTCTAATATTACTATTTTGATACATCTTATTGATAGAATTTATATAGCGTGTTTTTACATATTACTATTTTGATACATCTTATTCACATAATTTATATAGGGTGTTTCTAATATTACTATTTTGATACATCTATTTGGTAGCATTTATATAGGGTATTTCTAATATTACTATTTTGATATATCTTGTTGGTAACATTATATTGGGTGTTTCTACATATTATTATTTTGATACATCTTATTGGTAACATTTATATAGGGTATTTCTAATATTACTATTTTGATACATCTTGTTGGTATAATTTATATAGGGTGTTTGTACACATGACTATTTTGGTACATCTTATTGGTAGCGTTTATATAGGGTGTTTCTACATATTACTATTTTGATACATTTTATTGGTTGCGTTTATATAGGGTGTTTCTATTATTACTATTTTGATACATCTTATTGATAGAATTTATATAGGGTGTTTCTAATATTACTATTTTGATACATTTTATTGATAGCATTTATATAGCGTGTTTCTAATATTACTATTTTCAATCATCTTATTTGTAGCATTTATATAGGGTGTTTCTAATATTACTATTTTGATACATCTTGTTGGTAGAATTAATTAGGGTGTTTCTACATATTACTATTTTAATACATCTTATTGGCAGCATTTTATATAGGGTGTTTCTAATATTACTATTTCGATACATCTTATTTGTAGCATTTATATAGGCTGTTTCTAATATTACAATTTTGATACATCTTATTGGTAGCATTTATATAGGGTGTTTCTACATATTACTATTTTGATACATCGTATTGGTAGCATTTATATAGGGTGTTTCTAATATTACTATTTTGATACATCTTATTGGTAGCATTTATATTGGGTGTTTCTAATATTACTATTTTGATACAGCTTATTGGTAGCATTTCTATAGGGTGTTTCTAATATTAATATTTTGATACATCTTGTTGGTAGCATTTATATTGTTTGTACATATTACTATTATGAAATATCTTGTTGGTAGCATTTATATAGGGTGTTTCTACATATTACTATTTTAATACATCTTATTGGTAGCATTTATATAGAGTGTTTCTAATATTACTATTTTGATACATGTTATTGGTATCATTTATATAGGGTGTTTCTAATATTACTATTTTGATACATCTTTTTGGTAGAATTATATAGGGTGTTTCTACATATTACTATTTCGCTACATCTTTTTGGTAGAATGTATATAGGGTGTTTCAAATGTTACTATTTTGATACATCATATTGGTAGCATTTATATAGGGTGTTTCTAATATTACTATTTTGATACATCATATTGGTAGCATTTATACAGGGTGTTTCTACATATTACTTTTTTGATACATCATATTGGTAGCATTTATATAGGGTGTTTCTAATTCGTGCAGTGGATGTTAGCATTTAAAAGCACTGCATTCTCATTGAATTGACTTTTTGTGCACAGTAAACGTCTTACCTCAAACGTTGTCAAATTACGACATGAAATAATTTACTACCATTACAGACAAGAGTGGAAACAGCGAAACAAACAACAGGATAGGGGAGACTACTCCCACCCCACCTGATAAAGAAAGAGAAGATGCAAGGGTAAAATAAAATACTTGTTCTGGAAATTATATACACTAATACTATTACAACTGACTACATACATGTAACTATCCTGGGTGCAAGCGCAAATAATATTCTGAGTCAAAATCAAACCAAAAACTATTTGCCGAAAAATCTAGCTATTGCTGATTGTACTAATGTACTAGTTTCTAGAAAAGTCTAGCTATTGCTGATTGTACTAATGTACTAGTTTCTAGAAAGGTCTAGCTACTCCTGATTGTACTAATGTACTAGTTTCTAGAAAAGTCTAGCTATTGCTGATTGTACTAATGTACTAGTTTCTAGAAAAGTCTAGCTATTGCTGATTGTACTAATGTACTAGTTTCTAGAAAAGTCTAGCTATTGCTGATTGTACTAATGTACTAGTTTCTAGAAAGGTCTAGCTACTCCTGATTGTAATAATGTACTAGTTTCTAGAAAAGTCTAGCTATTGCTGATTGTACTAATGTACTAGTTTCTAGAAAAGTCTAGCTATTGCTGATTGTACTAATGTACTAGTTTCTAGAAAAGTCTAGCTATTGCTGATTGTACTAATGTACTAGTTTCTAGAAAAGTCTAGCTATTGCTGATTGTAATAATGTCCTAGTTTCTAGAAAAGTCTAGCTATTGCTGATTGTACTAATGTACTAGTTTCTAGAAAAGTCTAGCTATTGCTGATTGTACTAATGTACTAGTTTCTAGAAAAGTCTAGCTATTGCTGATTGTACTAATGTACTAGTTTCTAGAAAAGTCTAGCTATTGCTGATTGTACTAATGTACTAGTTTCTAGAAAAGTCTAGCTATTGCTGATTGTACTAATGTACTAGTTTCTAGAAAAGTCTAGCTACTCCTGATTGTACTAATGTACTAGTTTCTAGAAAAGTCTAGCTATTGCTGATTGTACTAATGTACTAGTTTCTAGAAAAGTCTAGCTATTGCTGATTGTACTAATGTACTAGTTTCTAGAAAGGTCTAGCTACTCCTGATTGTAATAATGTACTAGTTTCTAGAAAAGTCTAGCTATTGCTGATTGTACTAATGTACTAGTTTCTAGAAAAGTCTAGCTATTGCTGATTGTACTAATGTACTAGTTTCTAGAAAAGTCTAGCTATTGCTGATTGTACTAATGTACTAGTTTCTAGAAAGGTCTAGCTACTCCTGATTGTAATAATGTACTAGTTTCTAGAAAGGTCTAGCTACTCCTGATTGTACTAATGTACTAGTTTCTAGAAAGGTCTAGCTATTGCTGATTGTACTAATGTACTAGTTTCTAGAAAGGTCTAGCTACTCCTGATTGTAATAATGTACTAGTTTCTAGAAAAATCTAGCTATTGCTGATTGTAATAATGTACTAGTTTCTAGAAAAATCTAGCTATTGCTGATTGTAATAATGTACTAGTTTCTAGAAAAATCTAGCTACTCCTGATTGTACTAATGTACTAGTTTCTAGAAAAGTCTAGCTATTGCTGATTGTACTAATGTACTAGTTTCTAGAAAAGTCTAGCTATTGCTGATTGTACTAATGTACTAGTTTCTAGAAAAGTCTAGCTATTGCTGATTGTACTAATGTACTAGTTTCTAGAAAAGTCTAGCTACTCCTGATTGTACTAATGTACTAGTTTCTAGAAAAGTCTAGCTACTCCTGATTGTACTAATGTACTAGTTTCTAGAAAAGTCTAGCTACTCCTGATTGTACTAATGTACTAGTTTCTAGAAAGGTCTAGCTACTCCTGATTGTAATAATGTCCTAGTTTCTAGATGATATACATAAAACAATACTTTCCATAGATAATTCTGTCGTGATTATTAGTATCTGTTGCAGGAGGAATCACGAAAGGTATTACGTAAAAACATTGTGCAAAATATTTGCATCAGAAAGCTTGGCTACTACTCAAAACATTTCGTCTTAGCTTAGGATGATATATATAAAACAATGTCAAAGAAAAATGTGATATTTGTTAGTATACAGCACACAATGATATTACCCTGCCTACAATGAATACATTGCACACTCCCATCTCTTCCCTCCCCTCAGAACAAAGTTTGGTAAGAAGAAAATGAGTTTAGGACTCATTTTCGTAAAAAAAAAAAAATCTAATAAAAAAATCACAGTAAGTGAGTTGTGTATCATAGGGTAATGATTTTATTAGAAAATTCCAATTTCATCCTCACATTACCGTGTGTCATGTACTTATTACACCATACAGTAACACAGATCAGAAAGAGATGTATTCTATATGAGATGTGTCCCATATGAGATGCGTTCTATACAAGATGTATTCTATATGAGATGTGTCCCATATGAGATCCGTTCTATACAAGATGTATTATATATGTCTTACATAATAGACTACATAAGTTGAATCTACATTTTATATCTTCGTTGCTAAAGAGCTCACATTAAAGGACCCCCTGTCTTCTCACAAGACGGGTTCCACTGTACTTTTTTGTTCAGGACTTTGCGTCGATACACAGACAACAGCGTTACATGAACACAATCGAAATACGGTTAAACAAGTCAAAGTATACATGATTTAAATCATAATCTACTTACATATTTCATCAGAATCATCAATCTTCGTACCAATTCCACAATTGGGTAAACCGTTACACCTAAGGTCTGAAGATATACAGTATCCACTTGTTTGGCATTTGAAACCATAACAAGTTCCTGTAAAATATTGGAAAACAATTACAAAAAACCCCCACAGAAAAACAACAAAAAAGAAAAATATTAAAAATCCGTTTGAAATGCTTACATTGCCTAGACGAAATTTAGGTCGGTCTTGCCTCTTTCTTATGTTATGCAAATTACAAGAAGGAATATGTACTAAGAATGACAATAGTGGCAGTTTCATTTCCTTGGCAAATATTTCAATATATTTTCCTACTTTAGTATTTGCGCCGCAGCTTTCCAAAACGCAGAATACATTTTTAATAAAACTCGCGAATGCTTATAAAAACACATATCCCCGCGCTATGCTGTTCTGTTAAACTTCCCTCAATCTGTGCCCCTGGGAGAACTATGGGTCACTGTATGTCGGTTGTAAATCTGAATTAATTTTTTCATGCCCAGTAAGTGTATGTATGTATGTATGTATGTATGTATGTATGTATGTATGTATGTATGTATGTATGTATGTATGTATGTATGTATGTATGTATGTATGTATGTATGTATGTATGTATGTATGTATGCATGCATGCATGGATGCATGCATGCATGCATGTATGTATGTATGTATGTATGTATGTATGTATGTATGTATGTATGTATGTATGTATGTATGAATATATATATATATATATATATATATATATATATATATATATATATATATATATATATTGAGAGAGAGAGGGTGGGGAGTTCTTATTCGTTCCAAGCAGGAATCAAACCCATGCCGCGAGTAACGGCAACTATTGCCTAGCTTTCACGCAACAGCGCCCAGACCCACACGGCCATGCGCTCATCCGCCCAAAAAAGATGGAACAAGATTCAAGGTAAGGATACGAGGTGCACCAGAACTCACTCGCCTGGCAAACGGAATTCAACACTCAGGTATATGTACAAACACTACTGGATTTCTATTGAAAAATGCAAGGTATATACATTCAATTATTATTATAAAATTGACACCTAGTGCCTATCCCTGGATCTCACATTGTATGTTATAATTCATGATTTAATGAAAGAAATTTATATATAATTAAACCAATATAATCTAGCAGGTTAGAGAGTTATATTTCGTTAATAATATATATATATATATATATATATATATATATATATATATATATATATATATATATATATATATATATTGTGGGTATCTCTATAGTTTTATATTTAACAGTAAACGTAGAGTTGTGTGACATATGAACTCACGCACGCACGTACGGACAGTCAGTATGACATAACCTCATCCTTTCTCCAAATGCGCAGGGATAATTTGGGTGCTATTTATTAAAACTTCAAAATACAAACTGTCTACTGCTTCTCTTTATCAAGAAATATAATATATATATATATATATATATATATATATATATATATATAATATAGTTAAATATCCACAAAATAGCAAAAATATCTTACAACAGGATTATAATAAGTAAATATTTAATATAACCTGTTTTAGTCTGACTCAAAGTAAGCTAGCCGTCTTAGGGAGATCTGGACTCGATACTCCAACCCAAAGATTGAACAATAGCTAAGTGGTGTCATTAGAAAGTGCCAGACCTGGATTCGATGCCCCTACCCAAGGTAGAACAAAGGCAAAGTTGTCATTAGAAAGTCCCAGACCTGGATTCGATGCCCCTACCCAAGGTAGGACAAAGGCTAATTGGTGTCATTAGATAGAACCAGATCTGGACTCGAGACAACTACCCAGGGTGGAACAAAAACCAAGTGGTATCATTGAAAAGGGCCAGATTTGGACTCGAGATCCTACCCAGGGTAAAACAAAGGACTAGGTAGTGTCATTAGGAAGGTTGCTATGCACAGTGAACAACAAAAAAAGACTAAAAGTCATAATTGTAATGTGTTCTTCGTGCATTTAATAAAGATCAAAGGTCAAAGTCATATGCAATATGATGACAGATCTGTTTCAATGCTCAAACATCTATTTGAAACAACCAGTCATACTGAAGCTTTACAGAAAAAAAAATCTTTAATAGGATGTATTCATGCTATGTTCTAGAAGATCAGGATATCAAACATCAAGGTCACAGTAGATCGTCATAAAAATGAAGTCATAAAAATATTTGTTTTTAAACAATACAATTAAATGAATGTATAACTTGTTAATAGAGAGACTGCCTTTATGTTGAATCATTAGATTAACTTCTTTTATAAATCATTTTAATGTTTTATTAATCGTTTCTATGGCAAATCATTTCGGTACTTAGAAGTTTTATTTTTATTTGTTCAAAGTATGCGCGAGGACAAAATAGTCATGAAAATACAAATTTGACAATTATTTGCTGTGAATTTCTATCACGTAAATAAATCAAGTCAATGCTGATGCACATAAATAATTACTTGATGCGGAAACCTAATACATTAAATTGACGCATCTATCCTCTAGGCATATATAGTATTCATTCTTATTATGTGGTATTTCATGTCAAGGATTAACTTTACGTTAATATTTTCCATTTCTTATAGCAATTTTCCTTGTATTTTAATGTTTAACAGTTTACGTCTGGAAACGTTAAATTGTGTATTTCAATCTATTTCGTCCCTTTGTTCAGAATTCACATATATGTATCCAATCTTGTAAAAAACAAAACGTAGCAACAGGTTTCTCCTGGAAAATAAAAACAAAAAAGAGAAAAACAACAACAACAAAAACAAAACCGCTCTGAAATTTTTTCGAGGACGCTCCGTTTGTTTTTGGCAGGGAGACATGCGACATCATTCAATGCTTTGCGTTACATATTACAACCAGCAAAGTGGTAAGGGACGAATCAGACGTAGAGACAAATGGTGATATGATTAGCGAGGAGTAACAAAATTCATCCTCGTCTCTACATAGGTTGTGACTTGATCCACAGTTGCATCGGAGTAAGTCGAGAAAGCCCTAGTCAAAGTTTTGACAAGACGGAGAAACTATTGTATTACTTCATCAGAAAAACTGTCCATTGGGTCCAAAAGTGCGAAGATTAGGAAACCCGATGCCTGGTAAAAATATAAACCATAGCATGCATGAAGCGAGACGTCTGCATGTAATCTCAGCCCTCTCTTTGCAGATTTAATAGCATCAACCATCAGTTCGCTACCATACTTATAGTCCATTATAATGAGGCATTTTAGGCCAATCTTACAAACAGTTGGAACACTTTATTATCGATTACACTGACTTACCACGATCAGATATTGCCCAGTGTACAACATAAATCAATGTATGACAAATTTATTGGCTCTTTTCAGACATTCATAACGGGCGCTGATAGACTTTAAAAGATTTCGATGTGCAGGGTGTTTAAAGTACACAACTGATCGGAATGAAAACGTGTTTTGACATGTTTTGTATACTTTATCGATCACACAGCAGCTAATCTTAACAGAGACTGAAATGATTGTAAATTTGTGAAATATAAATAATTGTAATGTTAAAAAACATACGAAATCAATTGTCCTTGATCACTGCATTATCTCCATTTACCCGGAAAATCAATTGTCATACATTTTGACAAATTTAAAGAGAATACAACTTTTTATCACATGATAAGACACTTTAAAATGTCAGTGTTCTTACTGAATATCTTCCAAAAGTGTAGAATACCAATTTGACGTCCATGAGGACACAAGTACCTCAGGTATTCCATTCGAATACCATTTGGACGTCCATGAGGATACAAGTATCTCAGGTATTATATTAGAATACCATTTGGACCTCCATGAGGGTACAAGTACCTCAGGTATTCCATAATAGTAGAATACCATTTGGACCTCCATAAGGATACAAGTACCTCAAGTATTCTATAAGTGTAGAATACCATTTCGACGTCCGTGAGGGTACAAATATCTCATGTATTCCATTACTCAAGTATTCTATAAGTGTAGAATACCATTTGGACCTCCATGAGGGTACAAGTACCTCATGTATTCCATAAGTGTTGAATACCATTTGGACCTACATGAGGCTATACGTACCTCAGGAATTTCATAAGTGTGGAATACCATTAGGACATCCATGAGTGAACAAGTATCTCAGGTATTCCATCAGTGTAGAAAACCATTTGGACGTCCATGAGGGTACAACTACGTCAGGTATTCTATAAGTGTAGAATACCATTTGGACCTACATGAGGATACAAGTACCTCAGGTATTAAATTAGAATACCATTTGGACGTCCATGAGTGTACAAGTATCTCATGTATTCCATTAGAATACCATTTGGACGTCCACGAGGGCACAACTACCTCATTTGTTCCATTATTGTGTAGAATACCATTTGGACGTCCATAAGGTTACAAGTACCTCAGGTATTCCATAAGTGTGGAATGCCATTTGGACCTCCATGCGGGTACAAATACTTCAGGTAGTCAAAAAGTGTAGAATACCATTTGGATCTCCATGAGGGTACAAGTACCTCATGTATTCTATAAGTGTAAAATGCAGTTTGGACCTACATGAGGATACAAGTACCTCATGAATTCCGTAAGTGTGGAATACCATTTGGACGTCCATGAGGGTACAAGTATCGCAGGTATTCCATCAGTGTAGAAAACCATTTGGACGTCCATAAGTGTACAAGTATTTCAGGTATTCCATAAGTGTGGAATATCATTTGGACGTCCATGAGTGTACAAGTATTTCAGGTATTCCATCAGTGTAGAAAACCATTTAGACGTCCATGAGGGTACAAGTACCTCAGGTAGTCTAAAAGTGTAGAATACCATTTGGGCGTCCATGAGGGTACAAGTATTTCAGGTATTCCATAAGTGTAGAATACCATTTGGACGTCAATGAGGGTACAAGTACCTCACGTAATCCATAAGTTCTATTACAAGACCATTATATACGCTGGCATATTGACAAACGAATCAATATCTTCTGCAAGAAACTGCATTTCATTCTTTAATAAACGAAAGAACTATTGACGTGTGTTCGACAGGTAATCTGGCTTGTGTACTGACGCGTGTTCGACAGATCAATCTGGCTTGTAAATTAAGAAGAAATAGGAGGTGAATACTTTCACCAAGTTTCATAAAGCTGCTATGCCCAAAAGATAAGATAACCGGACACATAATAGATTAGATACGTCGACAACGTTTCCCCCATAGCTAACGCATGAAGCTGTATTCTTCCTCGTTGGGGTTAGTTACCGATGTGTCATCATCTCGTGCTTACCCTTATTTATTTAAGGTGATACAACATAACAAACAAAAGAACCTGTGTATATTTCAATTCACGACACCAGGTTTTAACTCCATAAGCGGAGTACACGGTCTTTACATTCGAGCATGTGCTGTCCCGTATATGTAATATTTTTGTAGTGATATGTTTTCTACAAATGCGTTTAATTATACCAGTTATATAATATCTACCCCAGCCTGAATTTCACGAATAGAACTTAAGACTAGAATGAAAATTTAAATCTAGAATCCAGCGATCTGATTGGTTGGAATATAAGTAAAAGTTAACACTGACCAATCAAATGCCTTAAGCATAGACTTAACTTAGGACTTGTGTTTGTGAAATTGGGTCCATGCTCGGATTTAACTTAGGACTTCTCTTTGTGAAACTGGGCAAGATTCGGATTTAACTTGGAACTTCTGTTTGTGAAATTGGGTTCAGGCTCGGATTTAACTTAAGACCTCTGTGAAATTGGGCCAAGGCTCCGATTTAGCTTAGGACTTCTTTTGTGAAATTGGGCAAGGCTCGGATATAACTTAGGACTTCTGTTTGCGAAATTCGGGCCAGGCTCGGATTTAACTTAGGTCTTCTGTTTCTGAAATTGGATCTAGACTCGGATTTAACTTCGTATTTCTGTTGGTGAAATTGGGTTTAGGCTCGGATTTCGTCTGGACTTAAACGTAAGACTTGATTCCAATAATCTTATTGGCGGACATTTCAGTCTGACTTAAAAAATTGACAGTTAAATGTGTTAAGTTTAAACTTAATTTTAAGAATTGTGTTGGTGAAATTGAGCCTTGTTCATGTTGGATTCCATGTAAATAAACCTTTTATTCAATGGTTTCTTTATAGGTGGAAAGTATAGACATGCCGTAAGTGTCTTAAAACATTCATGATTTGTGGCTTACATATAATTTGCTGTGTCATATGTGCATTGGTTTATTCCAGTTAGCCTTTGTTCTACCACAGACATGAGTAACTCAGTGATTAAGGGCTCTAATTAAAAATCGCCACATGCCTAAATATCCTATGAGTTAACTCTCAATATTTTCTGAAGATGTTTGTTTTTAAAGTGCATCTCGTTCTAAATATTAGAATATCAACGCAACCTATAAAAGTACAATGCTTGCAAAATATGTATATTTACTAAAATACATTTTTTACTTATAGGAAAGAAAATACGAAACTTGATTCATAGTAATGGCATATAGCTTTGTCTCTTATATAATATTTTGCTTACTCATTTAGAAGATTGAGTTATCTCTCATCATTTGCTGCACAACGCCCAACTTCAGAATTTGAATTTCTGAGCCAGCCATATTATACAATTAAGATGGCTCAGTGATTAAACTGGAACACAGAAACATCAAAAAGTCATGGATGATGATCAGTTATTATTGAATGCATAAAAAGAGTGAGTTTTCGTACCTGTGGAATGAACTTCTGTCCATGATAAACTGAAGCCACGGGCACCAAGAGCTTTACTTGACGCCAAAAATCTTAAGAAAACAAGGATAGGACTGAGTTTCTCTGTATAACTTTTTGCATATAAAGATATCCTTAAAATCACAAAGCGATCGCAATTTTAACTCAGTAGAACAATTATTTAGCTTTAATTTAGTTGACTTATTTTCAATGTACTTAGTGAATTTTCAAAATTAAATGCGAGATATCATAGATATGGATATGCCCTAATGACAATACAGCGAATATCTCTCTTGGTAACATTCATGTAATGCTCCAAGAAAACCTGCTTACAGCTATATGTACAGAGCAGTCCTCTTCAAAGGGGTATCTTAAAGCCAAATCTCATACCAATCTTGAAATGTGTGATGGTTACCTATCGTAAGTACTCGCTTATAAGTCGAGTCCAGTTGCAAACAACATAGACCCTGCTCTGCCGTCGCATAATGCGCCGGCAGATCAGGGTCTATGTTGTTTGTTCTACTGATTACTCCTAGCAAACTGAATAGACCCAGATCAGATGGCACAGATGTGTGTCTGTGGAGTTTGCAGTTGACTTCAACTTATAAGCGAATACATACAATACTCTACAAATGTGATGAGTGTTCTTGTAGGCTATAGTTAATTCTTGTACATGTTGCGTTCTCAATGATGTTATATTAGGACAAGCCATGTCATAAACTGGCAAAGGGAGACATCCTTATCAACAACAATCGCAACATCATAGAAGAAATATTCATAATGATAAAACGGAAGACTTAGGGAACACTTTTTCAGCATAATTTAATTACCTGGATGACATACAATTACTATTCTGGAATATGTAGAATATTATCCGAAGCAAAATATATCCCATGATGAAGAAAAAAAAAACACAACAAGAAAAAAAAAAAAAACAAAGAAAAAAAAAAAAAACTTGGTCAGCATGAAAATGGTTGTAACTCTAGAATGTTGAATTTTCGTTGCTTTTTTCTATTTAATAGGAACTATTGCAAGAAAAGACTTTCATTACTTTAAACCCTCATTAACGTGGATGTATACACTTTATTTATCGACTCTACCTGTAAAATTAATCACAATTCGTCAAAGTAATGACGTAAAACGTATTTTCATTTAATACCGTGTACGTACAGTATTATTCTTTCATGAAAAAGGTAATTCTGAAAGGTACTAATATAAAAGCGCTAAATTGAGAACAAAAGAAATGTAAATACTTATTAAACTTTCATCGGAAAACATAATTAAGAAACACTGGCAACCTAATTAAATCAAATAATAAAAAGACAACATTTTAAGATGACCTGTCACGGCATCTGATCAGAGCATCTAATTACAATGCTTATTACAATTGCAGAAGGAATATATATCATGCTAAGTGAGATTTCAATATCTCATACCGTAGTTATATTATGGGATATAATAATGACTAAAGTCTACAATGAAACGGATGGTTGTATTTAAAAAAGAAAATGTCTCGCTCGTCTGAATTAATACATCAACAACATTTTACCATATCTCAATGCTAATAAAATACGGAATGTGAAGTTTTTATGGAGTTTTATTCCGTACCTGATTTTCATTATATTTTCTGTGGAAAGGTATGCAGTATGATAAAGTTCCCCACACAATTCGTCTGGCGCAAGCAATGATTTTTCAAGATCGTCGTATATCCGCAGCACCGCATTCTGACAACCTGTCCCTTGGAAAGTTTTCTCTAGAAATAAAGAAAGTGTATGATTGAAGAAACAAAGACCACACGACTGAACTTTGAAGAGTATTTCTTCTAGTTACATATACATAGCTATTATTTTACTTACTTTTTCACGACAAATGATGAAAGGTTTTAATGAGCGACTGGAGAGAAAAGTGAGCATAATGATTTCGTCTTGATACATTCACCACTATATACATATAAAAAAATTGTTGTTTTATTTTTGAGATTTTTGGGACTTGGCCATCAATTACTAAAATTCAGACTAGCTCTCAGAAATGAAACAAAAATATTTCAAAAATTAAACACGCGGACTAGTCAAAGTACAAAATTCAAGAAAATGTAAATACTATACATTTTTTTACATAAAGAGTGATGCATTGTACAGACTAGCGTGTATTTTCTCTCTACTGTTTAATAGGCGTCATTTTCTTTTTCTTCTTAATACCCTCTAATGCACAGCACACGAATATGCAGCTTGGTAAGATTAGGGCTTTGAAATAAACATATTTTTGTAAATTAATTTATTTTCATGAGTATACATTTTCGTGGTTTTGTGAAAAATGACGTCTTCGTTGAAACTTAGATTCGTGGATTTGCACTCAGATTCGTGTCACTCAGTTTCGTGGATTTGCACTCAGATTCGTGGATTTGCAAATCGGTCCTATTGTTTCTAAAGAAGTATCATCAATTGTTGGGTCTTTAAATTCGTGGTTTGTAGCAAGCACGAATTCCACGAAAATGTATATCCCGTGAAAGTAGTATCGACTTATTATGCCATGGATTCTAGAAGTCTCAACCTTTGATCATCGACAACAAGTGAAATAAGGAGCTTGTTGGGCTTTATGCAAGAATTCACATATGCAGTGAATGTTAAATGTTGACAATACTAGGAATGTTGTGTGTGAGTGTATCTATCTATCTATCTATCTATCTATCTATCTATCTGTATGTAATTAAAATATATATATATATATATATATATATATATATATATATATATATATATATATATATATATATATATATATATATGTTGCGATAATCAGTACAAATTCTCACATGTAATACATCAACCTATTATCCAGATGTTGGTACATTAAAGAAAGTATTGATAAAATAATATTGAATATGCATTTTTATATTATTTGCCGGCGTAAAACTGTACATTGAAAGACTAAACATTGTCTAAAAGATGTATCGATCTTAAATAGTGGACAAAATCCACCCTTACACACGGGATCTGATGCTTTGTGTTTAGTGTATGAGAAACCTTAGCCGAGTTTAATAACTTCCATTTTTTTTCTAAGTCATTGTGGAAAAACAGTGAAAGTTGCAACCAGTATAATCAGTTCATAAGAAATAAACAAAAAAGTTTGGTTCTTACCCATTGTTACTCAGCTAGTGATATTTCACATTTTAAATTTCAAATATATGATGAGGAGATTGAAATGTGATCGTGCTATTAAACATATCATAAAATCTTCACTTACTTGGATCTTTAGGAATCATGTCTCCCTCTAGTTTAAAGACATCGACTTGAATCAAAATTTTGTTTTCTCGTTTACTAGCTTCTATTTCCCACTCACAGTAGGTGTAATGTCTATATTTATTGGGATACTGGGGACTTTTGATTACACCGCCAGCGCCAGTACTCCGGAGTTGTTGACCACATCCTGAAAAAAAATGAAAAAACAAATAGAAGTATGTCGTTCTAAGTGAATCTTACTCCAGCATCAGTTTTGGAAAATGCCTGCTACTATGTAGATTTGGACCTTGGGTTAATGAATACATTTATTTACATTGTTTCATAAATCTATAAAAGAGCTTGAATATCACTTTTCCAAGGTAGGAAACAGTAGGAGAAATAATGTAACCTACGCTCATTCCTATTGAAAATAACACAACCTACTCGCCCAGTCTGTCCTGTTACCGTACGATCTGTGTGAAAATACCACACCTACTCGCCCAGTCTGTCCTGTTACCGTATGATCTGTGTGAAAAGCGCACCAAACTACGAACACTGCAAATACTAATATACCGTTGCACAAAGCTCCAGCATTTCTAGGTCTGTGTTGTTAACTGTTATATAAATAGATCTTGTTGCTATAAGTGTTAAAAATTATAAGGGTGGAAGGACTGGTAAAACGCTATCCAATTTACTTGATCCTCTCCATTATATAAATCGCCACAATGGTCAAAAGCCATACATACGATCTTATAATTTTGATATAAACATTAAGAGAACAGAGAGAGAGAGAGAGAGAGAGAGAGAGAGAGAGAGAGAGAGAGAGAGAGAGAGAGAGGATTGGCTGGTTGGTTGGGGGTGACGATAGTGTGGTCAATCAATCTAAATTGTTGTTTGTGAAGAGACAATATCCATACAAACGATACAAAATATCAGTTGTTGGTGAAGAGAAAATATACATACAAATAATACAAACAATCAGTTGCTACTGAAGAGAATGATGAAAATAGCGATTACACATTAAGCCAAAAGGGCAATAATGATCATATAAAATAACTTATGTTTGAGTGCACTTTTTAATTTTTTTTATAAAGAATTTATGTGGATCTTTCTGAAT
Organism: Margaritifera margaritifera; assembly: GCA_029931535.1. Classification (NCBI taxonomy): domain Eukaryota; kingdom Metazoa; phylum Mollusca; class Bivalvia; order Unionida; family Margaritiferidae; genus Margaritifera; species Margaritifera margaritifera. The sequence goes on from JAQPZY010001484.1 coordinate 1,436,990, forward strand.
AGATATGTTCAGTAATATAATAAGATTCGTTCCAAACAAAAGAGTTGATATGTCGAAATCAGTGTTGAGGAAAGAGAGTTTTTAATATAATACATATCTTTGCTCGTTATGCTGTTTGGCTGAAATAGTAAGTGAAACATAAATCAGACCCTGATGTACCGGTACATTATGTGACTGCTGATCTGTGTCTACTATATTTAAAGACAGGATAGAGTCATACAGACCCTGATGTACCGCTACATTATGTGACTGAAGAAAGGTGTCTACTATATTTAAAGACAGGATAGAGTCATACAGACCCTGATGTACCGCTACATTATGTGACTGAAGAAAGGTGTCTACTCTCTTCACATACAGGATGGACTCATAATTTGGTAAATACGGTAGCTACATTTTACACTTATCACAGAAACACCATTTTGTGACGACATTGCTTGTTCGACAAATGAGTTAATATCGATGTTATGTTTACATAACGCATATTTATAAATACTGAAACTTTGGAGTTAATTACAGTTTTATTTTTTTCCAAAATGGAGTTTTTTAGGGGGTAAAACTAATTTTAGTTATGTAATACATACATGCTACTACTGCATTGTTTTCCTTTTCCGTGACTCTAGTCCCCAGTCCAAGCTAATTATTCCCTCCCCCAATTACTCTTGGAGGGCCAGAATTGAAAAGAGCGTGATCCCAGTCTGACTCCTTAATCACAGCCAATATACGGAATACCATCCTCTTTTGACCTGGACCTAGAGTACAAGACATCAGAACAGAGTGGTAGGAGGGAATATTTGCAATAGTGGCCGGTAAGTATTACATAATTAAAATTAATTGTACCTCCTAAAAAAACTATGTTTTAATGGCACTAATACAATACCTGCTACTACTGCATCGATGAATTTACCAGTTAGGAGGGAGGCTGATGGCCTCAACAAATCTAGTATAGAAAACTATTGTACGTACCATTACAGTAGGAGTGTTCACTACTGTAAGCTGGTAGAAGGCTGGGCCACATGTTCTGCCTTCTCTATAGAGCCCAACGGAAAAATACCTTCGCTCTGATGCGCCAAAGATCGAAGGTAAAAGGAGGAGAAGGTAGTGTGAGACCGCCAGAAGATGGCTCTCATAACATTATGCAAACATGATTGACTGAAATAGGTCCAAGATATAGCAAGAGCCCTAACTTCGTGGATTTTAATTCTCAGAAAAAAGGTCTCTCTCGGTGAGAGACTGATAAGCTCTCTTGATAGTGAGGACAATGTACCTGGAAATAGTGGCCGCCGAAATATCAGAGGAACCTTTAAGAGTTAGGAAGAAACGCTTCATGACTAGTCCTTCTCCATTTAGAAGAAGCCAAATAAAACATTAAGGCCTAACTGGGCAAAGGAGCCTATCTTGATCATCTCCATGTTGGCAGAGAAGAAAAACCGAATCATAAACAGTAAACAACCGCTTTCCACTGAAAAGGCATGAAGCTCGCTCCTTCTCCTTCTCCTCGCTAACGCTAAGGGTATCAGGAAAACAGTCTTAAGGGTAAGGTTCTCGAAGGAATCTTTACTCAAAGGTTCATAAGGGAGTTTTGACAACGCCCATAGAACACACGAAAGATTCCATCTTGGCATTAGTGAGCGAGATATCGGTCTATGAAGCTCAAAATACATGATAAGATCAGACAGATGAGGGTCCGACCCAATGTTGGAATCCATAGAGAACTTGAGTGCGTCAAAAAGGGCTGCCCTATATGGTGGACACCGAACATTTTCTTTCCTCAAAAACGGAAGAGAAGAAAATCTGCAACTGCGCTCAAAGGGGGACAGCTATAATCAACGCGTTTCCTACTGCACCAATAACAGAAGATTCTCCACTTTGCATCCTAACCCTGGAAGTGGATTGCCTTGTAGCCTGGACGATGCAGCTGGCAATATTGCTCAAAAACTGGTCCTGGCGGATTGATCGCTTGATATGAGCCAAACGTGAGGGCGGATAATCTTTGGGCTGTTGTGAAAGTAGACCCCTGTGCTGCAGTAACAGGTCCCTCCTCTTTAGTAATCTCCTGGGCTCGACTACCAACAGGTCGGGTAGGTCATTGAACCACGATCGTTGGGGCCACAGAGGGATACCTGGATCATCCGAAAAGTGGAGAACCCCCAGAGTTGGAAAAGTGACTTTGCTACCGACTGGTTCAGAGACCATTCCGTGAGGACCGCAAGGCCACCTCTGGACAGACTGTCCGCCAGGATAGTCCCCTTGCCTGGAAAATGGCGGACTCGGAGAGTGATTTCCTTCGATGGGCAGTTCCAGACTTCCACACAAAGAGAAAGAGCATGCGTACCTCCCTGACGCCTGAGGCACGCTACTACTGGCGTGTTGTCTGAGGTGACCATAACGCAATGACGCCTTATGAGGTTGACACACCCTATCACACTGCCCGCATTTCCAACTTGTTTTTATGAAAAGTCGCTTCTTGCAGGGACCAAACACCCTAAAGAAATACACACTCCCTGCTGTAGGTGAGCACCCCACACTGAATCTGATTAGGACGCCGGTCAGAAACCGGTTCCGCTTTAGATCCGAACGCATGTTTTGGTGAAAATCGGATCCCATCGGAATCCGAGCTGATAGAGGATTCTTGTGCGGTCTCCAATTTGCTAGAAGCAGGAACTGGAGAAGGCGCCAGTAAAATCTCGTTAGGAAAACCAAGTCCGCAGCTGAGGTCAGAGTCCCCAGGAGATAGAAAGGCAAAGGCGAACCGACAATGATGTCTTGGTCAGAAGACCCGTTATGTAGGACATGATTTCGTCTATCCTGTCCGGAGGAATACCAACCCTCCTTATGTTGGTGAGGAAATTTATCCCAACATGTACGAAATCCCGAGAAGGGATGAGATCCGACTTCTCCAGGTTTGGGATAAGACTGAGACGGGTCACGGTCGACCAACAGAGAAACAGGTCCTTCAGAAGAGAATTTCTGAGGACGTTGTGCATCAACCAGTCGTCTAAGTACTGCAGGATGGGAATCCCTAACGACCTAAAGTAAGCTGCAACTACCCACATCACCTGGATAAAGGCTATGAGGGCGGAGGCAAGGCTGAACGGAAAGGCTCGAAATTGAATACCTCCGGGCTCCAGGCAAAACCTGAGATATTTCCTGTGTGGAAGGAAGATGGAGATGTGAAGGTTTAGCATCCAGAAGATCAATGGAAACCACCCAGTTGCAGAGCTTTATGGCGTTATTGACTGAGGCGGCAGTCTCCATCTTTACGCGTTCTTCATGAAGAATATGTTTAAAGTAAAGAGGTAGATTATGAACTGAAACTTTGCGCCTTTTTCCGAAAGATCCGAGAATAAAAAGACGGAGTCTGGTCGTTTTCCACCCTCTCGACTGCACCACTCCGCAAAAGGGTGTATACCTCTTCCCTTAATTGTCTCAGTTTGGACTGGTGAAAGAAGATGGGGGTCCATGACAGGGGAGGATGTTTTCTGAAACGAAGCCGATAGCCATTCTTTAAGGTGGAATGAACCCACACATAATCCTTGATACCCGATCAAACTCCTGAAGAAAGGGCTAGACGACTTCCTACCGGGACATTGGGAAGAGGAAGACACTGAAGAAGAGGGCGCAAGGGGTAGGAGTCCGAGAACTTTCTCCTTTGGCCTCTCTGACCGCTTTGTCCAACGGATGACGGGCGAGAGGGAGCTTAGAGCTGAGGCTGCTTGTGGAACTGTGAGGCTGTGCCTGATTAAAGAACGTGGGCGAAGGTCCTATACGGAGGCCAGGGTGGGCGCACTTCTTGGCCTGTCTGGAAAGATCCAGAGCTGCTGCCTCTAACATGTGCTGTTGATCTCTCAAATCCGCGAAGATGATGAGACTTCCGAAGAGCGTCTCCGCCATTAAGAGGCGCAAACCTTGAAAGGTTCTTATTTTGGTTCATCAAGACCTTCGACGTCTCCAAATCTGAATTCGTTCTGAGATGAAGAAGCTCCACAGAGAGTGCCATCAACATAGAAAGCCCATGACGCCACGTTTTCGCTGCAGCCTCCAGAAAGCGCTGAAGCGCTGATGGAAACAATGAATGAAAGAGGACACCAAAAAGAGATTGTCATGCGTAGAGATCGTCACGAGAGTACGGGTCTTAAGCTATAAATCGTCTGGGGTTTTAACCGTAAGGCGAGCCCAAGTTCCAGCCGATATACCCACTAATGACACCACAGAGTCGGGGGGGGGGGGGGAGAAGGGGCGGCATAAGGGGTCAGGTTTGCGAGGGGGGTGATTGTCTTGGAGTGAGTGGCACCCACACCTTTTTGTTGATCCTGGGCATCCAAGGGCCATAGTGGGATGGGTAAGGAAGACTTACTTCCCGGAAAGGGGGTCCCCAGAACCCGTAGGCATTAATAGGTAACATCGGGAGTGGAATTCCGATCCGATGCCCCTCCCTAGTTGGGCGAGTAAACCCGACCCTCTATCCACATCGGGATTAAAGGATAACAAAGGAACGGGGGAGGGGGTATAGACCCGATCCCTGTCCCCAGACCGATAATTGACACCCGGTGACCGGTGTTCAAAGCCCAGTGACAAATGGATAACCGATGACCGGTGCCCGGTGACTCGCGCCCGGCGCTCAGTGACCAGTCACCGGTCAAAGACCGGTCTGGCTACGACTATCTGACAGAGCAGCCCACATCAGATTTATCCGAACGAAATTGCTGCTCTTCATTCTCAGGAAGGCGCGATGCTAACCTTGAGAGGGAGCTGCTCGTCCCTAGCCGAGAGGCGCGACTCGCTCTCAGGTGTTTTTGCTTCCGTGAGAGGGGTCAACCATAGATCACTCACTTGCACTGATGGATCATAACGAGTATCCGGAATCCTTGACCCTTAGGTGATATCCGAGCCACGGAGGTCGCAGAAAGTTCTTGCCCCGCAAGGACAGTAGTCTTTACCAGCAAAGAAAGAGATTTATACACCTCCTGGGAAGTGCGGTGACTTTTCCCACACATGGTTATACCAAAGACAACAAATTGGACAGCCGTCAGTGTTTGCACGTTATGTGCACGCTAAGCAGGTGGGGTGAGTTCCCACTGGATCTTCCTGTGCCTACACTTGCACACACCTTGCGACATTAGAAGTTCTGAAAGATTCACACAAAACAGAACAATACGGAAACCAAAAAAGGGTAGACAATACTAACCCTTTTTTTTCCAGTTCTGGTTCTCCAATGCTAATTGGAGGAAGAAATAATTAGCTTGGACTGGGGACTCGAGTCCCATAAAAGGAAAGTAATGCAATAGTAGCAGGTATTGTATTATTGTTATTAAATCAGATGTTCTCCTTAATTTTGCAAAAGACACAGAGGATTACTAGTATTAAAAGCAATTGACATGGAAAAATGGCTTGGCTAACATATTTTTATTTCAACGTCAAAACCAAAATTTATTTGAAATCATTATTACTACGGTGAACATATGAATTTGACATGTATCAATTTATTCTATTCATGTTTCTGAAAGATCAATAAAGGTAAAATATTGTGATAAAATGCGTAATGGATGAAATAATTTACATATCGCCAACACATACATTCATTGCTCAACTCCCCGCATAAGCATTCTTTAAATGCTATTATTCCCATCGAATGAACAAAGGTAATGAGAGAGAGAGAGAGAGAAAGAGATGATCATTACCTGGAGTCAGTTTATCTTTAGAACTTTCAGGTATGTATTCATATCTTGCTTTAAATCCCAAATTTTGACTATCTCCATACGATCGGAAGATGACCTTCATTCCTTTCTTTGTCAGAATCGGTCCAGGAAACGCTATACCACAGTATGTTTTAATGGAATAATAATCTCCTTGTTTGTCTCCCTCATCATAGATTTCTAAAGAGTCTGTCTTTAGGCACCTATAACAGAAGCAGTCTTTTCAGTTATAACAATAATTATAGTTTTAACAACAAAAACAACAACGTCAACAATACTACTACTATTACTACTACTACTACTAATAATAATAATAATGGACTTTCCATTATTATTATTATTATTAGTAGTAGTATGTTCCACAGCCTCTTGATGGTAATTGTGGCTGGTCTTTTCTCTTGAGATCTGTCAAGTGGCCTTTGATCTCAAGGACTATCCGCAATATTCTTCTTGTTCCTAGATTATTATTATTATTATTATTAGTAGTAGTAGTAGTAGTGGCATGAATATTATTATTATTATTACTATTATTATTATTAGTAGTTGTAGTAGCATTGTCACCGCGTACAATGCTGTCAATAAATTCATAAAGTTTGCTTTTTTTAAGATTGCACCCTAGTGCACAATCATAATAATTTAATCTGAAACTTTTTTACAAATGTAATCGCTGTAGATTTCTATGACTCTGTTGGCTCATGTCTTTCTAACTATTCAACTATTTATCTATCTATCCAAGTAGAATATATATTAATTAAGACTATAAGACTAATGGGAATATTTTTACTTACATAGGATCAATTCTGTGAGATTCGCTCCACAAAGAAAACGTATCAAATGAGATGAGAAGTCTCTCACGATGATCTGGACGGAATATATATACACATTGGCTGTTCTGTGGGTAATTATTTGGGTAGCGGGGTGAATTGAATGTTCCACTCTTCCGTTCCTTACTATCAAATAGAAATTGACATTGTCCTACCGATATGGACGTTGCGCCAGGTCCGATACCAAAATCTGCAGAATACAAAATAAGTTATACATGTAGTATGTACGTGCTTAAAACAATACCCCCAAACATTATTTTACATAGAAAGACGTCTCGTGGCATTTATAGAAAGCTCATTTTTCTTGCATTCACGAACCGATAGAATTAGGGTTGGCTTATGTTGTAAGCATTTTCTCCAATTATATTATTCCCATTTGATATTGTTCTGTCTGAATTCTACACAGATTTATACGGCGATAGATAGTATTTTTTTATGATCCCGCAATGTCGACACCAACAGCAACATATTCAATGTATTACTTTATTATTCCGTGATGTCTACACCAACAGCAACATATTCGAGGCTTTAGATTATGATCCCGCGATGTCTACACCAACAGCAACATATTCAATGTATTACATTATGATCCCGCGATGTCTACATCAACAGCAACATATTCAATATGTTTTTTATGATCCCGGGATGTCTACACCAACAACAACATATTCAATGTATTACATTATGATCTCGAGACGTCTACATCAAAAGCAACATATTCAATGTATTACATTATGATCCCGCGATGTCTACACCAACAGCAACATATTCAATGTGTTTGTGTTATTATCCCGCGATGTCTACACCAACAACAACATATTCAATGCGTTTGTGTCATGATCCCGCGATGTCGACACCAACAGCAACATATTCAATGTTTTACATTATGATCCCGCGATATCTACACCAACAGCAACATATTCAATGTGTTTGTGTCACGATCCAGCGTTGTCGACACCAACAGCAGCATATTCAATGTGTCTTTGTTATGATCCCGTGATGTCCACACCAACATCAACATGATCCCGCGATGTCTACACCAACAGCAACATATTCAATGTGTTTGTTACGATCCCACTATGTCTACATCAACAGCAACATATTCAGTGTGTTTTTGTTATAATCCCGCGATGTCGACACAAGCAACAACATATGCAATGTGTTTTTGTTATGATCCCGCGATGTCGACACCAACAGCAACATATTCAATGTATTACATTATGATCCCGCGATGTCTACACCAACAGCAACATATTCAATGTGTTTTTGTTATGATCCCGCGATGTCGACACAAACAACAACATATGCAATGTGTTTTTGTTATGATCCCGCGATGTCTACACCAACAGCAACATATTCAATGTGTTTTTGTTATAATCCCGCGATGTCGACACAAACAACAACATATGCAATGTGTTTTTGTTATGATCCCGCGATGTCGACACCAACAGCAACATATTCAATGTATTACATTATGATCCCCGCGATGTCTACACCAACAGCAAGATATTAAATGTGTTTTTTTATGATCCCGCGATGTCGATACCAACAGCAACATATTCAAAGTATTACATAATGATCTGGCGAAGTCTACATTCAGCAACAAATTCAATGTGTTACATTATTATCCCGCGATGTCAAAAACCAAAAGCAACAAATTCAATATATTACATTATGATCCCACTATGTAGACACCAACAGCAACATATTCAATGTATTAAATTACTTATAATATTTGATACACCATATTTCATGTAACAAAAGAGAAAACAAGAATTTGCTGAGAAAAGACAAAGATACATTATATACAGATACTGTTAGATCATTCTTCATCTCAGATTTTTCCTTTCCTTTTCTAATTCAACGTTTAGATTCTGACCTCATCTATGCAGTGCTTTTGTTGACACAATTTTTGTGATTCATTCCATTTGCTGTTGGCAACGATTTCCTTTTTGCCAAATATTAAGAAATACATTTTTTTTAATAATTAAAACTTCACAGAGTTCACATCAGTTGTACAATATTTTTTAACAGCTTAGATTCTGTACTCTTTGATGGTCAAATTTCTAGAGAGGATATAGGAAAAGAGAAAATCACCGACCTTCAATTTGTATTGTATCCGCTGAAAGCAGGGATGGAGAAGCAATCAAAGTACCACCACAATACTGATGCCGTTACATCGTCAAATAGTCAGGTAATTGTGACGTAACGAATTGGAACAGGTTGGTTCAACAATCATTAATACGGCAAATAGCTAAATCCTTTGAACTTAAATCATTATTACGCCAAATGGCCTAATCATTTGAACTTAAATCAATAATACGGCAAATGGCTTAATCCTTTGAACTTAAATCATTATTACGCCAAATGGCCTAATCATGTGAACTTAAATCGATAATACGGCAAATGGCTTAATCCTCTGAACTTAAACCATTAATGCGCCAAATGGCTTAATGCTTTGAGCTTAAATCATTATTAAGGTAAATGGCTTAATTCTTTTAACTTAATTACATGATATACAAACAAGTGTAAAATGAAAGCTTTTTTTACAAGAGAAATACAACTACAATTCACTAACGCAATTAATTCGTTTGTTTTTCATACAATATTTTAACATAAAAAAGAGTATTAAATTGACAATCCTCTCAAGTTTAATTATTAGCAACGAATCCATGTGAATTATTTTATATGAGTGTAGGGAAAAGACCTTTATTTGGCGGGGAAACTGTATAACACTCGCTGAATTTCGATGGAGTAGTTGTAGTTGTGGAATCCTGAAGATCAGGATTTCTCATACACAGGACAGATTCAGGCAAATGTTCATACTATCAAGAATATAGATGATTCTTTCTGTAGCATAACTTTGAGGAAAATGCTACATTTAAAAAAAAATTAAATGTTTCCATAGCGACGGCTGTATTTACGGCAGCTTTCCTTTATTTCAGTAGTGCGCGGCGCGCACTTTAAAAAGATGACACCTTCGTTAGCAACGAATTCAACCTGTATATGATGATAACTAATGTGAATCAAAACCAAATGTAGGTGTGCTTGTGTGTGAATTTGTTAATGCTAAAATGTAAATAGTAGGAAAAAAGAAACAAAAATAGGAAATTAAAGTTTGCCATAGGTCTTTATATTTTAACAGCCTGTCGTTTGCTGATGACTTGAGATTATGTTTTTACTTGTTTGGAGCGGGGACTTTCCATCTAAAGAATGTACTACGCATTGAAAAAGATTAGCAATAAATCCAAACCTGGCAGGAAGGAATAAGAGGCGACGAAACCCTTTCCCCTGGATGCCCCATGCGTGTCAAAGGTCAAGATCATCCGGGGATCGATGCTCGTAAGGTCAGGGGGCCATAGTCTTCCGCAGAATTTCTCGTCCTCGTGGAAGGGGTCACGGTGTCCCCGAAGGTTGACAGACAGGTACCCGGCTGAACAACTCGAGAAAAAAATGAATGACGTTCAACTACTTGCTCGGGTCCAAATGAAATAAATAAACGAAGAAGTTTTGTTTCATGCGAGTTTCACAAGAAAATTACAAGCAAATCCACGGTTTCCAATTAAATATACTTTTGTGTAAATCAATAATAACATATATTTTGTTAATAAATTTCCCATGTATATACTTAAATTCTAGGACATTCCCATTAAACGTAACGCATTTATGTTATAAATATACAATTTGATATTGTGTATCACTGTTATCATTATCTACTTATGTTTTGTATGAACCTCACGTTTCATTTCCAAATGAAACTAACAGCAATGGATCAATTAGATATGGATCTATGAAAATAATATTGTAGATATGGATCTATGAAAATAATATTTAATGAAGTCTGTTTACAAAATCCTGTTTAAGTCAAGGATGTTGTATTGAGAATGACACGGATCGACCTTTATTAGTCAGCTATCTCCTGAATATAATGCGCCACAGAACAAAAACGATCCATATCATTCGGATTAACTCTAATCATATAATTATGTAATTGTGAAATACCAAACACCGCTTTTATTTTCATAATTTTGTCAGTAATTGGTAAACTTATTACTATCGATATTCTGAATACTGTTGAGGTTTGCCTCCATCAATAATTTGTTTTCAACTTAAAGTCCCATTTTTACTTTAACATTGTACATTATCTTATTTAAGAAGAATTCAAATTATAATTAACAGAAATATTATGTATTTAAAAAAAATAATCGCCAGTATGTTCTCATTCATTTCACAATAATGTGAAGATTTTTATGTTAGAATCTCCAAATATATAGGAAACGATTTTAAAATAAATGAATGTAATATGTTTTGAACACATGATATTGTAATCATACATTGCTTTATGTTCTCATATCAGCCTTGTGATGTTGTACTCTCACAGACTCATTTCTTTACTTCTATACACATGTCATGAATACGCAAGCACAATGAACCACTGTTAGTGACTGGATCCACTGAGAATACACTAAGAAGGGAAGTACAGTACGAATGCAACACCTTCTGCCCTTATATATCGAATGCAACACCTTCTGTCCTTGTATGTCGAATGCAACACCTTCTGCCCTTGTATGCCGAATGCAACACCTTCTGCCCTTGTACGTCGAATGCAACCCCTTCTGCCCTTGTATGTAGAAGACAACACCTTCTGCCCTTGTATGTCGAATGCAAACATGATCATAATCAGTGTGTATTTCCACTTCTATGGTCATTGTACTCTGAGCCGCCCGGATAGCACTTGTGGAGTACGTATGTATCTGGTGTAACAGTCTGATGACCATCGTGCAAGGACTTTGATCATATGGTCTTCCAGCTGATTTCTAGATGCTAAAGTCGCAGCATCTATTCGGAACGAGCCAATTATAATGGGAAGTGTCAATTCCCAGCATACGGAGGATGAGTTGCATGTGAGTAAGAACAATTTCCCTTTATAACGTTTCACCTGTAGCAGTAATGAAGAGTGGGGCATATGATTGCAATTACAATCGTCTTCTCACTTGCATACAATCCTTCAATTCAATGTAAGGGCATATATTGCGACCTGTGGTGTGTAACTGAATAGACACGTCCTTTCAGAAAGTGTCTGTTTTAGAAGATTTTAAAGTGAAAAAAAAACAGTTTCTAGGTAAAAAAGCACATCTCCGACACAAAGATGAGTATTTGGATTGCTACGATCTCGAATAGTAAATTCTCCACATGGCAGAAAGCAGAAAAAGGTTACAATGTAGACGGTTAATAACAGCAAATGTGTGTGCGAGTCTAATGCCCGTTCTCACAGTCTTGCACAAATGCTTTTTAGGAGATTATATGTAATAGGCTGACTCCATCTTCTACATGAACCTTGGGGTTTTTATGGCCTGGAGGATTGTGGCGAGTTGAAGCCGATTATTTATGTTGTCGGTGAAAGGTGATTGTCTGCCAGCCTTCATATATTAAACCTAACGCCACAAAGGTACATCTTTATTGAATAACGCTTCAGCTTCAAGACCCAATTGCAATGCGCTAGAAAGTAAATTAAGGTGTCCTCTGTAATAGATGGCAAATGTGGCATCTTCGAGAAGAAGCCACACATCAGCATGAAATTCCTGAAAATATTTAATCCAGTGTTGTAGGCAGTATGAATGGAAGGACTTCAAGCCTGGTTCCATAAAATGTTTACTTCTTTGTCCAATTCCATAAATAAAATGTTTACTTCTTTGTCCAATTCCATAATAAAATGTTTACTTCTTTGTCCAATTCCATAAATAAAATGTTTACTTCTTTGTCCAATTCCATAAATAAAATGTTTACTTCTTTGTCCAATTCCATAAATAAAATGTTTATTTCTTTATCCAATTCCATCAGACTTTCGACGGTGGGGGAGCATTTGAAGGACTGTAGATCCGCCCCCAGAGACAACGTACGGAATATCTTAAACTTAAGACGAGATAAAGCGTCAGCTATATTATTGGTAATTCCAGCAATGTGTTTGGCAGAAAAATGAAAGTTACACGAAGCTGCACACCATGTCAGTCTGCACATTAATATCATTATGCTTACATTTTGATCTCCCCTTCAGAAATATATTTACTGTGGCCATATTGTCAATTAGGAATACTGTGCGTTTGCTTCTCCATTCTTCACCCCATAGGGAGATGACAGGTCAATAATAAGTCTTTTTTGTATACTTACCTTTTGCGACACCAATAGGGCTAACTCAGTAGTTTGGTATGATGGAGAGGGCAAAGGACCAAGCATGAAGTCTTTGTCATATTCCTTTTCCAATAACTGATCCACAATGGTCAACTGTTTTAAAGCAAATGACCAAGTTTTTGCATTCCTTTGTGGGTAAATGAGTTTGCTGTACCACAATGTCAAAAAATGTTTCAGACCTGATAAATAATAAACAAAGTTCTTGTCAGAATGATTAATGCGTTCAAGCTGCAATCTGGATATGTCAATAAGGATGGAATCATGTGGTAAGAAAGTTGGTCAAATTTGTTGAGTCTTCTCAGCTACTGTCCTTTGAGTTGTATGAACATTACGAGTACTTGTCCTGGAATTATTGTGGATTTGGTTCTTGGTACAAGTAGCTGCCCCATGTGTTTTGGACCAGCACTGTTTGCAACTATGTACCTAAAAGCAAGTAATTCTGGTGCAGCCTCGTGTATAATTGAAATTATTACATAGTTATTTTCCATGATGGTTCTACCAAGGACGGCCATACTGATCCATATCCTTTTGTCGTCTGTAGTAATCATAAAAAATGTCACCATATGCATTTGTCAATTTTTATTATATCAGCTTCATACATATCCAGTTCATTACGTTTGTTGGGGTACACGGCATAGATGATCCGTGTAAACTTTCCGAAAGCCTTTATAAACTCACTATGGCTGAAATGCTTATTTCATCGGGGATCATTCTTCCCAGCCTTATCATCTTGACTTGATAAATCTGTTTCAAACTGAGATACTGAAAGAGTGGCAGGAATGACGTGCTTACCATCGACAATTTGCTTCCGAAGGCTTTCCGATACGACGTCAATTACGGCTAATATTTCTGGCGAAACTCCAGGGGTCTGCATCAGCTATATTTACGGAGGTTACTTCTGTCGACACATCCTGGACTACTGGTGCTTATGAAGTATGTCCGGCGTTGCTGAAGAATAAATCCGGCGAGGTAGCTTGTTGTCGAGTCATGATGTGACTAATAGATTTATTCAGGTCGATAATTGAGCGTCGAATGGAGTGGACAGAGCTCATAATATTGCCAGTTGAAACCATGTTTAAGTTTGTGGCGGCCATATTGGAAGTAGTTTCGACTTCCGAGTACTGCGCTTGCACTGCTGCTATTGTGTCACTGTCTTCTGACGTAGTCAATCCCTCCGCCGTAACCTCATTTACAATTGTCGCACTAGCTCTTCGCCGATATCGGGTGGAATATGAAATGTTGAAGGAATTTCTCCTTCTTCACCCTGTTCTTGGTTCCAATTGAGTTGAAAGTTTAGTTCTTGTCTCGATCATTAGGTCTTGAATTTGCTGATGAGACATTATCTAAACATAATTATTGCAAGGAGTGCTTGGGGAGAGCAGTAGTCACTTTAATGCATATGGATTCCAATTTCAGCTTCAAGTGCGGAGTGGTCCAGTTAAATGGATTGTTCAATTCACATGGAAATGATATTTATTTTCGCGAGGGGCTCGACGAGATTGTTTACAAACAAAGACACGTCTTTATGGTCCAGTTATAATCCATAGAAATGCGTATGTGTCACGAAAGAAACAACACCAGAAAGCAATATATCTAAATGCGAAAATTCTTGTTCTTAAAGTAAGTAATAACCGAATACAGAGAAACTCTTAACGTGAAACATTAAGTGCCAGAACAAGTTTTCATAATTATGAAAAGCCTTGACATAAGAATTCTACATGTGTTGACAACATACCTCCTAAAATTCTCACATTATGCTCACCAGTTTTATGCTCAGAAATTAGCATACTCTTTAATACTTGTATTGACCATGGCAAATTTCCAGATCGTCTTAAAGAAGCACAGGTAACCACACTCTACAAAACACCTGATCTTATAGATAAGGGTAACTACAGATCATTCAGCATTTTACCTTGCACTACTATGTAATCAGCTCCAATTGCATTTTGATAATATTTTTCATAGCTTTCTATCTGCTTTTAGAAAAGGGTATCAATGTCAATCCACACTAATGAAACTGGTGGAGGACTGGAGTGGCACCCTTGACAATGGCTCCAGTGTGGGTGCACTACTAATGGACCTGTTTAATGCCTTTGACAGTCTTCTTCACAGCCTCGTCATTGAAAATATTAAAGCCTATAACACTGATTAGAACTTGATGAGATTAATTGAAAGACTACTTGAATAACCGGCAACAATGCATTAAACTGGAATCCACATATAGTAACTGAGATAAAGCCTCCAAAGTAGTACCACAAGGCTCAATACTGGGATCTCTCATATTTAATATCGTTATAAACGACATGTTGTGCTTCACTAAACAAACAACAGTGTATAATTACGCTGATGACAACACCATATATTACATTCATAAAGATATAAATAATTCAATATATGTTCTACAAAATGAGAGCAAGATACTGACTGACTGGTTTGCAGACCATGGTATGCAAGTAAACCCCCAGAAATTCCAAGCCATTGTTCCTGGCAAAAATGCGCAAAATGTATCCATTTTCACCATAGAAGACGACGAAATACCCTGTGTGGACTGTGTGACATTTCTTGGAGTAGATATTAACTCTTAAAATGTTTTTAGCAACCACATATCTAAGATCTGTCAAAAGGCAGCAAGACAATTAAACATCTTGCAACGTCTCAACCAATCTTTGTCCACTAATACTAAGCTATTGATCTAAAAAATGCTTTATTAGGTCAAACTTCAACTACTGACCTCTTATTTGGCATTTCGGTAGAAAACAACATTTTGTAAAAAAGGAAAAAATATAGTATATGGCAATAAAATTGGTGTTTGATGATAATAATAGTTCATATGACTCTCTGCTAAGAGAAAAAATATTCTTGCTCTGCACGTTAGTAGATTAAGATACATGACAACTGAAGTATATTAGACACGTTAATAGATTAAGATATATGGCAACTGAAGTATATTAAACACGTTAGTAGATTAAGATATATGGCAACTGAAGTATATTAGATGCTTCATAAAAAAGACCTAATTATTTGAGTAATCTGTCACATTAAAACTATAATCTTAGACACCAAAGTCTGGGAACAATACCAATGATAAAGACCACAAGGCTTTGTAAGCTCTGTTTTAAATTTGACGCCCGCAGAGTCTGTAACAGCCTGCCCAATTTACTGGGAACAATCCTTGATTTCCAAGAATTCAGTAGGCTGATTCAGACTTGGTCACGGCTTCACTGTTTATGTGCTTTATGCCATTCTATTTAGCAGTCAGCGGCAATTCAGCTTTAAGATTACCAATTTCACTGAGTTTCTCTGGTTTAAATCCTGCTTTCATAATGCTTATTAGAGTTATTAGATAAAATAGCTCGTCCAGAGCTAGTGTTGTTGTTACCCAGACTACCGACGTTAAATAAACTTTCTTGTGTCTTGTATCTAAAGTTATGAAGCATAAATCTAGCAGTCAGAATATAACGTTATGTCGCTTTTAATACTTTAAACGAAAAATTGTTGAACAAATACGTTGTTTTGATTGGTTGACGATTGATGTATTATTACAAACTCCTCCATATTATTGCGGACTATTTTTTACATAAGAATGATAGGACAGAACATATTGCTGTGTATAAACTACGCCTAAGCAGTTGCATAGCCAACAATTTAAAAGTACTTGGTTCTAAAATTTATTTTATGACACCAACAATTCAGTGGCGTGATCTTCAAGCATTTGTTTAATATTATTTATTTATTTATTATTATTATTATTATTATTATTATTATTATTAG
The DNA here is from genome assembly GCA_029931535.1 of Margaritifera margaritifera. Taxonomy (NCBI): domain Eukaryota; kingdom Metazoa; phylum Mollusca; class Bivalvia; order Unionida; family Margaritiferidae; genus Margaritifera; species Margaritifera margaritifera. The sequence goes on from JAQPZY010001484.1 coordinate 1,453,467, forward strand.
TATGTTTCTAAAACACACAATCGGTCTGTTAAAACTGGCTTAACAGTGACAAAATTCGTAGGAGAAACTTTCATCTTAATTTGGAAAAAAGAAATACGAAAACATTGAGGTGAGTACCACTTAAAGAATGATTTTAGAAAGTTACTTCTGATCTCTTTGGAAAAAACGCTCAATACACATTGACTGCATTAGGTTTATTTTCATAACTTTCGCGTAATTTGATGAAAAGTTTGGCAATTAGAATTGGGATTTGTAAATTTTAGGTTCATCGGTTTATAAAAACAACAACAAAAGTCGTCAGCATCAACATTTATAACCATAAAACAATCATTATTATAGAAATGAATATTAGATATAAAATATAAATATTACATGCATTAGAAATAAAATACAAAATATTTTTAAAACATTTGCTACTAACCATAACGTATCACGGAACGAGGTAAAATAATTCATACAATTTTTATTTATTGATTTAAATATACGTCTTTATTCACATTGAAAATCCTCGTCTATTCGTCACGTAAATTTATACAAACATATTTTGTCTTTTGAAACTGTTATTGTGGCAAAATATATTTCTTGATAGGGAAATCATATATGAAACAAAGACAGAGAAGTTGGATCGCGATTCCGATGAAGCTACCTATCTGATATCAATCCAGCCTATAATGACTAACTTACTTTGGCATTGTTCCGGGTATCTCAAAATCGTGAAATGTGACTTTAATATTTTCTAACTCCGTTGAGCTCATTCTACCATCCAAATAGAATCGGCATGTTCTCTCCAAAGGAAAATAATTTGGGTAGCCCGGTGACTCAAATGTACCGTTGCTTCTTCCCCTGCTACCTATTCTTATATCGCATTCTGAAGAAAAACAAAATAGGTCGTTACAATGCAGACTCCATGCAGGAGATGTATGTATACAAACTATTGGCAATAGAAATTTCCTTGGTGTCACATTATTTGTCTGCAGGCGATGTATGTGTTCAAACTATTGGCAATAGAAGCTTCCTTGGTGTCACATTATTTGTCTGCGGGAGATGTATGTGTGCAAACTATTGGCAATAGAAGCTTCCTTGGTGTCACATTATTTGTCTGCCGGAGATGAATATGTGCACAGTAGAGGTATTAAACCATATTTATCATTTTAATTGAATAGCAGAATGTGAGTGAGCAACAGAATATGAGTAAAAAAATGTATTACCATCAATTATGATTGATTATATTTATTAGTGTTAGTAATTTAATATATCTGATTCCGCAATTCTACAGATTATGCTCCAATTTAACTACGTGTGCAAGGTTCTAATATGACTCAAAAGAAAGGCCAAAAAGACGACCTGATTTAGGATAAAAGCAATGGGAGTATTGCCTGGTAGAAGAGATACAAACTTAAGGACCGACCGGATTATAGGCACGAGGATAAATATACACGTTCCTTTTTCCCTCGAAAGAGCTGGAAGGAGAATGCTGCGTTTGGGGTTATGGTAAAAGCCAATATGAACTATATGACCTAAAACTGTATGTTGAAACATGTACACGAAAAGTTATTTACAGATTGACTTTTGTCAGTAATCAAACTTGTTGGCAATATAAAAGGTACAGTTTCACCCTCACATAGTTTTCATAAATCAATATCAAAGTAGAAATCTAATCATAATTACATTTTTGTGCTCAACTAGTTTCATGAAAAATATATACAAATCTTGTTGATTAAATACGAAATCGTTTTTCATTTACATTTTGTATACCACACCTATCTGTTCATTCACATTTGTATCAGCACATTTACCTGTTAATTTACATTTGTATCAGGACACCTACCTGTTCATTTACATTTGTATCAGCACATTTACGTCTTAATTTACATTTGTCTTAGCAGACCTACCTGTTCCAAGAATATGTTCTTGATACTGTTCATTCTGAATAAAATCTGAAATTGAGATGGAATGACTAAGTCAACAGAAAACAAATTGAGATGGAACGACAAAGTCAACAGAAGGCAAACAGAGATGGAATGACTATGTCAACAGAAAGCAAATAAAGACTGAATGACTAAGTCAAATAAAGCAAACAGAGATGGAATGACTATGTCAACAGAAAGCGAACTGAGATGGAATGAGTATGTCAACAGAAAGCAAATTGAGATGGAATGGCTATGTCAACAGAAAGCAAATTGAGATGGAATGACTAAGTCAACAGAAAACAAACTGAGATGGAATAACTAAGTCAACAGAAAGCAAAGAGAGATGGAATGACTAAGTCAACAGAAAGCAAAGAGATATGGAATGACTGAAAGTACCAAAACGAAACTAAATAAAAATTATTTCAATGGGTTATAAAAATATGATATACTTGGATAATGATTCCTGATATATATGTGATAAAATATATTTATAACATTATGATTCAGCTTATGAAATTTGTTGTAAAATATGCTAGTCTTTTGAAACCAGAGGCAGAAAACGGCATTTTTGCCTTATTATTTCTTTTCGATTTGCTTTACATTTGTTTCTAGTTTCATAAATATCCCTACTCTGTTAATTGTTTTAATTATTGTAAATTATCAGTTTAGAAATTAAATACAGTTAGCAATATTAATAGTAATTACTTATGAAAGTACATGCGGAAAAATATACTCGTATTTAACCGGAGCAAAATGATTCATGTAACTTAACTAAAGCTCACTAATGAATTACCTTATTATTAAACACTGCAAACTGTGTATTGCAGACATGCGGCACAAAGTGAATCAAAGCTACAGGAGTCGATTTTACTTCATTTGTGTTATGAATATCCGATAGAACATACAACCATCCCCACTCCAAGTTATATACTAAAACCGTATGTTCTGGAGAAAACCTTAAATTAGTTAGTTAACTCATGTCCAAGCCCATATTGTTTAATAAAACAACAATAAAATATGTTCAAGCAGAAAAACCAAAACTGTCGACCGACAATGTCGATCTTTTAAAATTGAATTTATAGTCACCTAGAATGGAAGAAACATATAACACCTAAACTGAAGTAGGCGGTACAAAAGAACCAACGATTGCGACCCTTCATAAAAATTAAAATAAATAAAAAGTAAAGGACTTACCTAAACTAACAAAATCCCTGCTAAATGTATACGATATGTTAAATCCCGTTCTTTCGAATGCAAAGTCTGCCATGTTTGTGTAAGAATTTGTGTCAAAACTGACTCTTCCACTACGAGTCACAAATTCGATATATAAACAATTTGTAGAAGAATATAACGTCACATTTTCATATTGTCCACAGAAGGTTCCTATTGACTGAGACTGCGGTTTGCAACCATCTCTGACTTCAACGTAGTCGAATGGACAACTGAAATTCATACAAAACGGGCATCATTTTTTGCTCAAGGAATACGAGCTGATTATTTATTTATTTATTTATTTATCTTTTTTTATCTATCTATTTATTTATTTATTTTGATATGTTTGATGATATATCGTTTGTTGGATGCTGATCAGAAAGCAAACTATGACGTCATCAAATATTTTATAAAATTGTTCTTTTCAATCCTATACTCCAACTACTTTTCTTCAATGTATACTTTCTAGCATACAAGTATCGTATTTTCTTAAGTAAATGTTTCGTCCAAATTAGGTTATCTGTCTTATTGTTCACACATGATACTTTGTAAAAAACTTTAACTAATTTCTTGGATTTACTTATCATTCAAACATATACTCACTAGTCACCTCCGTGGAAGAGAGAAAAATGATCAAACACCAATTTAATCCGCTCGGAACCCTCACCCTGCAGCAGATAATAGCACCGGACATTGTCGGGGTAAACTCCAGGATATGTTGGAGACATGATGTACCCTGTTTTTATCACACCCCTACTATTGATCGTATAACCACATTCGTGACTTGAATCAAGTATTCCAATATTGTAAGGATCTTAAAAAAAGAATAGGTTTGAAGTTAATACACCTTTATGTTATAATACATGCACGATTGTATATAGACTATAGATGATCAATGCAACAAATAGCATGACTCCAGTTTAGATGTTTTAGCTGTCTGCAACATATGATGGTTAAATAATCCAGTAGATTTTCATCTGGTATTTATTGCTCTAATAATATATCCTTTAACATCGAATGTGCTGAAAAAAGACCACAATAGATCAAATAATTTCTTAAAAATCCAGATTTCGAGCAACAACGGAACTGAGCCACTTTCGATCAAAAAGCAAAGTTATTAAAGACTCTAATCCTGTCGCTTGACACACTTTAAAAATTTAATAAAGCAGATTATCATCATCAACCCCATCATCATCATCATCATCATCATTACCATAAGGCCAGAGCAAACAAAAGCCATGATAGTGCTAAAGATCAGTTGACATGCACTATTTGTCGCTTTGAGTAAACTGGGACGTTTAGTTGTGATTTTGATTATACAAATTTTGATTATAACAATTAATTTTGATTATAACAATTAATTTTGATTATAACAAATAATTTTGATTCGTATAAATATAAACTTTTTATAATACGAACAATTGTTTAGGAGAATAGTATTTGGAAGCCATGACATTATTTTTATTGGGGGGAGGGGGGTTAAATTGCGGACAGTTTACAAGTACATTATTCTTTTTTTTTACTTCGAGAAGAATCCTTTTTTTTTTTGTTCATCATTTCATGCCGAAAGTTAGAGCACTTTAAAGATTCTGTCATTAAAAAAGAAACCAGAAGTAATGCATCAAAAACCAAATATACATATTTGGACGAGTCGTGATACTACAGACACAAGTCACATTTTATTTTCCTTACCTGCGCTAATAAATTCAAATTCACCCTGAAACCCTTTATCTGATTTAGATGCATCGGAAAAGAAGACAAGGGTGATGATATTGTAAACGGATATAAGTAGTTTGGGAAGCTCTTCCAACGATTCGCCACAGAACCTTCCCAAAACCGGACCGTCCAGAAGGTTGTCAACGGTGCTATCCTTCAACTGAATATAGATGTCTACGTAGTCATACCGACACCTGAAATATGTTTATAGAGCCATCTGAGCAATCTAGGGTGTCTGGCCTATTCATAACAGTTTATACTAAGTACTTAACGGAGGAAACGAAACTATCCTGTGTAAAACAATTATATGAAATGAAGCAATGACCTTCATGTATGTATGTATGTATGTATGTATGTATGTATGTATGTATGTATGTATGTATGTATGTATGTATGTATGTATGTATGTATGTATGTATGTATGTATGTATGTATGTATGTATGTATGTATGTATGTCAACAGCTGAAATGAATCAGTGCTCTCTCTCTCTCTCTCTCTCTCTCTCTCTCTCTCTCTCTCTCTCTCTCTCTCTCTCGTTTGCCCTTATCCGAAAGTTTCCTTTAACAATGTTTCATAAATCACTGTCGATGACATGCATACATTCAGAAAAATAAGAAGAACTGAAAACTGTTTCAGAGAACATTGCTCATATATGTGATAAATCTTAATTTTCTAACGAAGAAAAGATCTAAAATGAGAAACGATACAAAATTGCAGAATTAAGTTTGTTTTTCAGTGCCATGGCAAAGATTCGAAAATGCAGGTAAACACTCCTTTCATGAAGAAACTCTCGAAAGCGTAAAAATTATCAACAAAATATGTCTGGGTAACGCTGGTGGTCGTAAGAAGATTTTAAGTTTTAAAAGGACGCTGGCCTTTTTTGGTAATCTCATTTGTGTGTATATGTTAGGTAATATTTCAATTTAAAAAAAAAACAAAAGTCAATAAATACGTTTTAAAAATCAATATTTCGTTGCTAACCATTAAGAAGGTATTGTCTTCTAATGCATATAAGTCTTGTCCCATCAAGACCATAAAATAAATTGGCTTGTAACTTTAGACGATGTATTAGCTCCCTAGATGATTTATGTTCTCTCACTTTGCAAGGCCTTGAATATAACACTGTAAAAGGATCGTGGAACAACTGTTTAATGTGTGTCAGAGTTACGGTTGAAGAATATTTACTTTTTGGAATACAAGCGTCAAGGCAAAAAGAACCAAAAAATCTGTGTTATTTATACTTATTGATATTTATGATGTAATGAAAGTTTGAGCAACTCACAACTACATAATGTTTTATGTGGAATATCGATATGGCAATACAGAGAGATTATGGCCGTAATAAACAATTGGAAATTATGTCAGAATATAGGAAAATATCCATTTGTGTTGCTCTTTTTCTAATTTATATCTAGCAAAATATCAGATCAATAATAGACACTGACTTTGGGCTTGATACGTGCATGTGGCCTATAAATAAATGTGAAGCTACCGCTTCCATGATTCTAAATGAGTTTCAGGGAAAATAAGAAAAACGAAACAGAATATAATGTACGGTACGTGACACTAGCATCAGTAGTTTTCTTGGTAAATTTGTAATTTTTCAAATTCAATTTAGGTTTGTTTTAATAGGATACCTTTTCAGATTCCTGATTGAGATACTGCATGAAACTATATTGATCTGTGATTAACAACCAACTGGATGAAATGCTGATCATGTGACAATTTAATGTGTTGATGACAGTGCGTATATCACATAAAGACCTCTCAATAGAAATGGTCATTACGCCGCATGAAATAAAGTTATCAATCAAGAAAAACGTGTTGATGAGTTTAAAGGAAACACGAGTAGCTGTCCAAAGTTAACTTCCGAGAAAAGAGTCTCCTTGAGTCAAGTCACGAAGTTGTCATCGACGTTTTTACATCTTCACTGAAACTTCACGAATCCCGATACTTCACACACTTACTATTAGTCAATGGATGTTGATTCGAAATTCGAATAGAACGCTGACCAATCTTAGACGACTTTGTGTGAATCATTATGTAAATATACCTGTGGTGCTGAGACACCTCTTTGGCAGAGTAATTAACTGAAGGTTTGATACATTGATAGTTGTCACTATACAACATATACAAATTAAAAGTTGTATTACTTAACTATCTTTTATCTAATACTCATAAGATTTTATCTTGTACTGAATATTACTCCCTCGCTAATGGGTACAATTATATGATGGTAATTTTCTGAAATGGCAACGAGTAAGCGTGGTTATTACGGTTCTGGAGATTAGTCAGATGTAAGAATTAGATCTACATCTTTCCTTTGTTCCATTGATTTAATTGGCCTTCAGACATACCTTAGATCATTTTCGATATATTTTATTGTCAAATTATATGCAATCAAGTTGGATAAAAGTTATAACAATTGACACCGTCCTCACTATGAACATGATATATAAAATAAAAAGCTGGAAAACATGACGGCACATAGTAACATAAAGAAATAAAAATAAAATCTATATTACCTTTCACATCACTCACTATCATACTAATTGTGGACAAAGACTTATCGGCTTTCTATGCTGACTGTATGTTTACAAAAAGCTTATAAAATCACAGTTTAAAATTTCCCTTTTGGACAAATGAATCTGATAATTGACATCATAAGGGGAATTTCTTCAAAACGGAAGGTTTAAAATATATGAGGTGATTGGTTGCTTTATTCATCAAACAGGAACAAATTAATGTTTCGCTGGGGACATTAGCAACCAAAACTTGCAGAAATCAGTATTAACTGTTTACAATGTTGATGACCAAGTTAATAGTTAATGCTCACTAGCCTTTTCTTTGGAGAAAGGTTTACTTCTGAAGGAATTTATATATATATATATATATATATATATATATATATATATATATATATATATATATATATATATATATATATTGAGACTGAAATAGGAGTAGACTATTTTATATGTTAGACATGCGATTTATGTCTAACAGATACAATGGGCTAATTCTATTTCAGTTATGTCCAATTTATATCTAACATATTCAATAGGATACTCAGAACTAAGCCTTATTTGAGGGAGTATATAATACCTATTGTTCAAGCTAATTGCATGTCTCTGTATGATGTAAACACAAACAAGAACAAAAACAAAAACAAAAACAAAAATGACCCCCCCCCAACACACATATACACTTCATGGATTTCAAATGAAATATTATCATTGTCTACAATGTTTTGTTAAGTAGCAAGAAGGCATATTTAGGCACGTGAATATTCGAACCTTGTAACATTAAATCATGGACTGAACGTTTCTTTGGAATTTGTAAAGGCGGAAAATATGAAGACCTATTCAAAATCAGAATTAATTTAGAAATATTTAATCATAATGTTAATAATTCTGCAAGACTTTAGGGGCAACAAAGAAGCGTATTTGATTCTTTTGAATCTAATGCGATTAGGGATGGATGACACAGGACAGAAACTGCACTGAGTTTACCTTTAAAACACAACGTCTTACACTCCTGAAGTAAGTTTAGCAGTGCAATTAGCCAAATACTTGCTCAATATAGCATCAAGTATTATTTATATTTTATTTTTTTTAATTGTAGAAAATTCCGTTAGTTTATACATAACAGTAATTTCGTGGACAGAAAACTTGGTGCAAATAACATTTCTTTTCTTTCTTTTTTTCATTATAAGTGATAAATTAAATTTCGTAAATGTTTAAAATTTTTCTTTTTATTAATTTCGGGAAAAATACAATTTCATTTTCCAACGTTAATTCTGATTTTATGCTTTACTCCATCCGTATATATAGAGAAGCTTCGGATGAGAAATTTAACATAGAAAGAAAGTACATGAAATTTGTGACTTCAGCATCTCTCTCTCTCTCTCTCGCTCTCTCTCTCTCTCTCTCTCTCTCTCTCTCTCTCTCAACTCACTAATAAACGTGAATATTTAGCAAATTTTTCAGTGAAAATAATAATCATTTATGAATTAATTCATAAATGATTACTAATGATAATTCATTAAATAATAATAATAATAATAATAATAATAATAATAAGAAGAAGAAGAAGAAGAAGAAGAAGATTATTTCATTACTGAATAATATTAACTACTTATAGAAATTTAACCATGACGTAGAGCTGCAAATTTATTATGACCTCACTGCATCATATGGACAGATCAATTCCTAACTTTATAGGGAACATGTAAAAGACAGTTAGGTACAAGTTTGTTAAATTATTGTCTCTTGCTTGACAAAATAAAACACAGGAATAAAGTCGAAGGAATTATATCATATCCGACTTTGATTCTGAAACACTTTTAAAATGCTATTGTATCTCTGAAAATTGTTTAATTCGAATAGCAAAAAGATTACCTTCTCTTAAACTCTTGCACCCATTCACACGAAACACTCTCGCTAGAGTCTAGGTTATGTAAACATGACGACCGAATAACCACTCTGATATTACACTATTTTTGCAATATACCTTCCAATGAGCTCACCAAAACCTATGCAGTACCATGAGTGCTCACTGCTGGTAGTACCTATATTACACTATGGTAATTACAAATAGGTACAAATACTTACAAACAAACAAGCTATTTTTATGTTAATTTCTAAAACTTCACTAAAAACTGAATTGACCCCATAACATATAGTTGCAAAGTTGAGGTTACACACCCGTAACATCACTGACCACTTTTGTCTCGCAGATATTCGTGCATGTGCTATCCTGTACATTTATGACGGTTGTTTCAAAATAACATTGAAATGGTATGGACGTTCTAAATCTTTTCGTAGATGTTATAAAGAAAAAAACAGATTTTTCTTCTAGGAGTTTATGAAATGTTTCTACTTTTTGTAATTACCATAATGAAACCATAGTACTACCAGCAGTTATAATTCATTGCAGTGTAATGACCAAAATACATGAGGTAACAGGGGCGGATCGAGGAATATCGTGTGGGGGTGGGGGGTGGGGGGGCATGAACAAGTTGCCAAGTGGTCTGTGCCATGGAATCTCTGAGGGGGACCATGGGACGATGGCCCAGGAAGCTTCTACATTTGTAGCTTTTTCAGGGCATAATTTTAACCATCTAACTGTAAAGAAAAGTTACTTCTGGGAAACGTTCCGGTTTTTTTTTTTTTTTTTGCGTGAATTTGTCGGGGTGGGGCCCGCCAACTTTGCCCACCACCTCCTTAGATCCGCCCTGTGTAGTGACCAAAATACATGGTGTAATGACCAAAATGGTATGATGAATCTTCAGTTGGAAAACTATGTTTATCACCTCTGCATCAATAAATCTGCAGCAATCATAGATGTGAAAGTGATAAAGATAAGCTATAAAGTTTATGTAATATATTATTTAATTAGGTTTTATCCCCCTAATATTACAGAAGATTACAGTCTATCCTCTAGCATCCAATCTTTTAGAAAACCATATTATCATTTACATTTAAATAGCCAGCCTACCCCAATACCTACCGGTCATGTTTTAATTGTATTAACCATCCAAAATCAGTCCTAAATTGGTTTATACATATCTTTGTTGCATAAATAAGTAATGTTTTTATATGAGTTTCTAACAAGAAATAACACGTCATGACTTAGAAAATTATACAAAGTTCAGAAAAAGGATAGGTTCCAATGTCCACTTGGCCTAGTGGCTTTTCGCAAATTTCGATTAAATAAAGTCACAAGGGACCGACCATATTATTTTTGGAAAAGGGTGTGTGTTTTGAATCGAGCATTGTTTGTAAATTTTACCTGAAGATAATTTATTTTTGCAACTTATAGTTTTTTTCCTATAAATCAGAGCAAGAATATTTATTTCAAGCTATATGAGGGCCGGATTTTTAAAAAATCAAATCCCAGGCACCCCTATTCTCCCTAAAATGAAATGATCGGTCCCTGAGAGCATTATACCAAATAGTTTATCGAGGGACATATACTAATACAAATGGCAAAAAGGAGAGAGATTATTAATGTAAGGAAAATGTCTTAAATTGTAGACTGTGCTCCATTACGTTCAGATTGTCTTAAATTGTAGACTGTGCTCCATTACGTTCAGATTGTCTTAAATTGTAGACTGTACTCCATTAAGTTCAGATTGTCTTAAATTGTAGACTGTGCTCCATTACTTTCAGATTGTCTTAAATTGTAGACTGTACTCCATTAAGTTCAGATTGTCTTAAATTGTAGACTGTGCTCCATTACGTTCAGATATTCTTAAGTTGTAGACTGTGCTCCATTACGTTCAGATTGTCTTAAATTGTAGACTGTGCTCCATTACGTTCCGATTGTCTTTGCCTCTTAGACCTCTGGATACATTAAAGATGAAAATAAATCATCGCGATGGGAAATCGGTTGGTCGCATTTCTCGTGCCCCTCTATTTACGACATGATGAGGTTATCGTACACATCGATCGACTCTTAATTGACAGTTACGACTACCAAACAAAGAAATGCTTGCTGAACATAGTTGTGTTCCTAGAAAAAGAATATTATAGTCAATGGATTTAGAAAGACGAAGCGTACAAGATGATTGGTAGGAAAACAAATCTAAATGCTGTTTGAGATATGTGGGTGTTTTGTAATCGCTCTGATTGTCTAAGAAGCGAGGGGATATATTAAAAGTGCATTTTGTTTAACATACATTTGTACATATTGACTATAGTGTCTAGATAGTAGATTTCCATACATAGATGTAAAGATTGGTCATATTTAGTCAAATATTTGTTTTTTTGATGTTTATTTTTATCTTCTACATAACATATACGATTTTTTTTCATTTTTTTATAATTATTTATTTTCCTGCATTTCATGTGCATTTTCTTTACATTACAAGGTGATGAGTGTTTAATGTGGCAAACATGAGCTAGATATTTATGTACTGTATAATACACATAACTAGGCGATATTAATTAATTCAGACGAGCTTTATTTCTGTAAATGTACAAGGTAACTCAAATTGTTTTTATTTCTTTAGTGTTGTGCTCTTTGGTCGTATTGTAGGACTCGTTTTTTGTCTGTATAATATTGGCTTGATGTAATCTTTGCTAAAGAGTACATACATACATACATACATACATACATACATACATACATACATACATACATACATACATACATACATACATACGTACGTACGTACGTATATACATTCATACATACATACATACATGCATACATACATACATACATACATACATACATACATACATACATACATACATACATACATACATACATACATACATACATACATACATACATACATACATACATACATACATACATACATACATACATACATACGTACACACACACTGGATCGGATACAATTGTGGACGCTTTTCTATTTGTGATGCAAAGGTTTTAGAAACTCTCTAGGCTTGGATTCTGAACGTAGTTTCAAATCACGATTGATCACGAATAAATGTAATTTATCTCCGGTAAATGTGATTCTTTGAAATAATTTTCAAATATATAATGAAAAACATCTATAACTATCCCGGGCAAGTGAGTTCATGAGATTTTCCTGTAAATGCGTTAGAGATGCCACTTAATACGGTGCTTCACCAGCATTATCACAAATATGTTTTAAGATTAAGTTACTTGCCTGCGTAATATGAAACATGATGTAATCTTTTGTTAAAGAGGAGGTTAATTCATGCATACATACATACATACATACATACATACATACATACATACATACATACATACATACATACATACATACATACATACATGCATACATACATACATACATACATACATATATACATACATACATATATACATACATACATACGCACACATGCATACACAAACACATACATACATAATTACTTACGAAACAACATATTTGGTTAACAGAAAATATGGAATATTACACACTAACTGAGCGTATACAAAAGAGGCGAGCTAAAGTCAAAAATACTCATTTAAGATAACAATGGATACAGATTCGAAAGCATGCGCAGAACCAGGAACAAATAAATCCTTATAAGTTTTGGACACTATATTGTGTCTGACCTCTTACGTCACTCCAAATTTGTGATTGCAAGAAAGATCAAACTGTTTGCATCAGAGAGCGTGGGCTTACAGACGGGTTATTATCAAATCAGATACTAAAGTGTTTGTATGTTTGTTTGTTTGGTGTTTAATAGCAAATCTGCACAAGAACGGTTATATGGTGCTGTGTGGGACCCCTCGTTACAAGGTGTCCTATTTGGTTGGTTATCGTTATCTAGAGGATGATCGACCTCGGTGTTATTGCCCGGATCGAGTAAATAACAAAATAAATTATTAAATTTATAGATGGAATAAATAGAGATCTGAGCAGATATATAGAACAAAATAACACGAGCCCCCGTATATGAAATATAACAATTTAATAAATTCCATAAAACAAATTGAGATAATACATAGCATTAGGAAGATACACTTCTTTTTGAAATAAATCATTTACCGAATTTCAAACACAAATATACTCATGTAAATAGCCGATCTGTTTAAAACGATAGACTTAGTTCATCATAGAATCGAGTGAACAATCGAAGTCATTGCCCAGCATGCCTGCATAACCTGCTTATCGCTTGTCACTTCAAATTCAATGTTGCCTTCCGGTCAAGGTTGATGTTCTCCCTTTTTTCTTTTCTTCCCTTCTCACTCTCTCTTATCTCACCTCTTTCGGCCCTCAAACTTTGTGTGGGTAGGTAGGTAGGTGGATAGATGGATATGTGGATAGATCGATACGTGGATGGAGCTATTTCCCATTGTGCTTTTGAGACTCGCTCGCTTCTACCGCCAGAATTGTGTCCCTCAACTTCCAGACACCTGTCCCTTGAACAATTGTTTATACGAGAGAATTTCGCCTTATCCTAATGGAGTCAAGATCTCAGCCTTTCGCAGGAAAACTTAGACTGACTAAATTTTGCGATGTCGAATATTTAAAACATGAAATTTCGTCTGGGAAACACACCTCTTATTTAGCGTAGCCAATCAGATTAAACGTATCTACCGCCTTTTATAAATACACGCCAATCGTGGTCAGCATAACCCTCTAGATTTTTAAATAACCGATTCTGGAGAATTTCAAAAGATAATACCACTTCCACTTGCTTTACATCTAGTCCTGCAAACTCTCAACTTTGACATTTTTGATATCTAGACCTCCAAATAACCTTCTTACCGTTATGGCTACAATGAAGGCTTAATTAAAAATCAATCTCGCCCCAAACAGGGACATTAAAACCATCGCAGTCTAGTGATTTCATACGGTACCTTTCCTTATAAATGTAATTAATGGTTATCTGCCAACTAATGTGCTCTACAGAAATCGACAGAAATTTGCACCCTTACAGGTGCCGAGGCAATTGGACTAAATTGCCCTGACCAAAGACAACTCACGGGGGCAACAGAAGCCTGGTACGAGCCCGGCACTTTATCCACTGAGGCAACGCGGTTCCCCTGCTAAAGAGTATTTCATGCAAGCGCATGTGGAGGCATCAACGTAATAAAAGGAACTATTAGTTTTAAGAACTACTTATGAAAAAACAATATTATGTATATTTTTGGAGGTACTCCCGGAGATGTCTTCTATTTATTTATTTATTTATTTTTTTTTTTTTGCATGGAGTCTATGAGTGACTACTTAATGACCGGGATACTGAGTGACCAATACTTATTAGATTCTGATCATTGTACAACATATCTTGAGGTATTAAATGACATTAAATTATATTTTGGATCCATCATCCACAAGAACGCCGGCTTTATATCTTAAGATGCAAAGAATATCAATTCTAAACAAGTCACAAACTTTCACACTGAGTGCATGGAAAACTTAACCTTCATAATCTTATTTCTTCAATCGTGTTAAATAGTTATATCAGAAAAACATTTATGAATTGAATTACATAAGCGTCAAAAACATTTATGAATTGAATTACATAAGCGTCAAAAACCTTTATTCTACAAAAAGTGTCTCCATCTACAGTTGAGGAATAAAACGAAAAGTTACAAATGTAGATACCACATAAAATTTGATTATTTTATTACAGCGAACGGCGATTTACTGGAAACAAGCAATGCCTGATGCAATCACAATACCACAACACCGGAAGGCGACTGACACTATTTCGCAATGCATACAAATGCTATTTTCTGTTTAAAGACGTATCAGTGATTGATTCCCGATATGCTAAAGGACACGTTTAAATTCCATTCCTGTAGATTCAGAAGAGTGGAGATGGTGGAACTACAAATAAAATATGATCCATCTTAATTGAATCATTCAACATCAATAAGATAGATCAGAGTTAATCCTTTTAATGACCGGCAATCGGTTATAATTATTGTCTGAAACGGATTATATCAGGCCTACACAAGGGCCCGGGTTGCCGAGTAGTCTAAGGCGCTCGCCTTTACAGATCACTCGCACATCTCACCTCTGTCCGCGTGGGTTCGAATCTCGGTTCGGAAAACGTGGATATGTGAGAAAGCTTGCCAGTAGCTTCCCGTGGGTCGGTGGTTCTTCGCGGGGTTTTTCAGGGCTCTTCCTCTACCAGATATACTGGCCGCAATGTATAGCCAATCATGTGCTGAAAAATGGCGTTAAACGCACAAAAAACAAACAAACATCAGGCCTACACTGAGCATATGGATCTAGTCAACAACCAGCGACTCGATGCTTTAACTGCATAATAAATTTCTTGCCAGCTGTAAATCGCCGTCTGCTGTATATAATCCGTGAATTATAAGTGTTTCGGCTCCGAGTGAATGAACAAAATAAATTAACGGCCTCAGTATTTTTCAGTTCTGGTATCATTACAATGTTGTTTTTCTTACTTCAAATCAGTATCTTGCATAAAATATCCTATGGGCACAGATATTGAAATCAATTCAAACAGTTCAAATGAAATTGACTCAGGTTAGACTTAGCTTTGTAGCATTGAAAGTGAAAGAAAAAAAAAAGAGAAGCAACACAATAAGACTGTTGAATTTTAGACTTGTACAAAATAAGTCCCGATTTGAAGACAACAATCAGTCTGTATATCCAGAGTTAGACACTATTCAAGAATTCGAAGAAAAAAAAAAAAAAAACGCAAATGGTGAAAATAAATGTAATGACTGTGTTATACTCACGTGGGAGCCATTCCTTGAATTCTGAATGCGGTAAAACGAAGTTTGACCTTTTCGTTTTTCTGTCCGATAAACTTATACATGCAGCGTCTATTTTCTGGATAGTCGTTCGGCCGATTAGGTGATGCGAACGTTCCGTACTTAGTGATTGCTTGAGGACCACTGGAGAACGTCTGATCACAGTCTGTCAAAATAAATAAATAAACAGAATAAATAAATAAATGCTTTCATTGATGTTTTGATATTGCAGCTTAATTGTCATACAAAATTCATCAAATATAAATGTTAATTCAAGAGTGTCTCTACCTCTCTAAAGCTGTACATGTTCAAGGAAGATCACAACTATGAATGCACTCTTCTCATTTATAGTATGTATTCTAGCTTTGTCTCAAAACAATTAATTGAATTCTGAGTTAGAATTAGTGTATTGTGAAAAAAGGAACCAAACAATAAACACAATACAGCGTTATACATACAAATTATTTTACATTTAAACGCAGTTGTGACTTTTGCTATTCAGTATGCAGTTGTATGACTTTTGCTACTCAGTATGCAGTTGTATGACTTTTGCTATTCAGTATGCAGTTGTATGACTTTTGCTATTCAGTATGCAGTTGTATGACTTTTGCTATTCAGTATGCAGTTATAAATTAAAAAGCAGTTTAAAGTAAATGTTATGGGTTCTTTTATCGTGAAGTGAAAGTTTCAAAAACGGTGATAAAATAACATTGGCGGACAGCTTATACTCATTCGGCGAGCATAACTTATCTTTTTCATTGTTCTAAAATATCATTTTGCACAACAACACAAAATAAATAAATAAATAATGTATGGGGTAAAATGATCCCATTTATGTTTTAGTAATAAATGGATTCGCCAGTGAATATAGTGCAAGTCAATGATCGACTGTTGCACCAACCTGATTAATTTTGTACTTCAGCTTACAAATCATCTGATAATTTTATTAAAGTTCTATAAAAATTGAAAATAAGTATCAATAGTCAATGACGCCATAGAACTTAACCTTAAAATCTGGACGCTGGGCGTTAGCGCACTTTACGTCAAAATCTGGACGCTCGGCGTTGGCGCTAAGGTAAATTACCTTACCAAAACTTAACGATCCTGAACCGTCAGATGTTGACATTTTTGA
Source organism: Margaritifera margaritifera (assembly GCA_029931535.1). NCBI lineage: Eukaryota > Metazoa > Mollusca > Bivalvia > Unionida > Margaritiferidae > Margaritifera > Margaritifera margaritifera. The sequence continues at coordinate 1,470,634 of JAQPZY010001484.1, forward strand.
TATGACAGAATAGTAACGACACCACACAACGCCAAGAAATTTTACTGTGATATTCATCAACCATAATCTTCCGTTGTTTTGTTTTAAACGTATTTTATGGGATTGGATACGAGCTAACAAACTCATCTAGGTCCTTTCCCATACAGTACAAAAATACTATTTTACTAAAACTTAAGATTATTTTAAAACTAGGTAAAAATTACATTTATCAAAGACATATAACATTTCAAAACAAAGCAAAAAAAACGCATACATGTATGATTAGGTAAGTTGACAACAGCAAAGTACACGAGAGAGAGAGACAGACATACAGACACACAGCCAGAAAGACAGCCAGAGAGACAGAGACAGTGAGAGAGCAATCTTAGATAGAAAATTAAACTTTTGTGTTTACAAGTACCAAGAGCTGTGCATGATTAATAACATAAGGAAATTATACCCTATCATGACCCAAATGTATGTCACGATTTAAAAATATTTCATTTTTTAGTTTTGATATACACATGTTTTACATAATAGCATGTGTTGTGTCTAGGAACATTTGAATATTGAATTCTGACATAAATACGCGCTAGTTTGTTTTAAACTTCAATTAACATACAACTGTATATAGCCCAAAAAATGCAGACTAAGTATAACATATTAATATTCTAAAATATGTCTTTGTACAGTTTTATAGAAATGATTCCTGCAAATATCAGCATTTTGTCACTATTAACTTGTAATTAAAACACCATGGAAAAATTCACCAACCGTTACAAATATTCAACAAATACAATATGCCGGTAGTTGATGTAATGACAGTATTAGAGCTCACGCAAATAAAGATGGTATATTTTTTAGTTCACCGTGGTTCAGTACTGTCATTATATCCACTAATTATATGTGTAGCATAAATATATAATAAAGCATATTGCGGCTGACAAACAGTACTCCACCCAATTAACACCATATTTGAAAGCATAATATAACATAATGTGACGTGAAGTACCATCTTAAACACAGATTATGTCTGATACACGGAGAAATACTGTAAACATACATAAAAATGCCGACTGCAACTTTGCTTTGTCTTTTTATTCTATAGAGCAACATAAACAATACGCGATCATGGAACATGAATGTCTCACCAGAGTGCCTGAAATCCAAGGTGAAACGGACGGACGGACGGGCGGACAATGGCAACCCTATATGCGGTACCACTGTCACCTATGGCCATAAAATGGAAATTATTTCCCAATAATAATTGGATCTTTCTTATTAAGTGATTGAAATTTAGACACAGGTCCTTATTTATGAAATTTGTATAACTGTCCTGCAAGAAACCATAGAAATTAGGGAAAACTGTTCAAAGCCTAATCTTATTTAGTACTGAAGACTAAACTTTCCCTAATAATCTTTAATAATAATAATCTTTTTTCCTGACATAAATCAAATTACCAATAGCACAGACCTTTTTAAGGCTTCTTAACAAAAGAATTATTTCCAATACCATTTCTATATTCCTTTATTCACTCCTGTAAATCTGATTCGTGAGGAAAATAAATATTTGGAATGGACCTGATCACATTTTTCCCCAGCAGAATTAAGAGTGCAGTGTTATATATTTGTAATGTATGGGTAGGGCGATTGATTAAATCATTGTAATACGTACATTTATTTATTTTTGATGTACTTAACATGTTAAGATACCAACGGAAATTGATACTATTACATTCTCTTGAATTATTTGCAGTGCTATCTGCTTGCTGTTAATCTGTTTAAGAAAATATCAACAAAGGTTTCAGTTCTTATAGGAGCGAGCTAGATTAAACAACACAAATATAGATAGAAATGTAGTTCAGATTACAATAGTCACAATTTGCACAAAAAATAGTCCTATTATGCGTCTTGTAGCCATTATCATTCAACACACTATTAGGTACTTTCCTAGATGCCGGTTTTGATAGTTTCTAAAATAAAGTTATGTTTGGTAAATCTGTAAAAACCATTTGATATTTTTCGGTCGATTACCCCAAAATATGTATTACTCCCCTTCCCTTCAATAATTAACTTAGTATATTTCTTGTTTCCACAAAGCTATAGAAACAATGAATAGGTAGATATTGTTCGTAAAATGTTACGATTCTTCGTAAGATTATCAGATTTTGACAACTAGCATACATTTTCACAATGCATGCAAAGGGCGAACTAAACTTTCAAGATCATAAACTTCAACCTTTCAATTATTTCCTGAAAAAGGCTCGTCTAAAATATTAAAATGTATAAATGTTTCCAAGCATCATTATTTCTCTTGAACATTGTAATACAATGCATTTTAATATTAGCTAACTCTGTCTTAAAAACAGCATGATGAAAATGTATTATATTAAGATAGTAGCGAATCTATTCATGGGAAGATAATGTTCATAGTTGCCATATGTAGGCTGGGATCCTAACGGTTCTTCTGTGGAAAGTCTGACAAAACAGGCTCACAAGTTTCTCGAGAGGAAAATATTCAGACTTGTATTTAATATTAGTCTGTATCCATACAATAACATGGACCTAGTACCCCCGCTATGTAACTTTGTATTGGTTGCTCTGATCGGATGTATACGCCAACAGTCGAGCTATTGTATAGGTCAGTGGTTCCCAAACCCCGGGCCGCGACCTAAATAAGGGTCGCGAGGACCCTCGCGATCCTATACTGGTACTGCATTTTGGGTCGTAAAAGATGGTATTTAGGGTCGCGATCAAAAAAGTTTGTGAACCACTGGTATAGGTACTAGAAATCTTGGCAACAAGGAACATAGCAACATTAGTAGCAACATTATTATAAATCATTATTATAAATCATTACTTCCAAAGATTAATACGTTGAATTAAATCCTGCTTTTAATAGCAATGATTGATAACATGGACAGCAATCTATTATTTTTTAAAAGAACACTGCGTCTCTTTGATGGAATAAAATGAATAAGAAATTCCATATAAAATAGCAATTTTTAACCTGTTCAACTTTATTACACACTACTATTCAAAACACCTTGTCTTACAGAAGATCATGACATAAATGTAGATAGTGTTAGTTGTATGACGTCTCTACTAAAATGTCATAGTATTTGTCCATAAAACCTTGCTGAGGTAAAGCCAAGATTTAATGTATATAAATGGTTTTATTGTACAATAAGCAGTACATCAATGGAAGGCTTATGCCTTCATGTAAATATTTAATACAAGCAGTTAAATAAGGGAAATTATGAGGGATGCAATATTTTCTACATTTCTAAAAAAAAAATGTTTTTTTCATTTTTTTGGGCGGTGCTAGAAGGAAAGCATGATTGCAATCAAATTTGTATTTCCTGTTTTGAGGTTTGTTTTGCACACAAATCTCAATATTTGTTTCAAAGAACCATTATCTATGATATGCAATCGATAACGCATCCTTTGATGATATTCAGTCTCCAGTTAATCATAGTCGGCTTATACTTCTGAAAGTCGCTGACAGATAAAATTCTTGATAAAACCTTCCTTCCATCTGTTAGGTTAAATACTAACTCTGCCTCTTTCTTTTGACACGGGATAATCAATTATTCGTCCATAAGAGCTTGTCTTCTTCAAAAGCCTCGCTTGCATTTGTCCATTACACCGAGAAAGAATCCGTACTAGAACAATGACTTCCTGGAAGCTAGTGTGATGATTATCAGAGAGGACAATATATAATCCACTCGATCAATATTGAAACTTCATTCAGAGTATGGGTCTGTTACCATGGTTATATAATTTATCCAAATTATGCTAGCAATGATATCAGATAATGTCTGGCTCTAAACTTAAACCCATTTCTCAAACTGCACTCTAATTAACTTATGAACGTTTTCCTGGCAATAAAGATGATAACTTTGAGTGAATGGCATAAATATATAAAATCAGTTGGCATATATTATTGGTCTAAATTACAATTACATGAATTGCTTTCTAAATTTTCAAATATTTATCTAATTTTCCTTCTTTACAATCTTATATCCATAATATAAGATGTTTGTTTTAACCTACCTCATTAAAAAGTATCTTATTAACGAAAAAATTTCGAAAATTGAACGACGCCAAAAATGGTGTAGGAGTAATAGATCAAGTTTTCTTTTCATTACTTCGCTATTCGTTTACTTTGAATTTCCATTTTGCTTTAATTATTCAGCTTCAGCAAGAGTTATAGTTTCATAAAACTGAAGTGCCTCTGAGAAAATAGCATCATTTGACTGACAATTTATCAACTTTTTGCACTGCTGTTTGATTTACAGGAAACAAATTACCGGCTGGAACAGATTGATTTCAGACACTGGAGCTCACAAAGCTCTCTTTTGGATCGAATTATGGGTTATTATGTGCGATAAACAGCGATGTAATGATATATTTTATAGGACCGAAAGTATCAAAATCAGATGGTACGTAAACTTGATACTCTGTGTTGAATAAAACTACCTAGCCCAATAGTTATGAAAACTACCTATTTGCTGACTTGACACTGTATCTATGATTCCATTCCTCAGGTTGTGATATATATATATATATATATATATATATATATATATATATATATATATATATATATATATATATATATATATATATATATATATAGTCACATTTAGGGCTTGATAAACTAAAATGCTAGGAAGAAGTTCTATTTAAAACTCTATAGTTCATTTCCTCAGATGATAATTAAACCGCTTTTATACAAATATACTTTTTATAAAAACCTGTTTCGATGGTTTTGATTGCTAAATGTATTTATAAAGAAATTAAGCCTTATTTGCTTGTACAAGATCCATTAGTGACTAGAATATACTAACTTTGATGCACGGACATAGGAACAGTTCAGAACCATCTAGGTAGTACAACACTAGTTAATTTCTTCGTTCCTTTATTTTCTATGAGATTCAAGTCATACGTTATGACCAAACATACACCAAAACTATTTAACTTGTATTAATGAATACCAAACATACACCAAAACTATTCAACTTGTATTAAACAATACCAAACATACACCTAAACTATTCAACTTGTATTAAACAATACCAAACATACACTTAAACTATTCAACTTGTATTAAACAATACCAAACATACACCTAAACTATTCAACTTGTATTAAGTAATACCAAACATACACCTAAACTATTCAACGTGTATTAAGCAATACCAAACATACACTTAAACTATTCAACTTGTATTAAGTAATACCAAACATACACCTAAACTATTCAACTTGTATTAAACAATACCAAACATACACCTAAACTATTCAACTTGTATTAATGAATACCAAACATACACTTAAACTATTTAACTCGTATTAAACAATACCAAACATACACTTAAACTGTTTAACTCGTATTAAACAATACCAAACATACACCAAAACTATTCAACCCGTATTAAACAATACCAAACATACACTTAAACTATTCAACTTGTATTAAACAATACCAAACATGCACCTAAACTATTCAACTTGTATTAAACAATACCAAACATACACTTAAACTATTCAACTTGTATTAAACAATACCAAACATACACTTAAACTATTCAACTTGTATTAAACAATACCAAACATACACTTAAACTATTCAACTTGTATTAAACAATACCAAACATACACCTAAACTATTCAACTTGTATTAAACAATACCAAACATACACTTAAACTATTCAACTTGTATTAAACAATACCAAACATACACCAAAACTATTCAACTTGTATTAAACAATATCAAACATACACTTAAACTATTCAACTTGTATTAAACAATACCAAACATACACTTAAACTATTCAACTTGTATTAAACAATACCAAACATACACTTAAACTATTCAACTTGTATTAAGCAATGCCAAACATACACTTAAACTATTCAATTTGTATTAAGTAATATCAAACATACACCTAAACTATTCAACTTGTATTAAGTAATACCAAACATACACCTAAACTATTCAACTTGTATTAAACAATACCAAACATACACCTAAACTATTCAGCTTGTATTAAACAATACCAAACATACACTTAAACTATTTAACTTGTATTAAACAATGCCAAACATACACTTAAACTATTCAGCTTGTATTAAACAATACCAAACATACACTTAAACTATTTAACTTGTATTAAACAATACCAAACATGCACCTAAACTATTCAACTTGTATTAAACAATACCAAACATACACTTAAACTATTCAACTTGTATTAAACAATACCAAACATACACTTAAACTATTCAACTTGTATTAAACAATACCAAACATACACTTAAACTATTCAACTTGTATTAAACAATACCAAACATACACTTAAACTATTCAACTTGTATTAAACAATACCAAACATACACCTAAACTATTCAACTTGTATTAAACAATACCAAACATACACTTAAACTATTCAACTTGTATTAAACAATACCAAACATACACCGAAACTATTCAACTTGTATTAAACAATACCAAACATACACTTAAACTATTCAACTTGTATTAAACAATACCAAACATACACTTAAACTATTCGACTTGTATTAAACAATACCAAAAATACACTTAAACTATTCAACTTGTATTAAACAATACAAAACATACCATTAAACTATTCAACTTGTATTAAACAATACCAAACATACACTTAAACTATTCAACTTGTATTAAGCAATACCAAACATACACCAAAACTATTCAACTTGTATTAAGCAATAGCTTCGAAAAATCTTTACAAATTCTGCAAAGGTTAAATGTCATTTTCTAGAAATTGTTGCATTTAATTAAAATTAGAAAAATTATTAGTGCAGGTTATCTAAGCAGAACAGGCCGAATTACACCAGCCAGTATTGTCATCCTGTGCAGAAGTCAAGAGAATTAATATAGTACACATTTCATTCATGTTTAGCCTTTGGTGGTACTTTCTATTCAATGCAAGAAACAATGCTCATTGGTCAGCAGGTCTCCTTGGACAAACTCAGCGACAAACTATTCATTATTTTCTTTAGGACTATAGTCTGATGCAATAACTGTTGTTGACTCGGTGAATGAATTAATACGTGAACTTAATTCTATCATCACATCAGTTTTCTTTCGTTCTATATGACCTTAATGCTAATATTATTATAAAGTCTTTAAGACCTTGAAAGGCTTCTTATAACTCCAGAGTATATAAAAGAGCACACAACGCTAATAAATCAGATATTATTGCAAACTAACGTCATAGACTTGATGTTCATTCGTAAACGAAGGTTTTCATTTACCAAAGTTCTTCCTAACTTTCCTTCTTTAAGTTCGGGTTGATAGTGTGATGAAGAACTCTTTAACTGATCAAAGCCCATTACATGCTGATGTATAGATTTGCCTTTGATGAGAAGACAGGGGATAAGCCAGATTCTGGCGGAGATCAAAACTTATTTTTTAAACATTCTGCTTTGCATGGCCAAATGTCTTCGATGAAACTTACAATCGAAATGTGTATCGTCTTCGGTCTATATTAAAGTGGCAATTATATATTATTAAACTGATTTTATAGGGGACTGTATACGCACTTGATGTTAATGAACTGAGCAGGATTGTATACGCTCTGGATGATAATGAACTGAAAATGTATGTATACGCTGACAATGATTCGAGTAGAACTGTATACGCACTGGATGATAATAAATGGAAAAGGACTGTATACCCTCTGGATGATAATGAATGGAATAGGACTGTATGCGCTCTGGATGATAATGAATGGAATATGACTGACTGTATACTCTCCGGATTATAATGAATGAAATAGGACTGTATGCGCTCTGGGTGATAATGAATGGAATAGGACTGACTGTATGCGCTCTGGATGATAATGAATGAAATACGACTGACTGAATAGGACTGTATACGCTCTGGATGATAATCAATTGAATAAGACTGACTATGTACGCTCGGGATGATAATGAATCAAATACAACTGACTGAATGGACTGTATACGCTCTGGATGATAATGAATGGAATAGGACTGTATACGCTGCTGATGAATGGAATATGACTGTATATGCTCTGGATGATAATGAATTGAATATGACTGTATATGCTCTGGATGATAATGAATTGAATAAGACTGACCATATACGCTCTTGATGCCGATGAACTGAATAGGACTGACCATATACGCTCTAGATGCCGTTGAATTAAATAGGACTGACTATATACGCTCTGGAAAATAATGAATAAATGTAAGCCGAGGCTAAATTAGCTGCCCTCCTTTTGCTTAAGAGATTTGTAATTTTGTATAGATATATTATTTGTGACAGTTCAGTCTACTGTAATTTTATGCTGAACTTATTATAGTAGTTCCCGATCAACTGATAGAATGCTTTACTCTTTTTTCCTAGTACCTACCGAGATACAAAACACTTTCTTGTAGATTGTCAAAAACATTCTGATCTTAGAGATCACATCTTATACACACTTCGTTGTAGACTGTCCAAAGCATTCTGATATTAGAGATCACATCTTATACATACTTTCTTGTAGACTGTCCAAAGCATTCTGATCTCAGAGATCACATCTTATACACACTTCCTTGTAGACTGTCCAAAGCATTCTGATCTTAGAGATCACATCTTATGCACTCTTCCTTTTGGTGTCACAACTGAAACTTTATTATTTGGCAGCTCTATATACTTTGCAGAAAATAACGCGCAAATATTCTTGGTACTTTTTCTTTGTAACCACTTTTACCAGCATCCAGATTTATGATGTTATATATTTTTTTTACTGTAGAAGTGAGAGTACTCTATTTTTTTACTGTAGAAGAGAGCGTACTCTATTTTTTTACTGTAGAAGGGAGAGTACTCTATTATTTTACTGTAAAAGAGAGAGTACTCTATTTTTTTACTGTAGAAGAGAGAGTAACTCTATTATTTTACTGTAGAAGAGAGAGTACTCTATTTTTTTACTGTAGAAGGGAGAGTAACTCTATTATTTTACTGTAGAAGAGAGAGTACTCTATTTTTTACTGTAGAAGAGAGAGTAACTCTATTATTTTACTGTAGAAGAGAGAGTACTCTATTTTTTTACTGTAGAAGGGAGAGTACTCTATTATTTTACTGTAGAAGAGAGAGTACTCTATTTTTTACTGTAGAAGAGAGAGTACTCTATTTCTTACTGTAGAAAAGATAGTACTCTATTTTTTATTGTAGAAGAGAGAATACTCTAATAAGCTAATGATTTCTACTGAATCTAAAACATCCTATGTTTATAATTGCATTTGATAAACCTTCTGAAATAAATATGGTTTAAACAAAGGCCATTCCAAGTTGTCATTTCAAAGAATGACTATTCCCAATAATCAAATAATTGTCTATATTATTACCACACATTTTAAAAGTCAAGTTACTGCTTCATGCATGCATTCCCTTTAAACTCGTATTTTAAACCGTTCTATTTCGTCTTTAACGATAATGTTCACCCTTAATTAAACTGATAACCAATACATTGACCTGCTCTCTTTAAAAGTGTTAATTTTGCTTACAAAAGGTTGATTCGGAATATTAGAGAAAGACTGAAACTGCAAATACAGTGTATACAAACTCAGGTAATTTTCTGAGGGTCTAAAATGCACAGCCGAAAGAACACTGAAATAATTTTAAAACATTATAATGACGACCATTCTCACCATTCTTTCCCGGATAAGGTATCAAGTACTCCTAGGCAATGCTCATCCATCTGTGTTACATCTTCGTATGAAACAACTAAAAACAGCGAATGTCACTGATCCAATTTATTACGAGAATCCGTGGCAAATAATTACATATACAAAGTGGCCTGATCAGTTAATAATAGTTTTAGGAATTCTGAGTTTTAATTCATTTGAAAGATGAAATTGCACTTTATGAGGAATTACATACTTTGACTTAATAAATTATAAACTTGAAAGTTGGGGTGGGGGTAGTAAAGAGGGCTTGTTTTAAATAGATTGCTTCCAGTTTATGTGAAACTATAGGTGGTCTGAATCAGCTGACTTGTTTGGATTTAAATGCCACTTGACCATATATATGAATACAAGTGATATATTTTACTAGCTAGGCAGTAGCCAAACACATGAGCAGGGCCATGATTAGGCAGTAGTCAAACAAATGAGTAGGGACAGAACCTTAAGTAAAATATTTCACTGGCTAGACAGTAGTCAAGCACATGACTAGGACCACAACCTTAAGCAAGATATTTTGCTGGCTAGGCAGTAGGCAAACACATAACTAAGGACACAACCTAAAGTAAAATATTTTACTGGATAGGTAGTGGGCAAACACATGAGTATGGCCATAACGTTCAGTAAAATATTTTACTGGTTAGGCTGTTATCAAACACATAAGTAGAATCACGGCCTTAAGTAAGATATTTTACTGGCTAGGCAGTCAAACACATGAGCAGGGATACAATCTCAAGTAAGATATTTTTACTGATTAGACAGTAGTCAAACACATGAGTAGGGACACAACCTTAAGTGAGATATTCTACTGGCTAGGCAGTAGGCAAACACATGCCTAGGGACACAACCTTAAGTAAAATATTTTACTGGATAGGCAGTGGGAAAACACATGAGTATGGCCATAACGTTCAGTAAAATATTTTGCTGGTTAGGCTGTTATCAAACACATAAGTAGAATCATGGCCTTAAGTAAGATATTTTGCTGGCTAATGAGTATTCAAACACAGGAGTAGATCCACAACCTTACGTAAGATATTTTACTGTCTAGGCAATGGGTAAACACATGAGTATGGCTATAACTTGAAGTAAAATAATTTACTGGTTAGGCTGAAGTTAAACACATAAGTAGAAACACAGCCTTAAGTAAGATATTTTGCTGGCTAGGGAGTAGTCAAACACATGAGTAAATCCACAACCTTAAGTAAGATATTTTACTGGTTAGGCAGTACTCAAACACATGAGTAGGACCACAACCTTAAGTACTATATTTTACTGGCTAGGCAGTAGTCAAACATGAGTAGGGCCACAACCTTAGTAAGATATTTTGCTGATTAGTCTGTAGTCAGACACACGAGTAGAGGCAAAGCCTTAAGTAAGATACTTTACTGGCTAGCCGCTAAGCAGTATCCAAACACATGAGTAGGGCCACACCTTTCAGTAAGATATTTTGCTAACTAGGCAGTTGTCAAACACATGAGTAGGGCACAATTTTAAATAATAGATTTTACTGGCTAGGCAGTAGGCAAGCACATGAGTAGGACCACTATCTTAAATAATATATAGTACTGGCTAGGCATTAGTGAAACATGTGCGTAGGGACACAACCTTCAGTAAAATATTTTACTAGCTAGATAGTACTCAGACACATCAGTATGGTCACAACCTAAAGTAACATATTTTACTGGTTAGGCTGTTGTGAAACACACGAGTAGAGTCCCAGTCTTAAGTAAGATATTTTACTGCATTGTAAGCAGTGAAACACATGAGTATGAGCCACAGCCTTAAGAAATATATTTTACTGGCTAGGCATTAATCAAACACACGAGTAGGGTCACAACCTTGAAAAATATAATTTGCTGGCTAGGCAGTAGTCAAACACATGAGTAGGGTCACAACGTTAAATACTATATTTCACTGGCATGACATTAGTCAAACACCTGAGTAGGGCTACAACTTTGAGTAAGATAATTTACGGGCTAGACAGTAGTCAAGCACATAAGTAGGACCACAACCTTCAGGAATATATTTTACTGGCTTGGCAGTTGTCAAACACACGAGTAGGGCCAGAACCTTAAATAGTATAATTTACTGACAAAGGCAGGAGTCAAACACATGAGTGGGGCTATGGTTAGGCAGTATTCCAGCACATGAGTATTGCCACAACCTTAAGTAAGAAATTGTATTGGCTAGACAGCCGGAAAACACATGAGTAGGGCACAGCCTTAAATAGTATATTTTACTGACTAGGCAGTTGTCAAAGACATGAGAAGAGTCACATTCGTAAGTAAGATATCTTACTGACTAGGCAGTAGTCAAACACATGAGTAGGGCCATTGTTAGGCAGTAGTCAAACACATGAGTGTAACCACAACCTTAAGTAGCATATTTTACTGGCTAAACAGTAGTCACACACATGAATAGGGTCACCATTTTAAGTAATATATTTTACCGGCTAGGCAGTAGTCAAGCACATGAATAGGGTTACAACCTAAAGTGATACATTTTACTGGCTAGACAGTAGTTAAATACATGAAGAGGGCCACAAACTTAGTAATATATTTTACTGGCTAGGCAGTAGTCAAACACATGAGTAGGGCCACAACCTTAAGAAACATATTTTACTGGCTAGGCATTAGTCAAACACATGATTAGGGCCACAGCAATGAGCAAGATAATTTGCTGTCCAAACAGAAGTCAAATATATAAGTAGGCCCACAGCCTTGAGCAAGATAATTTGATGTCTAGGCAGTAGAAAAACACATCAGTAAGGTCACACAGTTAAATAACATATTTCAATGGCATGGCGGTAATCAAACACATGAGTAGGGCCACAACCTTAAATAATATATTTTACTATTTAGGCAGTATTCAAGCACATGAGTAGATCAACAACCTTCGATAATATATTTTACTGTCTAGACAGCAGCAAAACTCATGCGTAGAGGCACAACGTTAAGAACTATATTTTACCGTCTAGGCAGTTGTCAAACACATGAATTAGGCCACAACCTTAACAAAGATGTTTTAGTGGCTAGGCAGTAGTCAAACACACAAGACGAGCCACATTCTTAAGTTAGACGTCTTACTGGCTAGGTAGTAGCCAAACACGTGAGTAGGGCCATGGTTAGGCAATAGTCAAACACATGAGTACAGCCACAACTTTAAGTAATATATTTTACTGGCTAGACAGTAGTCAAAGACATAGGTAGGGTTAAAACTTTAAGTAATATATTTTACTGGCTAGGTCAAACACATCAGTAAGGCCACAACCTTAAGTAATATATTTTCTAGCTGGGCAGTAGTCAAACACATGAGTAGGGCCACAACCTTAAGTAGTATATTTTACTGGCTAGGCAGTAGTCAAACACATTTGTACGACCACAACCTTGAAACTGTTACTTATAACATTAAAAATAAATAAATATTACATTCATTGTAAACTGAAGCTCACATTCCACATAGTCGATTGGCATATGACATCGGCTAATCTCTATGTCGCTATACAGCAAAAACCCCGAAGGGGGGGCCCCGGGTGGCCGAGTGGTGTAAGGCGCTCGCCTTTACCGATCACTGCCATTTCACCTCTGCCCGCGTGGGTTCGAGTCTTGGGCTCGGCCAATGTAATTATGTGAGAAAGCTTGCCAGTAGCTTCCCGTGGATCAGTGGTTCTTCTCGGGATTTTCCTGGGTTCTTCCTCCACCAGATATACTGGTTGCCATATTTAGCCTATAATGTGCTGAAAAATGACGTTAAAACAATAAAACCAAACTAAACCAAAAACCCCAACTCTGGGCGTGCAAATGTCTTACGTGGACAGCTGATATATAAATGATGATTCTAGTACTTTTGGTCCATGTGCTGAAGACTTTACTTTATAATTAAAGCCCGTAGCTGACATCTTATACCACAGGCAATAAAAGCAAGATAGGTTTACTTAAAAATCCTAAAAAATATTCTTTTTTATATTAATTAATTTCACATAATTAGATAACAATTAGGTCTCAATGTGTTTTCCTGAAATTCTTAAATTGTCATAGAAATGCATTATTATCAGGGAATTAATACCATTATTTGCATGATTTTTTTCACCTATCTGGGAGACTGATAATTGGGAAATCGTCACGGAAGTTTGATGAACAGATGATATTTGCTGTTCCGCTAAAAGCAATAAAGTTCTGCAACACCTAAATATATAGGGACAAAAATGATACAACTTCACATTTGTACCACACGTGTCACACCACACGTGTTACAAAGATCCACATCAAAAGAGGAAAGGCAAATGCGTACAACATAAGTCTTATATATACGTATGATACAACATAAGTCTTATATATACGTATGATGCAACATAAGTCTTTTATATACGTATGATGCAACAGAAGTCTTATATATACATATGATACAACATAAGTCTTATATATACGTATGATACAACATAAGTCTTTTATATACGTATGATACAAAATTAGTCTTATATATACGTATGATACAACAGAAGTCTTATATATACGTATGATACAACATAAGTCTTATATATACGTATGATGCAACATAAGTCTTATATATACGTATGATACAACATCAGTCTTATATATACGTATGATACAACATAAGTCTTATATATAGGTATGATACAACAGAAGTCTTATATATACGTATGATGCAACATAAGTCTTGTATATACGTATGATACAACATAAGTCTTATATATACGTATGATACAACAGAAGTCTTATATATACGTATGATACAACAGAAGTCTTTTATATACGTATGATGCAACAGAAGTCTTATATATACGTATGATGCAACATAAGTCTTATATATACGTATGATACAACATAAGTCTTTTATATACGCATGATACAACATAAGTCTTATATATACGTATGATGCAACATAAGTCTTATATATACGTATGATACAACATAAGTCTTATATATACGTATGATACAACATAAGTCTTATATATACGTATGATGTAACATAAGTCTTATATATACGTATGATACAACATAAGTCTTATATATACGTATGATACAACATAAGTCTTATATATACGTAAGATACAACAGAAGTCTTATATATACGTATGATACAACATAAGTCTTATATATACGTATGATACAACATAAGTCTTATATATACGTATGATACAACAGAAGTCTTATATATACGTATGCTACAACATAAGTCTTATATATACGTATGATACAACATAAGTCTTATATATACGTATGATACAACAGAAGTCTTATATATACGTATGATACAATATAAGTCTTTTATATACGTATGATGCAACTAAAAACACCTTGACCTGACTGGAACTCTGAGTTGGTATTCATTTGAAAGATGAATTTGCCTTCTACAAGGAATGACATACTTTAAGTCAGTTGTGTGTGTGTGTGTGTGTGTGTGTGTGATAATAAGGTTAATTTTATATAGAATTTGTGTTAGTTTTACGTGGAACTAATGATAGTCTTAATCAGCAGACTTTTGCGGGATAAAGTGCCTCATAACCCTCTTTTTTTAAAGAAAAGGCTTTAATACGGACCATGAGTTATACATGGAATCTTGTTTGTATAAATAGGGGAGGAAATTGTGATATATGATATGTAGGAAAAATATTTCGTTGTATTTTGCATTGTGACTCAAAACAACTATAATAACTTTGCTTGAGAAAAACCAAAACGACTTCTTTTATACAGGTGTATAAGCTTCGCTTTCATGACATAAAGAGCTTAACGATAAGAAGCTGCCGTACTTTGCGTGCTTCTGGGGTTTTTATTTTGTTAGAAATTGGCATATATAACTTCAAAATTTATTTTAGAAATTTTTTTAAGAAGCCTTTAAGAGTTGAAGTCAAGAAAAAATATACCGTACGCCATTAGAACTCAGGTCTAATGGCGTTGCCTTCAAAATACTCAGCGAAAATGGTCAAAGAACTTGCTGAGACAAAAATCTTTATCCAAACGATCCTCTGAAAATTCTTTGCTAGAAACTTAAATAGTGTCGAAACTCTTTAGAGTAACAAAAGCAATACCTCAATAGTAAGGTATTTTTGTTTTCAAAGGTAAAATGTGACAAAGAGTTTTGAATAGATAAAATTGCCTCTGGGTGCAGTAATAGTTGAAAAAGTGCTAAAATGAAAGGAAAGTTAAACAGCAGTGGCTGCATTGTTCTACACATTTTTCTAGTCGATTGTTCAACGGAGTTCCGATATTTGATATGACTTTCTGATTCAGTAAATATTCTTCGACAAAACCAAACTGCTTCACTTAGCCAAGAGTGTTCATATGAACGCTTACACGTAAGATTCATTTTCGTCGATATGTACTTAAGCGTCTGCAAGATCGCTGATTAAATCTGCCTATATCGACATTCAGTAATTTAGTTGTTATGAGAGCTGGCTGATTCAAAAGAACAAATGCATTTGTTCATTCAATTTGGAAAGAAGTCGTAGTTGAACATGGGCTTCCTGGAACCCAATATTAAATCTATATTACGGCCGTCTGATCAGAAAGAAAGAAACTGTGGCTAGCTGCTCCACTCTATCAAGATGGAAACGACTATAGGATGAGAGTCTCTCAGCATGAATGTTCAAATTATGCTTGAAATATCAAATAAAAGTCTCATTCTATATTCTTGTTCTTTCATCAAATGAACTTTAAAGATATATTATTACCATGATATGGATGATACATTTAAGTATTTGAGCATCAAAGACGTGGATTCAAATACTTAAAATTCGATATACCCATTCAAGTGGATATTCTTTAACCTTAATTGCACGTTGCATGACTGAATGCACCACAATGGCGTCTACGTTATAGGCCTTTTATTTATATATTCAGGTGCTATGCTTTTGCTTTAAATTCCGTTTTGTTTGAATATTTTTAGCTAAGATTGTACTGTCAGCCGGCTGATGTGACGCTGAGCTTTCATCTGAACATTTCTCTCAGTACTCGATTCGTCTTGCAAATTTTCAGGAAATAAATTACCGGTAGGCACTCAATGCTGCCAATCACATATTCTTGGCAATAAAGAAAAAAGCAGAAGTTAAGGAATATTTGCACGCAAACATTGTGGCCATAAATACCAGCGATGTAATCAAGTTTACTGCATGTATGGTATATAAGTAAGTCGGACGAGAAGAAAACAAGACACATTCGTCACAATGCATATTGTGTCCCGAATACTAGTCACAAAGGCATCTTTATCGGCATTGTTTTGATTTCTTTTTTGAACTTTGGACACAATACTGTAAATATATTGTTGAATATATTAATTTTATATAGATAAAATAATCTCCTCGTATTCCTTACAAATGACAATGTGGAGATAATCATAAGAACAAGTGGTTAACAATAAGGATTTTATTAAATTGAAACATCTGGCAAGAACATGTAAGAAACTATCGACCTTATCTCCTGCACATTATAACACACTGCATTAAAATCCACTGTTTTTTATAACACACTGCATTAAACTCCACTGTTTTATAACACACTGCATTAAAATCCACTGTTTTATAACACATTGCATTAAAATCCACTGTTTTATAACACACTGCATTAAAATCCACTGTTTTATAACACATTGCATTCAAATCCACTATTTGATAATACACTGCATTAAAATCCACTGTTTTATAACACACTGCATTAAAATTCACTGTTTTATAACACACTGCATTAAAATCCACTGTTTTATAACACACTACATTCAAATCCACTGTTTTATATTAATTCTCATTATCTAGATAAACCTTTTTTTCTGAAAAAAAAATAACCGTACTATTGGTCTTTTGCAGTTGCTCCACTAAAATCCTTAATATCCTGACCTTCATATTAGCAAAAAAAAATTTGGAAAAGGGTCACTATTCCATCCTATGGTATATACATTCTAATATTATTATCCAGTCCTAAAATGACAATGAGAGATTTTTTCGAAGTCCTGAAGATACAGAAGTGCACAAAATGCTGCAAAGTGAGTTATCAGGGTCAACTGCAGTCATAAATTTGATCTCAATTCGCAAACAAAGTCTTGAAGTCACTAAAGCTTTACGTAACTTTCATTTTTTGGTCCGGTTTGACAGTTTCACAAAGAAACCTGTAATATATACATGGAAGACAATTTCCTTTTGATAGATATATTGTTTATGCTGAGGAGAGGTTAGATATCCCAGACTACAGAGAGAAGTTGAGGTTAATTTCCTAACCTCATACTGTAGCATCATGAATACACATATATTTAAAACTAATCGATAAACTGTTTATTAGAACTAGAATTGAAACCGGCTTCTTTTTTGTAAGCTTTGGCGGCCACGTTTACACCAATGTAATGCATTTTTATGTATTTTCATCTTTTTTTTTGGTACTTTTTCAGCAATGTATGAACAAGATAATGGAATTACGCAGCCGATTGAAGAGGATAATGTATCTAGGAGAGGACTTTCTAATCTGTAATAAAACCCAGTCTCGCTGTTTAGACGATGAATATCACTACAAATGAACACTGAAATCTCTGGGTATCAAATAACTAGCGAATCAGCCCAAAACATTTATGTCATTGTCTTTTTCTTAAAATATATCCCAAGAAAAATATATCTGGAAAGACACGCTGCGCTGACGGAATTAATTACATATACAATTTTAAGAACTTCTTTTAAGATTTATTGAATTGCTCCAAGACTATATACAGATTTTAGCTACAAATATATATTACCCTTTCTTCTGCTGTGACCGATTCAGTTGCATTGATAAGCAGGACATGTATTATTTGTTCCATCTAAGTTAGTTTTAAAATCTATACTTTGATCTGTTATGATAAAGATTCAAGGTGAATTCAAGTAATCCAATATTTGATGGCTTAATCTCCTCTAAGGATTCATCTCTTCTCTCGTTCAGTAGCAAAATGCGATTAGACTGACATTATTATTAAGGCTATGATCATTACACACACGCACGTATATATATATATATATATATATATATATATATATATATATATATATATATATATATATATATATATATATAAGATGTCTTTGACTTTCCTTTTAGCCCATTAATCTTCAGACCTTTCTTGTCACACAATGATGTACTTTCTTTCTTTATGTAATTTGAGTAGTGGATGCCTATTTACGACTTTTCAATCTAGTGTAATGCTATATCTTACAAACAGCTAGATTACGCATATACATGATGTAGTTATGTGTATCTTCCTTGGGATATAGGTGGCGCCTAATTATTTAGCTCTAAATCTCACTTCTATATTACTTACAATCAGGTAAATGAATGCTACAGTGTTACTCCATTCCTAGCGAACTTAGTCATCAAATGTACATTGAGCCTATTCCATCTAGTGTACAGGATACCGCAGAATAAAGACACCAAAATAATATGTGCGCTTTATATATCGCGGCAATGTTCGGAAATGTTGCAGAATCGCATAATTATGTCCTCGTTGATAGTCTTCTGAGAGCATCTTGTTCAACATCTTGTTCAATTGAGCCTATATTCTGTTATGGCATATTTCACTTGCTTCTTAATGATCAGGTCTCATATTGACGAAACTTTTCAACCTGAGTGCACCCTCAAACTCCAATTTTGATTCGGTAGATTACATCATACTTGTTTCATTATATCATGAAATGACTCTTTTCATTTATGAAAATTCCTCAGCTGAATAAATCACAGCTTTTAAATCTTTTGTATTTATGAAGTTTCTTAACTATACAATATCAAAACTTGAGTTGGAGTGTGCACTTGATTTTATGAGTTTCTTGAATTCGAGATCAGATCTAAGATAATTTCACTCAATATATCGAACATAACTCTAATGCAGCATCAATTAGGACCCTCAAGAACATTCTGCAGATGAAGCATCATCGATTTTCAAACTGAATCATGCAACTCTGTTCAAACTAAGAACAAAGATATCTGACACCGATTTGCTTTAGCCGTGAACATTGATAACCATCATGTTCAAAGGGTGAACAGTATAATATATAAACAACAGTACTTTATAAAAGAAAAAGAAAATATTGTTTTAAGATAACTACTGTTGCACAGACATCATCTCTCCAGCAGAAAATCTGGTTTACTTTCGTTTCCTTTTCATAATTTTCTGAACAAATCTGACCAGAGACACATCGGTAATACCTACCTTCCTGTCCTAAAGAATCCTTATACCCTCATATAATGAAGAATACGAGAAAGAAAAAGGAAAAGCAGCTGTACGAAGTGGAAGGCTATGCGAATGCCGAGTATGAGATCATGGGTTAGAGTTAAAATCAAGCTCAAGATGTTAGTGTGCCCTTGACCAAGTCTCATAGATTTTCCTGATCATGTCTGTCCATTTTTAAATGTGTACCATCTTTCGTTAAAAGATAGAATTTTAATTCAACCTGATAGGAACGGCTTGGCTAAAGAAGAAATCGAACACATAACTGATTTACCAGGTGCCTTTCTATATTTGTATGGACACCATCAGACCTCTAGCTATGAGAACATAGGAGGCCTATGAGGTGACCTCCTGCCCCCTTTTCATCGAAAGTTAAAAGGTTTTATTTATATCTATTGGTATACCGCCCTCCACCCGCACCCCCCCCCCCATCAGTATTGTGGATAGTTAAAAAAAGGAAAATCAAACATAAATTTGAGCAAAAGAACTAAAAAAAACAGTTTTGGATGGAGTTCCTCTTTCTTTTTCAAAGGAAAGTACTTGTTTAGATTCCCGTTGATATGTTTCCATTCATTCCGTCCCCGGGCCTAAATTGTATTTCGAAACAGGCTTGTACTCCCCTCCTCAGGCATTACACCTTATGTCTTGTTTCCTCGTCTGTTTTGAAAAATTTTAAGTGATCCTTGCCAGGGATCGATATATTTTGTCCTTTAAAACCATCCAAAAATGAGTGGTGTATTTGTTGCATACGTGCTATTATAATCGTTAGAAGTGGATTTCTTTGCTCAAATCTATTATGAATTTTTTATTTATCAATAATATCAAAAAATGGAAAGCTTGGTGGAAATAAAGTTATTTATTTTCTTGTACTGAGCGCTAGCCACGACAAAATACACAACTGATCCCGGCACAAGCTCACTTAAGAAAATATGTAAAAAGTTACACAGTAAGGATTAAAAGACGCGTTTCTTGTAATGTGCGTTTTCTTGTAATGCGCGTTTCTTGTAATGTACGTTTTCTTGTAATGTGCGTTTTCTTGTAATGCGCGTTTCTTGTAATGTACGTTTTCTTGTAATGTGCGTTTTCTTGTAATGCGCGTTTCTTGCAATGTACGTTTTCTTGTAATGCGCGCTAGCCAAGACGAAACACAAAGGCTGATCTTAACATACGCTCATTTAAGAACATATATGGAAAAAAGCACATAATTAGTGTTAGGGGAAGCGGAAGTATTTATTGTCTTGAAAAGTTTGCTTCTTGTACTGAGCGTCTCTCTTGTATTTGTGTTTTTGATTCACAGTTGCTAGCATGTGTATGTTTTCCCCTGTTTCCTTGTTGTGTCTTGCAGATACTTTTGTTGTGCCGTTATTTTCTAAGACTCTTATGCGAATCTGTCTACCTTTATAGCATAGCCTCTCATCATTCTGACCTATTATTTAAGGGACATAACCCCTGCTATTTGTTTGTTTCTTACATCACGATGCGTTACCTGGCAAATTTTGGATTAAAATTATGTTAGATAATGCGAATCTTTCTAGTTTTGTTAAAAGTTATATTTTTTGTCTTGTCGATTTACTTTGTGAGTGGACCTGTTCGCCTCTATTGGGGGATG
Source organism: Margaritifera margaritifera (assembly GCA_029931535.1). Classification (NCBI taxonomy): domain Eukaryota; kingdom Metazoa; phylum Mollusca; class Bivalvia; order Unionida; family Margaritiferidae; genus Margaritifera; species Margaritifera margaritifera. The sequence continues at coordinate 1,492,160 of JAQPZY010001484.1, forward strand.
GACTTTTTGGTTATGGGATTAACGGTCATAGGTCAATTGGTCATAGGACGTATGGTCATAGCCATATGGTCATAAGGACTTTTGGTCATAAGGAATTTTGGTCATAAGGACTATTGGTCATAGGTATCAGTCATGTAATAATAAATAAGTATGTCGGCTCTTTATTTAACCGACTGACAGCTGTCTGATGCAAGCATTTAACAATAGCAGAAGTAACTTTAACTTACTTTAACAGTATCAAGCATAATAATTCTGAAACTATAAACTATACTAATAATAAACTATAATAATACAGAATTATAAGGATATGTATGTAGCTATTATAGTCAATTTTATGCTTTATAATTTCTACCCAGAAATTATGCTAAAGTTAATAGTCCTAAGTATGCGACAAATATGCGATTGCACGGAAGTATGTTATGACATCCGTTTGGCTGTATGCTGCTACGGCTCTGGTGACTCTGACTCTCTCTCTCTCTCTCTCTCTCTCTCTCTCTCTCTCTCTCTCTCTGTCTCTCTCTCTCTCTCTCTCTCAGGAGGCGATAACGCTTCAGAGCAGGAAGTTCGACACCGGGAAACCCCTTGCAGAAAAGCGGTTTTCTGCTTGATGCCGTCGTTTATAAGCCCATCTAGAAATCTCACATAGTTGGGTGATTAGGCTGAAACAAAGCTTGTATGCCATAATGGCAGCCTTCTACCGAATTCGTTGTTCGTGCTAGCCTTTCTGCTGCAGAGTCTTGTTGATTCCAGGCGTTGATAGGAAACAGCGCCGGGCCGTATTGGTTACCTCTACCACGCTGACGTCAACCCCGCTCGTACGTGTGTTAGAAATAGCCCAATAGTTCATCCATGTGTCCAACAGCAAGCATGTTATATGCCAGAATATCAAAAGCCTCAGCCACGTCGTCAAATGGAACATGGGCGAGCGGTGCTAGACATCTAACTGAGCCACGAAGTTCATCATTGGCTTCATACTCGACTTTCATTCCAATTTCGTTAACTTTGCGGAGAACACTTTGTGACAAGGAAGTAATATCCTGTTACTCTAGCACTCGGAAAGGCATCTCTGAATGCGAACATTGTGCTTATTTCAAAATCGGTCAAGATGACTTTCGGTGCAGCATCTGAAATTAACCGTTTCACCTCTTCCAGTACACTGTTGTATGTTTCGCGAGTTTTATTCAGTAGCAAGCAGTACAGTGCAGCAGGGTTGACACCGGTAACAAAATGAAAGTGAATACAATAAAGTTGGAAGAAGAGGCCACGTACAACCTTGAACGTCCCGTCAGCCAACCACATTGGAGCTCTAGCCAAAACGTCCAACAGTTCTCGACATCCTAGAAGTAGAATTCGATCACCACCGTTTCCTGTGTCATGAAGTACGAGGTCCGCGAATCGGGGCTGGATGTCAAATTCCAAATCTGTAGGACATGGCGGAAGTACTGTCTCACCGTCACCAGATTCTAGAAACTTATATTTTGAAGGCGCAACTGTCAATTCAACGCAGAACGCTTTGGTAGCGTCATGAGAACGTGTGAAGCAAGCGTTGCGGATACAGATCCTTATATTGCACTCGGTCCAGCAAACGATCCTATCGTCTTCTCCTTCATCTCACCAACAGCTTTTCGAGCTAGCGCTCTTGCAAGGTTGCCTTCATGATTGTTATGTCTGATATCTTGCCAAACAATCTTCAAACCATTAGAAACTACATCAGCTTTACATTTAAGTATTAGTGCATTACGACAACTCCAGATAACATGTCCCTGTGTATACGACACCTCCAGATAACATGTCCCTGTGCATGTTCTCCATGCCTACAGTTCTCGCAACCGTTAAGTATAAAAGTTTTTTTTTCCACGCGTAGACGTTCCATATATACCTTGTACTTCTATTTTCAAAACTAATCCCATCTGGGCAAATTTAATTATTTTTATACATGATCCAAAATTTCGATATTTTACTGTGATTTTGACAGAAACCCAGTCAAACGAAATCAAGACTTGTTTTTAAATAACTCAAGCAGAGTCACAGTGATTTAGGACTAAAACGAAGCCAATACTTGTTTTGAATGATATTGTAGAAAATCAGTCACACGAAACCAAAATAATAATAGAAATCAGTGAAACGAAACCAACAGCTGTTTTTAATTAGCATGGTCATTATTTTATAGTGATTTAGACAGAAAATGAAACCAATACTTGTGTTGAATGGTCTTGAAGAAAATCAATCACACGAAACCAATATAACAACAGTTTTTGTATTTGGGATCCAATGACCGATAGTACTATGACCAATAGTCCTTATGACCAAAATTCCTTATGATCAAAAGTTCTTATGACCAAAAGTCCATATGACCATTTGACTATGACCATATGTCCTATGGCCAAATGCCCTATGACCATTAGTCCCATCACCGAATTTTTCCAGCGTGTGAGATTGTGGGTTGGGCCCGTAAAGCGCACCATCTCCCTTAGTGAGAGTGATGTACCAAACCCCTACCACCCACCACCCACCACCCACCCCCGTCCCAGTGGCTATACTTCATTCATTCCCCGTCTTAGGCGAGTTGAGTCCCTCTATTAAAATTTACACAAAGTATAGATATTACTAATGCGATTAAGATTCAGATTACATAGATATGTGTGTTCGTATGTGCGTATCATTATTATTTATTGTAAATATTTTTCTTTTATGGTCAAACTGTAGCCCCACTCTAATGTGCGAAATCGAAAGTACAAAGTCGGAGACTACATAGATGACTCTTGTTGTTGCCACTTCTCCAAATTTAAGTTTCTTTGCTCTACTTTATTTCTTGATCTTTTGTTTTCTTATTCTCAAATTAGGTTTCATTTATATTCCAACATTGTTCTTCATCTCTATGCTTGAAAGCGACTTGTTTACTTTCATTTTGTTTCGAAGGCAGTTCAAGTATTTTCACGAAAATATTGTTCCTATAATATTTCTGGTGTCATCTTCAGCGTATATATTATATATATGTGTGTGTGTGTATGTGTGTGTGTGTGTGTGTGTGTGTGTGTGTGTGTGTGTGTGTGTCCTATGTGAGCCCTATCTATTATATTTAGTTTCACATGTTTCCATATTCCTTTACAGAGATTTGTTCACTACTACAGGAAGACAGAAACAGCCAGTGTTCGGTTATTCCCTATTAAACCCCAGTACTGTCTTTACAGGTCAACCTGAGACGGAATAAGGTCTCATCCATAAAGAGCTGTATTTACAGTCGCTTCAACATGAAAATCAGTATAAGCTCCGGCCTTATGGGTCATCTGGTGCATTTGAAAAGATGTAAACCATTAACAAGAGCTTTCAGAACACAGTTTGTCTCGCCTGTACACCAAAACGAACCTGTAATATTTGACCAATACCAAATTGTTCCAGTTTCTAAGGAAACCTAGCTTGCTAGGCAATTAATTTTAAATTTTCGTTCATAATAAAGGTGTAACCCTGCTTCAGCATATCTTGCTATTTGGGGCACAATTTACTAAGCATTCTGCATTGGAATTTCAGTAAGTTGCAGAATCAGGTGAATGGGGTACTATAAGCCAAGTACCCTTTAATTGGTGATTTGCATGATTACTGCTCACAATGATGAATAAAGAGACATATACAACAAACAGATCTGAGCAAAGATAATGAAGTATAAATATAGGTATCAGTGAAGCATTTTTAGAATCGTGGTGGCATATATACCACAGAGTATCCACATAAAGGTATATAACACTGCCAGTAAGATTGCTTGAGAAACTGACCTAAAAGCGTAGCCCAATTAAACACATTGATACATGAAATGCAGGTCACAGTGACCTATAGCGGATATTATTTAATACTCGACACAATGGATCTATAGATAAAGACAAACGGGTGTGCACTAAAAGCTGAATTATATACTCGCCAAATGCCAAAGGTCAAAGTCATTGAAGTATGAAATGTAGGTCATGTTGACCTAGATTTTCCCAAGACAGTTTAGTTCTGTTATTTAGCGACAGTGCCTAACAAATTGATCTAAAGTAATGTAAAACTGAACCAAAAATGTACGATAAAGAGATGAATAGACAGGCAGGTAGATGAGTTTAACAAACAAATGCCCCTTCTACATTTATTGTGGATCATTTAGAAATGGTTTCTGTCCTCTGAAAGCAAATCAAAACGTTGGTATCGAGGTAACAAGAAAGAGGAATAAAAGTCTGACCGGACACAATAAACATAGAACAAAAAATGTAATGTCATACTTTGCACTATACATTATAATAAAGATAAGTAAAAAGTGTATTAAAAACTAACAAAAAGTCTGGACAATGCTTATCAATACACAAAAGTCTGGACAATGCTTATCAATACACAAAAGTCAGGACAAGGCTTATCAATACACAAAAGTCTAGACAATGTTTATCAATACACAAAATTATAGACAAGGCTTATCAATACACAAAGTCTCGACAATGCTTATCAACACAGCAAAGTCTGGACAATGCTTATCAACACAAAGCAGTTTAATGTAAATACACAGTTTCTGCATATGTATGAAACCAAAACCTAAAACGCGAATTTTAACCTGCTGTCTAAATGTAATAATAAACCTTAAATGCCAAGTTAGCCTCAAATCTTCCCTCATAAATTGAGAAAAATAGGCTCAAGTGGGCCTGATATCGCTCATTTGGCTGACATATCTTAACAGTTGACTATTTCACTAAGCAGGTATGTGCAAGAATACAACCTATGTAATCTATCTCCCAAAGTTTATAACATATTAATTTTACTTATTTTGTTTTAGCCTGATATTTTTCCCAAAAAATAAAGACATAATTCGTCATAATTAAGTCATCCAAGATTTTAAAAGTTGGGTGAATAAGCTTTAATTTTTGGTTTAGATAGTCGCATAACGTTTACATGAATTGAAATTATAATTCACAGTTTGTGCATTCTTTTCAACGACATGGGTTTCTTTACTCTCGATAATCAAATCCCGAAACGTTTCACTAGTAAGGTATATTGGAGTATTTCTTTTCTAAAAAGCTACAAGTACAAAATAAAAATTTAAAATAATTTGTTAGTAATAACACTTAATATATGAAATGCAATACAATACATGAGATAACGTATAAATTACAAATGTTTCTGGCACTTTAATATGGGTATACTAGCAAACGTCAAACTCTATTTCATCAAACATATCAAACTTGCTTTAAAGTAGTTTAGAGTTTCAAACGTGGAAACGTGTATCGAAGTAATTATCTGCAAAAGAAAAAGTTATAAACTTGGACATGGATTTTGCAAGAAATATTTGCTTATTGGAGCAAAATCAATATTACATAAAGCACAATTGCCTGTAAACAAACATTTACCTTGTGTAAATGTTACAAGTGTTACTTGTCATATTTCTATAAATTACTTTATCTTCAATTATAAATTACAAACTATTCATTTTAACCCTTAAGATGCATTATTTTGCTATTTTTAAAATATATTTTTGTATTGAAGTGTATGCACATTTCATTAAACAGATTTGTTTGTAAAAATCTGGTTTGCATATTTGGCAAGGAAAAAAACAGTGTAACCCCAAACATGTGATTCCCAATAGTCGTTATCATGGATTACTTCTCTTGCTTTCCTTTGGAGAGAGAAAAAGGTATTTTAAAATTGAAGACAAATTGATTACATAGCATACGAATTCAGAACTATTTCTAAATGCGCTATTTCATTAATGTGTCCTGATTTGATTCGTAATAAAGCTCACTGGATAGTTTGATGATATAAGCCTATAAATGATAAAAGGCTGACAGAAATAATCACTAAAAAGTGCTGATAAGTCAATCAGATGCTAGATCATTACATGAGTAGGCGTAATAGTACCCTACTAAGGTTGTGGTGATTTAAGTCTATTTACCAAGTCTACTCAAAATCGGATCAGAAATGAAGTCTCAAGAGTGGTAGAAAGTTCAGCCAATTAGATGCAAGATAATCTCATTAACATATGTGCACCTCGTTAATTGTCGAACTTATGGGAGATCTTGACCATATTAGCCTACATTCCAAATCTGATGAATCCGATCAGAAATATGGTCTCCAGCATGGTAATAAGGACAGCCAATCAGATGCAAGATCACCTCATTCATATGATTGGATGTTGCTCATTATCGATCTTGTCCAAAATCTTGATGATATAACCATACGTTCCTAGTTCGTTTTAAATGGAATCAGTAGTACGGCCTTCAGAGTGGTAATATGCTCAGCCAATCAGATGCAAGATCACTCCATTATTAGGTGTGAGTCTCGCTCTTTACTGAACCCTTCAGAGAGTTTTACTATAGAAGCATAAATTCAAAGTTTTAGCAAAATCTGATAAAAATATGGCTTTCATAGTGTTAACAATATCAACCAGTCAGATGCAAGATTTCCTCATTAATATGTTGTATCTCGCTCGTTATAGAACGTGTCCAAGATCTTGATGATATAAACTCATATTCCAAGTTTGATCAAAATCGGATCAGAAATATGGCTTTTAGGATGTAACAAGCTCGGCTAATCGGATGTAAGACCACCTCAATAATATGCGTTGATCTCGCTCATTATCGAAATTCGTCCGAGATCTTTATGATATAAGCATCTATTCCAAGTTTGAAATAAATTTTATCAGAAATATGCTTCCAAAGGGATAAAACTGTTAGTCAATCAGATGCAAGATCACTTCAATAATATGTTTCATCGCGCTCGTTATTGTACTCGTCTGATATTTGATGAATTAAACCCATATTCCAAGTTTTTTCAAAATTAGATAAGAAATATGGACTCCAGAGTGGTCGCAAGCAATTGTTGACAGACGGACGACACATGACGCACGACGGACACAGGGCCATACCATATGCTCAATTGCCTTTACGGCCAGGTGAGTTAAACACACAGGACTATTTAAAAATCCTAACCTAATGCTTTCCGAACGCATAATCATCTCTAAAAGCTACACCACATAAGGAACAGCATAACAAGAAGAAAATAGCATGCAAACTTAACTCAGACGCTTGTTGTGTAATGTTATAGTTATGTTGACAAAACTTTTCTGTTGGGCTCAAGTACTGAGCCACTTACATTTGACTAGAAATATGCTATAAATTGTTTTTCAATATATTAATAATGCATCCAAAGTAACTGAGGCATCGTAAATGTCTTTGACGCATGCTTGAATATGACAAAAATGTACCAATAAAAATAATGAAATCACACAGCAACCAATGTTACAGAGTATCAAACAAAAGTATCTGGGAAAAGTCTATGGAGACAAACAATATGAGGAAAACATTGAAGACGTTCTAAGGGTCGTATTAATCAAAGGTCCCGAAGGGAAAATTGCTATCTTTTTATTATTCCACCATTAAGAGTCCATGCTTAAAATAAATGCCTTTCAATGACTATCCAGTTTGACTGCAGTTGACAGGTCTCTAATAAATAATTATAAATACATCATACCTGATTTCATCAACGTCTTATGCGATTCAAGTCGATTTAGTTGTGTTTCTGACGAGACCCTTGCCAACTCTGATGTAAACTTTGCTAACCATTAAGTACTATTCATATATACCATTTAAATTATATACAATTATATACGATATAACCATTAAGTATTATTCATATATACCATTTAAATTATATACAATTATATACGATATAACCATTAAGTAATATTCATATTTACCATTTAAATTATATACAATTATATACGATATAACCATTAAGTACTATTCATACATGCCATTTAAATTATATACAATTATATACGATATCACCATTAAGTAATATTCATATAACCAATTTGCATAAGCTTCTCAAGGCCTGAGCATAATAGAGAAGACATTTATTCAAACCACGGTATATCTGTAACTATGCGTAAGCACAAGAACAATTTCTTATTTTTTTTGGTTTTAAAGGCACTTTTAGCACATGATTTTTTCTTGATCGTACATATCAATATTTATCAAAATAGCTAAGTTAAATAGCTAGAAGCATATTCAAACCTTTATTTAAATAATAATCCAAGGAACACATTAACACTTAAAGAATGTCGTAAATTTTTATTCAATACAAAAATTATGAAAGGTACATAGATATCCATATTAACCTGCTAGTTGCATTCGACTGATTTAATAGGTAAAGAACACTAAGAGTCGATAACATATCAGTCTGTGAAAACGGACAGGGACTGAACTAACCACTTGTCATGATCACAGTCTGTGAAAACGGACAGGGACTGAATTAAGCACTTGTCATGATCACAGTTTGTGAAAACGGACAGGGACTGAATTTAACACCTGTCATGATCACAGTCGGTAAAAACAGACAGGGACAGAATTAAGCACTTGTCATGATCACAGTCTGCGAAAACAGAAATGGACAGAATTAAGCACTTGTCATGATCACAGTCTGTGAAAACGGACAGGGCCAGAATTAAGCACTTGTCATGATCACAGTCTGTGAAAACAGAAAGGGACAGAATTAAGCACTTTTCACGATCACAGAATGTGAAAACGGACAGGGACTGAATTAAGCACTTTTCATGATCACAGTCTGTGAAAACAGAAAGGGACAGAATTAAGCACTTGTCATGATCACAGTGTGTGAAAACGGACAGAGACAGAATTAAGCACTTGTCATAATCACAGTGTGTGAAAACGGACAGGGACTGAATTAAACACTTGTCATGATCACAGTCTGTGAAAACGGACAGAGACTGAATTAAGCACTTGTCATGATCACAGTCTGTGAAAACGGACAGTGACATAATTAAGCACTTGTCATGATCACAGTCTGTGAAAACGGACAGAGACAGAATTAAGCACTTGTCATAATCACAGTGTGTGAAAACGGACAGGGACTGAATTAAACACTTGTCATGATCACAGTCTGTGAAAACGGACAGAGGCTGAATTAAGCACTTGTCATGATCACAGTCTGTGAAAACGGACAGGGACAGAATTAAGCACTTGTCATGATCACAGAAACTTAGAAGATCTAACTAAAAGTACAGTATGTTTTAATCATAATACCACTGTGTCTTGTCATGATCAGGAGAGCCAGATGTGAACTTACCATATATTTCTGACAAGTTTTAGTGTTCTGTGTTGAGTATTTATCTGACCGTATACTATTATAAAATTACAGACTTTTGCTGAGAAGAATTTGAACTTTTGTGAACCAGTAAATCTCATATTTACCGACGAGAAGCGGAGGTCAATACTATAGCTTTACTGCTTCCTAAGACTTCATATTCATCCAATCAAAGATCTGTAATTGATTTATTATTCAGTTAGAGAACAAAATTGGAATTTATTTTGATTTAGAATTGTTCAAATGCTACTTTAGCTGCATGACGATAAGAACTCAACGCGATGGCGTCACGTAAAAGTCAATGGCCACGCGAAATGAAGAATGCCCATGCGAGATGACATATAACGTAACGTTGTGCACTCCAATGAAAAAACTATCTCTCACGGGAATAATGTTATATTTACTTATTATGATCAGGTTACAAATTCATAACAACAAATCGTATTATTATAAGCAATACAAGAATATAGAGAGAGGTGACAATAATGACCCATTTTAGCTCTTGAATAACTTTAATGTTTCTCCGATTATCTTCATATAATGGAACACAATTCCAATACCATAATTTGTATGTCGGCAAACATATTTTAATGGTAAAGTACGAACGAGAAGATTCCATTACAGATTCAGCAAGCTGATCTCTGCTCTCTAATTTTTTGCAACTTAGATCAAATCATGAAATGGCAAGGTAGTCAAGAACTGTTCTCGTAGATATTTCCCTTTAAAGGTTCGCTGTTCCAACTTTACTCATGTCCCGAAAAACATGGAAATGATGGTGACGCTGTCAGTCAACTTCAGAAATGTGGAGGCAATAATCTATGGAATAAAGTAGAGGCCTTATTATACTGTGCTCTGTCATTCCTGTGAACTCACGAATGTGTAAAGGCTAAAGTTTATAGCCTTTTCTTTGCACAAAAATCCGTATATTATGTCAGAAATTTATGAAACCCACGACATATATAACTTTTACTTCTCGTTTGATTCAGATTTATTTATAAAAGTGATTTTTTTTAAAAATCTACTATTGAACTATTCTGAAATTTTATGCTGCTGATTAAAAGTTAAACTGCTTCCCGTGGGCACAACAATACTGGTACCGCTAATTAATTATACTATTCTTATGATAGGTAAATTGAAGATTAAATAAAATATTCCGGTTGCAATTGCAAGCAATGTACAGAAATGAATTTTTTACACTTAATTACTGACGTTGAAGAAGATAACAATGTGATGATTTTTAAAAAGTCACGACTTTTTTGTATATAATACTGATTTAGCAAAAACATTAGATTAACTTTTAAGCCTTATTCAGAGCCGTAAAAGCAAATTATTATTTTTATTTTATATTTTGAAATAAATTCAGTGAAAAATTTTGACTTCTTCGCTGAAGAAAACGCGGTTATTTAACCATCGAGGCTGTATAACTTCATAATCCAAAATAATTTCATTTTTGCCCGATTCAGTGGATCGATATTCTAAAGCTTCCTGTTTGTCTTCTTCCATTTCAAATTACACTCGAGTGTTTAATTTATCCACCCTTCAAAGAGCGGCAGGAAAGTTTAATACCCTTAACACCCACACAAGTTTGAAAACACACATGCCAAGATGAACGGATTCAAAATAACCCGCTGTCTGTAAGAAAATGTGCTAAATATAATATGATTTTCCGACATAATTTTTCTTTATTGATATTTAAGATATGGGAATTAGGCATATTGTACTATCTGATCTAATCCAGCTTAATAAAATTCTCCTGAGAAATTAACATAAGCTTGGTTGTACAATTTATGGAAGCCGCGGTAGCTTAGTTGGTGGAGCATCTGACTCGTTATTCAAGGGTCATAGGTTTGATATCCATCTAGGTCAGCTCGCGTCAGCTGCCTCAGCGTGTCCTTGGGAAAAGCACATAGCTACCATTTTCTCGGCATGAAATAGCTAATAATGTGTTAAAAGTGACATTAAAATCTACCAATACTATTTTGGAATAAAATATTCAATATTAGATCCTAACGAAATCGGGCACTAAATCATCATATAACTGACAGGAAAATGGCAAAGACATGGCCATAAAAGGGATCTTAATATACAATATGTAAAATTGACATTATGAATACACTGGAGATACATTTTAAGGCTGCTTAAAGAGAAAGCAACGAGTATATAAGATACCGGTACATAAAAATACACAAATAGTATGTGTATACGATACCGGTACATACAAATATACAAATCATATGTTTATAAGATACCAGTACATAAAGATATACACATCATATGTGTATAAGATACCGGTACATACAAATATACAAATCATATGTGTATAAGATACCGGTACATAAAAATACACAAATAGTATGTGTATAAGATACCGGTACATACAAATATACAAATCATATGTGTATAAGATACCGGTACATAAAAATATACAAATTATATGTGTATAAGATACCGGTACATAAAAATATACAAATAGTATGTGTATAAGATACCGGTACATACAAATATACAAATCATATGTGTATAAGATACCGGTACATAAAAATACACAAATAGTATGTGTATAAGATACCGGTACATACAAATATACAAATCATATGTGTATAAGATACCGGTACATAAAAATATACAAATTATATGTGTATAAGATACCGGTACATAAAATTATACAAACAGTATGTGTATAAGATAATGGTACATTAAAATATACAAATCATATGTGTATAAGATACCGGTACATAAAAATACACAAATAGTATGTGTATAAGATACCGGTACATAAAAATATACAAATAGTATGTGTATAAGATACCGGTACATAAAAATATACAAATTATATGTGTATAAGATACCGGTACATAAAAATATACAAATTATATGTGTATAAGATACCGGTACATAAAAATATACAAATAGTATGTGTATAAGATACCGGTACATACAAATATACAAATTATATGTGTATAAGATACCGGTACATAAAAATATACAAATTATATGTGTATAAGATACCGGTACATAAAAATATACAAATAGTATGTGTATAAGATACCGGTACATAAAAATATACAAATTATATGTGTATAAGATACCGGTACATAAAAATACACAAATAGTATGTGTATAAGATACCGGTACATAAAAATATACAAATCATATGTGTATAAGATACCGGTACATAAAAATATACAAATAGTATGTGTATAAGATACCGGTACATAAAAATATACAAATTATATGTGTATAAGATACCGGTACATACAAATATACAAATCAAATGTTTATAAGGGACCGGTACATACATATATACAAATCATATATGTATAAGGTACAGGTGCATACAAATATACACATCATATGTGTATAAAGTACCGGTACATACAAATATACAAATCATATGTGTACAGGTGCATACAAATATACACATCATATGTGTATAAGGTACAGGTACATACAAATATAAACATCATATGTGTAAAAGGTACCGGTACATACAAATATACAAATCATATGTGTATAAGGTACCAGTATATACAAATCATATGTGCATAAGATACCGGTACATACAAATATACAAATCATATGTGTATAAGGTACCAGTATATACAAATATACAAATTATATGTGTATAAGGTACCGGTACATACAAATATACAAATCATAAGTGTATAAGATACCGGTACATACAAATATACAAATCATATGTGTATAAGGTACCAGTATATACAAATATACACATCATGTGTGTATAAGGTATCGGTACATACAAATATACACATCATATGTGTATAAGGTACCGGTACATACAAATATACACATCATGTGTGTATAAGGTATCGGTACATACAAATATACACATCATGTGTGTATAAGGTATCGGTACATACAAATATACACATCATGTGTGTATAAGGTATCGGTACATACAAATATACACATCATATGTGTATAAGGTACCGGTACATACAAATATACACATCATGTGTGTATAAGGTATCGGTACATACAAATATACACATCATGTGTGTATAAGGTATCGGTACATACAAATATACACATCATGTGTGTATAAGGTATCGGTACATACAAATATACACATCATATGTGTATTAAAGTCATATGTGATGAGTGCTGACACGTAATAACGGTGTTTTAAACAAATATTAAGTTTTGACAATTGGCGTTTTAAGATCCAATTATTTTTTAGTAGATTTGGGGTTTTCAGAAAACCTCTAAGCCATCTTTAATGCATCTCTTATTTTGAAGATTATTTGCATTTTATATAATGGGTAAATTATATTGCAAAATTGCCTCAAAAGCAGCCTTCCCCGTGGTCCCCCAATACACCCTAAAACCAATTTCTCTTTCTATAGCCTCATACCACAAGTCCCATCTCCTCCGTCATACAAATTTGTACTCAATTTAATGGCATTTAACATTTTAAAGCGAGCTCGCTGATGATTAAGATGATGTTTGAAAAAAAGTAAGCGTTCCCTTAAAGCACACTTGCTTGCATTCATTGCAGTAGCCCATGGTACCAGCTTATTTCCTTAAAAAGTAGTTCGAACAACGATATTTGCATGAGAAAACTACAATAAGCACAAAATAATATGAAATACTTGCATTGCTGATGAAAATTTAGATTTAACAAAACAGTCTAAACAATTATGGCTTTCATTAGTGAAACCTAACATAATATAACAAAGCGTTTAAATTTACAGTTTTATCTCTTTCATAGCAGAGCAAATGCAGTTAGAATACGATTTGTCAGTAATTGAATCCCTTTTCTAAACAATTATATCACGGTGGTACCAAAAAAAATAAATAAAAAAAAAACAAAAAAAACCCGGACAATATCAACTTCGTTGCTAAAATAAAATAAATTAAAATAAAATAAACGAACACTGTCAATTTTTTACACTATGTTATTAATGCTCCATGTCATTCACGGTATTCATAATTTATTCACATGAACTCTTACGTAAACAGCAAAAATTACGAAAATTATTGTCAAGGAGAATTTTTGTCGTATTCAAGCATGGTTGATATCTTTTTATATGCACATGTTGTCTTCAAGGCAAACTTTCTTCGATGAAAATGAAATCCAAATGATGCATCGTCCTTAGACAGTGTTCATATTTGATTGGATAATTTGTTTCCGATTACAGCCACATATCAAAAGATCTTAATTATGTATGAAGATTATGGATACAAATAATTAATTAAATAACTAGATGTAAATTAAGGCCGAATTAGCAACTATTCTCTTCCTAGGGGACTACCAATTTTATATGCTGAGAAAATCACTCGATATCTCCTCATTAAGAGTCACTTAATCAAAGCTGCCAATGGATGAAGCTCCTTACAGTACTTCCGATTCTACAAATAGAATGTCTGATTCTTTGCCTTGTGCCAAAAGCGTTATTCGATTTCTGTATGATGTCATTAAGAGGGAATAGATACAAACTGCTTTTCGCTTTCATACAATGTCCAGTACAATTGATGACTAAATGATTTAAATTCTTATTATTTGTTTTAAACAAATAGAATAACAATTTAGAAGCACCATTTAATGCAGATCTGTTGGCCGTTTCCATTTACATTTGAATGTTATTTATGAGAGGCAATCTTTTTTCCGACCGAAAAGGGCAACATGAAACAAATCATTACAATTCTAAGATGAATGGTGTAGAAGTTTCGTTCAATAAATCCATCCTAGGAAGTGAAACTATTGTGAGATTTAATCTTTTAGCTTTTGAGCAAGAACCACTACACGTTATTAGTTTGAATTCTGGGATAGCTACTCATATTTTCGAGATATGGCCTGAATTGATTCAAACCTTTTTCTTATAGAATAAGTTAGCATTTCCATGCATTTCGAACAAAGTCACAAGTATAAATTTGCTAGGTAAAAAGAGGTTATATTTTCTCAAAAACTTAAGTGTTCTTTGATACACCGTTAAGTAAATAAAGCAACCGGCATCTTTCTTGTCCCAAGGCGGTCCTTACTTACATTTAAAAACCTTAACTAATCTTCTTTATTAGCACAAACTTTATTCCCTCTTTTAAAACGCACTATGCCTTCCATTTTTTTACTATTTAAAACTAAAACCAATGCATTATAACGTCAGTAGTAATATATATATATATATATATATATATATATATATATATATATATATATATATATATATATATATATATATATATGAGATCCACTTAACTCATTAGAAAAAATACATGCATAAAAATATTCCGTCTTCAACTGAAAGAAAGCCCAATTAGGTCGGATGATATCATATTCTACCATCGGTTTTACGTGTCAGATTGTGCATTCATTCCTAGAATGAAACATACATCATTCTTTATTTGAATAAATAAATTGTTTCCATCTGTGAAACATACTTGTTGGAGCTAAGAAAAGCTTTAATCGTGTTGCTTTGGATATACGAGGAAGACAACAATGATAAAAATGAGGTTCTGATGTCTTGGCTGTAGTCAATAAGTTGCCGTGTTTTGTGTGCTTCTAAGAGAAATCCGTACATCAGCACTACGCTTTTCGAGTATTCGTATATTTTCCTTTATTGACCCCAAATCTCTCTCCCACTTCTTAGCCTTGTGTTGCTCATCTACATGGTCCTTGATTAGGATCCCAATTTTAACTGCATTAACAAAATCTATTCAACCTCCTAAATGAACCACGCCTTCTGCTGATTTTAGGATCTAAAATTGTCTCCATCTGCTAGTGTTAATGGTAGCTATAAAAATCAAGACAAACATTAAAGTCTTTAATAAGGGAAAATTGTTTTGTTTGAAACCTGAAGGACCTTCTTCAGTCATCAATATATGTAGGCGCAATAGTAATAAAACTACAAGAAGCTCAGTAATTTTAGTCAGCAATATGACCGTTTGGTACAAAGAAAAATCATTTGCATCCACTGGCTCAAAAACTGGTTTTCCTTTAATTCTAGAATAAGGCAATTAATTATTACAGATTTTGTAGAAATATAAAAACTCCCAGTACTTACTTTGTTCGTTCTTTTCAATCTGACAAATCATAGTTCTGATACTTAGGGCACGTACTGTTGTAAAGTTGTAATGCATCTACCATAGAAAGAGCTCCCTGTTAATCACACACCATTGCAAAATATGACACCTTACAACTCTTGTAACGATAATAACTTCTTACCATATTATCAATACACTTTGACACACGTGCACATCAGTGTAGTAAAGATGTGACAAAAATCACTATTTCAATAATGACAATAAATTACCGACGTCACAATGTACAGTATTCATGAGACTTTATGATAGCATGGATTAATTTCGTAAAATGGATCCTCTCTAATTGCTTTATTATATACCGAACTTGCTCCTGAATCGAAGCTTAGAAGATTAAATTCACTTTTCAGTACACCACCCCATCCCTTTCATTGGATAATCATTTACATATCTGCAACTTAAGACATCAGTAGGATTATGATGACCTAATCTCTTAGAGTAAATTATATTGTTGACATTTTGTACATTATTTTACTCTATGTGACCACAAAGCAAGTCCGATTCAGCAATGCATCATAGCTGTGTTTATCATTGTTGTCAAGGTAGAAAGGGGAAATAACTTCATAGAAACGCGAACGCCGTCGAATCATATTTCTTCAGTACAAATAATTTCCATGTCTGAAAGGTAATGCAGTTTCCATTTATTTGTTCTAGCTCACAATGTGCTCGTTTTTCTTGCTGCATGTATAACTTCAGTAGGCACAATCAAGCGTTGCATGGCATGATGGGAAATCTTGTATTTTCACATGTGAAAATATAAGGATATATTTTTCACATGTGAAAATATAGAAATGAAAAAGTATGAAAATTCTTTCATGAATATTTTTCTATATTTCACTCTTAAGTATATAATAAATAAGTGTTTAGTAATTTGAAATATGAATAATTCTTTGTATTATGTGTTTGGGTCATGTCTTGTGGTGAAATGGCGTGAAGTACCAACGACGTATCTGAGTGATCAATATCCTTCGTTTGTCACTTGTCTGATTTGACAGTCCATGCTGGAAACTTCAAAGCTGTGCAAACATGTTAACGTCTGGTGTATTGATTTCACACTCCAACGGAGTACACGTATATCCTTGACTTTAGAGGGAACCCTAGTTTTATTTTTACGCTTTTATTATTTTGCGTGCTTCAGTGAAACTAAAAGGTTACAATGTTGCAATTTAATAAGTAGATAATGATATCAAAGAAGAAATGTTTTTGTCATTAGCCATTAGGCCTGCTGCCCCTTGAGCATACGGAGACAAAACAATTACGAATTCCACGATAGTGTTGCAAATAATATCTACATGTAGTACATAGTAAAATGAAAAAAGGAAATATATTATTATACATGTTATATATATATATATATATATATATATATATATATATATATATATATATATATATATATATATATATATATATATATATATATATTATCCTAACTGTTTTATCCCAATTTTTAGTATTGGCTGGAATATACAATTCAAGTGTATAAATGAAGCACAAGGATTCACATAGATAATGGTAAACATGGCTATGTATAACAGAAAGAAAGATTATGTTTGTTGAAAAACAATATTATTTGTATGCATGAATGCATTGTAGATATAAATATCACGTCTTTTTAGGACTTATGATTTCGAAATATATAAAAAAATTCTAGAATTTTAAACATACTAGGACGTATCTAGAATCAACTCTGTAAATATTCTCTCCGTAAATTGATATATAAAGAGCAGATGAACATAAAATTAAATTCATCTTTAAATTTTCTTACAAAGTTTACATTTTCTATTCTGACGAGGAGTTGTTGGGTTTGCCCTTTCACCAATTTCAATTTCAAGCTGATGTGACGATACTCTCAGTTTTTCAAGTCGATGTGACGATACTCTCAGTTTTGTAAGTCGATGTGACGATACAGTCAGTTTTCAAGTCGATGTGTCCATACTTTCAGTTTTTCAAGTCGATGTGACGATACTCTCAGTTTTTCAAGTCGATATGACAATACTTGCAGTTTTTCAAGTCGATGTGACGATACACTCAGTTTTCAAGTAGATGTGACGATTCACTCAGTTTTCAAGTCGATGTGTCGATACTTTCAGTTTTTCAAGTCGATGTGACGATACTCTCAGTTTTTCAAGTCGATGTGACGATACTCTCAGTTTTTTAAGTCGATGTGTCGATACTTTCAGTTTTTCAAGTCGAAGTGACGATACTCTCTGTTTTTCAAATCGATGTGACGATACTCTAAGTTTTGTGAGTGCAGCTCTGTATTATAAAGCAGAATCTATCTAGTTAGGAGTGTAAACAAAAGCTTGCAATTTCTTTGTATAATATATAGCTGTAGGTGAATCAGTCAATCTTGGATTCCAGTTGTGTACAAAATTGTAAGTAAGTCTTTGTTTTTAGAATATAAAGAAAAGGGCTTTTGTATCCTACACCTTGATTTAAACCAACAAGATAAAAACCCAGTGATGATAATAAATCTCGAACAAGAGAAACACAATTTTGTTTGCTTATAAAATGATCTATATGTATGTGCGACCTATTATATATAGTTTTCAATGTATTTTTAAATTTAGTTTTCAATTTAGTTTTCAATATAGTTTTCAATTTAGTTTTCGATCTAGTTTTCAATTTAATTTTCAATATAGTTTTCAATATAGTTCGTATCAGTGAAATTCAAACTCTTAAACCAGTTCTTAATAATATTATGATACCGATGAGTCAATGATGATGTTCTTCATTTTGCATTCACTGTTTATACCAAGTAAACGTTTGTTAAATTGTATATGTACTCTTTCAATACAATTTGCTTTCCCAAAAGCCCAGATAATTCAATACTGGCAAAACTAATTTGTCGAACAAGTCCAATATATAGCTTACAAGTATATTTGTATATATTGGTATTTTACAGAAAGAAAGGAAAAATCTAGCAATGTGAATGAAATTAAATTTTGTTAGAAGTGTTAGACATAAAGTCCCTATGTTTACGTTCAAATGACAACATTTTCTGCATAGAAGCGGAGTCATTATGTATCATAGATACGTTTAGTACCATTGGATCAATTCTGATCTAATATTGGTTCAGGTAACATTAACCAGATTTCCAAGGCCACTAGTTCATATATTTTTTCGAAAAAGGAGTGTTGGATGCTCACTGGTGTGCACATTATCTTGGAAACCGTTTGTGATGGTAAAATGATGTTATCTTTTTGATGTTGGTAATAGTGTGATGGTAAAATGATGTTATCTTTTTGATGTTGGTAATATTGTGATGGTAAAATGATGTTATCTTTTTGATGTTGGTAATAGTGTGATGGTAAAATGATGTTATCTTTTTGATGTTGGTAATAGTGTGATGGTAAAATGATGTTATCTTTTTTATGTTGGTAATAGTGTGATGGTAAAATGATGTTATCTTTTTGATGTTGGTAATAGTGGTAAGGGAGGTAATATTAGTTACATTGAAACCTGTCTGCAATGTAATACCTTTTGCATATAGTAAAATCAGTGTCAGAAAAATAGCACATGGGTAAGTAAATATTACATTTCAATGATTAATTATCGCATATAAGACACTGTGCATTCCAATGAAAATATCAAAACAATTTTGAATGCATCTCTCATTTGATTTTCTCCTGAACGGTTTCAAATACGTCTCCCATTTAAAAAACCAGTCCTAATTTTTGAAGTAATATCCAACTTACTAATGCTACAGCTTAACGGCCTTACGGTTTCTAGACGAAATCTAAAGAACTATGGCCTATCACTGATCCCTTCCCTTCCTACAACCTCCAAACACTAGCACCATTTCCTGGAAACTGATAAAAGTACACAGTGTACAGTAATAATTATATTGTATGCAAGCCAAGATCTCACTTGATAAAAAGTCGTTTTAGTTTGTTTGTTTATTTGTTCACAAAACCTCATTCCCCCAATAAAATAATAATAATTAAAAAAAACAAGTACAACGCACATACAATGCACACAACGCACATATAATTCAATACATATTGGTACCACAAGATAAACGCCTTTTCCTCAAAACTTTCGAGTATACTAACTAAGATATGAAAAACCTTTTATATTAGGATGTAGAACATGTATGTAAAATGTTTTTTACTTTGCGATGGATAATTGAAAGATTTTGTTATCTATGTCATCTGTGTACATTCAATACCACTCATGAGCCCTTACATGCATTATGAAAATATACAACGATATTTTCACGGTTATGTCTCTGATTTTCTTTGGCAAGTATAAAATTGCCATTAGTGCATATTAAAAGGAAGTCTGTTTTGTGTGACAGGGCTGCTTCAATAAAAATGGAAATCATAATGCTTATTGACTTTGCAAATACATATAGTAATTTGAAAAATGTTTTCCTATTCTAACTTTGTATCAATCGATCTTAATGCCTGTAAAGGTTCCAGGAAAAAAAATGAATTTGATTAACTGAACGCGAATGGAGGACGATCTATGCATTCTTCTTTGCTAAAGAGACAAGTGATTTTTGTGTAGATTAATTGATAGCGTCATTTAATCATTACCATCAATTGATGAGGGCCATTCTACTATTTCCTGTTTTACTAATAAAATGTCACTCTAATGCCGTACCGGAATTCGATTTAAGTGTAATCTCATCAGTAGAAAATCGATTCAAATTGTTCTCAGTATCAGCAAAGTATTTACTTCCCTTCATGATAGAAATTTTTCAAACAAACTATTGCTAGACTCATGTTTGTAAGCCATTTCCACCAAACATATCAGTGTATTTGCTGGACTCAAGTTTGTAAGCCATTTCCACCATACATCTCCGTGTATTGCTAGACTCATGCTTAATGAGCCATTTCCACCATACATCTCCGTGTATTGCATGTTTGTTAGCCATTTCCACCATACATCTCCGTGTATTGCATATTTGTAAGCCATTTCCACCATACATCTCCGTGTATTGCATGTTTGTAAGCCATTTCCACCATACATCTCCGAGTCAACAGTGTAAAGCAGATAACTGTTCCCAGCAAAAAACAGGTACATCAAAGAAGCCATTAACAATACACTAAAAGTGGTGCAACATTATCTTTTAATATAGTACTCAGCCGCGACACGTTATTAGTTTTAATTTCCTTCACTTAGATTTTTTTAATAATAAAATTAAAACGATTTGCCTGAAAATTTAAGGTGTTACATGCTGGCGCTGATTTTGCTTTAATGCAGTCAATCGAAGGCTTTTCTATTTGCAAAGGTGACACAAATAAGCGAAAATCTTGTCCAAATATTTTAAATATTTTATATGTTCCTGTTCTTCATTAACAATTCTGGATCAAGAGAACCATGACTAAGACACATTAGGGGCATGCGCAGAATTCTTGAACATACTCCACAAATGGACATCAACAGGAGCTGCGTTAATTGTTTCTTTGGTGAAGAGTTCAATTAATGGCAGCTATAATTTACAGAGAAGACTGTCATTTTTCAGCCTAATATTGATGTCTGGAGGTAAATGTAACTTTTCAGACGTAAAAGATAATACGCCGGATTCAACAACAAAACTTCCATACCACTATATTCATCTTGTTTATCACTAACGTATCGTTTCCTGGTCAAATAATGTTCATCAATAAATTATGCTTGCCCCTTAAAATGAGCACAAATACTTAATTCACTAATTGTCTCAGCTGTAGGTCACTACAAACTTATTTGACCAAAAACAAAGGACTGAAAATGTACAAAAGCCCTTCCAAAGTTACAACACATGTACTTGCTTGACTAATTGACTTACACTAAACCAAAATAATTCCATGTGTTTGGAATGATACTTACTTTTAATACCGCTGAACGGTGTCATATACTGTATCAATTCCAGATCGAAGCGTAACTCACTTTGAAACCAAATTATTTAACTGTTTCCATCTGCACACATACCCATCTGAGCGGCAAAGCAACTATATATTAAACTTCAATATCTACTTCTAAGGCAATAACGAGCCAAACACCTGCTATACCAATGTAGGCATATGTTTTGCCACACATAGTTTTCATATCTTTATATTCAACATTAACTTACCCAGTTTGTCTTCAAACAGTTTCCTTCAAAACTCAATATACTACAATATCTCTCTCTCTCTCTCTCTCTCTCTCTCTCTCTCTCTCTCTCTCTCTCTCTCTCTCTCTCTCTCTCTCTCTCTCCAGTTGCGGCGCATATGATATGAATGTCCCTTATTTATTTGAAATGCTCATCGCTCTCGTTAGAATAATAAAGTGTGTGAAACAAAGAAAAAAAAAGAAAGTTAAATTAAGCACTCTCTTTGCTAATCCCTGGTCTCAGGCTCCATTTTGGGTTCCTTCATGTCTAAGGTGAAATAACAAATCCTTAGAAATGTTTGGAAGCGGGATATACTATTTTCTAAACCGGAAGCCTTATTTATGTCATCATCTTTCTCAGACTGGTGCACCAGCATACTATTTGTCCTGGCACGATATTCTTGGTGTGAAATCCAGTTTTTTGTTTGTTTGTTTGTTTTTTTTGTTGTTGTTTTTTTTTAAAATTGAGTCACTCTATATGTACACTGACGATCATTCAAGAAATACCAGTGGAGACCTTATAAAATCAAGTACTAGACAAATGCATTATTAGATTCAAGTTAAAGGCCTGGAGATACTGCAGCTATTATAAAGCAATGTATATGTTTAGATAATTCCTATCCCTTTCTGCAGTCTTAGCCTAAGCAAATTTCGTGATTAATAAATCCAGTAATATTTACATTAGGTCTTGTTTCATTACAAACTTAGGATTATTTTGAATTTACAAATAAAACACACATTGAATACAAAAGGTGACAGCAATTTGTCCGTGATAGGAAGGGGATTTAATTACTGGCACGTGCTACAATCTGCATTTTATCTCTGGTGTCAAAAGGAGATATCATACATCAGCTGTAGGCAGATATATATATATATATATATATATATATATATATATATATATATATATATATATATATATATAGTAATATACACCACTGAACAAACGTGATACCTTGTACTTTTCATAAGAACAAATTACTTCTTATACATATCTACATACACCATATATACCAATGTACTAGAAACAATACTGCATCAGCAAATTATTGCGCGACTATCCCCAAAAACCACAGTGAAAAGGGCACACAATTTTCAAATATTATAATTGATAAGATTGTACACTAAATAATGAATTCTCAAACGGTACAAAGTTAACCCACTACCTTACTCGACCACGAGAAAGACGTAAGGCCATCCATCGATGAAGAGGGTGTTCCAGTGTGATTTTGTTTCAGCATATCGTCGTATGCTGTGATCAATTGACCTATTAGGAAACTTAATGTGTTACATTTATATATAGAAAACAAGAACGGTGAAATTTTGTCGAAAAATCGTTATTACAATATAGAAAAATATATCGTCCATGGCAAAAGTTTCTCAAGTTTGTTTTATTGGAAACTTTTACGGCATGCTCCTTACAGAAAAAAACTAAAACAAAACAAATGTATCATTTAAAGGAAATCTTGCGCTTCTTTCATCATCTTCTTTCGCACGCACATCAGATTCACTCTGACCTGCATTTCTCGAAAGATTTTAGGCCAAAGTCAAAGACTTGCAACAAACTATTGGCAGCTTGATGTATATGTTCCTCACAGTTGATATCAGTGTTTGCAAGGTTCAGTGATAGCTGGTTCCTGTTACGTCAAATAAGTACTGCTAAACAGCATCGGTTTCAACAGAAACAGCAGGGAACTGGTTTATTGGGGTTCATGCTTAATATTTTACAAGATTTGTGTTTGCATTTGCTTGATTACAACTGATTTTGCACATTCTGCACTGTACTACTCTTTCATGTAGCAGCTGTTACATTAAAAGATAAACTTGTTATGATTAATTTGCTTCGATAAAGGTAATTTTTTTTGTCAAGGGTGGTGTTTTGTACATGATGGACCTTCCTAAAACAGTCTGCAATCAAAAAGGCATCAGTTAACTTGGATGGAATACGACTTGGGAATGCTCGTGTGCGCATGTATGGTTATAATTAAAGTATACAGTTAAGTAGATAATTATTTATACAAAGATAGACTGATTACAAGTAATAGTCCTTTAATTAGGCAGGTACATATTGGCAGAAAGGCAATAGATAGGTAGGACGAATGTTGGATGGGTAGGTAGGTAGTTATATGAGTTGCTACCAAATTAAGATAACTGAGAGGCGATAGTATTGTGAATCCTTTTCTCAGTCAGATATAATAATTAAAAACATTTTTTGCACTCAAACCTGCGGTTGTTTTTGTTGTTGTTCATCTTCTTGCGACTCGATCATTGAAAATGAATCACTCTATGCACCTCAACAAAAAGCGAGTACCTTTGATGTAGATGCAAGGTACACGTCTATAAATGTACAATCTAGTCAAATGTAGGCGAGGCTCATAGCCGTGTTAACGTGATACACTCTACCCAATGCGTGCGTCCGTCTCTCCAAAAAAACACACAGCTTAGGCACTTCTCTCATAATTGAAGTTGCTAAACAGGGCGTGTGCTATATGTACCTGTTTAACACTTTATAATAAGCAACGACTGCATCAGTTGTGATTCAGAAACGACAGAATATATATATATATATATATATATATATGTGTGTGTGTGTGTGTGTGTGTGTGTGTGTCTTACGGGGTATAAAAGTTGCAAACAATAACATCCAACACAAAGTAGATTCCCAAAATAAATTTTAATGTGTGAAACAAGTTATGGCTCAAGACGACTGCCCCTTACACAGAACAGATTATGTTTACACCAGGACCCCTTACGCACAACAGATTGGTCTTTTAACACCAGGTCCCCTTACGCACAACAGATTGGTCTTTTTACACCAGGGCCCCTTACACAGAACAGATTAGGTTTTTTTTACACCAGGGCCCTTTACACAGAAAAGATTGTTATTTATACACCAGGGCCTCTTACGCACAACAGATTGGTGTTTTTTCACCAGGGCCCCTTACGCACAACAGATTGGTATTTGTTCACCAGGGCCCCTTACACAGAACAGATTTTGTTTTTTTGCACCAGGGCGATAGTTTATTGAAACTAATATTTCATGGGAAAACTAAAGAATAGAGACAAAGTCAGGGTTCATTAACAATATAAATGTTTGCCTTTAAAGTGATGACAGGACACAGACACAAATCCCAAGGGCCAGCTTTTAACTAGGATCAGATATGTAATATATGTTGATCTTGTTTCTAACGTTACCACATGTGAAAGTTAAAAGTTCTTTAAACGGACATTACCCTATACGTCCATACTTCTTGTCTTAATGATAATCAATATTTATGTAATAACTAGGAGGAAAATGATAGGTATATATATATATATATATATATATATATATATATATATATATATATATATATATATATATATATATCCTTTAATCTTGATCCGTCCAGTTTGTGGGAATGTGCGCATGGCTGAGTGGATCAGATTGCTGGTGTAGGTTCGATTCCTGGTTGGAATTAATTATTACTCTCTAACGTGTTGGTGATATTTGGGTCATTCTCTCTCCATCATTACATATATCAATACTGTCATAAACCTGTCATCGGTTCAGTTGTTTGACTCTGACATAAGTCTTCTCTCCAAGAGCCTCAGCTTTTTTTCCCCGGCCCAAAACGTACAATATACTGGAATTTAAAGAAGACTTCGCGAGTTTTGCACGAAGAATGAGATTCAAGGAATAGTTTAGTGACGATGCTGGGCAATACAATATCAGTAACGATGAGCCTCACAGATTCTGCCCAGAAAGCTATTACGTTCCACCCCCTAGTAGAGTTCCAGCTCTAGAAGCATTTTTGTCGGCGGTGGAAAATGACATTAACTCGCACGAACAGATATCCTAATAAGAACACTTTAACCCGACAGGAAAGACAGTCTTTGAAACAACTGCGCGAGAGGGAAGATATTGTTATCAAGCCAGTGGACAAGGGATCCTGCGTTGTTGTCATGAATACCTCTGACTACATCGCTGAGGCGAATAGACGACTTTCAGACGAGAGATTTTACAACAAACTCAATCATGATCCAACAGCTGAACACGCTGAAATCGTGTGTCAGACATTTAAAGACATGCAGGTCACATTGATGACAAAACACTGACTTACCTCCTTTATTTACTCCCTAAAATACACAAAGAAGGGAACCCGGGGAGACCAATCATTTCCGGAAACAACCATCCCACTGAAAAAAATGTCTGAATTCGTTGATTATCACATTCGGCCTTTCGTGGAAAAACTGCCTTCATATGTCCAAGATACAATGTACTACCTCAACAAAACACCGAAAACTAACCTTCCAGATAACACTCTCCTCATATCCATGGACGTCTGTTCCTTATATACCAACATCCCAAACGAGGAAGGTATTACAGCCTGCAAGGTAGCTTGGGACCGTCGACCTTATCCTTCCCCACCTACATACTATTTGGTCAAACTCTTAACACATGTTCTTAAGTTTAACATTGTTGAATTCAACAACCAACACTTCCTACAAATGAATGGAACTGCAATGGGCACTAAAATGGCACCTTCGTATGCAAATATATTTATTTGAAGACTCGAGCAAAAGCTCCTCAACGAGGCACCCTATAGACCTCTAAGCTAGTGCAGATTTAATGACGCCATAGGATCAAAACGGATCGAAACAGGCGACAATTTCAAAATATTTCTAGAATTCGTCAATAACTTCCATCCTACGATTACATTTACGTTAGAGTCATATAACAGGTCCAACATTTTTTTTTTGTGGGGGTACCCAATCTACCCTCCTGGATGGGAACATAAAAACTGACCTGTATTCTAAACCAACTGACTCTCACCAGTATCAACTCCCAACCAGCTGCCATCCCCAGCAGTTAAAAAAAATCTTCCTTACAGTATGTGTGTTCGGACCAAACGCATATGCTCTAATCCGGCTACCTTCGAAAAGAGAATCGGAGAGCTCAGTTGGCACCTTAGAAGGAGAGGACACAGAAATAACTCCATCGAGAAGGCTATTAACAAAACTAGACTCCTCGATTGTGGAACCCTCCTGAAATATAATACCAAGAAAACCAACAAACGCGTTCCCTTCGTGATTACTTTCCATCCCGACGCCCGAAAGTTACAACAGATAATTCGGAAGTATTGGAACCAGATTGAATCCTCCGAACATCTGAAGGGCATATTTCAAAAAGTTCCTGTGGTTGCGTATCGTAGACTTAAAAATCTGAAGAACCATCTGGTATGTACCAAGGTAACTTCAAACAAGACCACATATTCAGGCACATACAGCTGCAAAGACAAGTATTGCCTAATTTGCAAACATATGCCCGAGACTAAATCATTCAGAAGTTCGACGACAGAAGTTAGCTACACTATCAATCAGAAATTAGTATGCCGAAGCAAAAATGTAATCTATCTAATAACATGCAAGATCTGTGGCACTCAATATGTTGGCGAAACCGTTAATTTCAGAAAAAGAATGAATAACCAAAAGAGCCACATTCGCAACAAAATCAACGCGAAACTCGCCAACCACTACAACTCTGTCGAGATGCTATCAGTTGATTCTATCCTGGAGTGGACCGATATAAAACGCACACGTAAGGAACAATTCTGGATACTTCAATTGAAACTCATGGAGAGTTCGGCCTAAATGAAAAAGTCTAACCTTCATATTGCAATCTTATCATAACTACAGCTAGGCATCAGTTTATCAGACGTACGCATTTTTGCAATAATATTTACCTAAGTAAATATTCCGTAACTCTTTAGATGTATTATTGGTAATCTTCTTCTTCTTCTTCTTCTTCTTCTTATTATTATTATTATTATTATTAGAACTCTTGCCCATTATCCCGCTATACCATGCTCTCGACATACTTCCTTATTAACTCCATGCATAACTTTACCGGGATAAAATTTCCTTAGCACATTTTTATGATGGCATTGATTTATCGCTGCTCATGGTGTAAGTCCTTTGTTCAAAGCCTGGAATTAGGTCAAAATACTTTGGTCCTCTGCGTAATACGCGCGATAAACACTTTGAATTATTATTACACAACTTTGTTGGGCTAATGACAGCATAACATAGATATGTAGTTTACCCGTTTTATACCGTTTTTTAAATTTTGTCTTCTTTCTTTCTTCTATTTTGTATCTTTTGTTTGGATTTTGTATCTGGTGTTTGTTTTGTGGATGTAAATTGTTTCTTCCCCTGACGAAGAGCTTGTTTAGCTCGAAACGTTGGGAAACTGTTTTGTTTTTTCTCCGTTATATATATATATATATATATATATATATATATATATATATATATATATATATATATATATATATATATATATATATATATATATCGTCCTTATATTTTTTAATAAAAACTCGGTGGTCCTAGCGAGCTGGATCACCAGCACCCCCAGCCTTTTCCTTCGACCTTGTTCTATCCTTTTTTGCTGATGAGCTTATGGGAGACTGGATTAGAGCACTGGTGCAACAAGAGCTGTTTATTACATTTGTCTCAGTATATATCTTTAAAAATCTTTCATAAATATATAGATAAATAGATAGACATATTTTTGATTGGGTTGACTGAGTAACAGATAGATGGAAAAGTCGCATATATGAATTGACTGCTGGAAACTTTATCGTGGGCAAGCCAATGAGCGAGGTTTGAAGTTTTCATATGCATTCTTTCATAGCAATTAGGTGTTATGGCAAGAGGTCAGTTTGAGGCACTCGCAGCTTACTAAATCGCATGAAATAAAAAAGCGAAGAACAAGCAAATGGAATTGCGTTGCTGAAAGACTGGCAGATGAATTGTAAAAATGATTTTTCATATACCTGGTATATAATAAGTTATATTTTCTTATTCCTCCCATTATTAATTGAAGAGCAGTGTATTGAATTTTAATATTTAGTAGTAAATCTGCAAATTCCAAAAATATATCAGTTACACGCACGCACGCACACACACAGATAGATAGATAGATAGATAGACTTTACATGTAAAACCTTTTTGTTACGGATGTCAAAACTAAGTTCCCCTTCATGTTAAAAATGTAAATTAAATAATTTGTCATGTATGTGAACATACAAAAGATATACATGTAAAATAGAGACTTCGTACAAAGTGAGTCCTTTATCCTCTAAACTTTGTCTTATATGTGAAATGAATTTGTTTACCTATATGAAATAAAACACAAATGTAAAGCACGTTTTGTCGTGTATGTAAAATGTAGGTTTCTATAAATGTAAAAAAAAAAAAATTGGTCACAGGTGTAAAAGAATATTACATGTGTGAAAAGAAAAATATTCAAAGGTAAAAAGCAAACCTTTCGCTAAATGAAGTCTGACTGTCAGATTTCCATGACACATGTACATCCTGTCAGACTGTCAGATTTCCATGACATATGTGCACCCTGTCAGACTGCGAGATTTCCATGACACATGTGCACCCTAAATGTCAGACTGTCAGATTTCCATGATATATGTACACCCTAACTGTCAGACTGTCGAATTTCCATGACATATGTACATTCTTACTTTCAGAATGTCAGACTTCCGTGACAAATGTACACTCTAACTGTCATATATGATTTTATTTGTTTTGAGTTTCAGGTTGAGTTTCTTGTTCAAAATGTTTAAAAATATGGGTCAGTGGTGCAGAAGCCGCCCAAGCAACCGGGAGGGGGAGTTGGAAAAAGGAGGGGGAGGGAGAGGGCTAGGCTCAGTGGGAGCCCAAAATTCCAATCAAACCACCTTTTCTTGGTTGGGAGGGGGCCCCAGAATTAAGAATTGCGGAGGTGGCGGGGTGGGGGGCAGAATTTTCTGTTACGCCACTGATATGCGGCTAAGTATTTTACCTATTGAACTCTATTCATATTTTCAGTTTCTATTTAAAAGACGGTTATTCAACTAAAGTTGCTGTTTTCCAACACGTTGGCTTGGTAAGAACCCAATTTAATCTTTAATTCCCGTTTATGACAAAATGATCGCGTAGGAGATGTATACGTTTTCCTCAGTCCATCATTTATTTTGCTGTAGCTTGAGGTAAATTTGGTTATACAATAAATGAAGAAATATATACTGTCAAAATATTTTACTAAAATAACATTAATAGACCTCAGAGGATAATTGATTGATTTAGAGAAATTTCGCCTTTAAGATTTCTCTAATTATTTTTTCATTTATGAAGTAGTTCCATCACCTTTTGTAGTCAGCATTGTTTATATTTGTGGATATTTGTGGGTACTTAGTCTTTATGTATATAACAAACCGTTGCTAAATTTGTAGTGAATTTACATATGCAACCAGATTCTGCTTGCACTTAAAGGAGACTTGAGAGGATAAAAATGATGGCTGTCTTGAAAGTCTTTTTTTAATATTTAGTTTACATCTATAGCATATTTCTTTCATATATATATATATATATATATATATATATATATATATATATATATATATATATATATATATATGCTTGACATTTGGAAGAACGTAGTTCTTCCATACATTACAACACCTTTTCACAGTTGTAGTTGATTTTTACACGTGTGCCCACATTTTCCACAAATATAGGATTTCCACATTTGGGTGAATGTTCAATTTTAATGTTGCAACCAACTTACATCAAAAGTATATAATGTAGATGTGGTGACGATCAATGGTAAAATTATACACTAAAATTTGCAAAAATCATGAATATAGAATTAAAGTGCAAATGTGTCGAGAAAACAAAGTTGATAAAAACTAATTATTGCAAGACAAACTAACTAATTGACAAAATAAATAAATTTATAAATGAAAGGCATTTACCTTGTCCAGAAAGATATCCGCATGAAAGACACAATAATGCCAGCATCCATGATGTAAACTTCCACTCAATGCTTCGCATTTTCTGAAATGAAATAAAAGGTATCCTAGTAAAATCATACTACCTGCCATATTCTAATAAAATCATACTGCCTGCCATATCCTAATAAAATTATACTGCCTGCCGTATTCTAATAAAATCATACTGCCTGCCATATCCTAAAAAATATCATACTGCCTGCCATATCCTAATAAAATCATACTGCCTGCCATATTCTAATAAAATCATACTGCCTGCCATATTCTAATAAAATCATACTGCCTGCCATATCCTAATAAAATCGTACTGCCTGCCATATTCTAATAAAATCAAACTGCCTGCCATATCCTAATAA
Organism: Margaritifera margaritifera; assembly: GCA_029931535.1. Classification (NCBI taxonomy): domain Eukaryota; kingdom Metazoa; phylum Mollusca; class Bivalvia; order Unionida; family Margaritiferidae; genus Margaritifera; species Margaritifera margaritifera. The sequence continues at coordinate 1,523,607 of JAQPZY010001484.1, forward strand.
AATCATACTGCCTGTCAATTTATTTTCTGATTAAATAAGACCAAGAGTATCACAATACACAATCGTTAAACTTGTCTATATCTGACGTCATTAGCCTTGTATGTCTATTTATTTCAAAGTAAGCTTCTTCAACACTACGCAGCTGATTAACACAATGATTTCCCTGCAAACAGGTTATGCAAATTGGTTTTAAAAAATTTTAAAAACTTTTACATTTATATATATTTTTGCAAGTATATGGTTTTTCAAACCAGTGACACTGAATCTACACTAGACACTTGACATATTTAAAGTGAAGTAATTGCTTTATGAATATTGTTTGAAAATATTTTCCATCTAAAGTCTTTTTTTATTTTTTTATTTTGTGTTTTTGTATTCTTCCTGTATTATAGCTAAAGTAGTACTTAAAATGGTCTTTATGGTAATGAAATACATTCTCCAAAATAAGAATTACAGACAGGGAATAACACTGAATATAAAAGTGCATAGACGTAAAATGCAGAAATCATAGACGAGTGAATGAGTCAATATTAGAAAACAAACTAATTCATCAACAACAACAAAAGTTGTTTTTCTAACCCTTCCTATATTTCTCTTCTCGAATCAATGTTTATTTTGTCAATATTAGCATCTTTCAACCAGCCGTATCGAATTTAGGGTTCCAAACTCTAGCTGATGGACGTATGATGCCAAACTAAACAAATCACAATGCGCCCTTACACAACAGAGGACAAATGCCAAGACTTGTCAACAGTTCAGCATCAATTTTCAAAACACTACTTCGCGAGAACAAATAAAGATTTTATTTCAGCTTCACTTGTCACGGGATGCGACAGACGTCACATTTGTGTGGAGTTTTAAAAAATCAGCACCTTAAAGTTTTCAAGTGATAAATTAATTGGTACACTCAAGTCTAACCGGACCTTAGGAGAGTGCAAGACATGATAAATTCATTCTGCTGGCTCTGTGTGTGTGTGTGTGTGTGTGTGTGTGTGAGAGAGAGAGAGAGAGAGAGAGAGAGAGAGAGAGAGAGAGAGGGGGGAGTTTAGTATAAAGTAAATCTGACCATGCTAAATTTCACTAAAACAGTGAATCCATTAGGACCTCATTCTTTTCGTAAGTTTGGTGTATATGTTGCAAGAATCATCTTTCAGAGCTATGTGTATCTTTCCAGTTTTGAAGTGGATATCTTTATGCAATATAAAAAGGTTTAGGATCACACCTTACATTTTAAATACGTATGCCTAGCTATTGCGACTCAGCATTACAACCCTTGATAGAAAGATAATTTTGAAATATGTAATTTTCCAGATTCTGACAGATGAACACAAATCTTTATCAAATTAAGCAAGTTTTATCTATTGACATTAACACACTTTCATAATTTCTTACGGCAAGTGTAAGTAGTTTCTGACAATGGGAGATCAATCCAAAGACATTACGACATTATATTAAATTATTATCATCAACACTGCGACAATTAGGTCAAAAGTAAAATACACATTAATGGGGGAAAAAAAAAAAAAAAAAAAAAAAAAAAAAAAAAAACAACAACAACATTCTACTAGTAATTTGCGTCATCACATGTCATTAAGAAAAGTTGAAGATGATCAAAGAAAACCTTTGAAAAGCAAAGAAAATCTTCAGTTATAACATAAACATTAACTGCATTTTATTTTGCCATTTGCATACAATTATTCGATTGTTTCTCCGAATTGGCTACTTGAAATAAAATTAGGCACTTCAATATTTTTCGTCAAATAGATGTGGCGCCATATTAAATTGTATCGTTCGACAGTAATGGAAGGTTAATTTGTGCTTGCAGACTTTGCATATTTTTTAAGAGGCACATATTTTAAATCTGGTCGTAATAGTTCATAACAATTTCTCTTCATCAAGAGATTTAAAAGGCGTATTTACAGCCAGTTAAATTTCTTTTCCAGTCGAGAATCTCCACATTGCTTTGTGAGGCGCCAGGATGCATTTCACATCGCGGTTCATATAGGCATGTTTTCTTCCTCTAATTAACGGATTTTAATTTTCACTAAACTGGATAAAAGGTAATATATAATTTGACTTTGAAGGCTTGCAGAATTAACCGTTAAATGCAGATTTAAAAGAAACCCAGAAAGGGCTCGGAGTGCGTAATTTTAAGTGAAAGCTTGCACACTACAATCAATTATTTCGATTTATAATCTAACAAACGTTGCTATTATTCTTTTACATTTGCTAACTTGAACTCTTAATTTTTCATTGTGTTTTATTTTGATGAGTTTTTGTTAAAATGTTACAATTTTTACAATATTTTTCGTTCCTTGTAAAGTGTACCACTTAATCGTGTTAGTTTTAGGAAAGGTCGATGAAATTTACTTCCTGATACCAGTATATTCATGTTAGTTGCAAAAATCTAATTTGAATAAAATGTGGTAAAAGAAGATGTGTTACAAAATACATACATACATACATACATACATACATACATACATACATACATACATACATACATACATACATACATACATACATTTTATATATACTGATTTAGCACGTAGAAGGATATACAGTGGTAATCAACTGACGCAATCCATTATTAATGTGATATACTGAGAGGGAGAGACAATACAATACAATATTATCACGAGAAACCAGCTTGCTTGTAAAAAGGCACTAAAATATATTCTGTATATAACGTGAGGAAATTAAAATAATTCACATGCGAAGAAATGAGCAAAAGGCTATTTTTTTTAATAAAAATTTTTTAACTTAAGATTGATAATAATTCAAAGTGCGTTTTTTCCGAATAGATCAGAAACTTTGATTGCAAATTTCTCTTGGTTGATAAAGCATATTGCTTTCTAAATAAAAACAGCAGATGTTACATAACAGGTTATGAATATTAAAGTAGATTTCAGGTACTGGAATTGATGTATATGCGATGCTAGTTTGGATGATGATTTACATAATAACGAGAGGAAATCATTATCGACAAATTGTTTATCACAGTTCTTGAAAGAGGAAATGTATGGTAAGTTGGGAATGTTTAAAACATGCACATTCATCATTCATTATTGTTTTATTTTATCAGCCGTGCTTAAGCGCTTCGATTATATTAGTCATTAAAATGACAATATGTTTCAACTAACATTTTAAAATATTTCCAACAAATATGTGCAGAAAATTTGCCCTGCCTCTCGCTGTTCTAATATATTTTAGCCGGTACGTTCTAACAGCCAAACCCAAGTTTCTCTCCAAAACCGCCAGGTGGAAGAAATCGATCCTTTTACTATTACCATTACGTACTTGTAAACTATTTTCTATTACCGTTACGATCAGGTAAACTATTTTCTATTACCTTACGTACACGTAAACTATTTTCTATTACCGTTACGTACAGGTAAACTATTTTCTATTACCGTTACGTACAGGTTACAGGTAAACTATGTCAAAATAGTATCTAAGAGTAAGACATCTCTATCTCCATCCATATAAGAGATGGTAATATGGTATACCGTACACAATGAAGACACAGCGCACACGTGCACACACATTTGGATTGGACGATATGGACTCAGCTTTGTCTTTGAATATTGGTGGTAACCACACAAAATTGTCCTTAAAAGATTGACTGGTTCTAGTTCGTTTCAGGCTTATTATTGTGTGCCTTCTGCTTTCTTTATACATCAGAATATCACGTGCTGCTTGAACTAAGTTTGTTTCCAAAGCGATCGCGGAAAAAATCTGGAAAAAAAAATTGAATCCGAAACAGCTTTTCGGTTCTAAGTATCATCTTTTGTTCAGCATATCATTCGATTTCGCAAAGAGTGTACATTCCTTAAATCACTTTTTAAAAAAATGTGGTCTTCAAGCATTTAAATATGAAAGTGAAGCTTCTCAGTGAAGCTGAAGATGTCTTGTATTTCTTGCCAGGTGTTACTTCAACAATCCTTAATTACTTACATCTGTATAAAACCATAGTCTGATTCCACAATCTTTATCCTTTAACCTTTATACCAAGCACTTAGGACCAGATCAATCAGACACACGATAGTTTAGAAAAATCTCTTTTTATTTGCAGCTTAAGTGTATTAGAAAACGAAGTGTGACAGAAATCGATTCTGAAGTAGATCGTGACTATCTTATCAAATTTTACAAGGTAGCAAATCTGTATATTTATTTAATGTTGTCATTTACAAGTACCTTAGCTCTGTCATTGTACGCTTACAGGTGCCTTAGCTCTGTTATTGTACGCTTACAGGTACCTTAGCTCTGTTATTGTACGCTTACAGGTACCTTAGCTCTGTTATTGTACGCTTACAGGTACCTTAGCTCTGTCATTGTACGCTTACAGGTACTTTAGCTCTGTCATTGTACGCTTATAGGCACCTTAGCTCTGTCATTGTACGCTTGTATGTGAAGTCAGCAAAGGATTCGATATTTGATATTCTATATTCAAACATATAACACACTGCCAGCAATAAGATTAATATTCAGGTCGTTGTGAATTTTAACTCACGTCTACATGTAAATCATTTTGAAAATAAATGTAGAAGCTGCTTTAAAGATGCAATGCTACATATACAGAAGAAGGTAGACCTCTCAAAACTTACAACTAATTAAAAAACTATAAAATAAAAAAGCTATGGTGACAAAGCAAGGTGCTAACTTTTCCAGATAATTCAAATGGAAATGTGAAATAAAGATCCCAACGACTTGACAATTGATTTTACTTGTGTCATGCGCAGTGTGTTGAACGTTTGAACATGAGCATCTAGTATAGAACCACTGCTAATTACGCCGTACCTTTTGTGCACACTGGACAATTCAATAGAACAAGAACAAAAATGAGGTGTTTTGCGGCATTTAGTATATATGACTGATAAAACAAGTGACAAACAAGTTATATAAATTCATAGTTTGCCTAGCAATTTATACGGATTAGTTGCTTCTAAATATGTGTTTCCCTTCCAAAAATCAACCATGCATTCAAATTATGTTTGCAAACAACTACGTTTACACTAAGGCCAAACATGTGGATTTCAAGATAATCTAATTTCTTTCTCTCTTTTTTGTCCTTTGTTTGCTTTATACTGTTATGCATATGCATTGTAGAACAATACAAAATGGCCTCCAAAGTTCCAGCCAAGGATAAGCGTAGCAAAGAGGCCTCAAAAGTTCCAGCCAAGGATAAGCGTAGCAAAGAGGCCTCAAAAGTTCCAACCAAGGCCTCCAAAGTTCCAACCAAGGCCTCCAAAGTTCCAGCCAGGGATAAGCTTAACAAAGAGGCATCCAAAACCTTTCCTACGCTCACATGCATTTTCTTGGACCTCTGGTACGGACATCATAACACTATTCAAGCGAAAGTCTCTTTCTTCAAGAACCAATTTCTGTAAATGCTAGTTCCAGCCAAGGATAAGCTTTCCAAAGCTATCAAAACGTAGAAGCGGGCTATCCTGAGTTAGAAATCTGACTCCGTTTTAATTCTAGGTTCAGTTATATTTTATCTAAAACTTGACAGTAAAGTATCAGTACAGGTTTTTAATGAATTATGAATTTATTGCCTCTTCGCAGAGCGGACGCCAGGTGTTTATCAATACGACTACACACAGAGTATTTAACTGTAGGAAAATAATTTATATACATTTATTTAAAACAACACGAAATTAAACATACCACATCTTAAAAAATTCTTACTTCATTTTTTTCTTCCTCTGTGACACTCACTAAATGAAAACATTTGGCAATCATTTATTAGCATCAAGAGTATGCACTGGGGGACATTAAGAAGACTCTTTGGCAGCAAAACGTTTGTGAAAATATAAAATTATTGAAGGTTGCGAAACTTTTCATATCTGCAGCAAAATGTCTAACATTTGATTTTGAAGTAGAATAGCATTTAACACTTGTAAATATTGTCAGGTAGGTTTCTAAATATTGTAAATAAAATAGACCAGTAAAATTAGAATTTAACGGTAAAATATAAACATGTATATTATATATTACACTGAAAAACATTGGGCTTCTTGAAAATATGACTTTGATTATTCTATGAATCTATGTACTTTATTTATCATTCATGTTTTAGGTAAACCTCGTGACTAAAGAAAACACAGTCAATACATTGAACATACAACTATATATGATTTGCCGTATATTTACTGATCAGTACAATTCCAAGACAAATTCAGAATGAAATCTCTTTCGTTTTTCTCTATTTTCCCCAAAAATCACCCTCTCACCTAGTTTACGCACACCGAAAGAGGCAATTCAGTCAGGATACAAGTATATGGTACACGCCGCCAGTTTTCCTTTTTTATCACTGGTCCTCAGCCAAAATCTTTTTTGAACAATGTGGGTGGCAAAGCTTACCTGATCTAGATTAAAATTCCTGCGTTGAAAAGATATTTTCAGATTAAAATATCTAACATAACACAGCTTTGACATTCTTTTTTTTAAAACTCGATTTAAGAAAATACAGCGAATTCATTCAACAAGCAAACATATGTGCGCAGCAATTTGAGGAATGAAAGCAACAGGCTCGCGTAATCTGGTAATATTACTAATATATCTTTGGGCTGATTTCGAAAATATCCAATAATGCTTCAAATTATGTATAATACTGCAAGTTGAAAATATGCAATTGTCTACAGTACCTGTAAGTAAACAGGGTGGAGGGGATGGGGGTGGGGGTGGGGATGGGTGGTGGATAGTGCGGGCGTAAGGGCGACGAGATTTTCGAAACCTATGAAGAAGTTACAGCTCAAGGAAAGAAACACCTTCGATGTCCAAACAGGACATCAAATCTTTATGATGAATGGGGCACACCAGTGTTTACAGTAGCATTGCCATAACAGACGAGTGATATTTTCTAATCTATATTGTACATATTTTGCTGCAATTTAATATGAACTGAAATATAATAAAATTGATAATGTATAAATTTCTGTAATTGAGGATATAATCATTTGAATTTAAGTTAACTCTGAGTGGAAGATAATGTATTTTTTAATGCCGCTGTATTGATTCCGTGTAAGTAGTTGATACTGAAGAAACCATGCAAAACCTTAAAAAAATACATATTTTTGTACTGAATTTAACTGTGATTTGTGTATCAATTATGAAAATTAACACACCGGTGATCTTGTGTGTATCAATTCTGAAAATAAACATACAGGTGAACATGTGTGTATCAATTATTAAAATGAACAGATCGATTCTTTGTGAAGATGTTCTCCATAAGAGTACATACATTTACTAAGAAATCTTGATAAGACTTGTTTGTGTAATCTCTCAAAGACCTCAGAGTGTACTCTTTGTAAATGGTAAAAGTCAATATATGTGCTCAAATTCTACCAGAAATAAATTTTCTTTGATTATAATACATCAAACGCAGCGACTCTTAGACGATAGAAGTTTATTCGTGCGTATTTCTCTTTGGTGAAACGGTGTGCAGCCAGAGGGTCAATACTTGAAAGAAATGAATATCATTATTACTCAAGGCAGAAAGCAAATAATAAACTGTCTTATTCATTTATTTCTTTATTTACATCTGAAATCGAGATTGTTCAGAGACCAGCGTCAAAGGAGATATTTTTCATTTTCTTGAGAAGAGAGGGAAATAAATTAAAAAACCATCTCCAATAAGTAGTATAGTGTGTTTTCTTTACAGAAGGCGGAAACACTCGAGTACCATAACATTAACATATTTAATGAACTTAAGTAGAATATAGACAGTACTCTTAACAAAACACTCATAAGTGTCGGAGAGTTTTAAAAAGCATAATGCTACTATACAATGTAATAGTTAAGTATCAAAAGTCACTATACGGTGTAATAGTTTAGTATCAAAAGTCACTATACGCTGTAATAGTTAAGTATCAAAAGTCACTTTACGGTGTAATAGTTTAGTATCAAAAGTTACTATACAATGTAATAGTTCAGTATCAAAAGTCACTATACGGTGTAATAGTTAAGTATCAAAAGTTACTAAATTATGTAATAGTTAAGTATCAAAAGTTACTGTACAATGTAATAGTTAAGTATCAAAAATCACTATACGCTGTAATAGTTAAGTATCAAAAGTCAATATACGCTGTAATAGTTAAGTATCAAAAGTCACTATACAATGTAATAGTTAAGTATCAAAAGTCACTTTACGGTGTAATAGTTAAGTATCAAAAGTCACTATACGCTGTAATAGTTAAATATCAAAAGTCAATATACGCTGTAATAGTTAAGTATCAAAATTCACTTTACGGTGTAATAGTTAAGTATCAAAAGTTACTATACGGTGTAATAGTTAAGTATCAAAAGTCACTTTACGGTGTAATAGTTGAGTATCAAAAGTTACTATACGGTGTAATAGTTAAGTATCAAAAGTTACTATACAATGTAATAGTTAAGTATCAAAAGTTACTATACAATGTAATAGTTAAGTATCAAAAGTCAATATACAATGTAATAGTTAAGTATCAAAAGTTACTATACGCTGTAATAGTTAAGTATCAAAAGTCAATATACGCTGTAATAGTTAAGTATCAAAAGTCACTATACGGTGTAATAGTTTAGTATCAAAAGTCACTTTACGGTGTAATAGTTGAGTATCAAAAGTCACTTTACGGTGTAATAGTTTAGTATCAAAAGTTACTATACAATGTAATAGTTTAGTATCAAAAGTTACATTACAATGTAATAGTTAAGTATCAAAAGTTACTATACGGTGTAATAGTTTAGTATCAAAAGTTACTATACGGTGTAATAGTTTAGTATCAAAAGTTACTATACGGTGTAATAGTTTAGTATCAAAAGTTACTATACAATGTAATAGTTTAGTATCAAAAGTTACTATACAATATAATAGTTAAGTATCAAAAGTCACTATACGGTCTAATAGTTTAGAATCAAAAGTCACTATACGCTGTAATAGTTTAGTATCAAAAGTCACTATACGCTGTAATAGTTAAGTATCAAAAGTCACTATACGTTGTAATAGTTAAGTATCAAAAGTTACTATACGGTGTAAAAATACTTAAGTATCAAAGTTACTGTGCAATGTAATAGTTAAGTATCAAAAGTCACTTTACGGTGTAATAGTTTAGTATCAAAAGTCACTATATGGTGTAATAGTTAAGTATCAAAAGTTGCTATACGGTTTAATTGTTTAGTATCAAAAGTTACTATACGGTGTAATAGTTTAGTATCAAAAGTTACTGTACAATGTAATAGTTTAGTATCAAAAGTCACTATACGGTGTAATAGTTAAGTATCAAAAGTTACTCTACAATATAATAGTTAAGTGTCAATGAAACACATTTTGCTGAGATCTTGTAGACTACGCCTTTAAGAAGGGATTTTTTCTTTCTATATTGGAACAAATCTCACAAAAAATGTATCTCATTGAAATCTTATAGTTTTCAGCTTCACGTTCCTAATACTAAACTTGTACGATGAAAAATATGTATCGATTGTAGTCCCAAGTGATTTAGTAAAGATAGTCGAATTATTCTTCAAAGATTTCCAAAGTTATTCCGTTGAACATATCCTGTAAAAAATAAAATAAGCAAATTGCCATAATCATGAAATCAGTGGTATGGGTATTGAACCGATGGTGTTACGAGAGTGACGGGTTTCAAGACCGCCAGGACACAAAATTACAAGCCGATTAAACATTATGTAAGTAATAATACACAAGTCAGCTAGAACGTGATAATGTAACCTATGGGAATGATTGCATGGAAGATAAGGAGCATCCAGATGAATTCGCGAATTACAATATCAAAGGGCATAATAGTTATCCGATGAATGGTGAGTCTTGTTGGCTCTGATATACTGAGTACGCATATAGACCTGGTGAAACAAAACTTAAACAGTAGAGAACAATTATTAGCTATGCCTTGACTATAGGTTATGTTCATCAACGTGGCCTCTAAAAACTGACTCTAACAATACTAACAAGATTTTCATGCAGACACATTCATGCATATATCTGCACTTCATGCATGTTCTTAAGGATATGTTTGTATTAGGTGGCTATCAGAAATACTCTATAAACAAGCTGAATTCTCCAAATTCCCTATTTTTGACAATTTGACAAAAAGTGTCCTTAAAAATGGGCCAGAGGTAAAAAAAGTAAACCGTTTTGTGCATCTATATCCACCACATATCTAGTCTACACAGTTTAAATACAATCTTCCAAACAGTGTGGAAGAATAAGCAATGACGACCTGAATTCCCAAAATGACCCTTTTTTGACATTTCTTTTCAACAAATGTTCCAAAGAAAGAGTCAGAAAAAAAAAAAAATATCCACTGCACATCTGAACCAACCGCACATCTCGCTTACAAAGTTTCAGTAAAATTATCCAGACCGTGTGGGAGTAGAAGTGATGACGAATTGAATTCTCAGAATATCCCTTTATTTGTAAATTCCAATAAAAGGAGACAAGTAAAACCTTGTTGTGCTTATGCACCAACCTCACATCTCGCCTAGAAAGCTTCAGTATAATCATCCAAGCGGTGTAAAAGGAGAATCTATGATGAGACGAATTCTCAGAATTGCCCTTTATTGAAATGTTTTCAAGACATTTCTTTAAAAGTGTGCCAGAATAAAAAAAAGTAAACCTTATTGTACATCTACACCAGCCACATATTTAGCTTACAAAGTTTCATTAAAATCCTTCAAGCGATCTGGGAAAAGAAACGATCACAAGCTTAGTCATGGATGGAGAGACGAACTGAATTCTCAAAATACCCACCTGGTTGAAATTGTTTCAAGAAATATCTCCATATGGGAAAGAGGAAAGAAGTAAAACCTTGTTGGGCATCTGCACCAACCACAAATATAGCCTACAAATGTTCGTTGAAGTCCTCCAAGCGGTTTAGGAGGAGAGGCGAAGACAAGTTTAGTCACTGGTGAACGGACAGACTGTGCCACAGAGACAACGACAACGTGCTGGCTCTTTGCATAAGTACGACAGTAATTAACATGCTCGATCATCTTGTCACACATCCTGGCTTAAGACTCTGCGGACAGATCTAAATGGTAAGTACTCAGTGTACATATATGAGACTTGATACGTTAGTTGTGAAAGTTCCCGATTAACTCCAATGAAGGGAGTAATTGTTCTGCGATAGCCATGGAAAACACTGAAGAGCTAAACTTTATAGAGTTGCAAGTAAGAAAGACCTTAAGGGTCGAGATAAAGATGGACTATAGCAATGCTGGCTTTGACTGTAGTGTGAAGAACCATTTTGCTACTTCTTTTAACTTGACTACTTGAACAAAAGAAACCTCTTGATGTTTTCCAGTTAACTCTGACCCCGTATTAAATCCTGTTCTGTTGGGAAAAATGGGAAGTCCGTTTTCGACTAATTAAATTGCATCCTATCGGCAGAAGCCATATATTGGAAATAAGTTTGTAAGTGTACATAACTGGCTAATTTTTTTTCGTACAAGTAGCAATTTGTATTAAAGTATTTTATTCTATATAGATGTGATCTTATTCCAACCGAGAATCACCATCATATCAGGAAATAATTGAACCTTATCAAACAGAGTTAAACCTCTTAAAAAAGCTCTCCGGCATTGGTGCGCGAGAGTGTGTTATTTATTTCAGTAATTACCTGTGTAAGAGGAAAATGGATTCAAGCTGCTGACGGAGAAGAATAATCAATCCTTAAAGGGTAGGTGGTGAGTTCACATGTATAATTATGACAGAATAAATAGGCATTATGAACAGAAATTCAATTCTTTCACATATTTGGTGTCATTTCGAATACACCGTCTGGTTTTGGAAGGATTCTTGTGATGAAGCTTTCGTTTTGGATACTAATTTTTCCGATACATAGATCTCCCTTTTTTCTTCCAGATTGTAAGTTTCGTTTAGTCAAGCCGTTTTGGTAAAACAGAGAACATTTGCCACAGCCGTGCCGTGTAGTCAGCTGTTATAGTTATGTAAAGGCATGGTGGCAGTTGAGGATTCACACAGAAATAAGTAATTTTTAAGCAAAATGTTGCGATCGATATGAAAGTGTCTTATCGTTGTTTAACTGAGCATTCTGATGCTAGTTGTAGTTAAAAAAAGGGGTCGCACAGCACATGTTTCTATCGTCATTTGAACATTAAAGAGTCACTACAGAGGGTTTAAATGGTTATACAGTTAAACTTTGTCACGCTATGATTGTTCTGTAGGCAACTCAGATTCCTATGTATTCATTCTCTGTCTAACTATTCATACAAACTTCTTCTTTAAAATTCCCTGATTTAGGGTCAATTTAATTAGATAAATGATAAAATCGCTTTCATGTCAAGGCTCTTCTAAATGGTCGATTACTGCGAAGGAAATACCACAAACTTACTTATTTTAACGGACTCTAAATTTCATGCTTTTCCACATGTCAATATATTTCATTGTAATTTGATTTCGCCGAGATATCAATAATGATTTATTCTTAAAACATTAATTCGAAGTCACATTTTTGTATGTAATCGTTCCGCGAACTCCGCAAAAATAGCTTAAGAATACTAATAATAATGAATGATTAAGTATTTACTGAAATCCAAAGCATGATGACATGTTGATTGTGATGTCTGTGAATGGTTCAATTATTAAAACTGCATAGCTACATGTTGAGTCGTACAAATCACGACCAGAAGTTCTCTACGGCTAAAGATCTCAGAAAACAGTCAATATAAGCATATACAAATGCGAAAATTTGCAATTTGCTGTTTATTTGTTTGCCTTGTGTGTGTGTGCGGGGCGGGGGGGGGGGGGGGCGCAAGAAATATTCCCAAAGTTTTTTGTATAAATTGGCCACGTACCGAAACTGAATCTGCTAGACGTTTGAAGTCAAAGAACATTACACATTGACGAAGCGCTTCCTCATTTGCGTTGTTACTTTGCTTCCGACATATCATGTATTCTAGCAAAACCACTTGGCACAACATTACAAAGGAGCAATAAACATTACGTTTTAGTTTTCTTTTAAAGTACAGCCCACGTAAACTGAAAATGACAACTTGCACATGAAGTACCTAATTGGAAAACGGAATGGATAGCTTTGAAATTAGTTACATTTTAATGCAATTAAAATAACGAATTCTTTATTGCAGTAACACATATAAAATAATTTTGGATAATTAGCAATTGTTGCCAGAAACTTAAAGATAAAGAGGATATTCTAGCTTTCTTAAAAAACAATTGTGCAGTTAATCTGCCATTTTTTTATACAAGCTAGGACTCTTCTATAACTCAGAATTCTTATTATATTTTTTGCAATATTTTGAAATATTTGGATAAGTGATAATACTACTTTGGCAATTTATATATCGGAAAGTTTTACAAAATTCCTACAGACAGTAGTATATTTATTTTTTTATTTCAAACAACTTTCAATACCCATTTCACTAAATTGTATGCAATGTTGTTTATGTACATACTTTGCATGAAACTTGGAGATGCCAAGCGTTATATACTGTTTTATGGTGGCTTTATCGGTTTTTTACTCATATGTTTCATTTGCGATACTAATTTGTGAACTTTAAAATGTTAGTGAAATATTCTTATATTTAGTAACTTGGTTTCATGCAACTTTTTCATGTGCCAGTTTTTGTCCATTTACAATTGAGGAATGTTTAGTATTTTCAAAATCGTCACTTGCTGATCTCCATGGATGTAAATCTAGCAGTAAAGTGCTATATTTTCCCAGAATTGGGATTATATTATATTGTATATTGTTCTGTATGGAAACCTATCAAAGTCACTGAAAACATAATAAGAAATACTTCAAAATTTCGAGCAAAATATCCAAATTTTGAGAAACAAATCTCAAAATTCGGAGAAAAGTCCCGAAGTGTAATGAAAATTCAAAATTTCGAGTACAAAATAATACAAGATTGAAATTTCAAGACAAAACTCTGGAAATTTCCATTAAAACAAGCTTTAAATTTCGAACATTTGTTAGTATTGCTTCTGTGACCTTAATAGTCGAAATTTCGAGTTTTTCTCAAAATGTCCTTATTTTCTTCGAAATTTCGGGATTTTTCTAGAAATACAGAGTTTTCTTTATTATTATTATTATTATTATTATTATTAATTGTGTGCCCTTCACAGGCTTCCGTAGATTCTTCAACTGCCAAAAAAAAGAGGTCTAACCTGTACGCACAATTCAAGGATTGAAGGTAGAGATGTATTTACGCTTCTCACAATTGTGATTTAAGGTCAGAATGAGCTCTATCAATTGTACTATATTTTAGTACATCTCAAACAGTTATGGCAGTTCAACTTAGAAATAAAAAAGAAGAAAATAATATATTTGCAGTCAAAGATACGCCAACGTTTGACATAAAATTATAAAAAGACGGGGTTTCCTGCAAAAATGATTTTTAATATAAATTCAATCACAGGTCCTTAAGTATCATACATGATGTATGCGTATCACGGACACAAAAGTAAAATGCACCTAGTATCGTGATCATACGACAACAGGTGTTTCCAATAAAAGTTGCTGATGTATTCTTGCATGCGACTGTATCAATTCTGATCATGCTAAAATACTCCAGGTCTGATCCAAATAACATTTTAATCGATGCTTGCTTTCTTTCTTTTTCTGTTTCAATCTTTTTTTCATTTACTTGTTTCTGTTTTACTTATGAAAGCAGGATCTTAATTAATCAGCCCGCTTCTGAAGACGAATGTTGGTCTGTGTAGTAGACACAGCAAGATTCCTGGTTAGATCGCTGATTTCTGAGTCATATTTAGTATGGGCTTCGTGGGGTACCCCTTACATATACCAATTAGCATTCCAGTTTCTAGGAGATCTTCTTCCATTAGGGAATATCTGACACGAAAGAATGGTTTGACATTGTTCAGTCTTACGATGTTTAACGAGATACAGCGGGATCATTCAACAAGTAAACACGCGTGCAAAGCAATCTGAGGAACTAAAGTAGCAAGTTTGCTTAATTTCATTTTATCTCTTTGGATTGAATGAAGACAAATTCGAGAATGTTCTGTACTGCTTCTAATTCCTCTTCTGACAAGATCTTGAACATTTTACCTTGTAAAATACCAGTAGGCACTATTACCTTGTAAAATACCAGTAGGCACTATTACCTTGTAAAATACCAGTAGGCACTATTACCTTGTAAAATACCAGTGGGCACTATTACCTTGTGAAATACCAGTAGGCACTATTACCTTGTAAAATACCAGTGGGCACTATTACCTTGTGAAATACCAGTAGGCACTATTACCTTGTAAAATACCAGTAGGCACTAGTACCGTCGTGTTAATTTAAAACGAAAAGGTAAAAGTCTGTGTAATTTTGTATGAAGTATTTGATTTTTTACAGTTGCCGAGCAATTAATAGTTTCACTAGATAAATATTTTCCAGATTCAAAGCTGAAAACAATAATTATATAGCGGGATTTAATTGTGAACATGATAATTGGTATTTTATGTTCTTTATGTTCGTTATGTCTTGACAAAAGTAAATATTTAACGGAATTTTTACTTCAAAATTATAATGCACGAGTTCCACCATTGAGAATGTACATTATGCAATTTTAATTTTTTTCCGTCTTGAATGAAAGTTTAAGATATATTCTTTCGTACCTCTGTATTGACTCTACCTGGGATATTGATTTGGAAAAGAAAACCTCATGAAAGCTTACCAATTATAAATATTTGCGCATGACGCGCAACCAGTACTAATAAAAAAAGTCCGATTCAAATTATCAGTAACGATTATGTTTGAGACTATCTCGCCCTACTATAGAATATCAAACATACCTCAAATATACAGAGCCTAACATTATATCAAAAGTAAAAGTGTCAGACTGTTGTGTATACGAGTTAAAAAATAAACACTTTGGTTAATTGATGTGAGTGTTGTATGTCTATACATAAATTTGCATTGGAAACTTTACATTTCTTGTTTATCTGATCTTTCAACGCTAAACATTAAAGTCAACTATGTTTACATTAATTCCACGGAAAATGAATCTTGCTCTTTCTTTATACTTGTGCGATGAGTTTTTCAGTATTCCTTTGTATAAATGCACGTATAAAGTATATACACCTACTATACGCCCTGCCACTTTTCATATATCTACTTGTGTATATGGAGGAGGGCTGTTGTGAGAACTTTGCAGCCCGACCCCATGTACTGAAACTATGGCAATAAAATATATTTAAACAATCTGATCTTTGAACAGTAAACATTAAAATCAATTGTATTTACATTAATTCCACAGGAAATGAATTTTCTTCGATTGCAAGTAAACGTCTGCCCAGTGTGAGGCGAAAGAAGGTTTTTTTTTCCTCTTTGTTTAAATCGCGTAAGGCTAAGGGTCCAGAATATAAGGAAACTGATTATTCCTCCTATCAGAAATCTACTAATAATATGTCTTTATTTAGTCTTTAAACATGTGCGCCCTATAAACGTTACGTACATTTTCTCTAAGATATGGCAGAAACAAGCAGGTCCGATTGTATTAGGATTGATGATAAGCATTGAATTAGAATATAAGCGGTATAGGAACATCTGCTGATGACGTGAAAAAGGGACTCTTTTCTCTGCGGATTCGACGATTTCTTTTTGTTTCAGCTAGATTCAAGGCACGATAAACTTAATTTCGCACATTCATAAAAGTCTCTCTTTATTACAGAATGTGTATGCTAAAGCAGTAGTATCAATAAAAACGTACAATAATTATAAAATGTTGCTGTTATTATCTAGTTCAAATAAAAGACGAAGCTCTGACATCATTGGAATGAAAGGAAACACAAAAGTGGTTGTTATCGAAAGATGCCACTGCGGTGAAACCTAAGCTAAAACATGAGTTTTAATTCAAGGATCGATTTGATGCAACATAGGAAATATCCAGATAAATTTGTGAGTCAAATAACACACGCCATCAAAAATTATCCGAACAATGCTGAGACCTCTTGGTAACGAGAAAAGTCCATGCAAGGTGTGGGCACACAGATGGACTGCACAAAATAGGACTATTCGGTCTAAAATTAGAGGCTGAATCTTGATGGAATTCATTCGAAGCATTCCTTCCAAAAATGACTAATAAAAAGAAACCGAGTCTTATAAAAAGTACATGTTAACTTGCTCCGATTTCTCATCACATCTCCCGGCTTAAGACGTTACGGACAGATAGACTATTTCGTACTTCCATGTATGATATTCGGTATGTCAATTGTGGAAATCCCTAATTGTCAAGAGGGTAAGTAATTAGCGACAGCCAGAGCAAATATGGATGATCTGAAATGGATCAAATGTAAGAAAAGGTATTGAACGTCGATATGATACGTACAAAAAATGAAAGAACAAGAAAGTCCTAATTTATTACACGGACTATAGCAATATTATATTTGACTTTAGGGACTCAGTTATGTTAAACATTACTCCTAAAGTAATTAGTCAAACCAAGAAATAACCTCATGTCTTATAACTTACTCTAGCTCCATATTAAATCAAAAGTTTTGGCAATAATGGAAAGTCAATTCTTGCTCAAAAATGTAGAATCTTAAGACGGTAGCCTTTGATTATAAATACCCTCAAAATTGTACATAGCTGGCTAATATTTATTCATTAAGAAACCCATTTTTTTTCAGGTAGTCTATTTTTATATAGTTGTGTCTCAAACGGATCATATCCACATTGCTCTGCGGGAACTGAGATCGTTAATTATTTGCTGTGGACATAAATACCATATAATGCTCGAAAATAAGCAGCGGTTTCTTCCATTATTCATTATTACTCCTTATTCCTTTTATTTTTGAGGACGGTTTATTTTCGAGGACATTTATTTTGGCGGCGAGTGTATTTTAAAATAAAAATTGTAAGTAGACGATTGGAAAAGACTTATTATGTATCTTCAATAGGGATGTATATTACAGCAATGTGAAGAAAAAAAAAATTAAACTTTTCTATGTGCATTAATTGAGAACATGTGAATTCCATGTTAATTGATGTTAATTGATACATGATTTTATCATTAGCTTTTGACATAAACTATAGAATATATGTGTCCTCTCTCTCTCGTAATGTACGTCAACTTATATAAAAACTAGAACGATATACATTAAACATATCAGGCTGTTTATGTTCGAGACGGCCTACTTTCGACAGCAAAACGCCGTAGGAAATGGACGCCTTATTTATTCCAGATAGGCTTATTTTCCAGTTCGGTTTCTTTCCACTTTTTAGGGTTAGAGCATAGAGTCCTACCTCAGACATGTTACCTAGATAAATGGTAACATCTCTTTCTTAATGCAAACACCTAAGAAATCCGAAAATGAGGCTTACAGTGCAAGTTTAATAAAAACTTACTTTTTAAGCCCCCCTCTCCACCCCCCCCTCCCACACGCACACACACACAATATTCGCAAATTTAGTATGTTAACAAATTTCGCAGCGATTTCATTTCAGGAAATTTGTCACTACTACAAATTATAATTTTCCTAAACAACTGCTTTCGTGGCTTGTTTGATTTCGCAGATGCGATCATCCCGTAAACTCTGCAAAATCATTTCTACGCCAAAATATTAGGTTGGAAGGAAGGATGAAGGCTAGCATATGACTAGATACCTGCAGCAGGTCCCTGTGTCGCAGGATATTGTCAACAAATGGTTACATTTTCAAATTCCTTACCTAAATGTTAACACCAATAACCTAATGGAAGAAGTTATTGACCATACAAAACGGATCCCATATAGATGGAATATCAGCTGTGGCATCGACTTTTAATAAGTATAAATGCATCATTAAATTAGGTACATGAAACGGTGGATAAAAAAAAAAAACAAACAGTAGAATCACCGTTTGTAATGAATGACATAGTCTCAACATTTAGGGATAAATTGACATGCTAATGCGATACTGTAAATGTCTGATTATTGAAACAGACTCACAGTAAAGAAGTTCATTTATCAGCTGTTATGCGGTATCGTTTGAGTTTTATCCTGTATTTCACCTAAATGATTTGGTCATTCTTGGACAGTAGCATTAACATTTTCTTTTCATTTTTTAAAGAACGGCAAAAAAAAAAAAAAAAAAAAAAAAGTTTCAGTTAATGTCAGAAAATAAAGGTGCTCAGGGAATATTCACTTTCTGTGAAAAATCTAGTTTATCTGCAATGTCTTCCATTGTATTAATTAGGTCTAAAACTCTGATAATTATACATAATACTGTTTTATTTATCTTGGTTACATAATACTAGTAAATGCTTAACAGAATATCTGTTTTTGAAAAATAACTTAAATCAGTAAAAGAAAGATACTCTAAACTGTAATTATCTGACATAAATTAATGTGTATTATTTGTACAACGATTAGGAGGATCATGTGTTGCATACACTAGGGGTAATTATCTGACATAAATTAATGTGTATTATTTCGTACAACGATTAGGAGGATCATGTGTTGCATACACTAGGGGTGGGTGTTGACATACATATATAATTTGCAGAAGAAGTAAATCAAGCTGTTTCTTGACTCGCAGGGATGCAAAGTTAAGTAGCTCCTCGACTAATATGTTGCCGCTTACTCATTTTGAAGCCATTCTGACATCGAACATGTGTATGCTTTACCTCAGGAAGATAACAAGTACTGTCTTATTTAAGTTATAAATGAAACGTCTTGATTTCAAAAATAATCTTGCCAATTTTTTTTTTTTTTTTTTTTTTTTTTTTGGGGGGGGTATTTACTACAAAGAGCATTGCCTATCGGGGCCATTGTTTTGTTGCACGTATTGACACGCAGTCAGCTGTGGTTTATTAAATAACGCGTGCTATCCCTGGAAAGCGATTTAACGAAAACATCCAGTATTAACAACTGCATACAACATACTATTTGCTTAAGTCCACCGAGTACAAAATATCCTCGAAATACTAATAAAACATACAAATTGGTGGTGTTTAAAATTGTGATAATGAAGACTGAATACTTGCAAACTGAACGATTCCGTACCATATCTCTAATATTCAAATATTCATAAATAAATAAATAGAAATATTGTTTTGGTGGATGGAGGTGGGGGTGGGGTGTGAACATCATCTTTTAAACTTCTTTCCCCACTGTATCAGGATCATGCATTATATTACAAGGAATGGAATTAATTCCATCGTCTCGCTATCTGAGCAAGCAAACAGTCAATATATTACTAACATGTCACTCGGTTATTAATGATCTTTAACCTGATATGATCAGAAGTTTTAAGTGTGGTTTCTTCTGTCATACAATTGCTTTCAACTAAATATATATGTTTAAAAAAGTAATACCATTTGTTTTCCTGCAAATTTTCCAAACGAAACCAGCTATTATATCGTTTCTGTGCCGAGGCAAAACAAATTATAATTTGTTATTGATCATTAAATATAAAGATTCCTTTTTTGCGTGTACTTTCAAAAAACATGCAGTAACTCCTTTTACAATATTTGATTCCACATTACGATAAAGTAAAACTAATACAAAATCTCCCTTTCTTGCTTAAATATCAGTTTTATGATAGTTTCATTCCTGCTTACACGACAGATAGTGTCAGCTATAATGATTAGTTTCGGCTTTTATCAAGTAATCAGATGTCGATACTTTAGTTATTGATTTACCTTATGATTCCTGAAAGTGCCTATTAACTATGCTTGTCTTGCTTGTTTATTAAGTTCTGAAATCGAGAATACCAAAGAGAGTTTGAGTAGTATTCATTAGCTTGAGTAGTATGCAATAGCTTGAGTAGTATTCATTAGCTTGAGTAGTATTCATTAGCTTTGAATAAGTTACATGACGTTAGCTTGAGTAGTATTCATTAACTTTGAATAAGTTACATGAAGTTAGCTTGAGTAGTATTCATTAGATGTTCATTAGCTTTGAATGCGTTACACGAAGTTGGCTTGAGTAGTATTCATTAGCTTTGAATATGTTACATGAAGTTAGCTTGAGTAGTATTCATTAGCTTTGAATAAGTTACATGAAGTTAGCTTGAGTAGTATTCATTAGCTTTGAATATGTTACATGAAGTTAGCATGAGTAGTATTCATTAGCTTTGAATATGTTACATGAAGTTAGCATGAGTAGTATTCATTAGCTTTGAATATGTTACATGAAGTTGGCATGAGTAGTTTTCATTAGCTTCGAATGTGTTACATGAAGTTGGCATGAGTAGTATTCATTAGCTTTGAATGTGTTACATGAAGTTAGCTTGAGTAGTATTCATTAGCTTTGAATATGTTACATAAAGTTAGCATAAGTAGTATTCATTAGCTTTGAATATGTTACATGAAGTTAGCATGAGTAGTATTCATTAGCTTTGAATGTGTTACATGAAGTTGGCATGAGTAGTTTTCACTAGCTTCGAATGTGTTACATGAAGTTGGCATGAGTAGTTTTCATTAGCTTCGAATGTGTTACATGAAGTTGGCATGAGTAGTATTCATTAGCTTTGAATATGTTACATGAAGTTAGCTTGAGTAGTATTCATTAGCTTTGAATATGTTACATAAAGTTAGCATGAGTAGTATTCATTAGCTTTGAATATGTTGCATGAAGTTAGCTTAAATATATTAATGATAGGTCTCGTCACACTTCCATGTGAAGGGCGCTCTTTAAATCTTTAAATGTTCTGTACAAAATATTATTTTAATAGTCGGTTTTGTTACTTTTTTTAAACGAATAGTTTACCAGAGACCGTATTTGCAATACTACAAACGTAAACTGCTCCTCGCATACATACTGATATTTTAGAACATTCTCTCAGATAATATTCTTGTGTGTGTGTCTCCAAAAGGACCTCACATTGTGTGTCTGTCAACAAAAAGACTTCAAATTCCTTATACTATTTTTCACTTTTGTTTTGGTACCATACTGTTAGTACTGGTCTGAGCAATAAAGAATCAAATATCATTACAAGCTATACCCGCTGAACACTCTCTTATGTCTAACCCCATTTATCCCATACATTACCAACAAAATATGATCCGAAATTTGCTCTAACTCTTAGAGTTAAATGAACAAGTGTCTGAGAAAATAAAACAATTTTTTTTTCTAAAAACTACATCGTTTAAAAACCAGGATAAAACTAGCTCTCGTTGTACATTACATTTTTGTCAAATATGGATTTCAAAAATATACTACTAATACTAATCCAAATATTTAAACACATGATGATACATACAATTGTTTTCAAGAATATAACAAGAACAACTCACTTAAGCAATATTAAAAAATATATAATTGGCTGATTGAAAGTTTAGTCTACTTAAAGTAATGCGCAGTTAAAATCTTTCCATAAAAATAAATCATTCAGGGAAAGAGTCTGAAGACAGATACATTAACTATGATTGCGATTACGTAAAGTGTGAGTGACACCCATGACACAATAATTCCGTTTTTACGAGTTTAAATGCCATGTGCTGTACACTCTCTTATCACTAACCCCATTCATCTCATACATTTGCCATATGCTGTACACTCTCTTATCACTAACCCCATTCATCTCATACATTTGCCATATGCTGTACACTCTCTTATCACTAACCCCATTTATCTCATACATTTGCCATGTGCTGTACACTCTCTTATCATTAACACCATTTATCTCATACATTTGCCATGTGCTGTACACTCTCTTATCACTAACCCCATTTATCTCATACATTTCTGTGAAAATATATCAGAATTTTGACCTAACTCTCTTCAGATAAATGAATAAGTGTATGAGATATTAAAACATGATTTTTTTTCATAATATGATGTCATTACAACTGAAGGATTTACGCTCTTGGTACTCAGCAAATGAAAACTTTGCAATGCATAAAACGATGTGATTAAAGTTGGAGCAAAGCTTGGATGGACTATGATGGACCTATCAAATCTTGCATAGACTATGATGGACCTATCAATGCCTGCATGGATTATGATGGACCTATCAAATCTTG
The DNA here is from genome assembly GCA_029931535.1 of Margaritifera margaritifera. Lineage (NCBI taxonomy): Eukaryota > Metazoa > Mollusca > Bivalvia > Unionida > Margaritiferidae > Margaritifera > Margaritifera margaritifera. The sequence continues at coordinate 1,546,548 of JAQPZY010001484.1, forward strand.
CATGGACTATGATGGACCTATCAAATCTTGCATGGACTATGATGGACCTATCAAATCTTGCATAGACTATGATGGACCTATCAAAGCTTGCATGGATTATGATGGACCTATCAAAGCTTGCATGGATTATGATGGACCTATCAAAACAAAATAATGTCTTGTATGATAAATAAGAACACAACAAATATCACAGATAAATCTGAGAGAATATACGGTAAACAATATCTAATGCTCGAAATCTATACGTCACAAGATTATTTTGTGGAACCAAATAGCATCGTACAACATACATATTGAGATTACATAACTAGATATAAGGAATGAAAGGTGTTTGAAATTGGGATGGATACTGCGTGCACTAAATGTCTTCCGAATATGAATTACCCACAAAATACTACTAACATTGATCCCAGAATTCAAACATATATCATACTTGCAATATTTTCAAGAATATAACAAGAATGGCTCCTTTAAGCAAAACTAAAGTATGTACAAATGGATGATAATATGAATAGTTTACTTCAAATGTTGTGCATCTGAACAATTTTCATATATAAACGGCCCACCGAAACAGTCTGAAGGCAGGGAGATTACGATCACATAAAACGTGAGTGTCATTCATGACACATTAATTCTCTTTCTCTGCAGTCTAAATGACAAGTTCCAGACAAATTCAGCTATCAAAGTAAATGAAACTCAATGTAAGATATTTGGAACTGCTGTATATTGCTTTCAGTACAATTTACAAATGGAACTCAAATTTGATGAGCTGTGCTAAATTGCTGACGTGCATTATACGTCTTTTATCTTAAAACACAACTCATATAAAAAATCTTGTTAACAGATATGTTGTGAGACGTCTTGTCTATATTTTTTTTTTTTTTTTTTTTTTTTACAACTTGTTATTTCTACAGTATAAATATACAACTCTGTAGCACTTCTCCCCAGTACCATCCAACAGGTAGAGGAAAAGATTTACATTTGTATACCAACGAGACATTTCATACATGGACCAACGTACACAAACATATGCCTTATAAGGAAATTACATAGCCACACAGTTTCTTCCAAAAACATGGGGACAGGATGATATTGTTTTAAGAAAATGATTACTAGAATCTATGCAATACTAAATTAACAGCATGCATAGTTTGGTATAATTTGTCTGTTTTATTACAGAGGTTTCCTTCAAAGACGTATCTGCATTAGTATCGTTCCACACATTCTGTGTTAACGATCTATTCCATGTATCGTTTTTCAAAGCACACCAAACAGTCTCGTTCAGGCACACTATGAATACATAACATAGCACCTTACAGGAAACTTCTTGTATTTTGCTAGGTCATTTAATAAGGAATATTTTCGTACTAGATAACCATTCGGCATTTGAAGACTTATTTTATGAGACAGAAGTATACGTTACTTCAAAAGGAAGATAAAATGTCTCTGATAGACCGTTACATGTTCTTGCATTCCTGAGAACAGAACCCACACAAACGCCAGCACTGTGGAACCGCACACATTTTACCCTTACGGCACCACAAACGCTCAACATGCCAAAAATCTATTTAATTTTTCGGAATTTGAATCTGAATGTCGAATCATATGATTCTTAAACTAAAATAATGCGACGAGAAACTATTAATAAATTATGGGCATACAAATGTTATAAAAGTTTTAGAATACACATTTTTCCGCTACAGCATCTTCGATGGCATTCAAACCAAATAAATCTGCTTGAAGCTGTGATTTACTCGTTGTTATTAATGATAGATTCATTGACTTTGATTTTCCAAGATCCATTTTGAGAAATTATATGATTATAGAATGTTGGAATTTTAAAGCAGAAAAAAGAAGAGTAGAGTTATGACTTTAGGCACGAGATATGGTGTTATAATCTGAGGCTGCGAGTGGAATTCACCGATTGCAGGTTGGAACTAGTTCACGCCTTTTGCCAGATTCATTTAGGGGTAAAATAGCATCTATAATGTGAGAACTACGTTATACTACCTCTCCAGCAATGAAGGCCGTTCAACAAATTCCGAAAAAATAAGAATATTACAGTCCAATATACAAGTTCTTTGGACACTATGTAAAATACTTGCAATATTACTTCGACTACTGTTTGCAATAGGAGGCTCTTTATTTACGTCCACAGCGTAAAAGACTCCAGGAAAGTAGCGCATCAGTACATTGATGCTGAAACATAAGAGTTATAGTATATTTGCTAATCATTAAAAACATCATGTCCGATTCCCAATTTTTCTTTCTTTCTTTATTTTTCTTCTTTCATTCTCTCCTTATGAAAGCAGGCTCCCACCTAACCAATCCTTATCTTGGTCTGGATACTAATATGTAGTAAACGCCGCCAATGTTCTGACTTGATCGCTGATTTCTTAGTCGAATTTAATCTGCGCTGCGTGGGGTGCATCGCATATGTACCAATTAGCATACCAAATTCAACATATCCTTTCAGATTAGGGGATTACTGACGTACTAGATTGTTTGAACTTAGTTCATTTACTTGATATGTAAAGAGACACAACTGGATCAATCAGAAAGTAAACATATGTTCACAGCGAATTAAGTAATGAAAATAATAGATTAGAGCGATTTCTGCTCATATCTGTAAACTGAATTCCACCTATTCAAGAAAGTCTTGTGTTTAGTTTAATTCTTCTTGCGACAACATGTGAAAAATGTGACAATTTTATATACCAAGTAAGAACTTGACGGTTATTGTTACACACCTTGTGTGTCCTAAAGTGTATCTGTTTGTGAAGAATTGGCATCATAATGCAGAAAACTCCAACAACAAACAAACAAACAAGCAAACAAAAATATAAACAAAATGGAAAAGAAAAAGAAAAAACATTCAAATGCTTAATATCTACATTAATATTTATATAAATTTAATATTGGATCTAATCATCCAGTATCACAAGAAATTTGTATTATGATATGTCAGACTGTTATGATTATTCTGAAGTTGGTGATTCTTACAAAAAGATGGTGTAAAAATCAGGTCCAACTATAAACATCATAGACCCTGATATGCAGTCGCATAATACGCCGGCAAATCAGGGTCTATGTTGTTTGTTCTATTGGTTAATTCCAACAAACTGCATAAACCCAGATCTGCCAGCGCATAATGCGACGGCAGATCTTGGTCTGTGAAATTTGCAGGTGGATTCTACTTATGCGCGTGTATATACGGTACCTTTGGATAATTTCATACTGATCTATAAATATAATTATAAATGGGTTATATCTCTCAAAGATTAATATCTGTATGTAAAATCAATTACGTTAGACGAATTGTAGGGTCAAAACTCTGTATTAATTATGTCCGATATGTTTACTCCAATACAGAAATAACAAACATGGTTCTAGTACAGAATACGTATCACAATTAAAAAGAGTAAAACTGGCAGGTGGTGTGTAACAATTCTAAAAGAAACTCCCCGGTGAATTGTAAAACAATTTTTATTTGTAGATATACGTTTGCTAAGAAAATCTTTAGATGAATTGTTTATCTGCACTCTCAATAGCACAATAAGCATGCCCTGAATAAACACTGAAGTAAATACTGTGCAATTATTCCAAGAGAATACATTTTTGTTCGATCAAGCCTAACACAACACGCCGCCGAATCCGTGGATAAAGCGTAGTCCTAGTGCAGATGTTTTTCTACTTCAATTATGTACAGCTTAGATGGTCAAGTATTTGAAGAAATGAATTTCATTGTACCTTATGACACATAGCCAATAATGAAAATGTTTTATCTATTTACATCGGAAATTAAGTCTGTTTTAACAACAATGTCCCAATCATTCTGAAGTAACCTCTCTGTTGTAAAGTAGGAAACATGATAGTGAAAGAATATGTGCTTGTATTATAGGTAATCAAGAATAATGTAGGTAATTCTTTGGACTTAATAAACGTGTTAGCGGCTGCTAATGGGGTAAAAAAAAATGCATGGGACTTTTCTACGAATTTCTAGGTTTGTCTCGACTTATGCACTACTGACATCTTCACAAACTAAAAATTATGTTTTCTCATCACAAAACTAGCATGCATAAGCAGTATATTTGTTAAAACTATGGAAGTCCTATAACATGTAAATAATTTACTGTTTTAAAGTATATAATCAAACGATTGCCTGAAACAACTCGTTTAAAGAAAGTTTTAACTCCGCTCAAAATAATTTATTGGAAAGAAACCATACAGGTACTAGTCCGATCAATCATCCCCCAAACCTGTACTGATACCGATGGACGGTTTGAGGATTGATCTTACCCATTCATTAAATTCTGCAATTGGTGCAGACAAAGTTGTCCGCAACACATCAGTGTGCATTTTAGACATTTACTGTTATTTCTCACGGTTCTTGAGTTACGCTCGGTTGAAGGGTCCTTTCGGCGAGATGTACAGAATATTTCCGGATCAAATTCTATGTTTGACAACTTCGAAACCCATGTGGAATAACACACCCCTACCTCCTGTGTCCATATCAAATGTCGCGACTATATACAGCTGTTCCATCAGATTTTGCAACCAATCAGATGCGACTTTGGCTCATTCGATCATCGGAAAGTTTCCGTTGCTTTAGTCATGTGACTGGACTTGAGCGTCCCTGGATTTTGTAATGTGACTATGATGTCACACATAAAATGAAGAATCATTTAACGCGAGATTACAAAATCGATTAAACAAACTTAATTTACATGAAAAGTTATTCAGAATGTACTCTATAGATCCGTCCATTGTATAATTTGGCTCGTTCTTGCTTCACATGACAGTCATATGACAAACTCCAGGGACGCTAAAGTCGAGTCACATAATCCCAAAGCAAAAAGAAAAAAGGGGGTATGTGGCCCATTGAAAATAAATTGCAGAGAATTTGTGCACTAAGACTGTTTGCAATATGAGTGTCTGCTACACATCAGTGTACATTTTAGACAATTACCAATATTTCACATGGCTGATTTATCAGACTTCACAGATTCTTCTCGATGTCATATTTAATCACATTCAAATGTTACACGCGTACTTAAGTTACAGCCTAGGGCGAATTAGAAAGATCATGCCAGATTATTTCACAAACATATAAACAAAACTATACCGGAAACGTCCCTCTAAATGTTCAAAGTGCATTAGAATGACAAAGTCTGCCCAAAGCAAAGTGTGGCCATAATGAAGATATGAGGTAAAATCAGACTGGAATGTAATGGAAAGAAACAAACGAAGCTGCATTTAATCTCAAAACTGGCTTCATATACCAAGAGGTAGCAAATTTACTGGTGTTATATTTGCATTTACTCTAGAAGGGCAAAACTATTGTCGCGCATGGCAGTAGCTGCCGATAAGCAACTTTAATTCAAATATCATCACCATCAGGTCAGAGACTGTCTCGTTGTTAAAATAAGATCCAAGCATGGGAATTTAAATGCATAAAAAGGTACAAACGGATGAATTAGTCAATTCATTCGAAACGGAGCATCAAAATATATGAACAATGTTGAACCGTGTCAGCTGCAAGAGAAATTCGGACTAGTTGTGGAAAGACAGACAGACGGACACATGAAGATATGAAGTAAATAATGATCAATGAAGTCGAAAATCAAAAGGGTATGCCTTATTTCAAGACTGCATTTTGTTTTCTTTTTAAACCCATGCAGCAAAATAATAAAATGTACACAGAACACAAACTCAGACCCATACAAATGTAGTTTGAACGTAAAAGTTTAAAGACAAGTCGTGTATTTAAAAAAAAATATCGCTGTAACATGATTCATTAAACTCTGAAACAGAATTCGCAGGATTCATGAAACACTGGCCTGCACGAATACTCATATATCGCTAATTAAAAAGAATGGATATGTTTTCAATACTCTTAAGTGTTTTTAAAAATTACCAGTCATCTAAATTCATAGCCTTCAGTGTGTATTTGATTCTATTATAAATAATACGTGTACTTAGAATTTCCTAAAACGATTTCGGGGGATTGTCATATTCATCAATATGACTTGTAACAATAGCGGTATTGACAATGTCTGCGCCATTTCGTCCAACAAGTATTGGACAACAATACAAGCTTTGTTGGTCATACGTGGCCTTGCATACTTAATGAAGCCAGAGCTCGATAGTTAATAAAAAGATAAATTTGCTAATTCTTAGCACAACAACCAGTACAATGATCTATTCAAGATCCTATGGTAAAACCTAAATCTTTGTTAAATGCCACCAATTTGCTAACCCAAGTCACGCATAATATAACAAGGCATACTTTTTCGATAAAAATAAACATTTTATCGTTTGAGACAAACGCTTCTCAATGACTGTACACTTATAGTATCGCTATTTAGTATATACCCATCATTATGCAACTCATGATAAAGGCTACTTTTCCCAGAGGCTGATCTGAAACCCTGTATCAGATGTATTATATACCCATCATTATACAAGTCATGATAAAGGCTACGTTTCCCAGAGGTTGATCTGAAACCTTGTATCAGATGTATTATATACCCATCATTATACAACTCATGATAAAGTCTACGTTTCCAAGCGGTTGATCTGAAACCTTGTATCAGATGTATTATGTACCGATCATTATACAATTCATGATTAAAGCTACTTTCCCCCTGGCTTACATGAAACCTTGTGTCAGATGTATAATGTACCGATCATTATACAACTCATGATAAAGGCGACTTTTCCCCAGAGGTTGATTTAAAACCTTGTATCAGATCATAGGCCTTTGAAACTCTGTCACTGTTGTAAGAAAATGTTAGAATGTCTGAAGAAAAAAATCCTGTATAGAGATATATAAGAAAGTAAAGGTTGGCAACCAATTTTCAAGGTGCGTGGCAGTACAGAATAAAAATTTGTCTTTTTCGATGCCATTCAAGATAGCTTTAAAAATCCTACCTTGCCTACAGGAATGAATGCTAATCACCCGTCCTCCATGGTAGCATGACTGTAAGGGCGGTAGTTCCAAAATAATCCTGACGAAATCATTGTGAATCAAACAGGAGAAAATTTAGGGGTATATTCACTGTAAACAATTGAAGGTTTTCAGTCTTTTCTGTTCATTGAGAACGGTGCAAAACGAGATGATGGAATTAAGACAAGATGGGAACCAAGTTTTACAACAATTCATCAAGACCAACATAAAATAGTTTTCATTTTAGTGTTGAATTTATAGATTGGTAAATAAAGAAAGGCTGCACTATATAATTTCGGATTTAAATACTAAGCGACTAATCTGCAGGGTACACACACGACCTTGACCTTCAAAATGTTCGTATCCTTACATTTTCTCCTATTCGATTCAAGGTGATTTCTTCTGGATTTCTTTGTAGCTCCAGATACAGTCATGCTACTATGGCGGACGCATGATTAGCGTTCATTCCTTTAGGCAAGGTAGTATTTTAAAATATGTTTAAAATGGAATCGGAAAAAATTACGATTTTGTATTCTGCACCCCCACCCACCTAGAAAATTGCTTGCCAACCTTTCTTTTATTACATATCTCCATATAGGAATTTTTAAATTTTTCGTTTTGTTCTAAATATATTCTGACATTTTCTTACCACAAACACCCAGATCAAATTACTGTACTGATAAAGCACTCAGATCAAATTACTCTACTGATAACCTCTATGTATTACATACTCATTTAATCTTATATGGCTGATCAGGTGGACGATACGAGTGTTCAATCCATAATTTCCGTATCGCAAAACCGGACAAGAACAATTTATGCATATTCACTGGCATCCGCGCGTAGATATTCTTTGATCCACCGAATCGAACTTTAATATATTCCAGTTTGTTTTGAATTCCATTCATACTATATGGCTAAAATTATTTGGAAAGTGTAAATAGTCAAGTGGTTAGATCGTCGGCCTCGTATGCAAGAGGTTCCGGGTTCGAATCCCGGCCAAGCCATTGTAAAAAAAAATTAAAAATGGCACAAAGAGCTACCTCGTTTGACGCTCAACACTAAGAACTTCCTTGGACTGGACAGGCAGTGGGCAAAATAAAAAAAACTTGCAAGGGAAGGTTTAAGACACTCCCGCCTCCACGAGTCTTCCTACCTATGGGAGAAATAGGGTGATGGTAACATGACATCACTGGGCTTATGTCTTCCAAGTTGAAGTCAACGGCCAGGGCGGAAGGGTTCCAAAGATGAACTTAACGGGCACATGTTCGAGACCAGGGCGAACCATACAGTAACATGGATATCGGCTGTAGTCTACGGATATGCGCCGCCAGGTTGAAACGGCCCATGATACATCAATGATGACGAAATTACAATAAATAGATTTCACATGCTGGATCGGTCGCAGCCCGGGACACCAGGACGGAGGTGCATTGGGAAACTCGAGGAGCTAACCCATGAGATGGGAAGATACCAATGGCACATCCTTGGACTCTGCGAGATGCGCTGGAAAAAATTTCGGAGAGAGATGACGGACACAGGATCTACTTCAGTAGGCATGAGAACAAGCATGAACATGGAGTCGGGTTTATGGTACACAAGGACATTGGGTTGTCAACCAGTGTCTAACAGGATGATTACAGGTCTATGCCCCAACATCTGACCACGAGGAACTGGATGAGTTCTACGACCAGCTTCAAACTCCAGACACCCAAAAAGGATATTCTGGTTATTCAAGGAGACTGAGAATGCTAAGGTAGGAGAAGACGCACAACGCAGACTGGCGAGAAGCTCCTGGACTTCGCCACATACAATAACCTATTGCTAACGAACATCCTTGGCCCCCACAAACTATCCAGATGGACTTGGCACAGCCCAGACGGAAAACATCACTACCAGATTGACTACATCTTTGTGAGAAAGCGCTTCCGGTCTAGCGTAAACATTGCAAGAACACGTAGCTTCCCAGGAGCTGATATAGGAAGCAACCATGACTTGCTGATGATGACTATCAAACTTCGTCTGAGGAAGACCAATAAACCAAGACAAGTTAGGATCAGGTTCGACCTTGAAAAACTTAAAGATCCAAGCGTGGCACAAGCATTTGAAACATTAATAGGCGGCAAATTTCACCACTCACAATTCTGGGACATGAAGAAATAAACCTAGACTCCTTGATCATCACCTTCAACAAGGTAGTAATAGACACAGCCGGAGAGATCCTTGGCAAGCATCGTAGAATAAAGAAGCCAAAAGAAGATATTCTTGACCTCTGCGATGTGAGGAGAAAACTGAGGAGTAAGCGAGGAGACCACGAAGGAGCCAAAAAATACAGTGAGATTAACAACAGGATTAAGAAGAGCATAAAGAAAGCAAAAGAAAGCTGGCTAGAGGACCAATGCAAGGAAGTCGAGAAAAGCCTGAACCAGAATGACAGTAAAAGGGCATACCAGTTGGTGAAAGACCTGACAACAGAGAAACAGGGGAGATCTAATACGATTCAGGACAAGGCTGGTAAGAGTCTGACAGAAAACCAAGACATTCTTAACAGATGGACGGAATTCTGTTCGGAGCTTTACATGCAGGAGACTTCTGGAGACCAAGCTGTACTATACGTACCACTGAACAAAACATAGGTTAACCACCCGATCCTCAGGGACGAAGTAGAGGCTGTAGTAAAGGCACTAAAGAAGGGGAAGTCAGCTGGGGTAGACAATATACCAGCAGAACTTGTTCAAGCAGGAGGAACTTCCATGATAGATGTCCTCACAACAATCTGCAACCAAATCTGGCAAACAGGAGAATGGCCCACCCCATGGACCCAGTCTCTGATTCTGACTCTTCCTAAAAAAAGGGAATCTACAACTGTACCAGAACTACCGAATAATCAGTCTCATCAGTCACCCAAGCAAGGTTATGCTTAAAATCATCCTCAACAGACTGAAAACACCAAGCAGAGTACATCATTGCGAAAGAACAGGCAGGTTTCAGAGCAGGACGTAGCACTACAGAACAGATCTTCAATCTTAGAATCCTCTGTGAAAAATATCTCCAGCATCAACAGAACCTCTATCATGTCTTCATTGACTTCAAGAAGGCTTTCGACAAGGTATGGCATGCAGCCTTGTGGGACATGCTGCGGATATACAACATAAACGCAAAACTAATCTGCACTATGAGAAACCCTGTATGACAAGGCGACTAGTACAGTTATCGTCAATATCAACATAGGAGACTGGTTCAGAACCACAGTCGGAGTCAGACAGGGGTGCCTTCTCTCACCCACTCTCTTCAACATCTACCTGGAAAGGACCATGAGAGCAGTGTCAGTGTTGGAGGCAGAACAATCACCAACCTGCGCTTCGCTGATGATATCAATGGCTTAGCAGGAGATGAAGAAGAAATGGAAACCTTCGTGAACCGTCTCAATCAAGCATCACTAAGATATGGGATGGAGATCAACGCTGAAAGGACAAACCTAATGACAAACAACCCGAGGGGCATCCAAAAGGAAATAAGAGTGAATGGACAGAAGCTGGGCACAGTAACAAGCTTCAAGTACCTAGGTGCTATCGCCTCTGATGAAGTTTCAAAACCTGAGGTTCTTTCCAGGATTGCGCAGACAACAGCTGCTCTGGCTAGGCTGAAGCCTATTTGGAAAGAAAGCAACATCACGCTTGGGTCCAAGATCAAGCTTATGCGCTCCCTCGTCATGTCCATATTCCTATATGCATGTGAGACATGGACCCTAACAGCTGAATTAGAGAGAAGAATCCATGTCTTAGAGATGAGATGTTATCGAAGGATCCTGAAAATCTCATACTTAGACCACGTCTCTAATGCGGAGGTGCGCACTAAAATCCAAGGTGCAATTGGACCTTATGAAGATCTGCTCACCACTGTAAAGAAACACAAACTAAGATGGTATGGTCACGTCTCACGCTCAACTGGCCTATCAAAGACAATCCTACAGGGCACAGTGAGAGGAAAGAGAAAACGAGGCAGACAGAAGAAGCGATGGGAAGACAATATCAAAGAGTGGACAGGCATGGACTTTGCAAAGTCCCAAAGAGCAGTGGAGAACAGGTCAAAATGGAGAGGGATTGTCGCAAAGTCATCAGTGGTGCCCCTACGACCAGCGAGGTTACGGGAGAAATGAAAATGAAATGAAATAAAAGGGCACGTAATAAATACAAAACCGCATTCGTATTTTGTTTTGAGTCAGGTGAAAGAACTCGTTTGATATGGCGTATGAATATGTCTTCGCCCCAAGGCCTTGACGTATCCCATGCCATATCAAACGACTCCTTTCCGCCGACTTGGGTAAAAACACCGATGTTATTCTGTGTATATATCGTCTTTACTTGTCAATATATTGAAGAAAAAAATGTGTGTGGGAAGGAAAAGAAGTCCTTCTGGCAAGAAAATGATAACGGAATTTTCTTCTTTGGATCATGTCTCTACTGGAATGTGGTTCCGGTGCTACAATGTCGGTTGAATATAATAAATTGATTTTTTTATTCAGAAGTCTTAAACGATAGATATCTTTAGCCATTTTCATCAATGGTAAATCCTTTGCCAAAATCAAACTTGATATTTCATATATAGCTCACGCAACAACTTTCGATCATGCAGTGCCGGTGAATTTACTCATATTTTGTAGAGTATTTAATAGATCAATGCATCTAGTCCCATATACGTGCAACAGCGCACGCTATATTATTAGCGACGAAGAAGGCAATTAACTGCATTGAAAAATATGTCGATGGTCTTCAATTGTATTTCGGAATTTTCAAAAGTTCCTAATTACATTTTTATTCAAAATATATTTGGAATGTGTGGATTAAAGAAAGGCAAGGCATTTTGCTTTCTTTTGACAATCTCCCAATTAAAACACATCATATCTTTGAATTGTATTTGATAAATCCTTCTGCTAATAATATCGTTTGGAAGGTAGGTACATGGCAAGTCAGAATTTACCTAGTCAAATTCTCTGCCATGCTATACTACCACCATTTATCTGATGAACTGGATAAATTTTTAAAGCGAACGCTATTTTCCTTTTCTTTTACTACATTGTAGCAGGAAAATTCTGATGATTGGTATAACTTAGCACGTGCTCGCGAAGCTATACATCAATAAATCCGAATAGTGGCGAAAGCATCTCTCAAGTTCAGTGTATTAATCGTCATGGGAACAGATATGTTTATTACACATTCAATTACACACAAAATGCCATAGATTAGTTTCAAGAAGCCAACTTATGTAGATAGCATTAGGACGACAAATAAACCGAGATATAGTAGACTTTAAACAACATTAAAACTTTCATTCTTTTCAGAGTTTGGTTGCTAGTCTATTAGCTACTGAAGCCTTTAGACTGCAGTAAATCTCCATGGAGCATGCCTTGTCCATGTGACCTTTCTTAAAAGTGCAACAAAGTACTTAATTACTAGTTATCAGGCTACAGAATCTTAGATTATACCGAACTCTCTAATATAAAATTGCATTTAAGCTAAATATAGTTGTTGTCGCACGTATCTGTCAAAGACACGTCAGCGGGATACATCAATAAACTATGTATGTATGTATGTATCTTTATATATATATATATATATATATATATATATATATATATATATATATATATGCACACACACACATGGATAAATACATACATATTCATACATGACGAATACACAGACAGGCAGACATGCCAACCAGTATTCTTAATAACATTCCTTCCTACCTACATGTTAGGTACCCCCTCTTCACATTCATACATACATGCATACATACATGACGAACAAACAGACATATATGCCTAACTACATTGTTGTTTACGTCCCTTCCTACGTACCTGTTCACCATTCTCACCCTACCCCATTATATATATATATATATATATATATATATATATATATATATATATATATATATATATACACGCACAAACTTTGACACAATTAAATAGACCAAAATCGTCGCAGTCTACGATGTAGAAGAAAGAAATTAAAAAAACCTAACAAAGCCTTGAAATTAAATAAAAATTAAAGATGTACTTATATTATTACGTATTGGGAATCTGATGTTGGTGTTCCTTGTAAAACATATTTTTATTTTCGAAAACAGCGTCAACGCTTAAAGATAAAACAATTCTAACATGATAGACACTGGCTTTAGAATGATCAGCAAACAAAAATTCCATTGTGAAGGTAAATCAGCTTTTGAGCCTTTTGCTCCTACTAAATCCCTAAACCTTTCAGTTCTTCCAGCGAACGCCCATACTTGAAAATCTGCCCATACTTGAAAATCTGCCCATACTTGGAAATCCGCCCATACATAAAAATCCACCCATACATGAAAATCCGCCCATACTTGAAAATCCGACACAAATTATGTACATATGTCAGATTCATTATTACTGAAGAGATCAGGGATTTTCATTGACGTTTCTCATCTATTTTTTTTCTCTTCAAAATCAGAGTTATAATAAACCAAGAAGGAAATATAATGTTCTCAATATATATTTTATGAACAAAAAAAAAACAAAAAAAATTAACAATCCATAAAGTGTGACACTTAGTAGAAATGAAATATTAAGTTTTAATATCAGCCAAAGCAATCAATTAAAGAAGAAAGATTTTATGCTGGAATATTAATGTAACTCGTTCCTTGTTGGATATATATATATATATATATATATATATATATATATATATATATATATATATATATATATATATATATATATATATATATATATATGTTTGTTTCCACCGTTCAGAAAGATTATAAGATAATATTTTTGTGTTTTACTGTACTTATATTGGCCCCACAATCTGCCTCTACACCCTCATTTTCCTTACTCTGAAATTACTTCCTAATTTCCAAACTATCTGTTGAACGCTTTTAAAACTGACAAACGTGTATAAAGTGTATGTGATTAGTTCTATAACAGTGTATAAAGTGTATGTGATTAGTTATATAACAGATAAAATCAGAAATCTTACAAGCCACAAGTTGCTTCAGTGTGTTGCATACAGACATACATATAGATAACCTTTAAAATACCCTTGGACTTCCCAAATCCTCAAACTTATCGTGCCTACTCTTATGGTATGACCATCGTTGACTAATTAGAACTCAGTATTATCAGTATCGCGTTTCTAGTACCCTAAATGTTATATTTTTGTACCAAAATGGGAATCTAGAGGAGTTTACCATAATTAGAAATTGAGAAACATGCAATAACTTCTTGATTAGTCAGATTTTTGTTCGTACACCAGGATAATATTGTAAAAATCCTTAATACTATGGATCATGCTATACTTTACGTCTTCACGCTGTAACGCACCTAAAAAACCCTATTTAAACTATTTGCGTGTCAAGGTATATAAGAACCCAAAGCTACTATTCAGGATTTCTTATTTCATCTGACATCAAAACCATTGAGTTGGTTCTGAATACATGGTACGACCAATTTACACAATGAGTTGTAATTGGTTCAATTAAAGAAAGTGTTGCTCTCTTTCATGTCCGAATAAAAGGATTATATTATGAAGTTTATTGAAGCTATGCATGTTCTAATTAAACTCTTAAATTACTACCTTTGATTTCCAAGGTAAAGATAAATGCACGACTAGACTTTTGTCTATGATTGAAGATAGTGATTTATTTGTTGTTTTTTTAAAAAGATTTCACTCAAAGCTGATGTTTAATACGGTCTTTCACATTCATTTTAAAGGCAGACATGTACATATAACACTAAAATAGTACAAAGATAAAGGAAACAAAGTAATGGTGTATATACAGTAGCACTTTAAAAGTCGACAGTGCTGCGGGTCCAATTTTTTGGTCAAAGTTTTCAGTAGTTTCGATGTTTGCAGGTTGCAGACATTATAAACGTTTTGCAGGATCTAAGTGAGTCATTCGAACGATGCCGAGTATTGGAGTAGTTGATGTCTGAATTTTCGATGTTTTACTGTGGACATCCGTTTTTCATTTTAGTTGTTAAAACGACATCTCCTAATTTTCTCCGTACTTCAAATATGTTTCACTTTATAACATTTAAGAATATATTCAGATTAGTAATAAATGTGTTCTTGCCTACATACTCGTATTATCGTTCAGTTACTTAATTTTACAGAAAAAAAGGATGATACATGTAAATAATTACACATTTTTGTCAAGCCTTTGTAACAAGGATTTAGATTGGTTAGCATCGCATCATGTGACACAGAACACTAGACGTTCTTAGTTCATAACACCTAAAGGAACTACTAATATTTTAACACGCCCTTCTTGTATGCTTTTGACAATATTTGCGAACAAAATATAGTTGTTATTTATTTGTTAAGATTCGGTATGATTTTAACAACTATTTGTAATTATAAGAATTGAATTTCATATTTTACAGGATTCACGAAGTCATGAAGCCTGAAAATTGGTTACACACTTTGTGAAAGGCGTTCACTTCCCTACGACCGTTCCTGCATAGTGTGTAATCGATTTCAATTCTGTAAAATATTAAGTTCAATTCTTAATTACAATGAAAAGTATAGTCTGATTACAAATGGACATTAAATAGACATCAGCATGCTGATGACTCGTTAAATTCATATATCGATCAGTTTTAATAGTAAGGGAGATTTCAAAGGCAATGTATGCTTCAGTGTAAGAGAAATAAAACAGGGAATGTGGCCCATTAGAAATTGATTACAGACGATTTGAGCACTACGAACACTCTTACATTGGTTCTGGTAAGACACTGAATATCGATTCTGGGTCTATGCAGTTTGTTAGGAGTAATCAGTACAAAAACATAGACCCTGATCTGCAGGTATACTATGCATCGGCAGATCAGGGTCTATGTTGTTTGAAGTTGGACTTGACCTATGAGCGAGTATAGACAGTAAGTGAACCCGCGTGGCTGATGCCGCATCGATTTGCATGTATATATTTCAGGAACAATAATATGATTTGAGGAAGAAAGTTGAAACATTTAGTAATATTGTAATTGTAAGTCAGATATTTTCCCTGCCTTATCCAGCAACATTTCAAATAATGTTTCTGCCCCTGTACTGCGCAATTAGATGAAAATGTTGTGTGTAAATTATTAATAAGCCAGTAGAAGACGTCTCCACTGTGTTATACATCAAATAAACAAGATTTTAAAAAAAAATTAAAAAAATAAATAGATTAAGTTAAATTAAATTTTTAAAAATAAAAAAAAAATAAAAAAACAACATTGTTTTTAGGATGATCATCAAAGCTAACAACAAATATAAGGGAATAGCTACCCAATGATCGATTTCAGGAAAAATTTGACCATTTAAGTATCTGTAGCAAATGATAGGTTGTTGTTTGAATGTGAAAGTTCCATGTTATCTTTCGTAATCAAATTTATCTCAGAACTTCAGAAGATTGAACTTGTCACATAAAAAAATAGTTTATCCTTCGCTGATAATTCTTTCCACTTAAAAGAATTCTTTCCAGTTAAAAAAATCGATTTATATTAAGAGAAATTCTGTAAGAACCAGAGAATGATCCATCGGAATTCAGAGCAAGCGGTATTTATCTGCGATGTGTATTCAAATAGAAATCATAAATATAAGAAACGTAGTTGTGATATATGGATTTCTAATATCGGTCTGACAATTGTCCCATACATGCTTATTCACATCTTTGACATTTAGATAAAAAGACATCGATCAGATGATAAACATCACTACACTAAGTAATCTGATAGACGTCACAACACTAAGTAATCTGATAGACGTCACCACACTAAGTAATCCGATAGACATCACTACACTAAGTAATCTGATAGACATCACTACACTAAGTAATCCGATAGACGTCACTACACTAAATAATCTGGTATGCATCACTACACTAAGTAATCTGGTATGCATCACTACACTAAGTAATCTGGTATGCATCACGACACTAAGTAATCTGGAAGGCATCACTACACAAAGTAATCTTATAGGCATCACTACACTAAGTAATCTGATAGACATCACTACACTAAGTAATCTTGTAGGCATCACTACACTAAGAAATCTTATAGGCATCACTACACTAAGTAATCTTATAGGCATCATTACACTAAGTAATCTGATAGGCATCACTACACTAAGTAATCCGATAGACATCACTACACTAAGGAATCTGATATACATCACTACACTTAATAATCTGGTATGCATCACCACACTAAGTAATCTGATAGACATCACTACACTCAGTAATCTTATAGGCATCACTACACTAAGTAATCTGATAGGCATCACTACACTTAGTAATCTGGTATGCATCACTACACTAAGTAATCTGATAGACATCACGACACAAAGTAATCTGATAGACATCACTACACTAAGTAATCTGATAGACATCACGACACAAAGTAATCTGATAGACATCACTATACTAAGTAATCTGAAATGCATCACTACACTTAGTAATCTGATAGGCATCACTACACTAAGTAATCTTATAGGCATCATTACACTAAGTAATCTGATAGGCATCACCACACTAAGTAATCTGATAGGCATCACCACACTAAGTAATATGATAGGCATCACCACACTAAGTAATCTGATAGGCATCACTACACTAAGTAATCTGATAGGCATCACCACACTAAGTAATCTGATAGGCATCACCACACTAAGTAATCTGATAGATCTCACCACACTAAGTAATCTGATAGACATCACTACACTCAGTAATCTTATAGGCATCACTACACTAAGTAATATGATAGGTATCACTGCACTAAGTAAATTCTTACATGTCTCCTTAGTTTTCCTACTTTTTTGATGACATCCAGTGCATTAGTTATAAGTTTAGATGCGCCAAGACTATTTTACCTATGTTCGGCACTAGCTTTGACACAACATATAAAATGTCCAGCAAAGCTTATGTTGCATTTTCTGGAAATAGCTGCGTTGAAGAAAATGACTGGAAGTTTTAAGAGCCTGCTACCAGTTTGCTTTGTCAACCACTCAAAAACCAAGATATTAAACTAAATAAACATTTTATTTTCTGTTTAGCATTTAATGCTGCTTTCTATTGAATACAAGTAATATTATTCACCGGTCAGAATATCTCCTGCAGAAATCATAGAAACAATATTGTTTTCTTTGGGACAACAATACAATGCAAAATGAGCTGATTGGCTCAGTTAGTGTATTGATACCGTGAAGAGATGCCAAACGTTGAATCTATTTAATGAATTCGCTTTTTCCACATCTGAACAACATCGAAGCATAACTGAAAAGTTGGCTTGCATTTGCTCCAGCGTGGTATGCAACACAGCGGTCTAAGTGTAGTATGATATGATAACATAGGCGTCAAATGTAAGGTCTTAATACAAGAACTACGGTCTATATTCGCGTATAAACCGATACCAACTTCAAACTGGATAGACTCAGATCTGCCGTCGCATAATGCGCAGGCAGATCTGGGTCTATGCATTTTGTAAGGACTAATCAGTAGAACAAACAACATAGACCCAGATCTGCCGGCGCATTATGCGACGGCAGATCAGGGTCTATGTTGTTTGCATTTGAACCCTGGTTATACTCGAGTATATACGGTAACTTGCTATAGAAATGAAGTTTCTTTGATACTTTTGAGCTTATTTTAATACATTTCTACAAATGAAATATTTAATTTTTCAAGAATAATTTTATTAAATTTTAGTATACTTGTAAATACGTAAATTTTTTTAACATGAGAAAATGCTATAATTGTTGTCCAAAAGCTCCAGCCAGATTGTTGCAAAGATGCACTTAAAATGATTCAAACGTTTATTCTAATCTCTCAGTAAGTGTATCTGGAAAAAGTATATCACTTGTGTACGCCTAAGTTTAAATAAGATAATTTTTTAGATTTATGGGCCATTTCCAGAAATACAAAAATGCATAGATAATATCGTCTATATACTGACATACGCACTTAGGAATAAAATAGAATGTAATAAATTCATTTGTATGTTGAATTCCAATTGTCAGAATATATTCAAACTGCTGAGAATGGAGAATCTTAAAATTTCATACCTTCCCAGCACACACAAATTTAGTATATTCCTCATAATTTACCAGACCTGACTTACTATATGCCTTATCATATCTCCCTGTGTCATCTTGAATGAATAAATAAAACTCTAGTCTGTAGAAAATAGTCAATGAATGTCTGATTTCATAATTCTTTCCAAGCTAAGCAGTACTCCAGTTGTGTTGCAAGAACCTTAAGAAATTACCATGCTGCAACCGAATTGGAAGACCAGAAACTCCCACATGTGCCCTATTCATACTATTGCAGTGTACCGAGTGAAGAAAATAAATTAGAGGAACGCCTATGCAATAAAGTTTTGTGTGTATTCATTTTTGAAGTTTCAAATAAATTCAAAGCTATGCAAACAAAGGACAAATTATTGTGCTCTACAGGGTCATTTGTAAGAAAGAAATCTTGTTTATATCTGATGTTTCCGACCATTAAAAAGGAAAATCTATATTTGTAGGACTGTATTATTTAAATATGCACAAATACCGCATTTATTTACTAGGATGTTCAATTATCAAAATAATGTGTTCATTATGGATTTTTCTTGTTATGATATTCAAGGCAAGGCAACGCTAATTGTGTTCCTTATATATTTCTTTCATTTTGCTACATTTTGGTGAAATCCAGTGCATTAGTTATAAGTTCATATGCAATAAGAATATTTTTACTTGCGTTAGGCCCTACTCGTACACGACAAATACAAATTAGGCCCTACTCGTACACGACATATAAAAATTAGACCCTACTGGTACACGACAAATAAAAATTAGGACCTACTAGCACACGAAAAATAAAAAATAGGCCCTACTCGTACACGACAAATAAAAATTAGGCCCTAGTCGTACACGACAAATAAAAATTAGGCCCTACTCGTACACGACAAATAAAAATTAGGACCTACTCGTACATGACAAATAAAAATTAGACCCTACTAGTACAATACAAATAAAAATTAGGCCCTACTAGTACACGAAAAATACAAATTAGGCTCTTCTCGTACACGAGATATAAAACTTAGGCCTTACTCGTACACGATATATAAAAATTAGACCCTACTAGTACACACCATATACAAATTCAGTATAGGTTATGTTACGTTTTCTGAAAATAGTTGCATTTGAATGAATTGACTAGAGGTTTTAGTGCAATTATCCTTTCCGGAACCGGGCGAATCACACCTGTTTACTTTATCCTCATGTGCAAAAGTCAAGATGCTAAACTCAATAAACATTATATTTTCTGTTTAGCCTTTAATACTGCTTTCTATTGAATACAAGTAACATTCTTCATTGGTCAGCCAATCTTAGGAAAAAAATAGAGAGAAAAATATTAACGATTTTTGAGGGACTACAATATGAAGCAATAACAGCAGATAAGCTCTGTTAGTGTAGCGATAACAAAGGAGATTTCTTTCAAATTGACGTTTAGGAGAAATAATTTAAAGTTTGCTTTCTCTGTTTTTGTTCAGTTACCTTATTTAACTATCTGTCTCTCTGTAACTATACACGGTAGCGGATTACTCTTTCCTTCAATCTCAGTTTGGCTGTCGTCGAGAAAACTTGTTCTTATCGTGAACTGATACGGATACTGGTACGGCATTTCAAACTACCTGATGCAGTGATTGACAGGTAAAGCTTAAGACCTATCTGATCACCTGTCAATAGTAACTGGCTATTGAGGAAGACAAATTAGAATGTTATTTAGTACACCCTAAGATCGACGAATATGTCTTAGGTAACTGAATCCACCTACCGTATATACTTGCGTATAATCGCAATCTAAATGCAAACAACATAGACCCTGATCTGCCGTCGCATAATGCGCCGGCAGATCTGGGTCTATGTTGTTTGTTCTACTGATTGGTTCTAACAAACTGCATAGACCCAGACCTGTAGACCTGTCGGCGCATTATGCGACGGCAGATCTGGGTCTATGCAGTTTGCAGTTAGTATCGGTTTATACGCGAGTATACGGTATTCGAAAAATCATAACTCGTATGCAAAATTTGCTACCAACTCCATATTAGTTAGCATCTGGCCAGTTTTTAAACTGGGCATTTAACACGTCACAATCAATCCACAGTCTATATTTGGTCTTCGGGTAAAACTAAAAGCATCTCACCATCCAAGAAACACTTGCAATTTAGCATTTGGCGATAAATGGGCCAAAACATATTCAAATGTTGTGATTTTATCTAAACTTATAAATATCAACTCCCTCATTTCGCAAGTTTAGGAAATGTGACAAATGGCTCTGCAAAAAGATATCACGTGACATGCCCTATTTATACGTACTTAAACATATAAAAGCAGATGAAGTGTCCCCTTGCGGTAATACTAGTGTTGTGAATCCCTTCATAAAGTACAGATTAAGGGTATCAAAGACAATTAAGGGTATCAAATACAATTAAGGGTATCAAAGACAATTAAGGGTATCAAAGACAATTAAGGGTATCAAAGACAATTAAGGGTATCAAATACAATTAAGGGTATCAAAGACAATTAAGGGTATCAAAGACAATTAAGGGTATCAAATACAATTAAGGGTATCAAAGACAATTAAGGTATCAAATACAATTAAGGGTATCAAAGAGTATCAAAGACAATTAAGGGTATCAAAGACAATCACCACTTTTAGCTTCTTTACTAGGCAGTTTTAGCGCATGCAGGTCCTCAATTAAAGGAGGCACATTTTCTGTGATTTCATGTCATAAAAACTCTTCGTAGTCGTAAATTACACTCTGTCTCATGAAATCAAGTGTATTTTACAACATGAACATACATTATGGTCTCATGGAATTTTCAGAGGAGTCCGTTTATTTCAATCCGACAAAATGCGCTATTAGTCTAAATAGGATTCAAGATGTAATAAGGCGAACGACTGAGACAAATGGAGCAGTTATCGACTTTTTCTCTGATCGTTGACATAGAAGCTAAGAAAATAATTCTGTCAATTCTATCCCCACAGCACCTATTCAGTTCAACAATAGGAGTTAAGACATCCCATGGGATCTGAACAGAACATACAATCAAAATAATATCAAGTTCTTACTTAATTACCGACGATAGTGTCTGATGCCTGATGGTGACGCACGACATGAAGGAAAGTAACTATTACATTACATGTTAACAACAACAAAAAACCCAAGATAACAAAAACCAAAGATAACTCAAACATCAATTACTCCAATACTTGACATCATCGAATTATGATATGCTCAGTTTCATGTGCAGCCCTCTGTTGTCCGTGACCTTGAAAACTCACGAAATAAAAAATCGAATAAATATTTGGGTGCGGCAGCAAGTCGAATTTCGAAGTTGCACTGAAGAAGTAGTATTGGACTAATCTACTGTTGTAAGGAGCAGAGGTCCATCGTCAAAGTTTTGCCTCGGTGAAAAAAATCAACCATTATTATGTCGCCATTCAGTATAATAAATCTTATCTCCTCAATACTAGTGTAACTTAACAATTTTAAATAAATAATTAAATTAATTCTACTTAATTTTTAAAAATGTCAACACGAATTATTTATAATACTAATATACTTTATGTCCTGACAAAACCCAGATAACTGATCCCTTTTGCGACATTTGTAGGAAAAGGTATGGCCCTAATTTAATAATGGTTCATCGTTCGATACCCAATCCTTGTGTAATCTTCTGCCATTTATGTCATTATAATTTGCATATATCGCCGTATTTGTATGCTTACTCCGAATTCCAAAGAGTGATTTGTCATAAAAGACGAACTTTACATTTACCAGATAATAGACAAAATAACGATTGAAACGGCACCATCTGTAACCTAATTATCCTACGAAGTAAACAGACTGGTTTCGTGTGTGTGGGTGTGTGTGTCTTCTTTTCTCTACTGAATTCAAAACAATTAATAAAATTCCAGGAAAAGAAGTAGCAGTCACTCTATAATATATCATTCATTTTTTGAGACACTCATGTACGAGTTACAATTCAGTCACTTATTAGTTTTACAGCCGTTTGGTTTGGAAGCTATGATATTTCTACATTGACATTTAGATCGCCTTGTCTCGTGTACTGCTGCATTTTTAGGCTGCCTTTTCACATGTACTGCTGCATATATTGGTAACCTTTTCTCGTGTACTGATGAATATTTTGGTTGCCTTTTCTCATGTACTGATGACAATTTTGGTTGCCTTTTCTCATGTACTAATGAATATTTTGGTTGCCTTTTCTTATGTACTGATGAATATTTTGGTTGCCTTTTCTCATGTACTGCTGCGTTTTTATGTTGCCTTTACTAATGTATTGCTGCATATATTGGTTGCCTTTACTCATGTACTGATGAATATTTTGGTTGCCTTTTCTCATGTACTGATGAATATTTTGTTGCTTTTTCTCATGTACTGATGAATATTTTGGTTGCCTTTTCTCATGTACTGCTGTATATTTCGAAAATTATTTGCCATTATATAAAACTAACAGTTTCTCGTCTAAGTTAGCGTTTTCCAATTGAACCAAAAATAACTCATCTCTCTTGGTGTTTAATTTTAAATACTAACTGAATGAGTGATTTTTTGAGAAATACTTGTTAACAAAACATAGTCCTTTAATCAATTTAATATATGAAAAACAACTTTTGTGTCTTATACAATTACATGTATAGATGTAAACAAAATAAAGACTTTTTCAAATTCTTTCTTATCTAAGCATTCATAGTTCCAAGATGTAAAAATTAATTTCCATCAAATGTTAGCATCGTAGAATATTAAGTATTAAGGTGAATTTCTTCTTTTAAGTTAATTAGAGCCAAATATTCACTTATCAGCAATTAGTTTCCTTCTCTATCTGCAAAATCACAAAAATCTCGTCCCTTGGGTTGAATATGGATTGGGGTAATTACATAGAATTATTCATTAGCGCTGACATCAAATGGATCAAGAATAAAAGAAACACACATAGAGGTAAATTACTCATCAGAGATAATACCACATTGATGCATGTATTTGCTCTGTTCAAAGTTGGCAAGTACAAAGTTCTAGTTCATTACATATTGATAGCAATAGCCGCAGACCATGCATCTGTGCTCCCAGCGGTGGCCACGTGCACAGAATAGCGAACATCGACATGAAATGGAAGACAAAATTGTCTGATAGTGTAATGTAATTCGTTGAAATTCGACCAGGTAGCATCCTGCACTTTAATTTAAAATGGAATTACGGCCTAAGGGTATATACGTTAATTAAATATCGGTACGAGTAAATACTGATGCATTAAATTGTAAGCAGTCAATGTAATTCAAACTAGATGCAACTTGATCGTGTGTTTGCAACAGGTGGACAAACTCTTCATTTTAATAATACGTTAGGGTAGAAGACAATGGGAAGCTTACGTATCACTCTTTTAACATAATAGTTCTCAGGAAAACAAATACGACATATTCTCTCCATATAGGAAAACGATTAAAGAAAAGCACAGCAATCATTTGTATGATATTTGATAAATACTTCTGTCTATATCCGATAAATCTAGCATGTATTTCGGTCACATGTGTTTAACGTGCACACACAGATGATCACTGATGCGCCTGTGCAAGGTTCGTCGTTTCGGGCAGATATATATGCATGGTTGCCTGGTTACGTTTCGAATTGAAATATTGGTGGAAAATCTATACAAAATGAACTTGTCATAATGGTTCAATGGTGCAATATATTCAAATTATATATCTTTCATAATAACCATAACTTAATTCTTCCTCTTACCTGCAATTTGTTTTCAAGTCTGAAGCAGGATACTTGCAATGACCCCACCACCACCACCACTAACTCAAACACAAAATTCATCTACAAGACCACATCTCTAGTCAAGAATGTTTAAGAATATTTAGTACAAAAATTTATCCAAGATGTTTGACGTCAGTAATAACTTTAAAGACATTAATTTCTAGAAAATGCAATAAGTAGTAGACTAAATTGTTTTCACAGGCACTATTTGGAATGCAAACCATTTTGAAACATTGGGATATTACTGACAATCACAACCACTACTTCCTTACAGTTATAACTTCATTGCCAGGGGCGGATCGTGGGGTGACGGGGAGAGGTGAGGAGCGGACCCCCTCAACCTCCCCACCCCCGACACACATACACACACACACATACTAAAAATGACCGCGAAACAACCTGAACGTTTCCTAAAGTAAGTTTCCTTTACAGTTAGATAGTTAAAACTATGCACTGGAAACGCTTAAAATGAAAGAGCTTCCGGGGGCTTCGCCCTCTAGGAACCACTTTGGGTTTCATCCCGCAGACCCCTTGCCTCCTTGTTTACACCCCACCCAAAATGATATTTTTGGATCCGCCCCTGGTTGCAAATGATTGCTTTCGTCTCAGAATAGTGGAATTATAAGAAATAGCAAGCAATGAATGGAGTTCGTGGACGTTGAAAGCGTTTATCTAAGCATAATGAGGATTATCAGAATTAGCAAGCAATGAATGGAGTTCGTGGAAGTTGAAAGTGTTATCTAAGCATAATGAGGAGTTTATAGATCCTGGAATCGTCCATAAAAACCTTTTTTAATCTTTATTATTTCTTCCCACTTACCACTAGCGCAAAGTTCAGAAGTTTTAAGCAATAAATCCCCTACAGTAGTGCCCTTTCAATCCGAATTCTTAAGGTTCTGGAAGACGTTGTGAAAAAAAGAACCACTACATTTCTTGACGTATTGCCATATCTATGTCAATACCATCGTTTGTATAAATCATGACTCAGCTAAGTACCAGAAAAATTACCGTATATACTAGCGTATAAGACGAATCTAACAGTAACTATTATAGACCCAAATCTGTCGTCGCGTAATGCATAGGCAGATCTTGGTCTATGTTGTTTGTTTGAACTAATCTTAGAACAAACAGCATAGACTTGATCGGCTAGCGCATTGTACGAGGGCACATCAGGGTCTATGTTGTTTGCAGTTGCATCCGACTTATAAGTGTATAAATACTGTACACCATTTTATCCATGAACGCGCTAAAATTAATGTTTCTAACATTATGTTGGCGAATCCCGTAAGCATGATGCAGACTGACAGTCTTGCACGCAGTTGGTCTTCTTTCACAACGATTATTTAATACAGAATTTGGTTGTTGATGTAAGCAATCAAATCAAAATCCACCTTTATTAACAGCGTCTATATTCTTTCGTTTTAATTCAGGAATCGCTTAGTTGGTAGAGCGTCGGACTCGTTATCCAAGGGTCGCGGGTTCGAAAACCAACAAGGCCATCCCGGGTCTGCTGCCTCTGCGTGTCCTTGGGCAAAGTGACAATCACCCTACCCCCAATCCCCAACAACAAAAAACAAATATATTTCCAAGACATATTCTTCCATATTAAGTTCATCATCTTGTATTTCTTGTTCAGGATATGTTTCGTATATTCCTTCAACATACTCTGTTCTATTCTGATTCAAATCATATTTACCTCATCAACTTGTTGCATACTGTTGCTTATATTAAGTAATCTATTTTTAATCAGATATCGTGAGGTAAGCGTAATTATAGAACCTGATGAATATTTGTTTCTTTGAATTTATTACTGTTAACTATGCGTTATCAGAACTGGTACATCACTGTCCAGAATAATTACTAGCATGTAACTATCCATGTTCTAACATCTCTTTATGCTAATATTTTAGCATCGACATGTATGTTGTTGCTGTTGTTGATGGTAATAATAGCGATGTTGTAAAAATGTCTGGATTTTAACACACACACACAGAACAACAACAACAGCAACAACAACAACAGCAACATCAACTACAACAACAACATCTACAACAACAACAACAACAACAACAACAACAACAACAACAAATGCTTAAAGTTTAGCAATTGCAAAGATTTACATGTTTGAAATTGGAAAGAAATACTATTTGAAGGAACTTAATCAAAATAACAAATGTTTAAGACCAAGGCCAGGAACTAATACTTGAAATAAAAAAGTCACTTTTCTAACCTGGTATTCTTTGATGGAATGAACTCCTGAAGAATGTGAGGTCAGAAACAATCAGAACATAGTTAACACTAACAATTATGAATGTTTTCTACAGAAACAGAGTGAATTTTGAATAATAAAGCTCGCACTATATAAATATTATCTGATTTGTACAATTAGTTTGGAATTTTTCATGATAACGAAATATGTTAGCTTGACTTAAGCATGTAAATATTAAGCCACTTCATTCTTAGTTGCCTCCTTTATCTTGAGGACCTCAGGTAAAAATATTTCGTTGTTATTAATATACTTACCCCCATTAAATAAAGCTTGTTTAGTAGCAGTAGTAGTGGTAATAATAATAATAACAGTGTGAATAGGAGTAGTAGTGTCATTATCATTATCGTTACCATTATAATCATAATCATTCTTCTACGTCTTCTTCTTCTTCCTCTTCTTCTTCTTCTTCTTCTTATTATTATTATTATTAAAATTATTATTATTATTATTATTATTATTATTATTATTATTATTATTATTATTAATCCTGTTTTGTTATAGTTGATGTATTTTGTTATTGGTGGTGGTGTTAGTGACTGATGTACAATTTTCCTTTTTCTTAGAAGAAATTGAACTCCGTTAGGTCTGTGTAACAATAACCTTTAGTATAAAGATCCCATCTGATACATGGAATGTGTCAGTAGTATCCAGTTGATACATGAAATGTGTCAGTAGTATCCAGTTGATACATGAAATGTGTCAGCAGTATTCAGTTGATACATGAAATGTGTCAGCAGTATCTATTTGATACATGGAATGTGTCAGTAGTATCCAGTTGATACATGGAATGTGTCAGTAGTATCCAGTTGATACATGAAATGTGTCAGCAGTATCCATTTGATACATTGAATGTGTCAGTAGTATCCAGTTGATACATGAAATGTGTCAGTAGTATCCAGTTGATACATGAAATGTGTCAGCAGTATCCATTTGATACATGGAATGTGTCAGTAGTATCCAGTTGATATATGAAATGTGTCAGCAGTATTCAGTTGATACATGAAATGTGTCAGTAGTATCCATGATACATGAAATGTGTAAGCAGTATCCATCGATACATGAAATATATCATTAGTATTCAGTTGATACATGAAATGTGTTAGTAGTATCCAGTTGATACATGAAATGTGTCAGCAGTATCCATTTGATACATGGAATGTGTCAGTAGTATCCAGTTGATATATGAAATGTGTCAGCAGTATTCAGTTGATACATGAAATGTGTCAGTAGTATCCATGATACATGAAATGTGTAAGCAGTATCCATCGATACATGAAATATATCATTAGTATTCAGTTGATACATGAAATGTGTTAGTAGTATCCAGTTGATACATGAAAGGTGTCAGTAGTATCCAGTTGATACATGAAATGTGTCAGTAGTATCCAGTTGATACATGGAATGTGTCAGTAGTATCCAGTTGATACATGGAATGTGTCAGTAGTATCCAGTTGATACATGAAATGTGTCAGCAGTATCCATTTGATACATGGAATGTGTCAGTAGTATCCAGTTGATATATGAAATGTGTCAGCAGTATTCAGTTGATACATGAAATGTGTCAGTAGTATCCATGATACATGAAATGTGTAAGCAGTATCCATCGATACATGAAATATATCATTAGTATTCAGTTGATACATGAAATGTGTTAGTAGTATCCAGTTGATACATGAAAGGTGTCAGTAGTATCCAACCGAAGCCACAAATGCAAGAGGAGGGATCACTAGACTTTTTTTTGGAATTAATGGTTTAATATTAAAAGACTTATTTAGATACCCCTTGCAGCTCAATTTTGTTTCTGACAAATATATTCATGTTTTGCAATTTGCTGTTCATCTCTGATGGTTTACACTGTAAATGATACGGTAAAAAGGAAAAACAAAAGTGCGAGCTATCTCAGTGATATTTTCGCTGAGTTCACGAAATTGCATTGCATTGTGTCTATGTTTGATATCTCTTTTGTTTTAAACAAAAAACGGAAAATTAAATAACATAACTGCGGGAACCCTTGAAAAAAATTCACTCAGAAATTGACCAGATTTTGTACCTTACATTTTCAATAAAGCATCTCAAATCCTTGCATGGTCCTTTAATAATTCTTTTACAACACAGGTCAAAAGCAAATCAATGACATTCTAATTTTAAGCCATCACAAGGTCTTGCGACATCACGAACATCCCTGAGTGTCTACAATCACAACAGCAGGGGAACCATCTATGACACTTTGAGCGATTTTAGGATAACAAAGGATGGTTGGTTAACAAAATAAATCTAGAAAATTGTGTACCTTCCTTCTTTATATGTGTTTGATTTATTTTGTCCAATCTGAGTAAGTTTCAGACAACTCCTCCACATATGTCAAGGAAAAACAGTTCATTTCGTCTGCTGATACCTTTTGCATAATTTTTTAACGGTGTTTCTATATTGCCGAAAAGTAAATTCTGTTCTTATTATGATAAGTATTATTAGTGTAGTCTTATTTTTATTATTATTATTATTATTATTATTATTATTATTATTATTATTCACTTCAGTGAGCGATCTATAGCAAAATGCAAAGAATAATATTAAATGAACATCTGCATCTGTGTCGTCGGAGCAATCTTTTGTGTTTATGTCTCTGCCAGCTATTGTTTCCTGCTTCGTCATCTGTGAATAATTATTCACTTTTCTTTGACGTGTCATCAGAATCGGAATGATTAAACAGCTGGTTCAGGGTTATAACAAAACGCATTCCTTATCCACACGTTTTTAAATTTTATTTAGGGATGCAGTATTTATTTTGTCTTTCCCCAATAATGAGGCACACACATCTGCTGACATTCATGCAGTTTAAACACCAGAAGAACAAAAATCATCAGCACCTAGATGGAACTTTCTGATTTATAAAATAAGTCGGCAATCATTTTTATCCTAGCTATTCTTGATTAGATCATGTTGGTTTTATAGCAGCTGTAACTACACATATATGCAATTTATGTACTTTTGAGGGACTCAGAAAAACGATTAGGACATCAGTATCTGTCGTTTATTGTATCTTAATATTCTAGCTTAATGTTAATCTGATAAGGATACTCTCCTACTCAATACAGTTTCAGATTTGATGGTATATAAATGTGCTGGTTTTTTTCTAGCCATGATGTTCTTTCAAATTGCGACATCAAATGAAAAATCGGGTAAGTAGTTTGCAAAAAGATTTTGCCGAGCATCCAAAGTGATAGAACACGATGTATAAAGGAGATAAATATCATAAAAACAGTAAATTAATTATTAATTTGCACAGGCAGTACAAGAGGAAGGTAAATGATGAGAATGTAATGGGCATGCATCTGGTATATCTGACCTGAAAGTGATACAACTCTTGATTCTTTATTCCAACCAATAACAAATGACGTTGCTTTTGAAAGCTTGTTTTTGATTGACTGATATTGGAACCATGATGTATAATGCAACTACATAGGTTTGTCAGTAAAAGAACGCTTTCCGGTCAATTTTCTATTCCTCGTGTCTTCAAGTACAATTAACTACTCTTTTTTCTGGAAATATCGATTTATCAGATGTACTGCTACGAAGTTTGGTACAGTAATCAAACTTTTGTGACTGTTCGCTGAAAAAAACGCACTACATACTAACTAAACCAGTTAAATAATGCACATATAGTAATGTGTCATCGTGAATAGACAATATATGGCATCAAACACTTTACGTCAATGGACAATCCGCATGAGCTAAAATAACGCTGTCAGGCTTTTCAGGAGAAATCAGCAGTAACTTTTTAAATGTATGTCCATTATCTGGAATTACTGGTTTGCTCGGCGTCTTGAAAGAGCTTTGTTGAAAAGTGTATGAAATCAGACAGAATATAATTCGACCACTTCATTACTTATAAGAGTTCAAATCTGACACAATTTTCCTTTGTTATTGACCACGGAGTGTTTTCTAGGTCTTATAATCTTATGACCACAATAATAACGTCCATATGTAAGATTGCGAGGCTCATTTGACTGGTTTATTTATTAACTAAGACATATTACATATGCCAAATTATATTGCATACACAATAATTCCTCATTACTTTTGTTGAAGAAGGAGCTCGAACACTTTGCATTATGATACTCCGCCATTACCTGAGATAATGGCATCAGGATCCACGTAAAAGAAACAAACAAACAAGCTAGGAAGCAAACAAACTACGGAATTTTTTTTTTAAATCTTTGCTTTCATTTATCTAGTTTTAATGGTTTCCTCGACAGCTATTAAAAAAGCCCTTCATCCAAAAGGGCTAAAACTTGTAAAATAACGAGCAGAATATTAGTTGATGTCTTTAGACTCCCAACAGATTTAAAATATGACATGATCTGCAATCATTTTCTTTTTCTTTTTTTTTTTTACATTTAAAGTGTTTTCTTGCTTTTAAGACCGACATCGTTATTTGCAAGTAAACTTCCAGGGATAAGTGTGGTTTGGTTTGGTCTAGTGTTTTACGGCACAGAAGCACAAGTAGGTTATTTAGTGCCGAGGCAATTGTAGTAAAGTTCCTTCCCCAAGGATACACAGCAGACGCCGACCCGGGATAATCAATGGTAGGATTCGAATCTGTACTCTTTTGCACGCTAGTTCAGCGTGCTATCCACTGCGCCACTGCAGGTCCTATTTCCAATAGTCGCCTCGTCTTACGAAACAGTGCAAAAAGGGGCAATTCTACACCCCAGAGCCCGCAAGGGGACAAAGGATAACTGTTACAAATGCACATGTATCTCCAATGCTATTATATATATATATATATATATATATATATATATATATATATATATGAATGCATTAAATGTCAGTATAGTATTGAAATTCAATATGCTCCGTTGGGATGACTAATACTAGAGGTAAATACGCTCATACAATTTGGTTGACGAGACAGGCGCAATACAAACTAGCTAGGCCATTTCTCGGTGCTCATGTATACAGCTGTTGATTTTGCCCATGCGTATTCTTAACACGCTAATTGCTCTTCACGATTAGGCATTTTTATGAAGGCCCAAGAAATACGAAATGAAGCGATACTCCTACAAGCTCTCAGACCGCACTCTTTAGAGAAATTAACAGTTACTGGTATTGTAGATTCAACTGCCTTGTTTAGGAAGGCTTTCTGGTAAGATTGTATAGTGTAAAGTGGCAAGTTTTTGAAGTGACTTTGCAGCAAGAAAGACGGCAGTAGCTATTACTGTGAA
Source organism: Margaritifera margaritifera (assembly GCA_029931535.1). Classification (NCBI taxonomy): domain Eukaryota; kingdom Metazoa; phylum Mollusca; class Bivalvia; order Unionida; family Margaritiferidae; genus Margaritifera; species Margaritifera margaritifera. The sequence continues at coordinate 1,578,833 of JAQPZY010001484.1, forward strand.
CAGATTCCTACTTCATTTGGTTCTTCACATCGGTTTACTCTCTTTCCCTGGAAGCTATAATTTGAAATGAGCTGGGACAGCCCTTTGAAATTCGACCCCCCACCCAAAAAATGCGGTTTCTTTTTATTCTTTTACATCGATTCGTGCAGGATGTTTTCGAAGCGACTGTTAAGATAAATTTTGCAAAGGTTAAGCATGTGTTGATGCGAACAGAATCTATATCGATCTCTTCAAATTCTATAACATTTCAACTCGTGCGAATGATGACGTCGCCACTGATATGTGAGAATATCCTGACTCTATCAATGACACAATCAACTTCAATAAATCCTTTAGAAAAGCTGCACGAGAGCTCAGAAAACAAGTACAGCAAGTGGGAATGTTCACACAATAACAACATAAATACCTATTATTTGCATAAAACGCAAATGATGAGGAAATCGAATTCTTAGAGATTGCATCGTATTTTGTCAATAGCTTGTAAGACTATTTTGTACTGGACATACCAATGTGTTTATAAAACCTGACGGATCGGGCTGCGATATTGATGTCTCATCAGAGAGGATAAAGATTCGTGATACAAAAATGCACGAATATAAGGAATAACCAACACTCCAGAGTCCTGTTGTGATGATTTTATACAAGAACTAAGCTCATGTAAGTGGTTTATAAGGCAAATCAAATATACCCAAACCAGCCCGTCCCTCGGCATACATACGTATGGCCCCTTCATTCCCGTCTCTTGGACATGGATATTGTTGAGACGGTAATGGCTCGTTATAGTTAAGCAATAACTGGAGTAGGATCTATGGACTCAAGCGATAAGTCTCCACTCAGACACAGCTGTCACGAGAGATTAACGGCAATTGTTATACTAGCTTGTATTGATTTGGTCAGGAAGCTTTGCTCGACGATTTTCGTAGTGTAAAGTAACAGACTGTTGCAACGGATATGCAGCAAGAAAGACCGAAGCATATGTTACAGGCCTAGATTTCAGACTGGACTTAAGTTGAAGTCTGTCAGCAAATAGATATGAAAATGTTCAAGCCTGACTAGATTCCCCCCCCCCCCAACCCATGAAGAACAATGAATACCATACATTGCTGACATCGGAATATAGCTACAAGGTATGTTATGAACATATAATGAATAATACTCGAATACACGAGTGATACCAACAGCGATTACTATTACGAGAAGCTGTTGAAGCTTAATCCACACCGATTTAAAATGGCTGACAGCATATATAGCATATATATCAACCTAATTGTATCCTCACCGATATAAAATGGTTGACAGTATATATATCAACCTAATTGTATCATCATCGATATCAAATGGTTGACAGTATATATATATATATATATATATATATATATATATATATATCAACCTAATTGTATCCTCACCGATATAAAATGGTTGACAGTATATATATATATATATATATATATATATATCAACCTAATTGTTGGTGTTGTATCCTCACCGATATAAAATGGTTGACAGTATATATATATATATATATATATATATATATATATATATATATATATATATATATATATATATATCAACCTAATTGTTGTATCCTCACCGATATAAAATGGTTGACAGTATATATATATATATATATATATATATATATATATATATATATATATATATATATCAACCTAATTGTTGTATCATCATCGATATAAAATGGTTGATAGCATATATAGCAACCTAACTCTGTCCTCACCGATATAAAATGGTTGACATTATATATAGCAACCTAATTGTATCATCACCGACATAAAATGGTTGACAGTATACATAGCAACCTAATTGTATCCACACCGATATAAAATGGTTGACAGTATATATAGCAACCTAATTGTATCTACACCGATATAAAATGGTTGACAACAAATATAGCGACCTAACCGTATCTATCTGTAACAGGGTTGTGCATTCAGTAAAAAAGTGTACAAGTAGCGAATGTTTGTGGCAAATATCTCATTTTGTTATCTCTATAAATTTGAAATGATATCGTAACATAACAGCAAGGTAGCATTGTATCGCTAATGCATCGCAATGAAGATCATACCAGAATCAGGCTTACATGACTAGCTGATGAAGCAGATACAACTTGCTACTATTTATATACCACCTCATAAGTTGTCGTCTTTTCTACGAGCAAACTATGTATTAATTATCGATTTTTAAAGAAGAATAATTGACCTGTACTGTGTTGCGTCAGGCGATAGATTGCCTTACCCCGCCGATATAGTGCCACTGGAAAAAAAAACATAAATTAAATTAAATCGTTCAAACGGATTACTAATTCGTTTGCCCCGATTGCTAATTCATTCTAACAGATTACTTAGTCGTTATAACGGATTAATAAATCGTTGGAACGGATTAGTAAATCGTTCTAACAGATTACTAATTCCTTATAACAGAGTAGTAAATCGTTCAAACGGATTATTAAATCGTTATGATGGATTGCTAATTCGTTTGAACGGATTACTAATTAATAATAATGGATTAGTAAATCATTCAATGGAACTGGTAAATCCTCCTAATGGATTACTAAATCATTCGAACGGATTAGTAAATCGGTGTAACGGATTATTAGTCCGTTTAAATGATTTAGTAATCCGTTGAAACGATTAAGTAATCCGTTATATTGATTGACTAATCCGTTTGAACGATTTGCCAATCCGTTTGAACGATTTCCTAATCCGTTATAACGATTTAGTAATCCATAATGTTTTATTAATCAGTTTGAACCATTTTCTACTCAGTTATAATGATTTAGTAATCAGTTGGAAAGGTTGTTCAATAAGTCTTAGAAAATATCAATCGTGACTGAGCTCATACGAATGATTGATAAGACAGATACGATATGCTTATCTGACTGTCTCTCGACGCCCTTTTTAAAAGAGCTGTAATACCCCACAATCTACCACAGTACTTTGTTAAACTGCCATTTGCCCACAACGGTTGCAACACTGATTGCCAAGGATTTATTGCATTAAGTGAAAATAAGTCCAGCTTTCGGAAGTGACTGTCAAGCAAAATGGCGAAATCAGCGGCCAGTTTTTCTTTCCCTTCTGTTTATTCTTTCATGAAGACTGGAACATCTCTAGCCAAGGTTATTGGCTGATGTTATTGATCTGATACAATAAAATACAGAAGCATCTGCTATCATGGACACACTGAGGTACTGAAGTCTTCTTCTTCACCGGATCAAATGACTAATTTTCCAGGGGATCAGTTTATCGCAGACAGTAGTGTATTGTCTATCTCTTATCTCCAATATAATAAATATCAAATTAATTCCACAGATGAATACTATCGATATATGTGGCTGACAAATTAGTTTTTCGGGGATGAGATGATGGAGATATTGTTTAGAATGAAAGCGCTTTCTCCGGGTCCATCCGGTTCATGTTCCTTGCACCATTCGAGACACTTATGGCAGTGCGTTTCTCGAATTTAGCAGTTATAAAATAGAACCGTCATGTATTGCAAATGCAAATTGATACTGTGACAAAATGGGCAGGATTGTCAAATTTGTATTGATATGCGTAACAATAAGTGGTACGCAGTTAAGCTAGTTTTAAGAAAATACAGAAAAAACACAGAGAAACGATGTACATAATTTAATTCCCCCCACCCCTCACTGAGCAAAATTATCTCGTATGCAACGACCTAATCTGTTTACATATGAAGATGTGGTGGGAAGATATTAAGATTACTGACTTCTAAAATTATTTTAAGCAAATATTGTAAGCGGTTTTTTTGGTAATTGTATTTCTTACAAAACTAGTATTCTAAACACCTTGTGCCAAATAGTTGTGCAGTCACATCTTTTAAGATAGTTGGGCTTAAATTAGAGCAATTTTATTTTACTTTTCCTTTCTGACAGTTGCATCGATCTTCAGCATAAAAGTTTGTTTCTCTCATTGTTCCTTCCATCATACTAAAGTCGGCGCATTTTCTCCGTCAAAGACCGACACGTACGTTTATATTGATTTTTGGTTTGATTCACAATGAATCAAACGTTAAACCCACTGGATAATATCAACTTAGCCATGTGGGGCATTAGGACTGATAAACTAATTTTCTTCCGAAATTATAGTCTTTGCTGCTCTGATTACGAAATATTTTCTAGATCGAAAAAGCCACGGGAACAGATTAATCTCTACTGATATCAACTTAAAACCTTTGGTCAGCAAGTATCGATTCTCCTCTTATATCGATATTACATTTGCCGAGTATTACCTCTGAAGGTAGTCGGCATGTCTTATAGAAATTATTATTATTTTTTTGTTAAGCAATCCCAAAGAAACGCATTATTGCATCGGTTGATGAAAAGATTTAAAGAGCAACCATAGCATAAAATGGTTCACTTGGCCTGTGCAGAGGCAAATAAGGACCTTTGATTCATAAGAGGATACAGTTCACATGCAAATGCCTATGTCAGAAAGCCAATTTCCCACGCGGGTGAATTTTCCCCATGGGACAATATTTCTCCTAGAGCAACCTTTCCTCCCTCTCAGAGCCATATTATTCTGAGGCAAATTAGACCCTAAAGTAGTTTTTCCCACGGGAACAAAGATTCTAGAGCAGAATTTCCAGCGGAAAAGTCTATTGGAAGGTCTTTTTACCAGGAAGAAAATCGGGTTACGTAAATAGAGAAAACTACCATGCTAGAATTCAAGAGTTGTTTAAAAGAGCAATCTACGAGTACGTGTAATTCTAAGGTACCAACAAAATATTCTAAAAAAAACCCCTAACTTTTCTTGTTACTGAGCTTTCACATTTTCACAGAGATCTAGAGATTTCGTCTTGCACGGATATCTTTCTACTATATTTCCTTATTACACCATGTTTTAAATGATGGCCTTTTAAAATTGGGTCGTTGTGGTGGAACCAATATATGTATCTCATATTGTGTTTTAAAAGTCTTATACAGGGTGGATACATTATAATGACAGGATGTATCGCAGTCCAAAGTGTTTGCACCTGGGCATCGTCTTGACGGCAAGTTGCTATTGTCAGAAACCTCATTTGTAATTAAGCTGTAAAGTGCAGCATTATCATGTGGATTGATGTTCGAAAATGGATACTCTCTGCTCGATAGTGGATACTCTCGGCTCTTTAGTGGATACTCTCTGTTCGATAGTGGATACTCTCTACTGGATACTTGCACATAATTGAGCTCTATTAGTTATAGTTCAATTTACATGGACAATCATATTTGTTTCTTGATTTTCTATGCGCAGCGAAGAAAGTAGCAAGGAATCATGAATCATTCTCGCACCGACCACTCCCTCCCCTAACTTGAAAAGCGGGACAGACGGGACCACTAATCAAGTAATCTAAGCTTTGGATTCATTATTGTTCATTTTATTTTACCTATGGGCTTAAGAAAAAGGTAAATCTAGAGAAAAAGAGCATCACTGAAGATTTCGGGACTATCACATCACATTTTATGAACATGCCTTTTTCTCTTAAACATGCAATTAACCAGATGAACCAAAAATATATTCATTAAATAAGAAATATGATAAAAATAGAAAAGAGAAAATTAAGAGAAGAAATAAAAGCTTTTCTTTTCAATTCGCTTTAAACGCATGAAATTAAATGTGCATTTCTTGATTTATTAAACTTCTGATGTAAAAGTCCTATGGAAAACTGTGTCCTTTGGATAACATGACAATCGCAGTATTGCGGGGGAAGACTGCTTGAGTAATGATCAAGACAAGGGCTTTCTTTGATAATAGACATTTGTCAAGACGATGAACCAATAAATTCTTATCTAAATATATCGTCTTGTTCTTGTATCCCCTTCTTTTTCACGGCTTTTGTTGAGCATTTTCTTGTTTTAGCAGATATGCTCCGAGCGAACACATCGACTGAAGGGAAGGTTTTTGATTACATTCTTAGAATAACAATCTTAGAATAACAAGTGGTAGGCATGAGATATTGATGGGAGTCTGTCGGTTTGCAAACAAATCAGTTTTTATTTTTCCATCTTGTAATATGGATCGGATATCTAGGAACATATTAGACTTATTTGATGACTGCAACGTGAATCTGATGGTGGGATAGAAATTGTTAGAGAATCCAAGCTTCATCTATTCCTGTCCATTTGCTCTCCACGTCATCGATAAATGTGCACAAGCTGATAGGATTGTGAAGTGCATGCTTATGAGCAGATTGGTAGATGGTCATGAACCCAGTGATTATAACTGATTAATGATTATGTTTCGGATACCAGTAGAATGCACCACAAAATAATCGTAGATGTTGCTAACTCAAGTTTTACATATTTTTGAATGTAAAAGAATAAAACACGCTCGGCAAACCAAAACACATCTGTTTCCCCTGAAGGTGTCTTTGTCCGGAATTGATTTGGCGTCTCATTGTCGTTGCTGTTATTTTATAAAAATTATCAGTTTCTTGATATTTTTATCGATAAAGTATGTTGGCAGTTTTGCTATTTTACCGAGAGTTTTCCTCGAACAATATTAAGCGTTGCAAATATGCAAGAACGTGTTTTGACCTGTCTTCTGTTGTGTTTTCTTTCCACACACACATGGAAATATTCTGAGATTATTATTATTGTCGAGTACAAGAGCGGTTCGTCATATTCGTGATTATACTGCAAAATACTATGAAAGAATGTCTTTATTCTGCAACGCAAATGAAACATCAAATAAGTATAACCATTGTAAAAACCATATAAAAATGTGGAGGAACCAAGACGCTACCTTGGTATGATCTTGGATTGTCCGTTTTTTAAATTGTGTGGTTTTATAAAAGTTTCATTGATACAACCGTTTGTGTATATAATATTGTGAATCCATACATACACAAACCTAAGTGTCAGACGTTTTAATAAAAATGATCTATTGAAGTTGATGAAACTTTGTTCGTAATTTCTGATGCTGTTACAGTCATTTCATGACCATTCTGCTATGTCATTAGAATCCCATAATATAATAACGTACACATTTACACTTAAATTCTGATTAATGAAACTCCATGTTTCTAAACATTAATAGAGCCGGCCCAGGCAAAAAGGCCATAAAAGAGCAAGTGATATACAAAAGCTATATGATGATATGAAATTAGTTGTTATGATCAAAGTTGCATTTCATTAATTATTGTTGAAATAACATTTAACCTTGACTTAAGAAATTGAATGTAAACGTTTTTATCTTATAACCAATCTGAATTGTATTCCATAGTCAATAGAACATTTAAGTTTTATAATGGCTTTGGAACGGCTCAATATGTCATTTATGTTGTTCTCACCAGACTATACATATCAGTGCCTTAATCTCTGTGTACGAACTGTAATTGACTAACTATATTTACAACACACTTACACCAAACAACAAATTTCCCCTTACCTCCCCCTGTTATGCATACATGCATACATACATAAATACACACATACATACCTTACTTAGTAAGTAGATTTAAAGCCTACTAAAAGTGAATAATACCTGCTACTTTTGTACTAATCTTTGACATTTTAGTAAGTATAGACAGAAATTATAAAACTAACAATTGTTCTCAGTGTATCTCAGTCAAAATGCAAAGAGTAAACATAATCACAATTGTTCTCAGTTTATTTCGGCCAACATGCAAAGAGTACATATAAAACTCACAATTGTTATCAGTGTATCTCGGCTGACATGTGAAGAGTATACATAAATAATCACAATTATTTTCAGGTTATTTCAGCTGAAATGCAAAGAGTAAATATGAAACTCACAATTGTTCTCATTGTCCACTGACATGTAAAGAGTAAACATAAATAATCACAACTGTTCTCAGTATATCTCAGCTGACGAAAAAAAAAAGAAAATGAGCAATATTGAAACAATATTTAAACAATATTTAAGCAATATTTGCACAATATTGAAATACAAGTCTTCACGGCTTTAAAATCAATATTACCATCTGCTGCAGATGCACTTCTGTGAAGATTGATGATTTCTTGGGCAGTGTGAGTTGATGAAACTGATACAGTTAGCTTATTAAAATCGTCCCTCGGACGCGCATTTATTGAGCTGTAACATCCGTGCTTCCTACTAATTGAGAAACATGGAGGAGTCATAAATGGTATCAGATTTATTTCACAATGTGATAATCCGCCTGGCAACAAAGTGGCACTGCCATGCTCCATAGGGAAATCTACAGTCACTGTTACTTTTAAGTTCTATCGATTTGTGACGATGGCCTGCCAGATAGTATTTATAATATAAAAATAAAGACCCTGGTATGGATGCACAAATACAAAGAATAATGCTTTGTAACAATAAAGGGACTCGAGATCGCGATCAAGAGAAAGTGATGGCAAGACGTAATAATAATAATAATAATAATAATAATAATAATAATAATAATAATAACAATAATAATGAATAGATGCCTATATAGGAGAGTGAGGCTGTACAAACCGATGGAAAAGAAACTGCCGACTGGTAGGTTAAAAGAATACTTGCAAACTCTAGAATTTTGTTTGATCCAAATTAGCCAGGTGTTCGAATCTTCAGCATCCAATATTTCTCATTTTGGCCACGTTTATAATCAGTCAAACTGTGATTTGACTCAGAGTGTCCGGCTGGCTTGAAATGGATAGCAGGTTTTGTGTTAACCTAGTTTCTGATATGGTTTTTGTGATTGTTCATCGTTTTCCTAAAATCAGTTGTTTAGCCAACATATTGGGTGTACAAATATTGCACGTAAAGACATATAGTACACACTTACTGATACATCCTAATCTTAACCGAAATTCTTGAATGTAGTATCGTCTATACTCGCGTATAAGTCGATGCCAGCTGCAAACTGCATAGACCCAGATCGGCAGTCGCATAGATCTGTGTCTATGCAGTTTGTAAGTACTAATCAGTAGGACAAACAACATAGACCCTGATCTGCTGGCGCATTATGCGACGGCAGATTAGGGTCTATGTTGTTTGCATTTGGATTTAGTTTATACGCGAGTATATACTGTAGTCTCGTGTAATTACATGCAAAGTTGTTTATCTTCAAAACATGGTTCAGAAGCTTGATATGGTATTCTGTAGGATCTAACTGTTGGGATGGCTGTCTCACGCTTCATTATAAGCTGTATGTCCTCGTCATGTAATATGTTTGCAGAGGGAGCAAACATCCATGGTGAATAGTTTTAGGAATTTTGTTGGGATAGTCTGTGTTGTCATGTATCTAAAAAAAGGAGTAGCTGTACAAAAGAGCGGAGGTGGTAGTCGATGGATGACGATATTTATCCTGTGGGGTGGTTGTTGCAAGAGATGATATGTCCACAGTGGTTATCTGCATTGTGAATTGTATATAGCAGGTAGAAACGTCTCGGTTTTGGGTAAACAGGAAGCAGTTAAGCACGGGACGTATGGTCTATGTGTCCTCTGCTTCATGCATATTCTAAAATGTTTGACTTAAAATTGCTGTGTGCTTTTCTGTAGGATCTTAGTCCAGTTTTCTGAAAAATCTCGTATCTGACAGTCGTCTGTTGACCTCAGCGATGTTGTAGGGTCCCTTACGAAATAGTTTGACATCATCCATCTCAAGATGTGTTTGCAAAAGTTGTGTTGTTTGCTTGGCCAAATAATACTTCTTAGTACGTGTTTGTGTGTGCAATGCGATGTCACTGTCCATAGCGGACAATAAAACTTCTACAGCTGTATCTTTGCTAGCAGGCGGAATATAACTTCGGGTGGTTCGAAGTTGTCTGAACTTTCAACATGATCAGTATGTTTTTCTTTCGTCTCATTAAACCTAAATTGTTCTAAATCTTCTTTAAATTGGAAAGAACTGTATATTTTGAAACTCGGGAATATATTAAGCCCCTGGAGAGAAGGCTGATAACCGATTTCGACAGTACCACAGAGGATAAGTTTAAAACATTGTTAGAGTCCAGGTTTTTCGCAGCTGATTTTCTGCGACATTGATTATTCTTGTTCTTTTGGTTATGATTAGGTAAATCCAGACAAAACAAACAAAGAAAAAAAAAAACAACAACAACAACAAAAGCAAAGAAATACCCCTCAAAAAAAAAAACAACAACAACAACAACAACAACAAACAAACAAACAAGCAAGCAAACAACATTTAACTGTTTTACGTGATTCTTACACAATTTATTTGTTCGTATGTTGAGAAGGAATTTAACTCTTTTTTATATTCTTGAAAGGCTTTCTGATTGTTTTTCAGAATTTTTGTTTTTGACTAGACGAGAGTGTCCAGTTCCCTGACTTAGTGGCTATATTTTGACTTCAGGAGATGGTGGAGGTTTTGTTTACTTGGATGAGGTTTGTAAAACTGGGTCCCATCTTTTGGAAAAAGCTGGATATATATATATATATATATATATATATATATATATATATATATATATATATATATATATATATATATATATATATATATATATATATATATATATATATGTATAGCAATTGATCGAGTCATTTTTACCATTTGAAAGAAGTATTAATAGATTACAATCGCTAGATCCTTGAAGACTGAACAAATGATAATAGCAACCGTTTAATATTTATTAAATATGACTAATGCTAAACCGATAACATCTCTATTATCCATCTCGGCAAATTCTCGAAAATCTTTATGCGATAAAGCGCTGTCACATGCATAGAAAAAAAATATATATAATCAATTCTATTTTCTATTACTAGAAAGGACCTTATTTGAGTTCCCTTCCCTATCTTCCAGCTTTGAATTCTAACAGTATCTGTACTTGCTATCTGCAGCAGAGTATTTTGTAGACACAATAAAAAACAGAGCAATCACCAGGAATCCAAGAAACACAACTGAGAAACTTTGCGAACAACGACAGTGCCCGATCCAGTAATAGATGTGGCTATTTATTGTCAACAAAAGAACTACTACTTCATCTGTGCTCACAAAACAAAGATAACCAATAATAAAGTTCCTTGTGGATTTTGGCGTTTAAAATAAGAGGCTGGGTCTCTGCAAAAGGTGTATGGGTAATATGGGTTACAATCTGCAATATAAAAATCAACTAGTAACCCTAAAATACATAATTATACCAAGAAATACATATATTTATTTAAAGTAAGAAGCATTACGGTCTATGAAATACATGTATTTATTTAAAGTAAGAAGCATTACGGTCTATGAAATACATGTATTTATTTCAAGTAAGAAGCATTATGGTCTATGAAATACATGTATTTATTTCAAGTAAGAAGCATTATGGTCTATGAAATACATGTATTTATTTCAAGTAAGAAGCATTTATGGACTATGAAAGAAAACAAGGTTTGGTTGTTGGTACTACCTTGATTATACTTATTAAGCATGGTACCTGGACGAAATATTTTATTCATGTACCACACTCCGATAAGAAGGAAACAAATAGCTTAGAGCAATGCGCTGAACAGATTTTTCCAAAAGTCAGAGTAATAAAGATTGATTTCCGATAAAGGCTAGGAATCAAAGTATTGCAAAATTAGAAATTTAACCTCGTGCATTATTCATACCGATATGTTAAAAGAAGTAAAACTGGAGGGGGAGGGGGTCTCTTTTTCTTTCCATTTCAAATCAGAAAGGTGCAATTTATATAATTTGTGCATGCAGAAGTCCGATGAGATGTATTTACAATTTCAAAAGAATTTGACAGATCAAAGATTAATGACTGTGAATACACCTCGTTACCAAGTACATCTTTATCTGTATCGTTTTTGCATTGCTCTGTGTTGCTAATAAGTATACACATAAATACATATACATACTATATTTCTACACCTGAAATTTAATACATATTATATTTGGGCTAATCAGATAAACAACGTGCACAAAAGCGTGGATATATGTGTGAAAGATTGCACGGTGTATAATAAAGATCCAATAACCCGCAATAAATTGTAATGTACATAAATTAGCTACATCAAAAACATAAAATCTGAAAGGGGCACCATTTAGACTTATCATCAAATGACTTCGTAGAGTTGTGTTCATATATTGACATTTTTCTGCACAACTCTTTTCTGCATGATAAAACCAACGTGTATATAAAATCTTAGAGCGGAATTTATTTAGAATCATACATATGTTGTAATATTCCTACGTATGACACAGAAAGTAAATCAGATATGTTTTGGATTGTTGAAGAAAGAGAAATACTTTCAATTAAAACTTGAATCTCATATAGTTGTTTGTTTGTTTGTTGTTGTTTATTCACACACACATGAAGTGTATAATAAACAGAATGACATTTTGTTCTTTAGCATCAATATGGCTTCCACATCACTAAATGAGGTGAGGAAAACTTAGTGAATTGTCTCCAAATATGTTTTTAGACGCTATATAATTCGTAAATGGCAGTAAGTGAAACTGTCGCACAAAATGGCAACTAGTCTCGTGAAAAAGACACCCAAATGTTATACACAAATTTTAAGTTCTTTGTAAGCTGCAGCTCTAGAATTGCTGGTTCATAGACTGTACACTGATGTGTTCCGAGCGGCATCGAGTGATTTCTGTCACTGTACCTTTACCTTTTTTTTTTCAAATCCATCCTTTAAATATAAAGGCATTTTGCAAACATTTCTAAGACGATTTTAATGTAATAAAATGCTCTTTATGAGCAATCATTTTAAACAAACAATTACCCAAAATTTAGTAAAGACGACATTTTGGGCCTATAGTCATATACGAAAGGTGACAATGTACTATATATTTTATCAAATGTGACTTATAAGAAATTCAGTTCATTCAGGTAAGCTTAGCCACGACATTGGACATTGATAACCTTTGATTTAGATGTATCCAAGGTCAAATGAGATTTTGTATGTATCCAAGGTCAAATGAGATTTTACATGTATCCAAGGTCAAATGAGATTTTCCAAAAACGAAAACTTCGTCAGCAGGACCTAAATTTACTTTTAATTAACATTATTCGCTACAGTTGAAAAACTAATAGAAAAAAAGGAAGAAAGACTGCTCGATATCTACCTTGTGATACGAGTATTCCAAAGGGTAGGTTTGGTTTTCATAACATATGTAACAAGCATTTGAAAATATATCAAGTATTGCTCATTGGCTGTCCGAACATTTTCTTAGGAAATAATGATTTCACAAACACGAAACTAGTGCTCATTTTGTGTCTGAACGTTTCCTTAGAAAAGAAAGAGAATTTCAGTCATAAATAAGCTACACAAATCTATCTGAAAATTATGATTATATGAAATGCACAATTCAAATCATACTAAACTTAGATTCATATATTTGTGAACAGGAATGTAAAGAAAAATAAAATTAGTTAAATGTAAAATCACATCTGAAAAAACCAAAGAATGACGCTAATAAGGATAGCAATACTTCAATATCGCTTCAACTCAAAAACCAATAAGAGAATAGGACAGATTCAACAGTGGCATAAAGAATGCTTCAGCTTCCAACACATATATCAGAGTACACGCAATACAAAATAAACCAAATTGACAATCCACCTTTAACGTCAGATCTCTGGAAATGAACCTGTCTTTTTGCTCTTGGAGTGGAATTTAAAAGCGTGTTGATGGTGCAACTCACCAGGATCCTGTCTTTCAGTCAGTTGTTGCTGGTGCAACTCACCAGGATCCTGTCTTTTAGTCAGTTGTTGCTGGTGCAACTCACCAGGATCCTGCCTTTCAGTAAGTACAGGATAATACTTAAATCAGACCACACGCAAATGAGTCGGGACTGTTTTCGTATAAAAGAATCGTGTTTTGAAAAGATCTGCTTGATTTGAAGAATTCCGATGAAAGTTTTACGAAGCGTGAGCTATTTTTTCTTATACGAATGCCCCTCGTAAAGCATTAAATAAATATTCTCCTCTACTCCTCTACATAGCAAATAAAGTAATATATTTTATATAACATTTAAAGCTAATAGTTATAAGATTTTAGTAATGAAAAAAGTTTGTTTGATTCATGTACAACTGGAACATGCCATTCAGATATATGCTTAAAGACGAAATTTGTTTTCAACTATCTCTGAGTGGGTAGTAAATTTCTCTCATTTAAACAACACATTTCTACACACATGTGGCAATTTAAAATAGTTAAATCAAATATTGAAATATTTATGAGGAAAATGTTATCTTTATAATTCCATCTTATGTATGCCAATGTTCATTTTCAGTTCATGCGTATTTTGAAATGGCGTAACAATGCATGCTTCCTCTATCAGATGCCTTGTTCTGCACTTTCGTTGCCTTCATTTTCTTTTATTGCTTTACTGGTATGTTCTAAGTCAATATAAACATGATCAGTGAACCTCAAAATCTTGCCAACTCATACTCTGTCGCTGTCCTAACGATGTCTTAACGCCTAAGACACACGATCTTTCCAATTTATACTCTGCCAGATTATATCGCCGTCCTAACGATGTCTTAACGCCTTGGACATCTAAGCCTTAGCCATTCCTCTCCGCGATGCAGCACCCAGAACATTGACTGGGTCCTAATGTCGTTCCCCTGACATGCGTTGAAATTCACTAGACTATAAATGGAGGTTCAGACGCTTATTAGATTGTGACGTCATCGGTGTATTATGATGTCTGCTTACGCGCTACTTTAAAAATCAACTACCTTTTGTTCCATCGCCGCAATCAAAGAATTCTCGGATGTTTTTCTTCCGGCATACGATAGAAAATCTTCAGAAAATGCACCAAAGACAGGCAAGAGAAAGAATCACAGTACAGTTTCTCCCGGTGGCATTGTAGCATAAAATTTTCAGTATTATAGAAGTGATATTATTCTACAAAGGGGAGATAACTCGCTGTGACTAGTATGACATGTGTATGGCTTGCCAACACTGAATAGGACATAGGGCAAGCACAAGTAAGATGTCTTCGATCAAGAGACAGAAAAAATGTTGCAATGTCATTTATCGACTAGAAGACGAAAGGGTGGCGTGCAAACCAATTCTCATTACACTCAGACATTCACTCAGATTAATTTGTTGATACTGATTCCATAAGAATGTTGCCTTACATCCCCAGGGTAATTGTTACTCCTTTACACAGAACGTCACGAGAGATAATGTGATTTCCTGTCGAAAGGATTTTTATGCATGCCCCGACTAAAGAGTATTTTGAGGGTATAGAAATGACAGAAGCGAAGGGAACTTAATTTGAACTAACTTAATAAGTGAGAACAATGATGTGATTTTTTTCCTTGTCGTTTCAAGACCAATTAACGCGCTGTCTCCTTCTGCGAACTTTTGAATGGTATTGTGTAAATGTATCAACCCGCACGTATTTGGAGAAGAGGGTCCAATTATAGGAAAGAATCCCAAGAGGTTGGGCTAGAAGGAAACAAATTAGATTAAAACAAATTCCATTATTGTTTTTCATTAATCAAATTGAGACACCTGCACGAGAAAAGCCAAATATAAAAGCTGAATTTTATTAGGCTTTCGGCGCATGCACAGATGAATTGTGATTGAAATTGTCGTACTGTAAGACGGCTCCTACTGCGAATAAAGTAATCCTAGATCGGCCATACCTTTTACACAAACACATTATGACATGTGTTAATCGTGGTGGGAAACTACCACGTATGAAATTGCATAACTGAATCCCGATTCTATCGCTACAGGTACCTAACTAATGACAATAAAAAGGGTTCTACAACAATAAACAGGCCTCTACCTCCTACAAAAATAGCATTGGAAATGAAATGTCGTACTGAAAGCAAGTCTTTCCACCGCAATACATGTACTCTCGTCGAGCATGCATTATATTATAACCAGTCTAATAAACGAAGATGAAATGACTATGCCTAAAGCAAGTGTATATAACTAGTCATCAGTCTAAACACATCAAATACGTGGCAGACTTTGAAGGGGGTTTCATTTTCTACAATAGAGATGCTGTTAGTGGTCACATCCTTATGCAGGGTATTCATAACAGTGCCGGACTTGGTACAAATGGTGTTTTGTCCTAAAATATATCGATTTGAAGTTTATTGCATACAGTCAATTGGGCATGGCAAGTACATACATAGAACTGCATATACATCATTACAGATCTACATCTGCATTATTCAATAGGGTGAAGACTTTAAGTGCAATATGAATTTTGTCAACGTAATGGGATTGGTTTTGTACATACCATAGGTCATTACAAATTTCCGTTTTCATATAAATGTACATCATTCAACAATATGTACGGATAGTATTCTTCTTTATTATCCCTTGTAACTCCACCGGTCCATACAGTGTGATATGGACCGTCCGATCCGTTTCTGAATCTAAGTCACGCGCTGCGTGCGGGGAGTATACATTGTTAAACTGCTTCCCATACAAAAGGATCGATACTAATTTAGTATAATATAATAAATAGTGCATGGTGCTGAAGGGACTCGCGGCAGTTTATGGACCGGTCAGTTACCCCCTAAGAGGAATATAAACCTCAGCTTCGCTTCGGTCCGTACATCTTTTCTGGGGTGACTGACTGGCCCAAACACTGCCATAAGGCCATCAAAACATGCAATATTTCTGAACTATTAAAAATCCAATATAAATATACAACATATTAGCTGTTATATTGCCTATGTTGCGACTCTAGGTCTTAAAATAGGTAACAGAAAGAATGTGAAACCAATAAAATCAAGTAAAATCAACAAGCAATTTATTTCCAGACAATTAAAGTGAAAAGTCAAAAGAAACTTACAATTTGGGACTTAAAGTCCAAATAATCCAAAATGTCATATCACAAGTCCAAAATAATATAATGTTCTGAATGAATTCTAATATCCTTTAATGTCCTGATATACCACAAAGATGTAATACAGAATGTATTTGAATGAGTTCAGATAAATAAAAAAAATCATGTATTAATCCAAAAGGCAATGAGTACTTTAGTAACTCCAAGGAATATTTTAAATTAAAAAAATCCTCTTAAATTGTATCTAATTTCAACAACACAACTATAATTACTACAGTTTATTCCTTACAGACTGATCTTTAGAACCGGAAGTCTATATCAGAAATGAATTTGTTTATCAAAATCTGTATGTAATTACACATGCCTACATGACCTATGTTTCACCAGAATATGAGTAATTCGAATGAAAAAATACTGTCCTACCTGACATATGCTACAAAAGTCTAATTGCGAAATGCCTATGAAAATACTGGCTAACCTGACACATGTCACAACTTACAACTTGACCTAACCTAAAATCAATGATCTATATATCTAATTAAAAACAGAGAAGAACTTTCACAATCAAGGATACAGTGATATTTATATTCATGTATATTACAACAAGGGCACACATCTATGTTCAACAAGAGTATGATGTGGTCGGTTCCATCTGTCAGTTGCTATATGCAAATTATGTTATGATGTTCTTAATTTTGAAACAGTATTTTGCATTATAACATTTACATACATAGATACACAAGTATCAAGTATTTTATACATGCAAACAGTTAATCTTTTTGAAAACAGTGCCTTGCAGCATCTCAAATAGAGGACGGCTGAATTAAATGAGGATGTTGGTATCATACGATTCATTAAGAGAAATGCAAAGGGTGGCACTGGCTTGACAGAGTAGTAGAGTTTGACTGACATTAGATAGATTATAGTATTTACATTAGTGCTGCTCTAATTGTGTTTCCTGTTTGTACTGAAAATTCGGGCGAATGATCGATGTTTCGATGAGAAAGTAAATATTGGGCCTCATATTCCGCAATAGCCCTATGTTTCTTAACTGGTGAAATAAAAGATGGTCATGTGGTCGAATGTCGACTCTAGTTGATAATATACAACTAAAAAAAGTTTGGGATGGACAGAAATGACGGAACTGCAGGACATACAAGACATACAATGTGATAACGAAGAGTTATTCAAATACATAATTAAAATAGTTCCTAGATAGGCAAATAAAGACTCCGACAAAAATTACAACAACAAATGAAGTTGGAACAACAAGCATAGTCCCTCAGTGCCTTCACAGCAAGCTGCACCATTCCTACCTTTTGGCAAACTAAACTGCGCATTATGTATCACGATGGGGAATAGATGGTCCCAAAGTTAATATGTCAAGGTATATTAATGTCATGGTATTTAGAGTTGGTTCTTTCATGCACATTAGCGGAATCAACGGCTGATTTAAATGTCAAAATGAATTTCAGCCTAATGGCTGGCTTCCAGGCCATTATAATATACAGCTATAAATCTTTTCAAAGCTAGTTTATAAAAAGTCTGGGTTCATCCATATAGACATGTAGATAAACATAATAAGTCTATTATTGCACCCTATTTTTCTAGGCAACCAGGCTTGCATTAATTACTGATAAAGAATCTGAATGTGGTTACCTTGTAGGACATAATCAATATCAAGCATATTATATACAAATAAATGACATCATTCGGTGACAATTTGTATAGATTTTTAAAAAATGTCAAATACGATGCGCAGATATAAAGAGAGATAAATAAAGACATAGAGAATGTATCCACTGTAGCAGTCTGGGGATACAATTTGTGTAGGAAACGAAGAATTTTTTAAACATATTTTGTACTTCACTCTGAATTTGCTATGAATAGCAACACCAGCAATTATCTAAATATTTATTAGATTTTACTTGCACCTCGCAGTTATTCACAAGTTGAAAACAATCAGTTTGCATTTACACCAATGAAAATCCCTCTGTCATAAAAAAGTCAACAGGAGAAGCTTTGGTATTTACTACAAAGAGATAATGAAATATAATATAGCCTTCTACCTGCATCTTTCTTTCCATTTGCATATCATTTCTGTCTGTATGTCTGTCTGTTTTACTAAATTTCTCTCTGAAAATTGGAATAACATTATATGCAGAGTGTATGAAGTAAACAAAAATTTCCTGCTTTCCGCGTGCACAAAGTTGCTTCTGACTCTTGGTCAAGGGTCCTGTATAATTTGTGTTTTATACATGAAAGGTACAAGTGTGAAATCGTTCCGGATAATAATAGAATTTTTTAAACGATTCCCACTTAAACACGGTACACACGGTAAGGTTTACAAGATTTCTGTATTATAATAGTTTGCTGTACACACAGTAAGATTCATCTTGTGAGACTGTAGGCAAATTGCGTATGCAGATACTGTGTAATACATTGATACATCCACATCCGTTAAGTCTGGAAATAGCATCAGCTATATAATTAGAGGTTTTAGGGATATAAACAGCTTTGAGAAAGTTGTATGTTGCTGATAGCCAGACCATGTAGCACAGGTACACGATGTAAAGGTTTTATTTTGTTTTCTTTCTTATATATATTTAGATTTATTGATAATTGCCACAGTGGCCATTTTGTCAGATTGTATGTAAATTCGCTTTTTTCCAGTGGGACTCAGCCGTGTGCAGCCAGAAAAAGAGCTAACACTTCCTTGGTATTAAATATGCAAGTGAGACTCAATAGGCCAATCAAGATGACAGTTGCAGTAAAACCAGTCAGAATTGAAAATGCCACCGGCCCCAATGTTGCAAGCATCAGTAAAGACTGAGAAATTGGTTTCTTTCTAAGAGCATGGAACGTCCATTGAAAGTGTCCATGTAACCGTGCATCAAGTTATGTCTTTCCTGAGAGACTCTGTGTTTTATTTTGCGATTGGCTGCCTTATAGAGAGTGGATTGCGTTGATTATTCTGCGCAAGAATGCTTTTCCACCATAAACCACTTTTACTGCAAAGTTTAAATTGTCTGCCAAAGACTGAAGCTGCTTTTAGGATGCTCGATTACGCTGATCAAAGTCTGAGAGTTTGTTTCGCAAAAGGATAAGTTTGTCATAAGACAGCTGCAATATCATATCAGAAGAATCAATTTCTATTCCTAAATAGACAATTGTTGTTGCAGGATCAACTATATTGTTCCAGTTGGTCTGGAAACACAATTTTCTAATGAGTTGTACTAAGATTTGTGTTGCTGCTGAACATTCATGTCTAGTTTCTGTACAAATGAAACAATCATATAAACATGCAAGTACAGCGTGTGAATCATATAAACTTACAAGTACAGCGTATAAATCATATAAACATACAAGTACAGCGTACAAATCATATAAACATACAAGTACAGCGTGTGAATCATATAAACATACAAGTACAGCGTATAAATCATATAAACATACAAGTACAGCGTATAAATCATATGAACATACAAGTACAGCGTGTAAATCATATAAACATACAAGTACAGCGTGTGAATCATATAAACATACAAGTACAGCGTATGAATCATATAAACATACAAGTACAGCATATAAATCATATAAACATACAAGTACAGCGTATAAATCATATAAACATACAAGTACAGAGTATAAATCATATAAACATACAAGTACAGCGTATAAATCATATAAACATGCAAGTACAGCGTGTAATCCCCTTCTCTTTAGTATATGTCTCACAGCCTGGGGCAATCAATGGAATATCCTGGGGGCTAATTTTGAGCCAAAAATTAATTTAGTGTCTTTTAGATAAACAGATCTTTTTTTTATCAAATTGCCACTGAAAGCCTGTTAATGTTTGACTACGGATTTAAAGTCCAGCATAGCCATGCACGAACCTTTTGCAACCAAAGCCGCAGCATCGTCTACTTTAGCAAAAGATTGTTTCCAGTTTTCTGCGTGTAATCATTCACAACAAAATCTGTCGGTTGAGAGCAATCATGAATTATCCTAACACCGCCATCAAGTTTTCGTATAACATCGACAGGAATAATGATAGTTGGATCACCAGGCAGTATAGCATAATTTCCTAGTTCAGTTTCTTTCTTTATCTGATCCGTGGCTTGTTGATACAATAAGCTACCTGGTTGTGCCGATGCATGATTTAAAGCAGTTATTGCCAAAGGATTTTAGTTTTTTTTTATCTATAACGTTAAAGTCGTGTTCTAAGCCATGCAAAAGAAATTCACTATCAATATCTGCTGTAAGTTCTTGTTTCCAGACTGATAGACATAAAGGAGGAAGGCGAGGTACCATAATGTCTAGCTTTTGTTTAGAGGGTGGAGGGAGCAGTGCATCCTGGATAAAGCAATGATGCACATATTTACAGTTCTGAAATTAGCACCCCGTCCTGTATCAAAGAGTTTATAGATGGTTTTTCACATTTTTGTGAGGGAACCATCACTACGTTATATCTTGAGCAAGCAGAAGGTGCGCTTCTTCTTGCTGGTTGAGAATGGGCATTATTTGCTTGGGGGGGGGGCCTGGGGTGGAGGTAAACTGACTGTAAATGCGGGACATCTGTACCCCAACGAAAACCATGTATGGAGTGGAGTTTTCTGTACTTCTTGTCGTACATTAGGACTAAAACCCAAACATATCTCTGAACTAATTGAGAAACTTTAGTTGTGTATTAGAGGTAGTAAAGAAGTAATAGACCAAACAGTTTTCCGTCCCCTTTAATTTGTGTAGAATAGTCAAAGTTGCAATTGACCATCGTGTGAGGTAGACCTGTTTAACCTTACATTTCTTAGGATCCATTTTTACTACAACTCAATGACCCTCTTCACTGCCTACAACAGTCTCTTCCTTTGTGGTATTGCCTTTGAAATAAGTGATATCTAAATATTGTGGAAGGGACTTACCAGCAGCTACAGAATGTAGATACATTTGGGGTTTCTTTCCATGAAAGAGTTTTTCATTCCGCTATCAAGAGCAGATTGCAGTGGTCCAACACACGCGAGTATTTGTGTGGTAAGTGCACTGGCTTGACCTACATTGGGATTGGCAAGAGGGAATCACTTAATGAGGCCGTAGGGTGTCGTCCAAGGCTTCCGAGTATGGGTCATTGATGCCAATAGACGACGCATAGAGGATTTTCGACTTGTAGAGGCAACTGAATTTGTCAAAGTGTTGTTGTTAACTGTCCGCCATTTTGACTGTCCCGTTTAGAAGGACTATCCTTGCGGTCTGATTCAATGGACTGGATATACGCAGTGTCCTTTTCGTTTTCGTTTTACAGACGCTATAATCAGCTTTTGTTGTCGCCGGGGCATCCTGGTATTTACAAAATCATCGGGCTCTAACAATTTCAGGGCCTCTACTGAAGTAAAACCTCTTTCAGCAGTTTGTCGACAGCAACGGCATTTATGTAATTTTTTTTCGCCCACAAATCAACAGCTTCCTCGTTTGACGACACACTTAGCTGTCAAAACAAGACATTGTTTTTCACTGGTACTGATACATGCCTGACCTGGCATTTTGAACGAAATTACTGCGTGTCAGGAAATGAAAAGTTCATTTAAATCACTTCGAGCGCTACAAGTTCGCTTTTCTGTACTAGAAAATAACCGAAAAAAAGAATGTTTGGCTGGTCATCATGGCAATTTCCTTAGTGTTGCTGCATGATGCCTGCCTGTCAAAATGCGAATTTAAAATTGAAGGGCAGTTGAGGTCAAAGGGACTACTATCATGGCCTGCTAGTTAATCAGTAGGGACTTATTACTGATTGGTCATTGCGACTCAAAATCAGTGACTATGCTAGGAGACTGAAAAGGTTACAAGCTAAGCCTAAGGGGTACCACTATGGGGCAGCTCCAGTTTTAGCTCCAGTTCGTCGTTTCAAAAGGTGCTATAAAGGTTTAATCCTGCATTCAAAGATCTTGAGTCTCATAAGATAATATAATTCAATAAGCAATCATTCATAAAGTGATTTTTGTTTTTTTCTTCTTTCTTTTTGGTTTTGCAAACGATCTTATACGTTAAACCATCTCCATCAATGTACTATCACAATGTAGTCATGGCCATGGTTTGTTTATTTGAACAGCTCATTTCCAAAGAAGAAATTATCAAGAATGACCTAGTTAAAAAGAGCTTGCAGTTCATAGGTGAAATTTCACACTAAAAAGTGAGCATTATAACACCAGTGGTATGTGAACGTGAATTAGTCCTCCGAATTCTAGGAGTGAACAGGTATCAAGGGTGAAACTCAAGCAGAGTGTATACACTGCCAAGTGTCCACTGGCAGTAGAATACATTCTTGTCGAGTGGGTGGACTTCCACCCCGTGAGACAGAAGTAATGTGATGCTAACTCGATGAAGAAACTGTATGATGATGTACCACAGGAGACAATCTTGGACTTTTTGAGAGAATGCGGTTTATATAAAAAAAATCTGACCATATAATTCAAGGGTGTTACATGTGTTATATATCTAATGATGTTACATGTGTTACCTTAATCTTTTGTTTTATATATCTTTAACATAATTGTATAATTTAAGGATGTTACATGTGTTACCATTATCTTTTGTTTTATATATCTAATTATGTTACATGTGTTACCGTCATCTTTTGTTTTATATATCTAATGATGCTACATGTGTTACCTTTTGTTTTATATATCTAATGATGTTACATGTGTTACCTTAATCTTTTGTTTTATATATATTTAACATAATTGTATAATTTAAGGATGTTACATGTGTTACCTTTATCTTTTGTTTTATATATCTAATTATGTTACATGTGTTACCTTTATCTTTTGTGTTATATGTCTAATGATGTTACATGTGTTACCTTTATTTTTTATTTAATATATCTTTAGCATAATTTTATAATTTAAGGATGTTACATGATTTACCTTTATCTTTTGTTTTATATATCTTTAACATAATTTTAGCATCTTTACCTTTTATATTTTATCATGTTGTGCTTCATGCTTAAGTTTATTTGGAAGGGTTTATCTTCCAAATGTTTTTGTGCAATTCTTCATTTTTACATTTTTAAATTTTACTTTTAATTGGCACCATAAATCCATTATTGTGCTGAGGTGCCCTTCAACGATAATACATACACACTGCACAGGTATCACGGGTTATGTGCTACCTCGGTTTGATTCTTATGTTTTGTGCATTACATTTTATTTAAAAAGTGGTTGATGGACGAGGATCTACATGTTATTATACAAAGGATTATTTTGATTTTGAATTTATTTATTCTGATTTACGAAATACAAACGTCTGGGCTTCTCATCATGTTTGTGACATTCGCAATTAATAAAGGATAAAAAAACGACACGACAACATCAGCAACGAAATTGCAAAAAGAAATAGAAAAACAAATCACGGAAAAGTAAGGAACATAAATAACGTTTCTCAGACCAATTCAGTAAGATGAGGGTAACTCATAAGAAAGACTGATTAATCACGAGCCTTGGGCAATCTCTCTAAACTAATATGCCCGTTATTAATGACCCAACAGAATGAATCAGCGTCGACTAGACGAGGCACTGATCGAGACGAACGTTTAGCATGTTAGGAAATTGGCGCTTGCCAAAAATGTGACCAAGGACAAGTAATCTTTGGTTGTAAGGAAGACTGGGAGTGCTTTACGAGGCTTCTTGATAGTGGTTGATTTGTGAAAAGCATAATCGACAAATGCAAAGTAAATTGAGGATAACTGAAATCAAATACTTGTATCAAATCTAGATGCACTGAAATTTTCATTGTACTGTGGCATTTTGTATATTTTTAAATATTAAAAGTTAAATTTGAAACTACTATGTAATAACATATTTTGGATTTTCCGCATAACGGAATAATAAGCCGAAAAGATGGTACAATAAACATATGTATTTACCTCGAAAAAGTAAGACTTTAAATAGATATGTATACAATATCCATCAATTTAGTTCTAAAGGTAAACACAAAGGTAGGACACTCGAGTGTCAAAGAAATTGTTTACTAAAACGAAAATGTTGCCAATCAATACACCAAAACTGTTTATAAATAAATAGTACGTAAGAAAATATCGGATATTACAAAGCACATCGCAAGGTGTTTTACGTAATAAAATATCGGATATTACAAAGCACATCGCAAGGTGTTTTACGTAATAAAATATCGGATATTACAAAGCACATCGCAAGGTGTTTTACCTATTTTTTTTTTATTTTTGGGTATTATTTTTCCTCACTTTTAACGTAATTCAGATATAAATCTTTGATGTTTTGAGGGTCCCTTAGACCTCGTTACATCCAGAGTTTATCGTGTTTCCTATTGATCAGTATGGTGACAAAAATATGCAAGCTGGTGTTTGCGAATCCGTTACACTAATATATTACGCAGATGACAATGTTGTATTCAATATATATTTGCTGTGTTACCGAAATAAACTATGATAGGAACAAAACAAAAAAAAAACCCCTAAAAAATCCGATATATTTTAAAAAAGGAATGAAAATAATATGTGTACATCGTATTTACTTTGTTATGGAAAACTTCAGACTAAAATTTTACAATTAGATGTATTTATTACAATATCACTTATAATGACGATGTTTGCTTTAAAAAATACATTTCAAATTTGAACGTTCATATTGGTCTGATTTAAGTATGTGATAAGACCGTGACTATTTCTATGCTACGTGGAGGTTCAGAGAGAGACAGACAGACACAACATTCAAGTAAATACTCCAATATGTGATCTGGTTGTTACATATGCTTAAAAACTGGATCATTAACTAATATTTCATAGATGTACCACACTTTGTTAATTTGAAGAAATTTTAAAGAATTGTTTTAAACAAACGCGATGGACAAATGCTTTCCCTTAAATTTTTCATTTGTAAATGGTCAACGTGGTCTGATACCAAGAGAGTGAAAAAGCAATGAGTATTACAAATTCAGATTGACTTTATGTCTCATCTAGAAGTTGTGTAAGAAATGTAATTTAAAAGGCTATTTTCTAGAGCAAAGCTTTTGGTGTGAAGGCAAACCGATTGTAATGTTATGTAGAAAAGTGAAAACCAAGACTGTTGTCCAAAGCAAACATTGTGCTGTGAATGCCGGATACTTGCATCTAAAGAAATGATTGCCTGACTTTACAACCAACCGTATGTTTATTATACTTTATATTATGTATCACAAAAGCAAACAACACAGACTATATCGAGCTTGAATTTTAATACATATATACCTACAGCATTTTGACCATACTTATATATTATATATAATTAGCAAGCTGTACACTATGTTACGCAATATTGCCAAATAAAAAGTCTGCTTACATAGCTTGTGTCTTCAATAAATTTCACCGTCTATAACGCATTTACAGCTGATCACCTGGGAAAGCCATTGATACTCATATAAAATAATATCCTGGTTAATTATACCCCATTAACTGTGTCAGTGACACTTAGAGCAAAAAGTAAAATAATAACTCACTTTTTATGAACTTTTGTTATGTCTTAGGGATAGGACTTCATTCTTTCAAATATGAATTCATATTTGGTTTTGTAAATAAATATTCAGATTTAAAGGTTTATGCAACACAAATGTAGTATAAAAATACTTAAACCTGGGGTATTTTGTAAACAAAATTACCATTAATTTCGTTGTGGAACTGTATTTATTTTTATCTGATTCAAGACAATATTTGAGTCTGATTTTTATTTTTCAGATTTTTTAAAATTCTGGATCAAGTTCATATGAAACTGAAAATTAATTTTGCAATGGATATGTAGAATCTGTTGCAACTATTACAATAGTATATATATGTTCCAAATTTTAATGAATGCTAAAATACTTGTCACACATGTACATGTACACATATGCGCAAAATACATACATCAAAACTTTCACATTACATTTTTATATATATATTTATTTGAAAGACCTTTTATTTACACAGTGAGGAAAGTGCTGCTATTTAGAAGTAAGTCAAATTATTTTTGACATGAAAATTGACCCATACTTGTAATAATAAGCTTTTAAAAGATTTAAAACAATGCATACGATATTTCAGAAAACATCTGTGCAAAATATTTTCAGTTGATTTGGTTTCGGTGAAAAATAAACAAAATATAAGTGGGGAAAATATGGCAGAATCAGTGGCAGAATGTTTTAAAACCCAGGCTCCGTATATATATATATATATATATATATATATATATATATATATATATATATATATATATATATATATATATATATATACATATATATATATATATATATATATATATATATATATATATTACAAAAAATCGTAATATAGTACATTTACACTTCTAAGAAAGCACTGTACCGATTTTGGTTTAGGTGAAATAGAACGGTTCTAAAATTGACAACAAAGTAGGGTCTTTCCTTTATTTCTTGCCTTCAAAATATATTAAGGTCTGAGGCATAGTTACAACAGTGCATGTTTAAAACGAGTGGACTAATTTTCTGTAATGAAATATTTGTTCGCGATCCATCGAACATTTTGACGCAGACGTGAATGAATCAATGACATTATATATTATATATGCAGGATCTATATAAACTTTTGAAAAGAGCGGAAATAGAGGATCGTTATCAAGTGATATTTGCAAATGACATTTGGTTGGCAATATTATTAAGTTAAATGTTGCAAAGTTAGAACGCTAGTCACGTACAAGTTTGTGTTACCCAATCATTTCATAGACCATCGTTGTTGCGGCTGCAAATACATTTATTACCTTTCTTGGGAAATCAGTGTAAAGTTTATCCGAGTTTTGATGACGTTTAGATAAGCTCATAAGCCAATATCCGCCTTCATCAATGGAAATCGAGGATGTTTAATTCGCTTTGGCATGTAATACCACAGTTTCAAAAGCCTGGATATCAATGTAAACAAAAATGACCTTATCAATCATTATGGATGTATCGTATAGTGGTTGATTATAATAGGCATGGATCCCATTCTGGATCCTTTTGTAAATGCTCTGATTTTTTTTTCTTTAAAAAAATGGTGGTGGGTTTTTTTTTGTTTTTTTTTTTTGGGGGGGGGGTAGGGGGTCCTTTTCCTGTAAGTTCTGATGTTATAAGTCAGTTATTGGCTTGTGTTAGTGAGATTAAAGTCAGTTACTGGCTTGTGTTAGTGAGATTAAAGTCAGTTACTGGCTTGTGCTAGTGAGATTAAAGAATCCTTTACTCTAGGTCCTGCTACCTAATTATGAGAAGATTTTATTTTCTCAACAATGTGTATAATATTCATGTAGCCTCACATCTTCTGACGCGATACAAAACTATGGTTTACGAAAAGGGTTAAAGCAGTACCGTCGCAACGGTATCAAAATATCGTTGCAACACTAAATTTGGTGAGTACAACGTAATTTATGCCTTGCAACAATAAAGTTTACCGTTCCAGCGTTACATGAATATCACACAGGATTTAATCAGTATATGATTCATCTTGCGTAACTTTAACACCTTTTCCATGACCAAAGAGGTCAACACGATGCTTGTACATATTTTATATTTTAGTAATTGTCTTTTCTATAAGAAAAGAATACATTAAAATAAGAAGATTTTAAAAAATATTTTTGAAGGAACTATTTCTATATTCTGTTCTACACTGTTTGCCTTGTTTGAATCAATTTTGTATCCTCAGTGGTGTTAGTGCCCATTGGAATGTGAAATATAATTATCAAATTAAGCCATCATTATTTTTAAGACTGTTGTCGTTGCGACGGCATCCATATACCATTGCAAAGATTGCAACGATATTCAAATACAGGTGCGACGGCATTGTTTACTGTTGGAACAGTTTATTGTATCGTTGCAACTGTATTTTCAATGTTGCAAAGGTTTTTTTTTTATTTTTATTGTTACAACGATAACATTACCCTTACAAGGGTAAAATATAAATTTAGCTTTGCGACCATAACAATTACCGCCACAACAGTGATATTACTTTTGCAAAGATACAATATACCGTTGCAACAACAAAATATTTCATGATACCTCTATTTGAATATCGTTGCAATGGGACGTAAATATCGTTACAATGGGACTTACATATCGTTACAATTGGACGTAAATATCGTTACAATGGGACTTAAATATCATTACAATGGGACTTAAATATCGTTACAATGGGACGTAAATATCGTTGCAATGGGACTTAAATATCGTTGCAATGGCACGTAAATATCGTTACAATGGTACGTAAATATCGTTACAATGGGACTTAAATATCGTTGCAATGGGACGTAAATATCGTTGCAATGGGACTTAAATATCGTTACAATGGGATTTAAATATCGTTACATTGGGACGTAAATATCGTTGCAATGGGACTGGGACGTAAATATCGTTGCAATGGGACTTAAATATCGTTACAATGGGACTTAAATATCGTTGCAATGGGACTTAAATATCGTTGCAATGGGACGTACATATCGTTGCAATGGGACTGAAATATCGTTGCAATGGGACGTAAATATCGTTGCAATGGGACGTAAATATCGTTGCAATGGGACTTAAATATCGTTACAATGGGATTTTACAATGGGACTTAAATATCGTTACAATGGGACGTAAATATCGTTGCAATGGGACTTAAATATCGTTACAATGGGACTTAAATATCGATGCAATGAGACCTAAATATCGTTACAAAAATATATGAATACAGTTGTAACGACTTCAATATAAAAATTACCGTTGCAACGGTAAATTTTACTGTTGTAACGCCAAAAGTTACCATTGTGTAAGCATTGTAGCAATAACTGAATATCATTGCAACGGTTCCTGTAGTTTTTACCTTTTCCGTAGACCATACGATGCTTGTAGCATTTTACGGCAGCAATATTACACATTGACATTTAAAAAACATTAAAAGCAAGCAAATGTTTTGTTTTCTTTTTACAAAACGCCAATGTTGAGAAGAATATAAACAAAAAAGCCGCGTAGTCTCCTCCCTGTTTCAATTGCAAACGGTACGGATACTGATAGTTTAAAAAAAATAGTCAGTTTTTAAGTTGTATTTATTTAATAATTTTGGATTCTAAAGAAAATTTAAAGGTAATTCTTTTACTGACGTGAGGTATATTAAGATGGATATTCTAATTTTGTGCACTAGTAATCATAGAAAAATATATGGATGTGAAATATTTCCTACAGTAGTAATCATAGAAAAATATATGGATGTGAAATATTTCCTGCAGTAATAATCATAGAAAAATATATGGATGTGAAATATTTTCTAAGCGGAGACAGAAGTTCAGTGAAATTACATCGGCAAATTTGGACGACTAAGTCCAGTGATTAAATTCTTTAAAAGCTAAAATCTAAGGATGATTTGGAGGACTTCAGCTGTATGATATAATATGTTCTATTAGTTAAATTGACGGTATTTGCAGTCTTGACTTTTCATTTCTATGGGATAACGTCAAAAGATTTCCTCTTGGGATACCAAGGAAATAGTCCCATTAAATGTTTTCTATTAATTTCATCGAGTCACTAATGGAATATATAGATACTGCTGGAAACTGAGGGATGTAAGACGAATGTGTCATATTACTAGGCAAATCCATCTGTAAAAGTATGCAAACATTTGTCTTTCCTGTGCAGTGAACAATCTTAAGTCTTTCTTTCGATAGGGAAGCTATCGCATGGACTTATTTTATGGTCGCAGTTGAGTAGTGACACCAGAGTCAATGCTATTTGTATGGTATTCCGTTTTGCATATATAAGGATACTTAAGTACGTATACAATAGTGGGTTCTCATAGAAAAGCATAAATAACATGGTCCTACCTTGTAGGAAAACTGTCGCAATCCCTTAATACACGAGTTTATGAAATTTACCTCCTGCTATAAAACACACGACCCTCCTAAGAAAGAGGCTTAATGCAAGATCCGTAACTGTGGACAAAGCATCAGCTCTCTTCAAAGTTTGAAAGCGTATTTTAGACATTGGCCTATAATTGTTTTCCTTTCTAACTCAAATTAATATGAGGTTCTGATTATGAGCTTTAAAATAAGACATTGTCATGTAAAATTCGTGTGTAATGACACTCTTCTTGCGTCAAGTGCCTATAAAGACGAGTAAAAGGCTGTTTAATTACCAGTAACATTGTTGAAGACTGAGCGATTTTGTTTGTTTCACTGAAAGTCTCACACTTGATCCAAACAATAAAGAACCCAGATAGTTTTCGTCAATTGAAGTTACGAGGGAATTGGCGAATGTTTTATAGAAACGACTGAGTTTATTCGCCGCTTTCTCTCACAAATATAACTAATAGAGAGACACAAACTATGATAATAAAGACAATAAAATCACATGCAACAACAAAATTGACAGAAATATCACAACTGGAAAAGGGGAATACATCCAACGTTTCAGACGAATTCAATCAGACGTGAGAGATACATACACACAAGTAGCTGATCATAAATCTGAGGCAAACATTTGAAGCATTATTGAGTTTATACACACTGTTATTTAGATGGCATTTATGTTAATGAGTTTATACACATTGTTATTTAGACGGTATTTATGTTAGTGAGTTTATACACTTTGTTATTTAGACGGTATTTATGTTAATGAGTTTATACACTTTGTTATTTAGACTGTATTTATGTTAGTGAGTTTATACACATTGTTATTTGGACAGTATTTATGTGAATTAGTTTATACACATTGTTATTTAGACGGTTTGTATGATAATGAGTTTATACACATTATTATTTAGACGGTATTTATGATAATGAGTTTATACATTTTGTTATTTAGACGGTATTTATGTTAGTGGGTTTATACACATTGTTATTTAGACGGTATTTATGTTAATTAGTTTATACACATTGTTATTTAGACGGTATTTATGTTAATTAGTATATACACATTGTTATTAAGACGGTTTTTATGATAATGAGTTTATACACATTGTTATTTAGACGGTATTTATGTTAATGACAATGTACTGATCGAGACAAAAACTGTTCATGTTATAAATGGGAATTTGTCAAAAGGTGGCTATAATCAAATATCAGTTCGAATTTATCAATACAATACACAAATTTGTTTGACACGTTCTCACAGCAGGAGTAAACTTATTAATGAATGCTTTTGTCTTAAAAACTATGTTGTGCACGATTTTTCTTCCCGTTTAAAAGCAATACAGCAATTTTCATATACGTAAGAGATATACGAGTGACAAACCCTTTAATAGGAAAGTCTTAATCATCGGTTTAGAAATTCACGAGAATAATTTCTCACATTTCTAAACTCGTGATAGAATATGCTTAATATATATATATATATATATATATATATATATATATATATATATATATATATATATATATATATATATATATATATATAAATCAACAGACACAAAGGACATACTAGTAACCAACCATGTTCCAACCATGACGAGGAACATGTCTGTATCGGTCAACAATCTCAGCGTATATAATTATGAAAGTGACTGATTTCCTATTCATTTTTTGAAATTACTCTATTTGTAATTCTAACACCCTTACTACACGATAAAACTTGTGTTTTATATCAGGACCTATGACAGCAATATTCCAGGATAACAGCCTACCAATTGCATGGTATTCAACACTTTTGACTGGACCTGTAAGTAACAGACTATCCTCCTTGTAATCTACTAACGTTTGATTAAATTACAACTGCCACTAAAACATTGGAAAAGAAGTGAATTTCCAAGCTTCGAGTGTATCTATATCATACTCAGCAAATATATCAGGCACATACAACTTGTGAGGGATATATCTTGCAATATCACTCAGTGGCACGTTGGAAACATAGAATGTAATGCAATTAACATTGTCGGTATACAAAGTAGTTCAAGCAAACTAATTATATATTTACATATTGTTATGTTTACGACAACAACGGTAGGTTATCTAGTGCCCAGGCCATTGGAGCAAACTGCATTAAGCCATGTGTCTCCAAAATAAAAATAAAATGGTCGCACAAATTTGCTTTTTTGGAGGGGGGGGGGGGTTGCTGAGCCTGCACGCGGGGCGGGGAGGGGAATTGCGCTCCACACATCCCCAGTCAGCTACGTCTATATTGGACTTATATCTGTCAGAGAACAATATGCACATGTCTGCAACTGTTTAGATGGCTTCAAATGATGTCAAACCCTAATAAATTAATGACCGATTGTAGATGATACTTTAATTACCAGTCTTCATCTCTGCATCTAAGAAATAGAAAATAGATGAGTTATTGTATGGGCAAAGTTTGTTTCGTCATGGCTGCTGTGTGCTTTATCATCTAACGAAGATTTTTCCATTTAACAAGCTATCATGAAGAAAACATTACCTGCTATATAGGACGTCGATTTAACTGTTTCACTAATATTGTACTGGTATTGGTTTTACCTGTGTGTGCTGGTATTGGTTTTACCTGTGTGTGCTGGTATTGGTTTTACCCTAATATATTTACATATAAATTACTAAAAATGTATGAGAATATATGCTTATCTCCCATCTGTCTTAAACATAAAAGTAACAATGAAAAAAGCAAAAAAGACGAAAGTATCCGTAAGAAACTGCAAACAAGATTCGTGTAAAAAAAAAAACTCACAGCCGTGTGCCAAACCTACGCACTTCTGATCAAATCAATCTCTTGAGAGTAACATCTACGACAACCACTAAAACTCATTTTGTTTGTTATAGAACTCTATGGACTTAATCAGCCTCTTTCTGATTGTTTTCATGGAGTGAGACCTGATTAAAATAAATACCGGCCGAGAAACTGTCTCTTGACAAAAGCAAATTCGCCAGAAAAGATTTGGGTCTAAGCAAGACATGGATTTAAACGTTTCCGTCCAATATATCTTCTTGGAAGTAATAAACTTGTTTACAAAGTCTCCATAAAAGTAAAGTTGATACAAATTATTTCCTAACAAAAGTTTCGTAAAAGAAGTACTAATCGCAATTATCCTGTGCGACATAGTGATCAATAATTATACTTCCATCCCATAATGTATTAAATGAATAATTATACTTCCATCCCATAATGTACCACATGAATAATTATACTTCCGTCCCATAATGTACTAAATGAATAATTATACTTCCGTCTGATAATTTACTAAATGAATAAGTATACTTCCCATCCCATTATATACTAAATGAATAATTATACTTCCCGTCCCATAATATACTAAATGAATAATTATAACTTCCATCCCATAACGTACAAAATGAATAAATTTACTTCTATCCCATAATGTACTAAATAAATAATTATACTTACAACCCAAAACGAACTAAATGAATAACTATATTACCATCCCAAAACATACTAAAAACGTTCTTTTGCAATTAGGGTTTTACACATTAAGAAATTTAAAAGGTAAACGTGAAACTTGTCCATTATTGGGTTCATGACTACATAGAGCATATTACATACCATATTTCTACTTGCATAACACAAATACTTGTATTTCTCAAATTAATAGGAAGCATACTGGTGCCATATATATATTTATGTATATATATATATATATATATATATATATATATATAAATATATATATATATATATATATATATATATATATAATGTTCCTAAGGAAGGATGGAAAAAAATCCCCAGAATAATGTAAAAGTTGGCTTCAATTGCAAATATCTTATACCAAGTGGAATATTTGGAAAAGTATGATCATTACTGAAAAGGTTAGTATGCGCCAGTATGATCATTACTGAAGTGGTTAGAATGCACTAGTATGATCATTACTGCAGTGGTTAGTATGCGCCAGTATGATCAGTACTGAAGTGGTTAGTATGCGCCAGTATGATCACTGCAGAAGTGGTTAGTATGCGCCAGTATGATCATTGCAGAAGTTGTTAGTATGCGCCAGTATGATCACTGCATAAGTGGTTAGTATGCGTCAGTATGATCATTGCAGAAGTTGTTAGTATGCGCCAGTATGGTCATTGCAGAAGTGGTTAGTATGCTTCAGTATGATCATTGCAGAAGTGGTTAGTATGCGTCAGTATGATCATTGCAGAAGTACGGCATAATCTTTATTTAATTTATCAAACTGTTAACATGAAAGTGACTGCAATATAACAATGTCACTTTTCGAAAGAAAGTACAGTAGAAATTGTAATGCCGAAAAAAATCCAATCCAAAAAAGTAACAGCAAATAAAATAAAAGTGCATTGGGGATGGGGATGGCTGGTGGGTGAAGGGTGGTTGTGAGGGAGTGACCCAACTGCACTATTTGACTGATACAACTTTTGAAATATAGTAACACATAAATGAAAATAAAAATCTAGTATTTATAGTTGATTGGGAACTATTTTACACAAATGTTTTGAAAGTTAAGAAATCTGTTGACTTCTAAAGGACTCCAAATTCAGTTGAGAGAGGGAGAGAGACAGAGAGGCAGAGGCAGAGAGCAAAATAAAAAATAAAAATAAAAATAAATTTAAAAAAGTTCTTCTTGATGTAAAGCTAGACAGTCGATTAAAAAAGCTCAGATATTTGGCCTGGATGAATACTTGTAAGTTACAGTTAGACGAAGAAGCTCGGACTTCATTTATGACTTCATATGATATAACGCACTTTACGAAATGGAAAGAAATCTATTATGGTGTGTTTTAACCGACTTTTAGCTTGAATTTGATGATTACTTTCTCATAACTGTCGACAGAGATTAGAGCTCTCTGGTATGCAATCAATAGATTTTGGCACACTTTGTATGATAATTAAAACTGCATTATGTCAATTAAACGAAGCATACAAATCGTAATACCAGAAGAGAGGAAACTTTAGTGCTTCAATACAGTTTCTTGATGTAGTTACTACATCTACTTAAATTATGTATATTGTTTACATTCCTTTCATTAGAATTGTATCCCCACGTTTTCCTGTGAGCGTTTTAGATATATTCTATCCGGCTGTCTGTCTGTCTGTACATACACTTGTTTGTCCATAGCATCGTTTCAGTATTGGCCGATAAAGTATGAAACTTTTTTTCTTCAATATATTAAAAAATTTGCTAGAGGGAGTATTAATTTTATTTCTCCTCCTCCAGGGAGCAAGGCATGATTACTAGAGACAATTAATGAAAAACTTCATCTGGTGCCTTGAACAATAATTTATATAAGCACGCGTACAAAATAATAAAAAAAAAAAAGACAGCAACAACAACAAAACCCCATATGAAACATGTGATGGAGTTTACTATATTTTTCAGTCGTGGTTCGCGGCGGAGTGAGGGGTGTGCAACGGGATTAAATGTTTGAAGCACAGATATGTTGTATCTCAAGTAACAGGTTGTGATACATACCTCCGTAGTGAGCCAATGTAGTCATCGTAGTTTCCATTGTCTTGCCTTCATTTCTACTTCCAAGCATAGTCAAACATTACCAAATTCAAAATTAAGCTGTCCCTAAAATTTAGTGACATTAGTTGAACTATCAAACTAAAGTTTGGTCTTTAAATTTGCTGTTTTAAAATTTCTTGTTACATATTTATGCACATTACATATTGAAGGAAATTTAATTTAAAAAATCCATCTAAAGCAAAACAAATAAAACCGTTACCACAGTCTCAAGACCTTCTTCCATTCTATATTGGGCGAAATTGTTTTGCACGTCAGAAGAATCAAGAAAAACTCAGTGTATTAAGGATATATGGTAATACAACTTAAGTGTAAGGAGTACAAGTTGGGTGCAAAATCATTGTGAGGTTTAGAGGGTGACCCAGTAGTAAAATAAACACCTATAAATCGAAGTAAGACAATTATATTACAAGGACTCGATGAGTCTCTTGTTGGCTAAAAATGATACAATATACACCTATAACTCGAAATAAGGCAATTATATTACAAGGACTCGATGAGTTTCCTGTTGGCTAAAAATGATACAATATACACCTATAACTCGAAATAAGGCAATTATATTACAAGGACTCGATGAGTTTCCTGTTGGCTAAAAATGTGTAGCACCTCTGTGTTGTTAGCATTTCTATCTCCATTGACTTCCCTAGTATAGAAGTATTAGTAACACAACACTTCTCCCGTAACAACTACACATTATATCTCTTTTTCTTTAAATGTTCATTAGTCTCCCTTTCATTCAATCATATATATTCCCAATATGTTTGACTTTTCTTCTTTCATAAAAAAACGCATTATGTTATATTGTAAAATTGGGTTATTTTATATTGTCAGGCATTAATTGGGTTATTTTATATTGCAGAGCGTTAGTTGGGTTATTTATATTGTGAGGTATTAATTGGGTTATTTTATATTGCAGGGCATTAATTGGTTTATTTTATATTAGAGGGCATTAATTGGGTTCAAACATCTCAAAAGCAAGAATTTGATCACTCTCTTGGTATTCTTAATGAACCGTATATACTCGCTTATAAGTGGAGTGCAACTGTAAACAACACAGACCCAGATCTGCCATCGCATAATCTGCTGGCAGATTTGGTTCTATGCAGTTTGTTAGGAGTAATCAGTAGAACAAACATCACAGACCCTGATCTGCCGGCGCATTATGCGACGGCAGATCAGTGTCTATGTTGTTTATAGTTAGACTCGCAATAGGTGGCAATTTGCACCTTGAAGATTTTAAAGCAACCTGCAAGTACAGTTATTATAACATAATTACAAGAAAGCAAGCCTCCTTTTGAGCTTTTCAGGCAAATAGTTAAAAATGTCTATAATTTAGAAAAGATACTTTGAGAGAAAATCGTATTGTCAAACGTGGTTCGTATAAATCCTACATTTTGTCAACCTACACAGCGTGTTATACATTTTGTTGTACGACCGCTGTGAAAAAAGTCTTTACCGGAATACAAATCGAACACCTGTTTCCCCGCCAGGAATGTTGTAGTATCGAATTTTTCATTTTTCTTTGTTTCCTTCATTGACATCTGTGAATTACTATTTCTGACATGTGTTCATTATCAATACAGATTGTATGTTGGCTCCTTATACTGGCATGATACTTTCCTCTGGCACACACTTTGACAGCACAAAATGAAATAAACCCATTTTCCCTTCATCTTCTCGCTGGAAAAAAAAAAAGGAAACAAAAAACGAAAAACAAAACAATACTTGAAACGTTGTATCCGTAGCCATTTTACATCGATATAAAACCAAGTAAATACTTCAAATCCTTGGGCAACTCTCCAGCACACAAAATCTCCAATACATATCGTATATCAGTTGAAGGTAAAAATATTTTGCTATAAGACTTTTCAGAAAGAATAACCACTTTATTTCGCCATTTTGTTTACCAGTAAGCTAATTAGATAGAGAGAGGTCCATAAAAATTAGGACCTATAACGTGTGCAGTTCTGTCTTTTTTTTTTATCTAGCCAAGGACTGTGATGATGGGAATTTAACGATTTCGTCAGTCTTAAAATGCAAAAGAAGCGCCTGAAGGAATAAAGGATGCACAAACACAAACACACACACACACAAACACACACAAATATATATATATATATATATATATATATATATATATATATATATATATATATATATATATATACTATCATAATGTTTTTAACGCTAGTTGCATTTGATCGCATGTACAGATCAGTGTACTTACATTCTTTTTATAATTGCTAGCATCAGACAAATGCTTATAGAATGCCAGTGCTATACCAAGCTAAATGATAACAGTTCTGATATATCTAAAGACGTATGTATACAGTTGTAGATAATTAGATGTTCCATTTTGTAAATACGTTAGTTTATTCAGCATTCCTTTATTACTTTGTAATGTGATTCTGTGCTGTTTCA
Organism: Margaritifera margaritifera; assembly: GCA_029931535.1. Taxonomy (NCBI): domain Eukaryota; kingdom Metazoa; phylum Mollusca; class Bivalvia; order Unionida; family Margaritiferidae; genus Margaritifera; species Margaritifera margaritifera. The sequence continues at coordinate 1,617,402 of JAQPZY010001484.1, forward strand.
ATATCATGTATTATCCTGAATTTTATGAACCTGATGTTTATGAGGAAATAAAGTCAGTTAGTCATTCTAACATAGATACATGTACTTTTGTTTTGTTTTCTAGTATTGATTTCTTGTTCCTACAGTCATAACTATACGAGTCTGCATTCGAACCAACTGAACATGACCATATACGTACGCAGTGTCTTAAAGGTTTTTGAAGAACATGTAAGGACAATTAAAGAGAATAAACTATTTTCTGTAAATTTGTAATTCAATAACTTTTTTAATATATTCAGAGAGCATTGAAAAGCGAATGCTTCGGACTACCAAAACATGAGTAAATTATTCTTTTAATAATGCATATCTGCAAGGATTGAAACATGAGATTTATTATCAAACTACTGGAATAGTTAATACAACTTGTTAAATTGATTGTCTCTTGGCGCACAGAGCTGTCAAATTGATGCATATCTATCGCGTGGGGGTGTTTCCATGCTCATTCTAGTCGGGCAAAATGCGTACCTTTTGTGTATTCCACTGAAGAATAATTTATCGGGCTTTAACAGAGCTTTTGCATGAAGCGCAATCTTTTGAAAGAAAATTTGAAAGGAGTTGAATCATTACTACCTTATACAAGTCTTGGCAAGCAAGGAATATAAATCATTCAGTGAATTTCATAATTTCATTTGGTATTGCAACAAAGAATTATGACAAATTCAAGAGTAATGCCTCTATTCCACTACGTAGGTAGGTAGGTAGGTAGGTAGGGCCAAAATGCATTCGATGTACTCTGAAGTAAGCAATAACGGAGTTTATTTTTTCACGAACTCAGAGTATAAAATAAATATATATATATATATATATATATATATATATATATATATATATATATATATAGAGAGAGAGAGAGAGAGAGAGAGAGAGAGAGAGAGAGAGAGAGAGAGAGAGAGAGAGTGAGATTTTAGCAACGCTTTTGTTTCTGTTGACGGGTGGGTCTATGTGTGAAATTACTCCGTAACAATGTAAACAGTAAGTTTTTTTATAATTATTCATAATTTGTATCGAAAAGCAAAGTCCTTTGTGATGCTTGCCAGAGAACAATCTAGCTTTTTGCAAAGTTTTTGTAGGGTTAGGCAAGGAAAAAATCTCTCACCAGTATTATTTTTATTGCTTTTTAAAGATCTGGAATCTTTCGTGCGGCAAAATCAATGCTGCGCAGTGAATATAACTTTAGTAGCTTTTGAAGCTTCAACATATCTCTAAATTTGAATTTTATGATATGCAGACGATATTTTAACATTCGGGACAGATGCCAGTTATCTTCAAGACAATCTTAACGCTTTTTACGAGTATGTTAAACTAAGGAAACCTAATATCAACTTTACAGAAACAAAGATCTTGATAGTTGGTACATGAAAAATCTTTACAACACGACGATAAACAAGCAAAAAGAGAAACGTAAATTCTATTTAATAGAATACGTAACTTGTAAATTCCCATCGATTTGGAATTACAGCTTTTCATCGTACAGATCTACATAATTTGCTTTCTAGTTATAGTTTCGGGGTTTGAAAATACTCTATTATTTGAAAAAAACGTGCACAACTAATTCCTCAGAAACATAACCAAACTCGAGAAACGTACACCTTTTTATATGCTGTATTTGGAACTGGGTGGAAATTCAATCAATGTTTACATTAAATCTCGCAAGACTGAAGTTTGAATTTGAATTATAAATGGTGAACAAAACAAAAACTATTGAATTTCAGAAAAGATCTGCACAATTGATAGTATAATAATAGCAATGAGGTTAGAAACACGTTGCAATTTATTAAAGTTACTTTACACACAATGCTGGTCAGTGTGATAGTAATTACTACCATCGGGAAACTGCGAGAGTTTGCCCATTTAATGAACATTTGATATCCACAACACCTCTTGCAAGCAGTTTCCTTCAGGTCATGCATGTCAGTCAAGCATTTGGACCAACTCAACTGTCACGCAAGCAAATTCAAATATGAGCTAAAACTGTCATTTAGATCTTTTTAAACTTCAAAACCATTCGAGGAAATAAGCTACAAGTTCGAGAAATCATAGATACACCACTTATCTATAAATGCGACAAAAATGTAATAAACACGCGAGAGATGTCAGTCCCTTTTTTCTGATAAACTAAGAGCAAATTATTATGCTTCTTTGAATTTTTATCATACCAGCAAGTCAACCATTCGTGACTATTTCGTGTTTGGCCATGGCCTTTAAATGTAAAATGAAGTATAACTTCGATAAACCACTATTCACGGGGCCGATACTTACATGCTCTGTCGTCAAAACGGGGATTTTTGTTTTCCCTTTGTTGTTTTTTGGTAGTGTTGTTTCGTTAGACTACTCTCATCGCATTAAGAAGCAATGTGCTCTGTAACGACTTATAAAGAAGACCAGGAAGGAACCTTAAATTTGTATTGTAACTTATTTTGTCTTCTTTAAGATACAAAACTATTAATATTCAATCGGTTTACTTAGCACTAGATGGAGAAGTACAGAAAGTTGTCTCAATCGAATGGCCGTCAGCTGACTTGAGTGTTGTTTATTGAAAATGAAGATATGTTACCGAAATGCATGGCTTAAGCCACAACGTAGATAGACATTTATTAAAAGTATCGTAGGTACACCTCAATATCAAGCATAAGGACAGTATCAAATCTATCTCGGCACATTTTATCTAACAACTTAGGGTACTTGTTTCCTTTGGCTGATTTCTTATTTGCTTCAAAGAAAATCGATAACAAATGTATAGGATGATAGACAGAGGTTGCAACAAAATTATGAAAGGAGCAATAGAAAAGAATTCTGTTTGAACATAATTTGTTGTCATATTAACGAATCCATTGGGATTGGACAACAAGTTCTCCAACCTAGAATATAATAAACTGTACATAGAGTACTATTGTAATACACAAGGGGTCTAAGAGAAGTTACTGTGGAGCGAATCAAACAACACCTGCGTGAGGCTGGCCTGAGGTCGCTGCTTCTCCTATTACCAAGGACCTCAGGACAACAGTCGTTGTCAACTGAAGGGTTCTTAAACGCGCAAATACCGCAAATACTTTTCCTCTTGATTAGACAACTAATGACAACACATTCACCAGACTATAATTTCACACTTGCATTGTTTTTCTTGATTCACATTCGTTTGACCCATCGGTAAGCCTTTCCAAGCAGTAAATGGGTACTTCACGCCACGCACCATAAAACACCACCCAAACACCTATTACAAAGCATTATTCCTATCTCAAATTAATAAACACTTATGCCTGAAAATATCCAGAGAATTCTTTATTTTAAGAGAATAGAGAGGGTCCATTTTTCAAAACTAATCCATGCTACCATGAAGTTATGTACATTATGACGTCTGCTCCTAGTAATCACTAATTACTAGGTATGAGAAATATCTTCCCAGCACTGACTCCCCATAATCAAAGAAAATAATAACTAAAATCTAACAAATGCTATCAACTGAGACGTAATTACAAATAGCACATACCCTAGGTTTATTACACTATTATTTTTAATGTTTTGTTTTGATTCGTACAACATCAAAAACTTAATGGTTCCGTATCAAGCAAAATCTCGAAAATTTTGTCTATAACGTTTGCAGTAAGCAGATTTGCTTGCCTCGAATATTGAATCAATTTATGAGGTATGTTTAGCTAATTTGAACAATGTATCTGACTTTAAGCAGTGTACTACACACTACAACATAAAAAATGAATTTACATTTATATGTGTCTATAAACAAGATCTTGAATGTTCAATATTCCATGCATGTACATCTCTTTTTTATTTAGTTATTTTGTCAAAATTGTTTTGATAAAAAAGTTTCTCCAAAGGTCGAATTATTTCAATTGATCTGCCAGCAGAGGAAAAACAACTTCGATGTGTACTTTAAGGCTGGTACATACCCCCCCACACACACACACGCACACACAGAGGCTACTTTTTAGTGAACCTTTTGGCTTTTGGTACATAACGCCTCATACTTGCTTCCACAATTCGATGAATAGGTGTAGGTGAGAATGTATTGATATTTAAAACTAAATGCATACATGCATACAAAAAACAATAAAAAAATAAAAATGGACAAATGTCATTTTGAATGTTCTGGAGTGCAAAAATACATAACACGAGTCCCAGAAGGGACTGACGCTCTATTGGGCGAAAAGAATTTCCAGGAAATCAAGATAAGACCATTTCTTCCTTTTAACCATGTCTGCCATTTTGAATGATGAAAACACGTGGTTCGCATCATTTCATTTCTGCTGCAAGATGGTGGCCAGGTAAACAATTGCTTATAAATAGTTTGTTAAAATCAGTGAATATCATATGAGTATTCAATCATCTAGGATTTATTCATCATGGATATTGTTAATCTAAGTACTTAAATGCTTTTGGTAAATCCTCATTGGGACTGATGCTGTTAAAAATTGTATTTTAAAAAAAAATACTTATCAGAGTTCTGCATACAAATAAAATGATGGTAAATCTCAAAATCTTAATACTGTAGAAAATTTGCAATGGATCCAGTCTATTTGAGTTCTCTGGATTCACTCAAGCTGATATTCATGATGTGGACGTTAATTCATGTAGAAAACGTTTACCAGATTCTATCCACATTAAAGAAAATCAAGAGAGTATCCCTATCCATGTCAGGAACAACTCATCACTGAAGCAGATGAATAAACATAGAACTAATTCTCAGCTCTACAAATACTCATAGCAGCATGGGTATGTGTCCAAAATCACTACTTCACATGAAAATTAAGTTAACTGTACTGTATTCCCATCAACAAATACCATTTTAGTTCAGGGCAGTGGATGCTTGGCTTGGATGTCTAATACATTTCTTGAACTGTGTTAAGACATAAACAATAGATCTATCACCACCACTGTGTCACTATAGCCATCCTCAGCTTGGCCCATAACCTACACTCCTATCATTGCCTGCCAAACAGAGCCATAATTAATTAAAAACTCATTTGCTGAAGTAAACACACGCCACACAGGGCCTAATTACTTAACACCTCCATCTCCCCTAGCCCTGGTAGACCGAGATACACTTCATCAAATTGTAGAAGACAATGCCACTAATCAAGACAATGAAAATCCAGGTACATGTAGTGCTAGCCAAGCAAGACCCGACTTCTATACACTTTTACTTGCACAGGCAGGCACAAGCCACATAGTGCCTAAATATATAACACCTCTAACAGCCCCTCTCTGCAAACTCAGGTAGATCCAGATATACTTCATCAAAGTGTAGAAGACAATGAAACTAATCATGATGAGACTTCTTTCAAACACAATGCATGTCACAGTTCACAGTGCCATGGAAAATTATGTTCTAAGTGATTTTATAGTTATGATCAGGTATCTTAATCTATATGTATATGTACGTTTATGTATATATATATATATAGTTTCAAGTCAGTCCTGAAAGTAGTTTAGGACGAGTAGCGATAACAAACATGTGCTAACGGACAGACGACGGACAACAGATCAGCACTATTTTAATTTAGGACCAAGTGAAAATCCCACGTCAATATAACTTTCTGCTCAGGAGGAGTAGCGATAACAAGATTTTCAACATGGCTGCTGTGGCGGCCATATTAGACTTCATATTTTGGCATAATTTTCATTTAGGGCCAAGTAGACATCGCAAGAAGTCGTTTAGTGAAAACCCCATGTTGATGTGATTATCCATTCAGGAGGAGTAGCGATAACAAGGTTTTCAAAATGGCTGCCGTGACGGCCATATTGGATGTCCGGGCAGCACCACTTTCATCTAGGAGCAACTAGACCATGGGATGAATGAGAGTATAAAGTTTCATGCAATGACTCTTTCTTAATCTACTTAAGGGTTTGACTTTGTATAGGCCTAGTTGAGATAATGACCAAAATTATACTATGCAAATCATGTGTTCACTATATATATATATATATATATATATATATATATATATATATATATATATATATATATATATATATATATATAGATAGATAGATAGATATATATAGATATATATAGATAGATAGATAGATATACACTTTCGATGCGATCGGAAATGAGTAACGTTATTATATCGCATGATTCGTTTCAGATCTCTATACCATTTGTTTCGTCTGTCGGAAATAGACCAATTTTCTTTGTAAAATATTAGCATGCTTGCAGACGCCACAGATGCCCCTAGATTTTCATGTTATTCACGTTACATAATCGTCGTCGGCAAGGAGTGCATGCATATGAAAGAGTAGTGCTTTCTGATTCTACGGTCCATTTATGATAGTTATAAATTCCTGGACTTTGTCTGGGGCTACAGGGAGGGTAATGGTACATAGGTACGAAAAGGCAAGTCTCCTAATTCGACTATCCAAGTATGGCCGATATCCTTTCCAGCGTTTTTGGACTTATGATCATACAAAAAAAATTTCAACCTAAACTTAACAAGGAATTTCAAATAACCTTGACCTTACCTGTGGGACACGTGGAGAGTAGGGTGGGTTGATATGAACATGTAGAGCTTCCTTATTCTACTCTCAAAGTAGGACACCTATTCCGCCAAGGATTTGGGATTTGTGACCATAGAAACTTTAATCCAAAACTTAACCAAGATTTTTAAATGACTTTGACCTTTGGATATAGAGAGAGATGGAGCTGAAAGGAGTTTAACAGGCAATACTTACTGATTCTACTGTTCAATTATGACAGCAATCCCTCTTATGGTCTGAGACTTGTGGCCAATACAAAACACCTTGTTTTTTCATGCAATGAAACCACGATTTTCAAAAGATTTTGTCTTTGTCTGGAGAGGTCAAGGGAGTGTGTGTGTGTGTGTGTGTGTGTGTGTGTGTGTGTGTGTGTGTGTGTGTGTGTGTGTGTAGATGAAAGACCAATTTTTACTGATGATATGATCCAAGTATAAAAGCAATCTCTCAAACAGTTAAGGACTTGTGACCATACAGAAAATCTATAAACAATGTTGTCCCTAGTGCCGAAACATCGACGAAAAAATTAACCAATGTGGACTCCGGTGCCGAAACTTTGACCAAAACCTGCACCAATGTTGAATCAGGTGTCAAAACCTTAATCAGCGTTGACTCCGGTGCCGCCGCTATCGAAATGAGTAATCCTTATGTCTCGCCTATGGTAAAGCAGGCGAGTTATAAAATATACGAGCTGGTAAAGCCCAAGCTGTGCATAGTATAAATAGTACAAAAATGCTTTTTGGAATATTCGTTAGTATTTTATAAGTTTCAAAGCTAATACTTTTTATGTCCTAATCACTCACGATGTTTCACTAGAAAAAGCTGATGTAATTTGACTTTCTCCTCCTTGTCGTAATTCTTAGATATTTTTTTATTTTCTGATACATGATCAGAACTAGTTGGAATATTGCAGCAAAGCCACGTTTCTTATAACTATAGAGTGCTTTGCAAAAGATGACGTTAATGACAACTGCAACGTTCTTGCAGAAACTCATGTTCTTTCTTTACCCCGTTTTTCAAAGGACTCGCAAAAGGTAACGGAAAATATAGACAGTTTAATCCTTGAGTCAGCAATATTAGCACAGTTATTGTTATCTTTTCATTGTTCTTCGCGCCAAAATGCTTCGCAAAAATGACTGAAATGACAACTTAAACCAAGGCTAACCCCAGGGTAACACGGTATGTGCAGGCAGTAGCGTTGTTCATCTGCGTCACCGGAGAACAATTTTCTAGATGGCAGGGGCTGGCGTACACTAATTGTTCATAGAGCAACCCGCTAATTGAATTGATTTTCTGACTTTAGTTTCTCAAGGATCTCGTGTGAAAACCCAAGGGTACTCTTTAACCAGCCACAGAGCATGTCAAGAGAGATATTTTAATTTCCTGTAGACGTGAATTTCGATTTATGTACTGCGGTAAAAAATGTTCCACATTTTCCATAGGCTTAGGCGTAATCTACAGATAATTTGTAACTAGAGTTTTGGTAATGTGATTTCAAATTTTGTGTACGTTAAAGTGGAAAGATCTGCCACAGGAATTGACGACCTTGCGATAATTTAAAAGGATGGAGTTTGGAAATAGAAGTCTTAATCGACAAATACACAAAACTACTTGCTTTGTTCCGTGTCGGCGGAAAGAACGAGTTTAGGTCATATCAAACGTGTTATTTCTACCGACACGGAACAAAATACGAATACGGTTTTGTATCTATTACCTACCTTCCCTTCTACGGTTACCAAATATTTTAGTAGTGCCTTTTGACTGGAACCCACAACTGTTTGGGACTATTATAAAGTTTGACTGGGTAGTTGGTACATTAAAAAATATCGATGCGCGAACGTCAGTGAAAACAGATAAATAGTCCCAGTGTGAGTGTGTGATACAGAAACACGGATCGAACACCAGCATAGAACGCCAGATCAACCATGGAAAAATAAATTGGTATGTAATACAAATATGGTTCTAATTAAGTTCCTCACATAGATACATGAATTCATTGTATAAATTCATGGAGGATATAGAACCAGATTGATACTAAAATGGAGAAAGTAGTGTGCACAGTTTCTAATATAAGGCTAGTGCTTGTGGGAAGGGTGAAGACAAATCTCTCCCTTGCCTTGCACACTGGTATATCAGTATTACCAATAGTTGGCCTAATTTACATTGCGATGCATAAGCTTTTAGTGCTCCATTATTAAGCAAAAGATCCTTATTTTTGCTATTGTTTTGGAGCCCATCTTACAAAGGTAATGTATAGTTCAGTCCTAGTGGATACGTAGAAACGCATAAACAATACAAGCCATTCTATAAGACAGACTTCGTTACCAGATTCCCTCATAAAGACAAGCTTTTCGATAGATTCGTTATACAAAAGAAAGTTAGCTGGAGTCCTTCTTGTGGAAGTTGTACTATCAACCACTTTGAACACGAGATCGCTTAATCACTCTTCCAAGTCTAAAAACAGTCTTTTAGACAATGACGTAATATATGTTCGTATCGTGTCGGGAAATATTTGGAATCGTTCTGATGACAAGAAATTTTACTTCTTCAAGCCAATATGTGGGTATAAAGATTTTTGCTCAGTCGAAAACTATTTATTGTATAATAGATTTATATAACAATTTAAAGAATAGATTACTACAAGAAAATTTCAAATATTATGGTCGATTTTTCAGTGTCACTTGCAATGTTTCGCAATTATGAATACAATCTCATAGTCTTCATTTCTTAATTAGGCTGCATAAGTTCATAATGGTATGAATTAAAAAACACTTTGTATTCAATCATATAAATTAAAATTTATTTTCTGAATATAGTCTGCTTCATAGTGTACTCATTTTTAGACATGTACGGTTTAATTCTTCCAACCACAAACTCTTTCTCCTTATTTCTTTTTTTAATGAAGAAACTTTAAATGAGGAGTGGGAAAACTGTAGTCCCACCTTTATCTTCTGTGCATACAGGACGTAGATAAAATGGCTGTTATTCATATGTTTAATTATTTATTTAATATCAGTTCGAATTTGAAGGAAACATCTGAGAAGTGAGAAGTAGTTGCCGTTATGATGATGGAGGTAGGAGGACGAAGAAGTAGTTGTAGTTATGATAATGGAGGTAGAATAATGAGGATGTAGCGGCAGTTATGATGACAGAGGTAGGAGGACGAGGAGACAATGACGTAGATAACTAGGAAGCATGAGTATATTCATAAAGCCTTTCCCTCAAACTGAACAAAAAAATTGCAAGACGTTACGAAAACAATGGAAAAGTACAGAAAGTATAAACAAATTTAACGGAAACAAATCACAACAGAGATGGAATTTAGAGTAAACTTCTTAGACTCATTCAATCACAACAGTGCAACCCGTACAAAGAGCGATTGATCCTTAGTCTGAGGCAATCATGTGAACCTATTCTGTACGTAACTGATGTACCTCTAGACTATATAGTGCTGTTGGAATTTTGTGAGAGGACTATACGCTGACCCCAAATGAGACCTATTCTGATAGGAAGTGGGCAAGCGCCAAAAGGATGCTTAGAACAAGTAGTTGACGTGCTGAGTTATGCAGCGTGGGTCAATAACATAAATCTCGTCTAAGAAAGTAGCATTGCTGAAAGATACATATTTAACGAACAAGATGCACTAAACAGCTACGCATCACATAAGGTAACTTCAGCTTGTTTACAACCCTAATATTTGCAGGTATTTATCACAGGTATAAGTGACGAACCATGTCTTTTGTTCTTTTATTGATAATGACTAAACTATAACAGATAAGATATTAATTTCTACAGTTCAAGAAAATTTTTATACTGACTTAAAATTTACAAAGGTAATAATTAATGTCATAACGGCCTATCTCAGTGTTATTCCAATTCATTTTAGCCCTTAAGCGTCTCATATGTGACTATACCTTTTTCAGTGATAAATAAACTATAACAGCGAAACATTCAAAATAATTATATTCATCGAATCTGGAGTTTTAAGGGCTTTAAACTTTAATCAAATAATATCGTTAATACTCGAATAAAAGAAAGAAGTATTAGTCTAACCATTGGTGCCAGATGTGAAGAGTGTGTTCGTGTTGCATTCATTTGTGCCAGATGTGAAGAGTGTGTTCGTGTTGCATTAATTTGTGCCAGATGTGAAGAGTGTGTTCGTGTTGCATTCATTTGTGCCAGATGTGAAGAGTGTGTTCGTGTTGCATTCATTTGTGTCAGATGTAAAGAGTGTGTTCGTGTTGCATTCATTTGTGCCAGATGTGAAGAGTGTGTTCGTGTTGCATTCATTTGTGCCAGATGTGAAGAGTGTGTTCGTGTTGCATTCATTTGTGCCAGATGTGAAGAGTATGTTCGTGTTATATACATTTATACATGTGTCAACATTAATTTCAATGGCACGAACAAAATCTGTAATATGTCACCGTTAATATAAAACAAAGCAATTCAAACTTTCATTTGCTTCAAGCGTATTTTGAATTGTATGCGATGTGTCTACTTGTGAATTTGCAAAACAAAGTTAGCCGGATTTCATTTGCTTCAAGTATATTTTGCATTGTATGCGATGTGCAAATCTGCATATTGTGATCATTTAAATGCAGTAAAAATGTATTGCACAACTTTATTAGATTGAATTCCTTCTGCTGACAAAAGAGTACAACCTAATATTTATTTCTTTTTAGAGGACAGAGGGTGTGTTGAGTGAGAAATCACTAAAATCCTTCATTCTCCTTCTGTCGAAAATAATTGTTAATATTCCCTTTCCGACATACAAACTAACTAAACCTCATCATTCACTCTTCTAATGGCCTATTTTATTGATGAAGATTAAAACCGTTGATCGAGTAACAAATTAAACATAATTATGTCAGTGCCATTATAATTGACATTGACTTTGATCATTAAAAAGAAATAATACAATACGTTCATTTATCGAAGCTGACCCGTATCAATGCTTTTGGGCAAATAGTATGCATTTCTTTTAGTTAGTTTTAGCTTCAAATAAAAGAAGCCGTAGTGACTTAATGGTTAGCGTGGGGCACAAGGGAGCGGGTTTGAATCCTACCATCGGAACAGCCTGGGTCAGATACTGTGATGTGTTCCTGGGGAAGTCACTTTACTCCAATTGCCTCGGTATTAAATTATCTCTACGGGTTTTTTTGTGTGTGCCTTAAATCATCAAACCAGTCGGTCGTCCTTCATTGATCCTGCTTAATATCGGATGAAAACTGGACTGGCATTTAAGATATTGCTTCATCACGGTATTGTTCTTGGCTCAAATTCATGTCATATTGGTGACGTGTTCATTACTTTAAAAATTATTAACTATGTACTACAACATCTGAGCTTTCTTAGCTTTTTTGACTTACGTACACAGTAAAAAAAGGTCACGAAAAGAAAAAAATAAAGTAAATTTCCAAGCAATGAAGTAGCTAAGAAAGAAGTATCAGAAAAATATCGAATAAATGTAATGTTTCTCAGAACTATTAAATCACATTTGTATCACTTTAAAAAATACATGATTGACAGACTTACTGACTTACACTTTGGTCACTTTGACCAATCCATGATTGACAGATCTATTCAATTACACTTTGGTCACTTTGACGAATACATGATTGACAGACCTATTCAAATTACACTTTGATCACTTTGACGAATACATGATTGACAGACCTATTCAATCACACTTTGGTCACTTTCACGAATACGTGATTGACAGGCCTATTAAATCATATTTTGGTCACTTTCACGAATACATGATAGAGTGACCTATTCAATCACACTTCGATTACTTTGACGAATACATGATTGACAGACCTATTCAATTACACTTTGATCACTTTGACGAATACATGATTGACAGACCTATTCAATTACAATTTGGTCACTTTGACGAATACATGATTGACAGACATATTCAATTACGCTTTGATCACTTGGACGAAAACATGATTGACAGACCTATTCAATTACACTTTTGTCACTTTGACGAATGCATGATTGATTCTAAGTCTGAGGCAAATTTCTGATCAAATGTTTCCTTTATTACTCTCATAATGAAGTGAGTGAACGTCGTCTATATTGAAAATCTCGAAGGGAGCTTAATCGAGAACAAAACATCCTATGTTATTGAATGTCCGGTTGCCAAAATAGCGGCTCAGAACAAATGTTGTTTGGTTGCCACTAAGAATGACTTGATACAGAAGAAGCATATATCAATCCAGGGTTGAATGAAACTTTTGCGCGGTTAATTGAAAATAAAAACATAGTATCTACCTTGAAATTTTTTATATAGCCAGTTTATAATTAAAAAGAAAACAAAAGTACACTTAGCACTAATTCCTTGCACATCAATTTGCTGTATTGTTCGCTTGACAATAAAAGTTGAAAAAAGGATACGCACGAAAACTTGTAACTAGAAAGGGGTATTGAAAAGGGACATTTCCAAGCTATAAGAGAAGTAAATTTATCCCTAGAATGTAAATTCATGCTGATTTCCATGTCCACCTAAAAAACCCAAAGAAACACAGTACACACAGCTGCGTGTATAATCGTAAAATACAAATTAAAATATATTGTCAGGAGTCGAATAAGAGTACCTTTCGAGTCTTGTTCAGCAAAATGCAATCGATGAAGGTCAATTACATTTATCTGAACAGTGGCTAATATTTGAAATTATGATGAAAAAGCTTATAAAAGTAATTATTTAATCTCATCAGACCTTAATTAAGAATAGGAAATGAGTTCTTGAACATCAACGGCGCTGCAACGCCCGGATATTTTTTTTAAAAAGGGCGTAACCATAAGGTTTGAAAAACACTTACCAAACGCAGCAGGAAAATTAAACAAAAATAACAACCAGCGAGGCTAAATGTTTTGTATGATTTTATTGGTGTAAAAAATGATATCCCCTCCTAACTTAAAATATCTAACTTTTTCTGTGTCGAGACAAATATATAGCAGTGGATGCTGAATTTAATGAAATTTATGACATTGTAAATAACTTGCACATCATTTGGCCCGTAGAGAGCTATTATGGGCTTTTACGAATCTTATGTTACCAACATACCAATGAGGGCAGAGAAACGAGAGCCAGAATATTAAAACGAAACATTTTCAAAGTAGCCGCATTAAATATTATACATCAAAAAACGTCTGGAAACAAGGTCTTGCAATTTTTTTTTTGCCTACAGGAAGATAAAACGCTTCCCATGAACTTGGCAGTTATCGATATTTCGTCTTCTGAGCTACTTACGGCTTCTAATTGATGACGATTTTCGTCGCTGTTGGTGAAGAGGTAAGAAATATCTTGCATGAAATTAGATACAACTTCTGATATAAACTCTTCGTCACACTTCTTACATAAAAATGTAATGAATCCTCAATATTATTGTAAATCCCTGTCGTCGAATCACAAAAAGGTCATTAGTATAATGAAAAAGAAGCTAGGATAATAAGCAATGTTGAAAATTTAGTTACAAAAAGTGAAAATAATTGAATGCTTCGGTCTAGCTTTCTCATATACTTGACACATGGGCAGTAATAATATATTTTGCCAGTGTCAACATACCCGAGAAATCTCAAAGTAAACAATAATATGAGTCTAATGATTGATTGATATGTTTACTACGATTTATTTACCGATTTTCAGTTATTTCGAACTCTTATCAATAATATGCCACCAATTTAAATCAGAATACGCGCTACGCTCTCACAAAATTGCACTCTCTGACACGTATGTCGTCTGCTCGAGGTTCAATCTTTATGTGAAAACTGCCATAAACTGCGACTTTTTCCTCTCATACGATCCAAATAAAATTACATATCAGTGTAGCTGGTGATTTTTTCGTATATTTAAGTCAGAGTTATTTGCACCAATTTAAATTCTGCTTGTGAACCAGCAAAAATGCTTCAACAATAGCCGAAATTCGGTATTTTTGCCATTTCCCTGTTCTGACAAACAAGTTTTCCTAAATCTATAGTCATATAGGAATTGAGGCACACAATTCACCATTTTGAAGATGAAATTTGAAGAAAATCTGACCGGCTAAACTGTTTAAATTACATCTAAAAGTTTGGTACACATTTCTAGGGTTCACTCTGAGCGCACAGTTTTGCATTCGAATTAAGTGGTAATTAAACAGAGCTAGACACTCACAGCATCTGGTATATATTGTATACTTCAGTAAAACTGATTCAAGCCAGTATAAGCATTCCCGGATTCTTCTTGAAATAGCATTTGATCCTATAGGTCAAATGTTAGGATTGACTTTTCCTGTAGAAATGTAACATGTACAAAATACTAAAGTGTGGAGGGGAACCACAGTGGCCAGAATTCAATTTCTCACCTTTTTTTTTTTTTTTTTTTTCTTCCAATAACCGCATCTGGCCTTAGTATCTTTATCTTTCTGAAGATCTAGCAATTTTGAACCTTTCTATCTTTGACAACCTTTTAAAGATCTTTCTCTTTAACCTTGAAGGACTACACTTTCATGTTCACTTCGAAGTGTTTATTTTCCTAAAATATTTCGAAATTTTTCTGTTTTTGTTTTTATAGAAAGTTTACTTTAATCGGCACTATATAGCCAGCATTGTGCTGACGTGCCATTAAACCCTATACATATATACATACTCTTTCTTTCAACACAAAAATATGATTTACACATAAAAATGTTTTAAGAATAATGGCTTCTGAAATGTTCTAGTATTTAACCTTTTTAAATTTGTATTTTACATAGCTAAGGACAAGATGAATCCAAAACGACTAAAACTGTATGGGCTGGTGTGCAATAATTTTGAACTTCTCTGACTTGAATATATATCCCCAATTAAGGGTCAGAGCATGAAAAGTATGGGAAGTAGCTGGAACTAATCACTTGTATGATAATCGCTGAATTAGTATTTAAAAATTCATGTTACCAAGTACACAAAAAAATTGGTATGTTGGTGAGAGATTCTTTCGCAATGTGACACAATTATTGCGATCACATCAGTTTTTCGTTAGTGAAAGCCTGCGCAGCCGATTTACGGCAGATCGTAAATCGTTAAATCGTTAAAGATTTCCAAAAACGTCTCATATATTTTTGGTTGACATTATTATTTTGTTTTACAGGACTGTTATTGTTCTTATTGAAATAATAAAAGAAGATTTCATTTTCATTTTTTTTAAATAATAGACAGAAGTCGCAAGCGAATCTCTCCCAGAGTGCACAGCACTACGATACCCTTAGATAAAATGCGATGCGATAATGTAATTATCGCATTTTTTGGAGCTGCACAGTTATCGTTGGTTTTGCAAAAGCGGGCTACCTTAACTGTGTGTAATGACATAACTTATTCAGTGCCATATGTAAAAAGAGAAATTCACTAATTTAGCGAAACCCTTCGTTTTATGCGTACATGTCAAAAAGGACTTACGTTAATTTTCCACCAAATAAAAAATAAATAAAAAAAATAAATGATTCTGGGGCTTAAAATTAGTTTTCCAAGAACTTGTCATGCTGTCCGGATGTATACGAGACTGTCAAGCACGTTCTTTCATCTTTTGTACCATTGGCGGCATTCGCACAACTCTTGGAAATGTACTCTCCCACGTTGACGAACAGCGAGAGGAAGGGGGTGGGGTGGGGTTTTAACGGCAGGGGTTGGAAGGGTGTGAAGAAAACATATGAAAACGTAACATACTGGGACTTTATATATTTATGAGCAATAAAAGTGTATATTAGGAACTTAACATTGATCGAAACTGAATCAGGAAGTTTCCTTAAAGAAATTCTTGTCATTTCATGATTGCGTTAAGAGAGATCCTAGTACAATGTCATGATTAGGACCCAAAGCTAGGCAAAACTTGTTTTGTGCTAGAGGTTTGCTTGACAAAGGATGATAAAAGTCGATGTCTTGAAGATGTTTGAGGCCGCATTTTATTTATCGCTCATCAAAATTTCTTTGATCTATCTGTCAACCTGGTTTTAAAAGTATTTCGTACAAGCCATGTAGGGACTGCGATGTAGCATTGACATTCCAACTTTTGTTTTTGTTCCCTACATTGCCATTTGCGTGTTCAATGTCCTTAAACTGCTACTACACCGTGAATGCTAGACAATTGCTTGGGTCAGTGATGGCCTAATATGTGTATATTGTGGCAACTACTTTTGGAAATGTGATCAAGCCCCTGGGGGTGGGCCTATGATTGATTTTAAAAAAAAAAATATTTAAATAACTCCTGAGTGATATGTCTCACATGTCCGAGAATTGTCATATTTGAGCAATGACCTAAGTGTCAACACATATCCTAACTGGGCCTCGAGTCATAACATAAAAACTATTAATTTCCCTACCCTTTAGCCATATACACACTTACTGGGCATGAAAAAGAAAAATTTATAATTGGAACTGACTTTGACCCTTGGGTCCATTCCATCCCCATGGACTTATCTCCTGTATCATAACTTGAAAACCATTGAGAACTCCACCCTTCAACCATATACAGTAGAACCTTATTAATCCGGTGTCAGATAATCAAGAAAACTCGCGATCTGGACACAAATTGTTGGGAATGGATGTTTCTGACGAAAATATTTATCATTCATCTGAAAATTCACCTTCTGGTTCCGCAAAAGAAAATGGGCACGAAAACGTAAAATGTTAATAAATTTTTCTCGACAATCTGGAAATCCTGATGAATAAGAACAGGTCATTCTACGACTTGGGATATGTTTGCATGTCCATTGATTTTATGTATATGTACTTGCATACAAAACAGCGCTCGTAACTCTATTTTCCTCTGTAATATTAGTCGTGATTATTATTTCGATACATGGTTTACGATTGTAAACCTTCAGGAATAAAAATCATAAAATAAATTCACTTCTTTTTAATATTACACAAATTATTCTACCGCAGTTAATCTAAATGTTTAGACCCATTTGTGTAGCACTAATGAAGTCGCCATTTTCTATCGCTATGAATAATTGATTACGCATGAATCATGTGTTACCTATATCGAATTGTTTAATAGAAGGGTACTCAAGGGAACTAGCCGCCTCTGTACATAAACAGGAAATAATTTATTGCATGACAAAAATTAAACCAAATAAAAAACAAAACACGAATATAATTCAAAAGATGACGTCACTACCGATCCAGTTAGGAAAGACAAAGTGGCAAAAGCCTTTCGAAACATACTGATTTTCTACTGACGTCTGCTTCTGTGACAACGGAAGACAGGAATATAAAAAAAATTCTTTTACCTGCAGATACCACTTCAGGTTTCAGATCCATTTCACAGAGCAAACTTTTTATTATAAACAGGGCCGCAGATGCTGCCCAGAATGTGTGCAGGCTACATTTCGTGTTAGGGTACAAAACCCCGATTTCATATTGCGTTAGAACGATAATATTCCCACACGTACAACGCTATGTCATATGCAATTGGACAGGCTACAAAACAGAGACTGTTGTGCTCTTTATGTACATCTCAAATGTCACATTTATGTCATCCTTACTTTAATTCAGTCGTGATATTTCACCCGATAGCTGTCATAATATAATCAGATACTGGGTCTTCGAACGACTAACATAAATGAACTTAAGCAATTATTAATAGGAAGAACTATAGTTCGGCTCCTTGTTTCAATCTATCAAATTTCGACAAAGATGCATCAGCATCTTTCAGCAGACCATGGTATACATACATAAAAAATCAAAGACTCCATTCAATAAATAAATCAGATACATCAATGGGTTTTTGGTACTGACATCTACTTCTGTGACAACAGACTACAGGAATGCAAACAAAGAAGTGTTAGACAACCAATGAAAGATTTCAAGAATATTGACAGATCAGACGGCGAAAGAAAGTAGACAGTCGACGATTCTTGACTTCCTCCAAATAAAGACAGTCACTGTTGAAGTATTACGTAAATACATGTATATATAGTTATATTTTGATTCTTCATATAAAAAGTGTTTTAGTTGTAAAAATAAAATTTTGTAATACTAGTTGTATTTTCTTTATTTATATACTAGATTGTATGTCTTTCACTGCCGACATACACCAGTACATGATCGATATACTTCATATTACTTAAAGAACATAACTCAAGCGTGTATCGTAGAAATCTGGTAATTTGGAAAATTCGCTAAGCCGGAAATATTTTCCGAGAACGAAAGTGTCCGGATTAACTAGGTACAACGGTATAAACTTACTCGGCATGAAAAGACAAATTTATAAATGCCCATGAGTCCAACCTTATCGTCAAGGAACTTGTCATGGGTCATAGCTTGAAAACTATGAAGATCCCGACCTTATAACCATATGCATTTTTGCTGGCATGAGAAGACATATGCACATACCCAACTGACATATGCAGGCAGGCCTTACCCTCAGGTATCTACCCCGAGGCTCAACCTTCTAGGTGAAGGTCACATCGGGAAAGCGGGGATATGTGTTTCACAAGCACATGATTCTAGTTGAATCTTTGGCTTGTGGTTCTAATCGATAATTTGGATTTTTAATTGTCATAGCTCTTGTTGCTCAAAAAAGCATCTTTTTAGCAAAATTTAAAAATAGAATCTTGTTCCCATTACCTTTGCACCTTTAGTTAAGACTTCCAATGGTAAAGACACCGTGAGTTAAGACTTCCAATGGTTAAGACACCGTGAGTTAAGATCGTCAATTGTTAAGACACCGTGAGTTAAGACTTGCAGTGGTTAAGACATATTTTGTGGAAGAACCTTCAATATTCAGTTTTAATTGAAAAAGCGAAATATTTTACAAGATAAGACATCTACCAAGAATGAAGTTTTCCAGATACACGCTAGGATCTGCAAGCCTACCGCATATGACGAGCTCTTCCTAGTACTTTCGTGACAAACAGGGGAAAAAAAGATAGTAAGCACAAAGGTTAGGGTCGATGCAATGCCTAACAACTTTGAATTGAACTGAATCAAATCTAAAATGTAAAGAACATTATCTCTTACACTATTTTCAAAATACCAATATAATCATTACTACGTTAAAACAGTTCATAGTTAAAGTGAAATCAGAAATGAATATACTTTCATTCGTATTGTCTATCAGGTGTATGAATATTTATATCATAGTAATAAATTAACTTAGTTTTTTAACAACATTTTGCACGTATAACTGAACAAACATTTTTATCAGTTGCTGGGACTATATAATCGAAAATAACGTCCATCTACCGAAGCTTCTCCCAGTGAAACATAAACCCATCAAAAACATGCTTGTTGCAAATTCACCCAACATACGTCTTCAGAGTCATCACCCCATCGTCCTTTTTCAATGTATAATGCGTTGCCACATGCTTATCCACCCATCTATCCATCCATCCAGTAATCAGTACAAGCCGATACTTTCATACACACATATATACCTACATGCATAAGTACGTACGTACCTACATGTACCTAACTATATAAATACATACATAAATACATGCGTGCATACCTATCTACCTACCTACCTTGCAACCGACCTACCTACCTGCATACATACATATATACATGCATGCATGTATACGTACATATACTGGTTCAAGGGATTTGATTCTTTCTAACGGATTATCAACAGATACTTTTTATTTTTAAAAAAGTATTTTGTTTCCAGAACGTTGAACAGAAGTAGTAGAAGGTAAATATATTGTCTTAAGATTATAAATCAGAGAGTAAATATTATCAACAGGCTCAGGTACAAATTATTAATATTCTAATCAGCATGTCGGTGTTAACTAAAATACGTAAAATCAGATATCATTAAAGCACATCTGTGAATTTTGAAACTTGAACGTCATAACCACAACCCCCTGATCAATGTTAAAATCAGTGTTCGTGCCTATTTATCTGGGTCAGCCGCCTCCATGTATCCTTGATAAAGGCACTTAACTCCCTTTAACTCAGTATGATGCAGTCAATAATGTCCTCAAAGTGACGTTCAAAACCTAGCAACCAACCATCATGTATCTGTATCTTGTACAATATTAAATGCTATACGTGGCGGAGCAAATAGTATCCGTTTTCACAACGCCTGTATGCCAAGTGGAGAAAGAAATGCTCAACTTCAATTAATTACTCCTTCTTTTAGTGAGTTAACCGACATGGTTTACCTGTAGAAGAGATATGAAAACAATTAGCTTTCAAAAACTACACATAAAGAACGAGCGCAGCAATTATTTACAATTAGAAGCGTAAAACAACAGTCCCTTGTTTCACACTTTCTGTAATTTCAACTATGATAAGATGCGTTTTGTGCGGACAGTAAAGTATTGTCAAACAGTACTAATCAACCTAACCTATCAACTTTCGGGTAATTGATAGAGGTATAAATGACAAATATGTTAAGAATCACGAGCAGTTGTAAATACACACAATACACAGATCTTTACGATACACACGAAAGCAATGGAGTTTTTTCGGTTTGATTTTTATCTGCATCGGTAAAAATGATTCTGTATATCCCAGTAACCTTATTTGATTCTGTCTTTGTTTGCTAATAGAAATGCATTTATTCTATCCTTTAGAAACGGTTTTAGCTGCATTTAAAATCCATAATTTATTTAAAAAAGAATATATTTCAGTAACAGGAACAATTTGTTTCAACTGCACTGTTGTTGTTCGATTTAGATGGACTTCTTGACAAAGCAGTAACAGAACCGCAACTAGAAGATCTATAGACGGGTTTCTTGACAAAACAACAACAGTACCATAACTAGAATATCTATAGACGGGTTTCTTGACAAAACAACAACAGTACCGTAACTAGAAGATCTATAGACTGGTTTCTTGACAAAACAACAACAGTACCGTAACTAGAATATGTCAGTTCCATTCATCAGAGATAATACCTCCTCGCCATGCGCAAAGAGAGCTGTTCACAAGTTGATTTCTCTTTATGAGTTTTCAGTAATGAATTCCTTGATATCCTATGCATCAAGTTATGCACCCAAACAAGGCCGTCATGCATAATGGAGATGTTAACGTCAAATAGGACTAAATAGTTTGCCTGACAGTTGAAATTACACAATGATGAGCGTTAGAATGGCTTTGTAGAAAGAAGAACAGATGCATCAGTTATCATGAGCAGACACAATTCTGAAATCCTACAGGACATGAAGGATATTCGTTCTGTGATAAACAGTCGTGTCTTGCTATTAAGGCCAAACCAATGACAAATCACACAATACAAAAGGTAAACAATACAGATGAATTTGCTGACAACCGAGAGAGGCTACAGACAATTGTTAATACGAAGAAAATTGGTTTCAAACAAAAACACTTCTCGTCGATGTCTGACACAACATACGAAAGAAAGATGGTAATAGTAATAAATACATCTAATGCTGGACATACAAGCAAATTTTCATGACAAATTGTCTCTGCTACATTTTTTGTTTTCTATTCAGGAATGTACTATTGTACTGTAAATAGGACAGAAAATTCAAACAGCACCAACGGAAATATAAATGGAATAGGCCTTTATAACTGAGTGATAAAGCACTATATAGCAGGCAATTTGACCACCTGCAAACTTCCTACCACCTGCAGCCACTCACATCTATGAAAACAGTTGTTCTTATTTCTTCTTTTCTTCTTCTCCTCGTGATTCTTGCAACAATGCTTATGAGTGGATTCGAAACAATTTCACTTTCAGAGTTTAACATCTTGATCATCCGGAGAGTTTACTTCACACGGCAAACTTGTTTACCATAAACACGGCCGCAGATGCAGCCCAGAATATGTACAGGTTAGATTTCGTTTTAGGGTACAAAACCCGGATTGCATATTGCAATAGAACGACGATAACCCCACGCCTATAGCGTGATATCATGTGCAGTCTGACAGGCTATAAAACAGAGACTGTCGTGCTCTGTATGTCGATCTCAACTGTCACATTTATGTCTTCCTTACTTTGATTCGGTCGTGATATTTCACCCGATGGCTGTCATAATATCAACATGTAATAGGTCTTCGAGCGACTAATAGAAATGAACTGAAGCAATTATTATTAGGAAGAGCTATCGTTCGGCTCTTTGTCTCAATGATGTGTCAGCATTTTGCAGCAGACTTTTGTTTAGATACATAAAAAGTCAAAGCCACCCTTACATACATCCCTTCATATAAAGTGATCAATGGCACCTTGCAGACATACAAATTTCTTGCTGAAAATGCATAGTGAAGGTTGTTATAACGTTTTAAACAGCAATAACTACTGACATTTGTCAATTATAAGAGACAACAAATGTCATTGGCCAAGGTGGTTTATCAGTGTGTATTGAAAATATCAATCGGCCATAATGATTGTTGCTAACGTCTGCGGTAAAAAATGAAAAGAAGTGCACCAGTCAAAATTTCAACATATATTTCAAGGCATATTTAGCTGATCTAATTATCTATCCTATGCTCATGCTTTTTTGCTAACTAAAGTTTTCGTTAACAGATATATACATTTTCGTTTTTAGCAGTGAATTATATGGTCTAATTTACACACGAATTAGGGTTTAAATCAATGTAAAGACTTGCTGCAGTCGTGCTTGGCAGAAGTAGATTCCTCGAATGCAATTCGTTCCAACGATTAAGATGAAAAGGTATTTGACAAAAGACAACAGGTGTAATATGGAATTAAGTATTTGGTCTGACTTTGAAACCGATGTAAGTGTCAGAAAAGCTAAATATAAGGCAACACCATTCGTATTTTGCGGATATATCTTGCATTATATGTTGCTCCAATTCCTATAATTAGTGGAGGAATACAAGGTGTAAAACATGCAATTGCCTATCAGCACGTTGTATTTTGCCTGTTTAGAAGCAGACACATCTATCCATTTTGTTGGTTTTAATTTCGGTGTCAAGCAAACATACAATTAAAAAGGAATGCATTGAGTTTAAAATTAAACACTTACAATGATTTGTCAGTGAATTAATACAACAAATTATATATATATACAAGCCAAACAATATATACCTACTATGTGCAAAAGTTATAAATATATGTGAAGTATATTTTCTATAAGTTAAAATGCATGAAAATCAGTACTTCACAAACAAAGAGCTTCTTTAAAAAGAGTAGATACATATATAGTAAATATTAATATAGATACAGTATAGACATTTAACGGAGACTACTTATGCAAACTGTGACATAGAACACGAGAAGACACTAACTTAGAATGTCAACCTGCTATCTTCAAATTTCGACTTTGCATCTCAAAATTACGATTTATCAGCACGAACTTTCGACTTGCTTTCTATGAACTTGGCACGAACGTTTGGGTTATACACTTCATCAATCCGACATTAAGCGTGTTTTTAGTTTTTGACCTTTAGAAGAAGTATTTAGTTTCCAATCAGTATTTTGTCTATTTGAACTCATTTCAAAATATGAATCCTTCGAGGACGATGCATTTTTAGAACCGTTAAAAACACAACTTTATACACAACTGGCAAAATGTTACTTAAATAATAATGACAATTTCCCTTCTATTGAGTTAGACGTGATTGTTTTCATGACTGTTTTACTCAGTTTCTTGTCGTTATTTGCACACCAAAGTCCACTTGTTGTGCACGCCATTCCTTAAGAGCCATTTGAGCTGTACTTACCAAATGTAGTCTGCCAACAGAGCATGGCGCAAACTTGCATTGATTTTGCCACATTCGATTCAACGAAATCTCGTTCGAAAACCCCTTGGTAATCTCTATTCAACCAAGCAACATAACAGCACAGATATTATAATTACCGGCTGACGTAATCTTCATAAATGTTCTGAATGTAAACATGTTTCTAAACGGAAGCTGATGCTCATCGAATTGAATCAGTACATTCAGACAACACAGTCCAGTTTTCGTTTTTACTTTTGTAACTGTATTATCTAAAAACGAGTTGTGTCTGCGTTAGACTGATCTGATATAAAATCAGTGGCAAATGGGATATAAATTATATTAAGAACGATAACAGCTCCATTAGATTTGTTTTTAACATTCACTTATATTGCGAAACGAATGGAAGGTAAACAACTTGGTAGGTAGTGAACCATGAGAAGACGGAGGTGGAGATCCAAATATAATGCTGATCTTGTGCAAATAGCATGGATCTATACCCCCTGCAAATAGCATGGATCTATACCCCCTGTACATCGGCTTATCAGTATCTTCCAACTTTGGTAAGTCATATAGAAAATCATTGCTTAGCTCTGCAAATTGCCCATTATGCAACCGAGGATCAGAGGCTACTCCAAACTTCATAAGTTCCGGTATTTTTCAAAATCAATCGCTTCTGTTTAGGCATTATGGAATTGCGGAATACATGCAAGATTTACTTACCTCCGAAACTGAAGAGCTGGACAACGCACAAAATTACTCAACTCCGAAACTGAAGATTTGATAACGGAAGTGCTCCAATGAGCATGGGTAATTTTACGTTTTGCAAAAACACATGTTAACACATTTTTACTACGATGTTTACTTATTTTAAATTACTATCAAGAAATATATTACACTGACGTTAGGTGGTCAGCGTAGGAATAATATCCAAAATTGTAGAAGTAAATCGCCAGATAGAAGAGCCTCTTACTTGGAGGCGATGGTGCAGAGTTAAGCTGTCTTAAAGGTACGAGAGTTGTTTTTCACAACAAAGAAAATAGAGGGTCGATAAAGTAGATACATGTAATAACCGGCCATTCTCCCTTGACTCCGCTTTATGTTGGATGAAAATGGAGCCAGTATTTAATGCACTCATTCATAGTTCTCCTATTCTAACTGGTGTAATATTGGTCACGTATTAATTACCTTTAATAATTAATATTGGTCACGCATTAATCACCTTAAACGTTATTTGGCATCTTTGACTTACGTGCACTATATGAAAAGGCTAAAAACAAGCAAAAATCGTTAAAAGCGAAATCACATAAAATAAAGTAGCAAAGAAAACAAGTAAAAGCCAAACACGGAATAAATATTATGCTTACCATACCTATTCATCTGCACTTTGGTCATTTTGACGAACACATTATTTATCGTATGTTTAAGACATTATTCTGAGCAAATCCGTTTGTTATTAGTGGCATGATGAATTGAATAAGCGCCTTCTGAATTAAAAATATCGACAGGAGGATAACTGAGACAAAACCTTTCCAAGTTATGGAAATGATAGTTGCCATAATGAAGGCTGAAAAAATTCTTCGGTTGACAATAAGAATGGCTTAATGCTGTAGAGTATGTTCCGTTCTGTCACAAGTTACACATTTACATTACTTACATACAGAAGTATAGATAAGTGTGCGTTTACAAGTTACACATTTACACACTTACATACAGAAGTATAGATAAATGTGCGTTTACAAGTTACACATTTTCACACTTACATACAGAAGTATAGATAAATCACGTGTTCGTCAAAATGACCAAAGTACAATTGAATAAGTATGGTAAGCATAATATTTATTCCGCATTTAGCTTTTACTTGTTTTCTTTGCCCTTTTATTCTTTGTGATTTTGCTTTTAATGATTTGTGCTTGTTTCTGGCCTTTTTCTATAGTGCAGACAGAAGTATATACAAATGCTAGGCTGTACGCACTTGCAGACAGAAGAATAGATAAGTGCGAGGCTGAACACATTTGCAGACAGAAGCATAGATAAATGCGAGCTGTACATAAAAGCAGACATAAGCATAGATAAAAATGCGAGCTGTACATACTTGCAGACAGACGCATAGATAAATGCGAGGCTGAATGACATTTTTACGCGGCTAATACATATAGTTAACGTATGTTTTTTGCTATCTTATAATTGACACTCACCGTCTGTACTCGCTTATAAGTCGAGTCCAACTGCAAACAACATAGACCCTGATCTGCCGTTACATAAAGCGGTCTATGTTGTTTGTTCTAGTCCTGATAAACCATAGACCCAGATCTTCTGGCGCATAATGCGACGGCAGATCTGAGTCTATGCAGTTTGGAGTTGGACTCTACTTATAAGCGAGTATATACTGTAATTTCTCAAAAGGAAGAATGCTTAACTTGTTGAACTTGACCCAGTTTCCTTACTCGTGGATATGTTACAAGATTCACTTGACCATACAGTATCAACAACAACAACAACAACAACAACAACAACAACAACAACAACAACAAATACTTGCAACTAGAAATGGGTAGTGAAAAGGAATATTTCCAAACCATATGAGACGTACATTGGTTCATAAAATGTAAATTTATACTATTTCTATGTCCCCCAAAACCTGCTTTACATACACCTGCAAAGCAGTAATATCATAAAATAAAAAAATAAAAATAAATATGTTGTCAGAAATCGGATTAAAGGCCCTTGAAAGTATTGTTTAACAAAATTACAAATGCGATTGATCAAAGACAATTAAGTATATCTGTGAAAGGCGGTTAATGTTTGGGAT
Source organism: Margaritifera margaritifera (assembly GCA_029931535.1). Taxonomy (NCBI): domain Eukaryota; kingdom Metazoa; phylum Mollusca; class Bivalvia; order Unionida; family Margaritiferidae; genus Margaritifera; species Margaritifera margaritifera. The sequence goes on from JAQPZY010001484.1 coordinate 1,644,358, forward strand.
TAAATTATGACAAACATAAATATCTGGCATCTTAAGTGACTTGCATCCCATTATGAGTTATTATGGGCTTTTACATTTCTTCCGAGACAAAAATACAAACGAGGACCAGTACTTGAAAGTCAGAATATGAAAAGAAAAGTCATCAAAGTAGTGGTAATAAATATTGTCGAGTACAATTCGACATATGACCTGCAACAATACAAAACGTTTTTCATGGGCTTGGAAGTTATCGTTTGTTTTTTTCAACGACTTACGGCTTACAAGTCATGACAATTTTATTTCTCGTCACTGTTGGCGAAGAGGTAAGAACTATTTTAGATGAAGTCCAAAATAGTTTGGCCCGGCTTCTGATTTCAACTACACTTCAGACGTCTTACACAGAAAAGTTTATGTAAATGAATTTGTCAACACTTAGACACTACACAAGACAAGGCATGACTTTGAAATCTTTTGCAATTACTGTGAGAGATTATTATTCTCCAGTTCAGTATATTCTGAACAAATATTTTTGAATACTCTTTAAATTGACAATAAATGCATAGGATTTAAATAATATTGTTTTCGTTCATCTTAGTCAAATATATAAATATATACATAAGCAACCGTAAAAGCTATTCAATATGTCAATGGCATCTAACTTACTTTTCATAAAAACTATTCTGTAACGATTTGAACTATAGCATAAGTTTATAATCTAGTCAATCATGAATTGGTGATCCGTTTCCAAAATATAAATTATATGTATATTAATGCGTTGTGACTTACCTGTCAGGATTCGTAAATGAATTTGAAGCAAATAATTTCTTATTCTTTCATATCATGACCTAAACACCCACACAAGCCAGAACCCGGGAAACTTCAAAAAACGTTTGAACATTTTGCACTATGCCTTCCATTGAGCATTGTAATAGTGTTAAAATGGAGTCAGCTGCAGGAGGATCCAGCGATATGGTATAAAACAGTTTTCTATAATCTCAATGGACTTCATAACCTGTCGTACATAGTTATAATAGCCTCAACCTATCTGGTTCCACCCTCAACATTGCAATGGGATCGACTCTACTGTCAAAGCACAGGGACAGTTTTCTAGAAAGAAATGAAATGCCGTGTGTCAACAACCACTTAGAGAATGAGAGCTGCCAGATATATATATATATATATATATATATATATATATATATATATATATATATATATATATATATATATATATATATATAACGGGAGAGTCATAAGATCATGTTTGAACAGGGTACATCACATGTTATAGATGTTTTCGACATTGTGCCTTAAGATTCACAAGGTACTGGCTGAGTCTCAAACAAAATAGCACAAAACATCGATAACCAAGTGTTCGCAAAGGGAAGACTAGCAATGTTCACATTTAGTTTGCTATGCACACACACAAAACATCGATAACCAAGTGTTCGCAAAGGGAAGACTAGCAATGTTCACATTTAGTTTGCTATACACACACACACACAAAACATCGATAACCAAGTGTTCGCAAAGGGAAGACTAGCAATGTTCACATTTAGTTTGCTACACACACACACACACACACACACACACACACACACACACACACACACAATGAGAAAATAAAATTAAAACTGATATTCCATGAAGACATTCAAAGCTGGTTGGTGCATCATATTTATAAACTACATGTACATACGAAGGTTATTTAACAAGTTCTGAATATTAGTTCACTGTACAACAAAGTTCTTTATTAGTCAATAGTACGTCAGTGCATCCCCTCAAAGTACTTTCGTTGTACCTCTGAACACTTTTTCAGTCTGAGTATGCAATTATTAAATGCCATTTTGTACTCACATTTTGGTATGTTGCTCATACACTGGAAAACTGCACTTCTAAACCGCATAGCGGCTTTCAAATCGTCTGCCCCTCAGAGAAATCTTTGATGACATGATTCAGCTAAAAATCACTTGAATATCAGGGCAGTAGCATACTTTGAATGATGTGGTCCTTCATGAAATCTGTCAAGATGGCGGATTTATGCGCCGGTGCGTTGACATGGAGCAGATGGATACCTCGGGTATCGGTGCGCGGACGGGTGGTTCGGTGGTGTTTCACAACTTTTGACAAAACATTGGAGGCATAACAGTGACACTTGCAGAGTCAGGTACATGTATCTGTACGACCGGACGTTTTGCATCGAAAAACAATGCGTATACAAATTTTCTTAACAGTCTTAATACGTCCAGCAGTTTGTGGTCTCTGCTTGTTTTCTCCGATGCAAACTTTATTATTTTATGTTGAGTCGGGTTTAGAAAATAAATCCATGTTTCATCACCAGTGACAATCTCTGGTCACTCTTTTCATATTTGGGGAGTAGCTGTTTGGTAATTTCAATTCGAGTCTGTTTTTGATCAGCCGTCAACTAATGCGGGACCCATCTTGCACAAACCTTTCCGAGCTTCCAATGATTCTTCGATATATTAAAAACAGCCTACGAACTAATGCCTATGACAATAGAAATCTATTCCACTGTGTATCGAGCATCTTTATCAATTGCTTCCTTGACAGAAGCCACCTCCCACTCACCAATTGCAGACAAAGGTCTTCCAGAACGTGGGTTATCTTCCATGGATTCGCGACCATCTTTACAACGATGAAACCACCTCAAAATTGTAGGAGAAGACATAGAACTGCACCCGTAAACTTCATCAGAGTCGGCCTTGATATCAGTCACCTGACACCCTAAAAGGGCCTGGATTTTACAATATGCTCTTTGCTCAGTAGCAGAATTGTCAGTTACCTATGTTATGTCACACGCATATATCTGCAGGTGTCCGGCGTGTTGTACGTGCAGCTGAAGGTCATTTTATAGAACGTTATTTTGACTATAGATCGGCGTTAAATGCATTGACAGGTTCAAAGAAACAAAAAATTATAATGCAATATTCAGAACTTTTCAAATACTTTCGTGAGTTAACAAGACAGTGATGGCAATGATAACTGAAACACTACAATGGCTTCTCATTGCAAATGCCTAAGCTTTTCACTGCATATTCCTACTCCTCTTCTCTATCCCCACCTATTCTCCGCACTCAACCCCGTCGAAGAGACAGTGACCCAAAAGTTATAAAGCAAAATCCGTCATGTATTTGATGCATCTCCTTGCTATGACAGCATTTACGACGTTTGCTCAGTAAATGTTTGAAAATGTCATTGTTATTTAAATGTTTGTTCATTTTACCTTGGATCCCCTCTCACCAAAGACCCCACGCATAAGAGTCAGTAATGACCACCGTCCCGTCTTCTTGTAGATTGTCACCACAGTGGCAACACTAAAGCTACATCCATAGTTCATCATAGCAAATCCCCAGGGTTTTTTTATTATACGTTTGCCGCGCCATCCCCACCCCAGACACCTCTACGGACCATAACCCAGGGGTTGTAATCCAATCCCGTTACATATATAATGTGTCTTCCTCCTAAGAATACATGTACATAGTCTGGTCAAAAAATATTTTAAAAGCCGCCTTTCATTTATCACAGGTAACAGATCATTCAAACACAGAGAAAATAGAAGTGGGCTCAATATACAACTTTGACGAACTCCATATTTACAATCTAAAAATATTCCCTAAGTTCAGTTCTAAAAATTTTGACAGCTGATTTGATACCCAAAATAAATACTTTTCAACATGTACAACATCTCTGAGAGAATATTATTTAGGAACAATGCATACCAAAGTTTTTCTCTATCAATTTAGTCAACTGCCTTCCTAAAATCTACATATATATGATCAAACCTTCCCTTTTCTTCTTTAAACATTTTTTAACAAGTGAGTACAGTACGAAAACGTTACAGTACGGAAACAGTATCTATCGTTGAGCAACACGCATTGAAACCATTATGTGCTTCTAATATTGTACAAAATAATTGCCTCTTGACTTCAAAATGTCATTTAAAACCGTGGTGATGAATTTACTGTAGGTGATATCTAACAAAGTTATTCCACGATAGTTGTTTACATTGATGGAATTACATTTAGTATATAGCGGTGTTACTATACCTTTTCGACATTCTTTTTAGGAATGCAGCATAAGGTATCATACAATCTGCATGAGAATAATTTACTTGGCAATCCGTCCTCACCTGGAGATCTGCCTACTTTAATTAAATTTACTGCCCTTAAAACCTCTGCCTCTGTAATCTCTGAATAAGGAATTTGATTAGTATCTTTATCATTAAAAATTTCACACAAATTTTAGTCATGGTTAGATAGTGAATGCCGAATGAATTCCACAAAATTGAAGTCAAGTTCTTCTCAAGGAGGGTTAAACAAAATATCTTGAGAGTATTCAAACCATTCTGAGGTGATGTATTTTGATGGGCATTTTGACAAAGATTTTACGACATCCCGAAACATAGTAACATTCTCAGATGTACTCTTCAACGTTTCTTTCTTTTCATATCATTGCATATTCATTATACCACTCTGACTTTAGACATCATATCTTGTCATTATATATTCGCAAATTATTCGCATCAGAGTACAATATATCCATAAACATATCTAAAACCTGATCAATGTTAGTAACTACTTTATCCAAAAAGTCCTGATAAAATCTATTAGTAGTATATGCATCCAATTTATCGATGAATACGTTCTTTTTGTCATTGCTCTATTTATAACGCATTTATGATTTGCTAGGAATATATGTACTATATGAATCAGCAGGTATTTTGTGAGGAACTCTCAAGAAACCCATGAGTGGAAAATGGCCTGGTCATGTTCTTAAAGGATTAAAAGATGTCCAACCCCCTTGTAAGGATCCGATGATACCACCATATCATCAACTAAACTCCTTTCCTCATTTTGCAATGCACGTAAAATCTCCCTGTTTGTCCTCCTGCATTCGACCATTCATAATAGGAACACCATATATACAGCACAGCTCAATAAATGTTTTATCTAATTCACTAACCTCATTATCTCTCGATTTCCTTGATAAATTAAAGTCATGAGTCAGATAATTTGCTGTATCACGTGAAGAAATAAAAATCATTATTGATTAGAAAATCATCCACACATCCTTTCCTGGCATTGAAATCTTCCTTTATTAACCAGTAAATATCGTCATCAGTATCACTGAGAATATATATATATCATATTTATTTCCAAATCATCAATATCGTCTACTGTCTGATCATATTGAACAGGTGACCCTTTCGGATACATATATACAACCCAAAGTTACATCTTTGTCAGCTACATATAACAACTAACTAAGCATAACAAAGACACACTTCATGTACCAAGCATAGACGTGATTCATGTACAAAGTATAAACGTGATTCATGTACAAAGCATACACGTGCTTCATGTACACCGCATACACGTGCTTCATGTAATTATGTAACCCATTATTTACGAACATTATTACACCACTCCGGTTATAAACCTCTCTTCTATTGATAACACGAGTACAGTAAGGGAAACAAATGTCGCAAAAGATGTACGGTACATTTCCAAACCTATGTGGAGCAAATAACATCATATGTTTATCAAATGAAAGAAAATCCGGATTTTATTTTAGATTTTAGCCCTTGCACATTCTAATATAGTATCGTAACATTATTAGCATTATTAATAGTAGACTGTGTATGGAAACAGTCTGAATTAGCTGTACTTGTATTTACATGTTTATTTACATGAGTCCATGAACCAGTAAGACAACCGGCTAGGCCACATCCCAAGTCTTTTCCACCTTACGTCTTTCCACTAAATCGTAGGTATAAACTTGTATCTTTGGAATACACTTTGTCAAATTTAAGTTTTACCACAGTTTCATCTTTGTTCAAATCAGCCAGGAAAGTCTTCATTTCTTTGCGTTTATCTCTCACATTAGCTGAAAAGACCTGTATTCCCATCCCCAATTCCTTCAAATTGCGGAATTTGGACATCAATATAGTTCTGTCTTTGAAACGAACGAACTTCACAATAATACCTCCTCCTTTGATCGGATTCGCTGTCTCTATCTCTCGGTTGTTCTTTATGACATCACATTCTCTTCACACTCATTACATGTTTCCTTCCCACATCCTTCTTTATGCCAAGAAAACAAATTATTCCTTCTGGACAGACAATCAAGCTAGAGAACATTATTCTCGTGAACGGAAGCGTTAATCTTCTTCTTGGTTCTTTACACTCGTCAATAAGTTCACACACTCGTAAATAAGTTCACACACTCGTAAATAAATTCACAGACTCGTCAACTGTATCGTGAATATCATTGATTTGTTTGCTGAACGACATCAAACCTCTCATCAAACCGCTGTCCATCTTTCATAAGTTCAGATTTCATTGTGTCATTATAGTCTTGAAAGTGTCCTTATCTGATTCTACAGTCCCATCTGTCGCGTACTTTGTGTGGTACCAGGTTCAGGGACTTGGTTTGTTCAACTCAATCCATGAACAATAAAATCAGGAAGATATTTAAAGCAGTAATATAACTCAGGTTGTAAACTGTCAGCCACCTTATCCTTCTTCCCTTAAACAATCATGCTATCTGATCTCTGATCCAGCGACACGGATAAGACAAAAAAAAAAAAAAAAAAAAAAAAAAAAAATGCAACAATGACCGATCTCTATTGGTCGACGTGGATGCCCATTGTAACAATGCAAATATATCATAATCTTTGACCACCAGTATATATCAGGATTTGCACGGGCTGACTTGTATGTAACTCACGGTCAAATATTATAAACTATAAATAAAAAATCCTAGTCAGTCCCATAAATCAATTTTATGTATATTCATACTCGACCATTTCAGTTACTGAAATTTTGAACACACATTTCTCTCGTTTTGAAAATTTCCTGCGACACACCTGAGGATGCGCAGACGATACACCCTCGTTCCTTTCTATTGAGGTAGCCAACATGGTTAGACCGCAGAGGATTTATAAATTCATGAGCTTTTCAAAACTAAGTAAAGAAACGAATTCAGCACCTGTTACAATCAAACACTAAATTTGATAATTTATTCACAATTTCTCGAATTTAAACCATGAGATTTATTTCCTATTTCCTATTGACAGTATTGTCTAGCAATATTATTCAACATGACACAGTACAGTATTGTGTAGCAATATTGTTCAACATAACACAGTATTGTCTAGCAATATTATTCAACATGACACAGTACAGTATTGTCTAGCAATATTATTCAACATGACACAGTATTGTCTAGCGATATTATTCAACATGACACAGTAAAGTATTGTCTAGCAATATTAATCAACATGACAGTAAAGTATTGTCTAGCAATATTATTCAACATGACACAGTATTGTCTAGCAATATTATTCAACATGACACAGTACAGTATTGTCTAGCAATATTATTCAACATGACACAGTACAATATTGTCTAGCAATATTAATCAACATGACACAGTAAAAATATTGTCTAGCAATATTAATCAACATGACACATCAAATTTCGGACAAATGTATCTATATGTGGTACATTTCTTTCTTCAGATACACGACTATTTATAAAGTCATATAAAGTTGCCAGGTATTGTAGATAAATAAGAATAGTGTATTGATCAGCATTAGTAAAAAGACAGCAGTCTATTGCTAACGCCTTATCAGATTTTGTCCTTCTTGTATTCTTGTATAATAAAGATACACACACACATACAAACACACACACACACACACATATATATATATATATATATATATATATATATTAATATATATATATATATATATATATATATGCGTATGTGTATGTGTATAAAAGTAACTAAGATATATTTATTTAAATGCAATGTTCCATAGCAAGCTAGCATGACATATTGACAAAGCAAACACTGAGGTCAACAAGCATCATTCGTGAGGGTCAAAAAAGTTAAACATTCTCATCTTGTGCAAAGCTTGTTGTTGAAACGCCGATTTCAATTTATTATTATTATTATTATTAGTAATAGTAGTAGTAGTAGTAGCAGCAGCAGCAGCAGTAGTAGTAGGAGTATTCAAGAATGAATTCCCTTATATCCAATATGAAGTTATGACATAGTCTACCATGATAACGGCGCAATACACAGTGGAGATGCAGAGGTCGTTACAAATAAGAAAAGATAGTTGGCTTCACAGTTGTAATTATATACAATGATGAACTTTAGAACGGCTCTGTAGAAAGAAGACCTAATCCATCTCTTACATTGAGCAGAACAGTTTATTAAATTCTACATAACACAAAATATGCTGTATATGATAATAAAGTACGGTCTTGTCAGTATGGTGAAGACATTACTAACCAGGTAAATATCAAAAGTAAATACTACAGAACCAAGAGTGCTAGAGCAAATTGCTAATGCGATTAAACTGTTATGAATCAAAACACATCCAGTCAATCCTCGAGACAACATGAAAAAGACATCTGATAAAGCAAATATATCTTGTACTGGATATGCAAATATGTTGTCTTCTCTGCTACATTTTCAAATTTTCTATTAAGACATGTACATATTAACCGTAAAAAGACAGAAAATCTATAAGATTTATTAATAAAACATTCTCGCAGATCTATGAAAACCAAGCATCTTCTTCTTCTCGTGGATATTACAATTTATTTTGTTCAATGAGGCTTGAGAAGAACTCAGTGCCTATGCGTGAATTCGATCACACAAAATAAGGTTTCAGGGGCAAAACTCTAGACCACTGATGGGCTCTGACACATCACACACATCAATAAACATTTATACTGCACACAATGTATGCATGTTACATTTCTTGTTAAGATAAAACACCTGCACGTAGATTCACTTGGTGAATTGTTTAAACTCTGATTCCGTTTAACGATAGTGCGTGGATTACCCAATATTTATAGAGCGATGTCGTCGAAAATTGGCCTTGCTGCAAAGCAGAGACTGTCAAGCTCTTAATTTACATTGTAATCCTTCTGTTTTCTTCCTTTAATTAGGTCATGATAGTTCATCCGATAATTGTCACTATATAAAGATCCAATGGGCTTTCGAACGACCCATATGAATGAATTTGAAGCTATAATAACAAAGAAGAACCCTAGATCGGCCCATGGTCTCCTTGTATCAGATTTCAACAATGACAATGATACATCAGCTTTTAGCTGTATATTATTGTCTACATAGACCAGCAGGCGGTACCACAATTAAAGGAAGACACAAAATGAAGTTTGCTTTTACGTTACACACTACAAACACTCATCTGTGCCGGTCATAAGGGATAACAAATGCAATTGAATTCTTTGATTTGCCGTTAGGTGGCATCATCAGTCTGTATTGAACAGTCCAATAGGTCATAATGATTCTTGCTAACTTTTGCGGTCAAAAAAGAAACTTTCAACATATTTCAAGGCATATTTAGCTGATGTAAATATATAATGTTTATGTATATCTTTCCCGATAAAGCTTTTTTAAATAAATATAGACATGTTTCGTTTATCAGAGAATTATGTAGACCGAAATAAACATGAATTAGAGTTGAGTTGTGTGTGTATAGATGTGCTAAATGCATGCTTGGTAGAAGCATTTTCCTTATAGTGTAATTCGTTTTAACGATTAAAAAGAAACATTTGTTCCTAAATATATGCGATGGAAATATTTTCCCCAATAGGTTCACACTTGATTTGTCACAAATGACAACATAGAACTAGATCTTCTGCCCGACTTTGAAAATATTCTGCGTGTAAGGAAAGTCAAAGACAAGGCAAATGTCGACGTGTTTTGAGGATGTATCTCAGATTATGTGTCTGCAATTCACATAATGAGCAAAGAAATATAAAATGTGATAATCCTCAAACCTCTTTATACAAAATGTTTTTGTTCATCTGCATGTTGCGTTTTTCCTGTCTAGAAGTAGACACGTCTCTCCGTCCATTTGATTTGAATTTATCTCTGTTTCACACACAGATACATATAAAATAGATTGCATTGAGTTTAAAAATAAAACACTAACAATGTTCTTCTCAACACATTTTAAACAAAACATACTCTTAAAATGCGCAAAATACAATGTTAAGAACATTTTCTAGAAGCCAATATACATGAAATTCAGTGTCTTTGTGACCTAAAAACAAAAAGTTGTTTTAAATTTAATCAATGTCTTGACAGGAAGTGCTCTACATAAGAAACATACATTGTAAATACTAGTATAGATACATTGTATAAATTAAACTTTTGAAACTCGTACTTGTTTTTGAGACTTGGTGTATGCAAAATGCCAAGTGGGACGCGGGAAACAAGCTTACTTTTCTTTGGGATGCTAACAAAAAATGTCAACTTGCTATCTCGAAATGTACACTTAGTGTAGCGACGTTTCGATTTAGCATCATCTCTGGAACTTTTGCGATACTCATTCGAAATTTGAGAAAACCAGTTTAAAGCTCGAGAAAGAAACTTCTAAGATTAGAGATAATACTTAATAGAAAGTCATAAATTCTAGATACTGGCTCAAAATTCTTTCTAGACAGAAAATTAATTTGACCCCAAAACGTTTTTGCAGGATATTTGATATAAAACTTGTCAAAGAAAAGAATTGTTATATAATAACCCCACCCCTCTCTCTCTCTCTCTCTCTCTCTCTCTCTCTCTCTCTCTCACTCTCTCTCTCTCTCTCAACACCCTCAAGTTATGACTTGTAGATAATTTCTATAGTACAACCGTTACAAAGAATGTGTAGTTATAAACAGAGGATTTGCCATGCATGTACGTTGCAAATCACTTTTTTATGTAAGCGGCAATGGGACAAATGATTTTATGTCATATATCAAGTGGTAATGATCTTTATCAATTTTTTGAAACAGTTGGAATTCGGACTATCACTATCATTTGTTTCCAGACGCTTCTAGTTGGCAATATTGATGGGCGTTATCACGTGTTAAGAACTGCACATTTTTAGCACGCTTTTGTAACAAGCATTTCAATTGGTTACAATCTCATCATATGACGCAGAAAACGTGAAGTTATTAGTTCATAACACCATAAAGGAACTACTTATGTATTCATGTGCCCTTCATGTGCGTTTTGACAATATTTGTAACAATTGTTAAAATATAGCTCTGCTATTTATTGCTTGAGATTTATTATTATTTTTATAACTATTTGTAATTGTAAGTATTGAAATCATAGTCTACAGGATTCATGAAGTCATGAAGCTTGAACATCGATTACACGGCCATAGCAAACGGAATTCCTCTTGCTACGGCTGTTCGTGCAGTGTGTAATTGATTTTCAACCTTCATTACATCATGAATCCTGTAAAATGTGAAGTTCAACTGTTAAACAATCTTCATCATTTTTTTTTACGCAAGTGGAAATCGGGCTATCGCCTTCACTTGTCGCAGACGCTTCTTGTTGCAATAGTAATGGGGGCAGATGCCGCACAATCGACATTCTATTTGCATATTAACGTTGTAAGTTTTACACAAACCTACCTTTGCAAAAGCAGATTAGGAATTGACTAAATACTTCGACAAGTAATTGTAGAATAATGTTCCCGATTCCTGACACTGATGGGATCAGGTAAAAGAAAACCTATTCCGTGTTGCAACGGTGAAGATCGGAATACTTGTTCGCCTTGAGAAGTATTAAATCAATGTATGTATGTATGTATGTATGTATGTATGTATGTATGTATGTATGTATGTATGTATGTATGTATGTATGTATGTATGTATGTAGTGCTTTACGGCACCTCAACACAAAAGTGGTTGTGTAGTGCCTACAAAAGGTTATGCTCCAAAGTTCAAGTCGTTGTGTGTTCATGAAAATGTCAAAATTAAGGTTTAATTGAGAATAACCAGTACATCGTGTAGTGGGATAAAAGCTCATATATAGATCTGATCTCCGTATTTTTTATTAATATGCCAATTCTTCCTACGATACATGTTGCCGTGTCGCCCGATGATTGCACAAGTAAAAATAACAATATGCCTTAACATGATTTTCATTTCTCCATCAATGCCTCCGGTGTTCCTGACTTCATTAATTTCATGCTAAGATATGAACTTAGACAGAGAAAACATTGCAAAGCAACCAAGCAATCTCTACTATGAATATGGAGTGCCTTGAGAAAAAGACATAAAAAGAGTAGTCTTTGATCTTATGAGTAATAATTGAATAGTCTCAGCCAGCTTTTTTCTTACAAACGATAGGGATTTGAGCATTCTGAACGTGTATTGAAACAGGCAAGCCATATCACACGTGCAACATGTATTTCTAAACGAACTCCAAGAACAAAAACACTGCAAACTCGTTACAAGTGATGGAGAGTAACGAATTTCAAGGTGGCGACTATTGGAGCATTCCTTTCAATATTTTGACTATTTGGACTCTTTTAAATATAAAATCACAAATGTGTGAAATATGCTTGTACTAAAGGTGCTTTTCGCATTTAACTGGCAAAATAATGACTTTGTTACACACAATCGGCAAAATAATGACTTTGTTACACACAATAGGCAAAATAATGACTTTGTTACACACAATAGGCTAAATAATGACTTTGTTACACACAATCGGCAAAATAATGACTTTGTTACACACAATCGGCAAAATAGTACCAACATAATAGTGAAAATTTCGCCTTTCTATTCAAGTGGCCATGATTGTTTTGCACAGCTTCTGTTTTTCCCGGTTTTCTCATTGAATGCCTACCCGCTGTGCATGCCAGTTATTAACACATGCATCGTAAAAGTTGTTCTTACCAAATGTACTCAAACTGTTGACTGAGCAAGGCACGAATTTGTATTGATTCTGCTGCGTTCTATTCAACGAAATTTTCGTTCGAAAAACCCGGAGTAATCTCTATTCAACGAAGCAGCATATCAACATAGATATTGTAATTACCGGCAGACGTGGTCTTTATACATGTAAACATGTTTCTAAAATGAAGCTGCGGCATCAGTAAATGAGTACCTTCTTACAATAAAGTCTAATTTTGTTTTTAGTTTTGTAAGAGTATCATCTAAAGATGAGTTGAGTCTTCTTTTGACAGGTCTGATATACAATTTTAAAAAAATCAGAGGGGCAAAACGTATATGTATAGCGTTCAACGCAAATGGAAAAAAATCAAGGAAAGATCTATGAGGATATGAATTATATTAAAGAGGAAATACTTCCATTAGTTTATATTTAAATATAATTTCATGGTGACACTGATGGAATATAAATAACTTGGTTGTTAGTGAACTGTGGTAAGACAGAGTGGTAGGCCCATATTAACTGTTGATCCTTCTGCGAATGTCATGGACATGTACCCTACCACACATAGTGCCTCGGTTCGTCAGTACCTTCAATGTTTTGTGTTTTAAGTCAGATTGAACTCTTTAAATGGTCCATTATGCAACGGAGGATCAGAGTCTATGCTATTTATATGATAGTTCATCTTGCATTCCAAAGAAAATAGAGTTCCGATAATGTAGATAAGTGTGTAAACGAAGGATCCGATAATGTAGATAAGTGTGTACATGAAAGGAGCACAAATAACACGTTATCTCTTTTGGACAAGTTTTCGTAATTAGACCGACTTTGAGAGAACGAATTTGGAGGTATATCCATCCAATTGAGACGGGTTTAGTGTAAGTTCTCTCTTTGACTGGTGTTTATCATACGATTGAAAACTGATGATAATACCTTGAAATATCAATAATAATATCGTCTATAGCACATGTCTGTATGATAGTCAGTGTCTGACTGTTCCGATGACATGGGTTAAAACTTAATTCGTCAAAAAAAAACAAAAACAAAAAAACAACTACAAGATATAGAGACTCTGTGCAGCAACCGCGATCACATAAAGAGTACATACGTTTTGCCCTGTTAGTGTCAACAACTACAGCCGTGTACATTTTAGGGTTAGGCGTGAAAACTCAATTCTTAAGCAGGAAGTCGTAAGCTCCAGCTCTAATAATTGAGATGTGAGGTTTGTGAGGACTTTTTTTAAAAAAATCCGGGTTTAAGATTCAGAATAACAAAAATAAAAACAACCCTTGATTCTTATACATTTGTGTGACCGCAGGTAGAAGGTGTGTAGTGGTATGGTGGGTTCCGGTCTCGTAGACAGCTCTTAATAGTAGGGCCATTTCATTTACAAAGTACATGATTGATTTAACATTAGGGAAAAAGAAAATCTAGCAATAGTATGATTTGTTTAGTACCACTCATTAAGTCTAACAATTACAAATATGAGGTTGTATATTGCCTTTCCGTTGGTTTCCCGATCTATATGATAATTACAAATACGAAGTGGTCTAGTGGCTTTCCTTTTGTTTTTCCATCTGTATGACAATTACAAACATGAGGCGGTCTAGTGGCTTTCTGTTGGTTTCCACATATGAATGACAATTACAAATATGAAGTGGTCGTGGCTTTCCGTTGGTTTCCCCATCTGTATGGCAATTGCAAACATGTTTCCTCATCTGTATGAAGTCCTAATTTTGTGTAAAATTCAACAAGCTAGTGTTTCCGTTTCCATCGCCTTGTAATTATAGTCTGCATATAAAGTATTCCGTTTAGGCATACAAGTCTTGATTTTAAAAAATCAATCCTCTCTCGATTTAACTCTACTTCAATACTGAAATTTTACAATGAAGAAGCATCAAGCCATATGGAATACATGAATAATCCCCAGTCGCATGGGCGATACGGGATACATGGATAATCCCAGACGCATGGGCAATATGGGATACATGGATAATTTCAGACGCATGGGTGATATGGGATACTTGGATAATTTTAAATGCATGGGCGATATTGGATACATGGATCATCCCCGACTCATGGGCGATATGGGATACATGGATCATCCCAGACGCATGGGCGATATGGGATACATGGATATTAACAGACGCATGGGCGATATGGGATACATGGACTACACCAGACGCTTCGGTGATATAGGATATATCGATAATGCCAGACGCATGGGCGATATGGGATACATGGTTAATCCCAGCGCATGGGCGATATGGGATATATGGATCATCCCAGACGCATGGGCGATATGGGACACAGGAATAATCCCAGACGCATGGGCGATATGGGATACATGAGTAATTTCAGACGCATGGACGATATGGGATACATGGATAATTTCAGACGCATGGGCGATATGTGATGCATGGATCATCCCAGACGCATAGGCGATATGAGAAATAAGACCAATAAGTAAAAGTAGGTCCAAAACACCCTAATAATTATAGACCAATATACACAACTTAGTTGTCTACGAAAACTGTGTACTTTTATCCTTAATAACCGACTGACAAATTATGTTTATGCTTAGTCTTAGCATGTAATATATGAAAAAATGAAAACAAAATTAAATTACATGTATTTTGTTAACATGTTGATTTAGAAAAAGTCTTTTCTAATATATGGAGAATCAGACTGTGGAAAGAGTTCTTAATAGTGGAATAAAAGGAAAGTTATTGAATGCCATCTCTATTACGTTCATGGATATTAAATCATGTATTATGGGAATGTTTATCTTTTTTTTTTTTTGCCATATATGAAACAAGTTCATCATGGTAAAATCTTTCCCCACTGCTGTTTTAATTTAACATGAACGATATTTGAGATTATTTTGAATAAGGAAACTGTAATTGCATCAAATTGATAGTATCAGATCAATCTTGCCCTAATAAACTATGGCTAATACAAACCATAAAGAAGGGATTATCTGATATATATCTTCAAACCTGGAATAGTGATTAACTTGTTTTGGATTAAGATTATTACCGTTAGACCTTTTAAAACCAACTTGAATTTTAAGGATTATTTCCTTCATCTACCTAACAATCTACGGATCCTTTGCTCTAAATTTAGAACACCAAATCACCATTTACCAATTAAGAGCGAAAGATGGACAAACACCCTTACAGAGGAAAGGTTGTGAACTTTATGTTATGATAATATACGAAAATGACCTTAGTGATGAGTTTCATGTATGTTTATCTGCATGTTCTTTAAAGAGCAAGGAGAACTATACGTAAGAAAACAATACAATAGGAGAGTAAATATTATAAATACAGTGCTTTTTGTAATTCCCAGAAAAATGAACTCATGAATCAATGTGAATCTATTAGAGTTATTACAGTAAATTTCAATTCAATAGCACAGCTCTACCTTTCTGTTCATTGGTTGATTACAGCATGTATCAAAGTAATACACAAAACAGGTGGTGATTATTAAAACTTATGTAAGATGAATGTCCAAAAATGATTTACATGTTTTGGTCCAAAAATATGTATTAAGTGAAAAAGATTTAACACGAATTAATATGAATCTGAAGTGATACAACAATATATTGTTTGTATTTACATAATATATCCCCTGTAAAAGAGGACTATATTTAGTGTTGTATGTTCATCTGTTAATTATATGTTATTTTGTATTCCTCATCTGTCATGAGTGGAATAAAGATTGTATCTTGTATGCCAGCATTTTATAGGAAAATATACATGTAGTAAGATGCCTGCCATGGAGACTGAAAGTTACACCAGTTCGTGTATTTCAACTAGTATTAGTATTAGTAGTAGTAGTAGGTGTACTACTACTACTACTAACACTACCACTAACACTACTATGACTAAAACAATACAGTATATGTAAGTATGAACAGACTCAATGACGTGAGAAAATACAGTATATTTAAGTATGAACAGATGCAATGAGGTGGTCGTGATAGTATAAACAGTATCAGCCAACAACGATATTTCGGCACATCCGGAAATTAAAATATTGATCAGTCCACTTTAAATTAGAAGTTCAGGGTCAGCACACTGCATGCCTGTAATAAACATTTCTGTTGGAATAATCAAATAAAGATTGTGAAAAAAATACAATGCAAATGCGTGCCATTTAACTGTCTAAATTACTTTAATTTGGCATAAGGAACGTGTAGATGTTTCATCTTATTCAGTGTGCATCCCCTATTCTTGTTAACACGAGGTAGTCTGTGTTTGTAAACGCGGGCCATAGTATTGCTTTTGGTCTATAGTAGTAGCAGTAGTAGTAGTAGTAGTAGTAGTAGTAGTAGTAGTAGTAGTAGTAGTAATAGTAGCAGTAGTAATAGTTTTAGACTGGTACAAAGAGTTTTAAGCAATGTTAAGCACAAACTTTAGGAGCCTAGAAATCATGTCCCTCAAACACGCAAACCTGAGATTGAACAAAAAACGACCCTTACAATAGTAACATATCGAAAAACAACAACAAAATGGACAAATAAATCACAGCAAAGAACGGTGTAAAGATTAAAACCTCGCAGACATATTCAATCACATGTAGTCAAGTCTTGCGAAAAAGATTGATACTAAGTCTAGGGCAGTTATTGCAACCAATTCTGAACGTTATTGATGCCCGTATAGATTGTGGAAATATCGTCGGGATTTCGTGTAAGAGCGAGCTATACACTTTTCGAGATTAATGAGAATGGACGGGTACCCGCTATAGGGCAAAAAACAAATATTATTTTGTGTCAAGCCAATTATGAGTCAATACCATTGAACGCATTTAGCAATCTACTATAATAGAAGTAGACTAAGTTATTCTTACGCACTCTGCAGCGCACACATTTTTAACAAGCTTGTTTGCAATCCAGTTTTTGCAAATACATACCAGCCAAATGAGTTACGAGCTTTTACTTTCCGTTAAGGTAATTGTTTTACTGAAATAGTACACGTAATTCAATAACCTCGAATAAAGGCTGTTAAAAGAAAACTTATTAGCTGTATTTTTAGCTTTGTGATTGAATTCTATTTGATTATACATTAAATTATCCCTTTATGAAATCAATAATGTACCTAAAACAAACTGTTTGAATTTTTCTCGGAACCTGAATTTAAGATTGATTCAAGCTTGGCGTAATATTCTTCTTGCTTTAGGGTCGGAAATATTGCAATACCCCCACCCGACTCACCGTTTGTACTGTCCGTCAGTCAGTTTGACCGTAACTCTGTTTCCTAAACCTATGGGTGAAGTTTCTATTGACTTGGTTGATTCCTCTACATTGTCCAAATGGTAACTACTGAATGAGGGGTATTATTTCGCTTTCCTACCTCTGGGGTCCTTGAGAGGAATGAAAAGTGAAATATAATACATTTTAAATAAAGTGATATTTTTCCAAACTCTTCTCTCTCTCTCTCTCTCTCTCTTTCTCTCTCTCTCTCTCTCTATATATATATATATATATGTGTGTGTGTGTGTGTATGTGTGTTGGTCACTACTGAGGGTGTCGTAGATGTAATGATAATGGGTGGGGAATTGCAAGTTCGAGCAATAGAAGTCAGTGCACCTTGGTTGAGCTATCATGGGGACAGTTTCTGTACCTCTGTCCCCCTACAATACTCAAGATATGGGGATTTGTTAAATTTATGTAGACCTTGGCAGTTTGATAGTATTGCGTGGGAGAATGTCCCTTGGTCTCGCTGAGGGTACAACACTGGTGACTCCAAATATTACAATCACGACGTGAAGAGACCCAATGTCGACTGATTCTAATTTAAACATATGAAAATTTTGCTTCTGTAAAATTTATTTAGATGTGAGTTGACAAAAGTGTTGTAATGATGACATGAAATAAAGTAGTACACAGCAAACACAAACAATATACAGAAGCTTTCACACTCTCATGAATGTGTATTGGATTTTTGAAATAGTCCAGGTTATTGTATTACATGCATGATTTTCTTATGGATGAACTAACTTGTCTGTATTTTATAAACATTAGCTGGCAGTAAAACTTTTGTTGAGTAATTTAATAGTAATCAATATTCCATACCATCAATGTGCTACAAGCTAGTATTGACTTCCTGTGAAATCTGAGCATATCTTCGTTGACAATTACTAAATACTTTATCACTGTAATATCGATTAAAATGTAAATTATCTTCTTTTCGACATGATCAATATGAGATGCAAATTAAACTTATCCTTCATTCGTCTAATGGCCTGCTAGATGTAGAGATTACAATATTTAACCGTGGATCGAGAGACTCAGGGGACAAAACCCATCGTATGCCATTATGAAAACAAAACAGGGGAATAACGATCGATTCTCTTCATATTAACAATAAAGGGGAATGCGTGATTCTTCCTGGTGAATATTAATTTCTAAACTTTTCTGAACATTAAAACAGGAAAGTTCTTAAGGTAGTGGCCCTTTCGGCATTTTTTTTCTCCAAGTTTTTAACTGGGACAACAACTAAATATTTGTTGGCTATTTCTAAAACTGAAGGAAATATTCAGGAAAAAGGAAAGTGGTGTAAAGTTTAATACGGTTCAAAGACTAGCTTCACTATTTACTTTAATAAGTTTCAATTAGAAACACATAAATGCAATTGGCGATAACAGTATATGTAAAACAACAGAAAGCAGGCGCACGTGTGAAACAAACGTTAATCCTTTTTGTTCCTGCTTGAAAGTACCGTTGACAGGAAAAATAAGTACCGGAGTTACAGTGTAATTTAGTACCGATTACGTCAGTAACTTGTTTAAATCCCCTTTTTTGATGTAATTAAGTACATTTAAAGTCATATCAAGTTTGAGAAAAGTTGACACTGGCACTGAAGGGGTGTGCTTGTACAATTTCTATTCTGCTAAGAAACAAAGAATAGCTGTATGTTTGTATTTTAGTAGAGGCAATTTAATTATACTTGTAATAATGGATCTTCTCCCTTTATACTTACCTTAATGTTCGATATAAACTAAACTGCCATTGAAAACATGGAAAAGAGAAGTGGATTCATAGATTTCATTGCTGCGTTTTCACATCTTCCTCTGTAGTTATTTCAGAGATGCTATCAGTGAATTTAAGCTAAAGGTAAACCTAATAGAAGAAATTCCGTTAAATACACAGAAGTGTAAGCATCTTTATGATTTACATACATTTTAAGCTAACAATAAAATTATACGATCTTAGAGTTGACAAGTTATATGAAATGATAAAAACATAACGATCCAATTGCCCAAATTCTATGAAAAAAGTACATGCCCAATGACTTATTTTCATATGTGTCTCCAGTCATCAGAAACGTCACAAATTTATTTATAAAAAGATACACCCGCATCTATTGAGAACGGGCTGGAAATACACAAAAAAAAAAAAAACAAAAAAAAAAAACAAACCATTATTAACTAAGTCACTTGTGTGCTAATATTCTTATAACTGACCATTATTTCTTCTTGTATATACAGGTAGTCTAGTCTATGTGCAAAATTATCTGCCCAATGAATGCTAAATGAATCTGGTAATGGTACAGCAAATGTCTTTTTTCAATGCAGAAATACTGGAAAATTCAAAATGTTTGAATGAATTTTTTCAAATGTATCATACTAAGTCTTGTTTTTATTCAATGTGATTTAATTATTTTGTCAGTAATAATGAAACTAAAATTGAAAGATTTCGAGGATGTTCGATGATTAAAAATAATGAATGAATCCGTCAGACAAAAATGGCACTACGAGCATTTCAGTTCTGATTTAACCCGCGGTCATGTAATTTAACATATTCAATCAGATCATGTGCTTTTTATTTATTCGTCTATCTTAATGTTTTGACAGTGGCTCTTAGAAGCACTGACTCCTGGATCTAATTAATCCTGTTGTTCATCCCAGTGCCACAAGGTTACACGTACAATGAGTGGATCGCGCACAAGCCTGCCGGAAAACGCGATACATAGGATCCAATTATGGACAACTGTATCATGTATATTTTGCTGGCAATAAAATACAAACACATACCAGACTTTACCTATTCATTTTGTTTAAAATTCCTTTCAAATCCTAATAAAATAGGTGCAAATAATATTACCGCCTATACTTGCGTTTAATACACGTCCAACTGCAAACAACATAAACCCTGATCTGCAGTCGCATTATGCGCCGTCAGATCAGGGTCTATGTTGTTTGTTCTACTGATTAGTCCTTACAAACTGCATAGACCCATATCTGCCGCCGCATTATGCGACGGCAGATCTGGGTCTATGCAGTTTGCAGTTGGTATCGATTTATACGCGAGTACATACGGTACTAAGGACTGGCCACGAAATGTATGCATGTTTAATTGACGTTCTTTTTATAAGAATCGCCAAATAAATTTGCTGTTAAATTACTGCTTACAAGGATGAGCCAATTAGTTTAAATTGGCTTCACAATGAAGGAAAAATCTGGCATCTTTTGTCAGTTTATGAATTCCCGTCGTTTAGTTCATTATTAAGTCGACCATGCATTTGAAGCTAATTGAATTGCTACGCAAGTTGAAAACACACTTGCGGCGTTTACTGACTTATTCATTACCGTCAATATTCCCTTACAACCAATAGATCTTCAAATTGTCAAAACGTGTACTAAATTCCAGCATTGAAAGTATAGCATTTTGTCTGGATTTATTAATAACTGACTTAATTTTGTTGACAGTTACATGATGACTTTAACATGATCGAACGGGAAACTATCTAACTATACAGATATGTATCTATCTATCTTTCTGTCTGTATATGGAGAGAGAGAGAGAGAGAGAGAGAGAGAGAGAGAGAGAGAGAGAGAGAGAGAGAGAGAGGATCTCTGTGTAATTCAATTTAGAAGACCTCTACTGTTTCTTGTTTTTTTTTAATGGAAATGAAAAAAAAATTAGAAAAACTAACATGTCCCCATCTTCACATGGGAAAGTAATAACTGTACAGAATTACTCACTGCTGACAATGATGTAGATACTAAGGAGAAAATGTCTGACAATAATGTAGATAATAAATAGATAAGACCTGATAATAATGTACATAAGAAGGGGAATAGACCAGACAATAATCGAGATAATATGGGGAACAGACCTGACAATAATATAGATAATAATGGGAGTAGACCTGACAATGATGTAGATAATAAGTGGAAAATGCCCGACAATAATGTGGATAATAAAGGGAACAGACCTGACAATAATGTAGATAATAATGGGAATAGACGTAACAATAATGTAGATATAAGGGAAATAGACCTGACAATAATGAAGATAATAAGGGGAATAGACCTGACAATAATGTATTTAATAAGGGGAATAGACCTGAGAATAATGTAGATAATAAGGGGACAATGCCTGACAATAATGTAGATTATAAGGGGAATAGACCTGAAAATAATGTAGATAATAAGGGGAATATACCTGACAATGATATAGATAATAAGGGGAATAGACTTGACAATAATGTAGATAATAAGGGGAATAGACCTGACAATAACGTAGATAATAAGGGGAATAGACCTGACAATTATGTAGATAATCAGGGGGAATATGCGTTGATGACAGGAATAAAATTCTGAAGCCACGTTAATAGACACTTATGGATAAATTAATCTCTCTCTCTCTCTCTCTCTCTCATATGATCAGGAGCCATAATGATGGGGCATATACGAATAACCATACATTCCTTCTTTCAGTGACCCTAATAAAATAGGTTTTTATGTACACATCTTTTACAACTTACTGCATGTGAAACCTTTAAACAAGTTTTATTTCCTCCTGTTAGTAATTTAATCAGACACAATGAGTAGGGTGTAATTATTTCCAATATTTGTTGACTTATTACCCTATACAAATATAACTTTTAATTTCAATATATAGTAACGTCTCCCTATCCTATAGCTTTGTATATATACGTTGTACAGAGTTACCATGTGTAGGACACATGATATGTTAAGTACGCTTCAAAACAAACCTCAGATCATCACCATGATTATTTATTTATTGGTAGAATAATCAACACAGCAATTGATAATATTCTGCATATCTCTTCTTTCTTTCTCTCTCTCTCTCTCTCTCTCTCTCTCTCTCTCTCTCTCTCTCTCTCTCTCTCTCTCTCTCTCTCTCTCTCTCTTTACAGAGATATGGGAAAACGCAGCTGGCAGCTTCATTCTGTACATGCATGCTGTTGGGAATCATTAAAAGTATATATCACGGGCCGCATCTGTTGTCGTATATAAACCTTGCCCAGCTAAAGGTTTCTCATATTTAAGTTGAATCCACTTTGTGGTGTGTGTGTGTGTGTGTGTGTGTGTGCCACTGTGTGTGGTGAGAGACGCATTCATTAGTTAAATGAAAATAAGGTCGATGTGACTTTAACAATGTACATCGAATTTAAGTCATAATGTTAGTGCAAAGATACAAGATACGACTGAAAACACGTTTTCATTTACAAAAATAAGATTCAGAAACAGAACAATAATTATTCTTGCCTTAAAGTACGTAGTAATTGATACAAAAGCAAATCAAAATTGAACCATATAAAAGTACACACACAAAAAAACTGTAAATGTATGATAAAATTTTTGCCGGGAGTTTCAGTGTGATAATGATTTATTTAACACAAAAAGTGAACTTACCGATTTCCCATTCGGAGAATTTCCTAGAATCATGAAAAATATATCCAGTTGACTTCTCCTTTGATTTATTCACAGTAAGCATCGCTAAATATGTACCTGGAAATAACTTTTGCTGCACAATACACATTGAGAAACCATGGTTTTCAAATGATATCTTAATTCCGCATAAAGAAGAAGGTAATGGAAATACACTACAAGTGATTAAAATCCATACCGATTGAAATGTTGAATAATCCCTAGCGCTGTTATATCCTCATTCCGTCTTTTCGTTCATGAAAGTTCCATAACAATACATAACTGTAAGTGCACTAATCTTACTTTCCCGAGACTTGCCTTTTATCTCCACGATCTCTGATTTGTTTTAACCCGGTCTTCTTCACCAGTGGCTAGCACGAGCCCTGTTGTTCACTGAATATCGAGTTCTAAACTAAATCAATATATTGATGCGTGAGTTTGGCGATCGTGGCTGTACAGCAGCTTGTGTGCCGCTTAAGATTCGCTCCTTGAATTTCTAATAAAAAGAAGTAGTCACATAGTAAGACGAACGGAAACTAAATGAAGTACAATTCTTATTCTCTTCCAACTATAGCTTCAAAAAGTTGGATTGTAAAAAAGATTTGGTTCACCAACTCCGCACTTAGTTTATATTCAACAAACAGAACAATGGAAGTTCTACAAGAGGCGCTGTTTTATGTCTGATTGTGAAATATTATCGCTTAAGACAGTCTCAGCCTCGCAAGCTTGAACACGGCAGCTGAGGAGAAGAGGGGATTAATTCTTTATCCATCTTGTAACAAGGCCAACCACCATTTTCCCAAAGCATGAAATCAAGGAATGCGCAAGACGAATGTATTTATAGATCATTTCATCTTGCAAGAAGAACATATACTTCTCGCACCTCGTACCAGGTAAATAGATAAGGTTTTGGAGATATGGCAATAATTGTTGTATCGTATATACCGCGTAACAAACGTTTTGCAAGGTTACAGCTCCTACTGATATGATGCTTTGGAATACACTGATGGGTCTGATTTATACGGAGACCTTGATCGTTCATGCTGACTGTGATTTACCGGCAAGATAGTTCTGCAGTAGACAGAAGTCAACGCATATAGCATGAAATTCTCTGGGTGAATACGCAGCATAAATATAGATGATTAAATCTTCCTTCCTAAGTTTATTACACTTAACTGGTGTTAAGCACATGCACCGATATGATTTGCATTATCTCAATGATTTTTATCGTCGGCTGCTGTATATTTTGGAAAACATTTCTCTGAAAGATATACTAACTTTGAAAGAGAGCAGACCTTTTGCTGAAAGATGTTTACAGAACGAACAGCAATATGCTTAATCGCGAAAGAAACGTTACATTTAAGATGTAGTGTAATCTGTCTGTTTAGTGTAAGTCAACCATATACCCAAACACGTCTGTACATTTTCAAGAATAATTTTTTTTCTCTCTCTCTCTCTCTCTCTCTCTCTCTCTCATAGCTTAAATGTATTCTTCTCCTGTATGTAACATCTTTCACCGATCTACTGAATGTAAAATTGTATTCATTAATCAGAAAATATGCATAATAACAGTAAAAAGTTAGTACTTAATCATTACTTTGCGTTTCTTTTGCAAAAGACAATTCTAAAAATGTGTCTCCAAGGGATATAACTCTTAGTGCTGGTACCAACTTCAAATGTTTACGTATATTTATCACCGTGTTCGAGGCCTTTAAATCGTCCATCATCTACTCATTTCCTCTTTTAGATTCCCCCGTTTGAAAGCCACCAATTTTAAGATGGCATTTACGTATGTTTTATGCAAATATCTCTCTCTCTCTCTCTCGTGTAAGCTTGCTTTCTCGCTGATTTCGTTAAATTGTTACCAACATAGTTATTTACTTGCTTACTTCTTCACGTCCTTGCTTGCTTAATATCTTATGAAGATGGTTTTACAAGCACACTAAAGCATCATTCATGCCAATATTAACAAAGGTCCACATGAACTGGAATACAGTTTAGTTGGAGTGACAATCTACATGTTCCATGTGTTAAATCATGCAATTTTTCGGCTTACTAAATGTCGCAAACTTGTTGTTTATTCGAAACATTCAAATATTTATTTTGGGGATGCAATAAAATTGCCTCTTTCCGGAATACTTTGCTGTCTTGGATTGGGAACGATTGTCAACATATACAAAATTCTAATTACACAACCGAAAGGATTTGTTTTAGGTGAAAGTAATAATGACGGTAAAATAGCTAGAATTTTTGGAACAAATTTTTTTTGCAGGGTAAATGGTATATCTACTGTTACGACTCTATGGTCTAAGAAAAATGTAACAGAAAGAAAGTGAAACCAACAAATCAAGTAAAAATCAACAAGCAATTTATTACTAGATAATTCAAATGAAAAATAAAAAAAAAATCACTTACAGTAATGTGTTTTGAAATCCTAATAATCCAATAAGAATGATTGTTCTAATCACAAGTCCTAAATATAGAATGTTCCGAATTCACGGCTGTGTCCTTGAATGTTATGATGTGCTAATGGTCTCCAAAGTCCTGATGTACTAGAAATCTTGATGTGCTGATGTCAAAATGAAGTATTCCAAAATATCTCTGAATAAGTTCACTTAAATTCCAAAATCATCAATTAAAAATCCAAAATCCAAAAGTTTATGAGCACTGTTATAATCCAATGAATATTTAAAATAATTCCTCTCTTAGAATTTGGAATGAATTTTCACAACTGTAATAGCTCTTTACAAGACTGATGGTAATGTCAAAACTGAATAAATGTCCACCAAACATGGTATATATAAAGATTGGTCACATGACAGAATGTTCTAGAACATGAGTCATCTTAATGGAATTTTTACTTGTAAACAAAAATCAACCTTGACCTTCAAATTGAGAAAACATATTGATCAAAACAACCTAATTCAAGGACACTAGTTAAACATGTTTTTCCTGATAACATTAAGATTTAAGCAAATATTAAAGTGAAGAAACATTTATAATTTCCTAAAATATTTATAATATTATATAAACATCATACATAACACTACAAACTGAGACTTGAGGAAAGTTTACCTCTCTTGAAAACTTTAAAAAATATATCAGCAACCTTTATAAAACACAAAAATGTATGTCAATAATGCATAGTAGATGGGATGTAAATAGGGAGGAATGGCTGCCATATATGTCACTTATGTAATTCCCATTACGTCCTTGATTTGTACATGTGTGATTGGTTCAGGATGATCTATGACCTCCCATTATGGTCTATTATTAATGTATTCTACATATTTATCATGGTTATGTTCAGAGATCATATGTTCTCATATAGTCAGGTATCTTTGTACGCCATGATAAAGAAGTTTGGTTTGGTTAGGTTTTTATGGGTTTAACGCCATTTTTCAGCACATGATAGCGGTCAGTATATCTGGTGGAGGAAGAACCCGGGAAAATCCCGGGAAGAACCACCGACCCACGGGAAGGATAAAGAAGCAATACGGACTTTCAAGTAATAGAAATATACCAAGTCTTATATTGTCTCTCGTTCTTTCTCTCTCTCTCTCTCTCTCTCTCTCTCTCTCTCTCTCTCTCTCTCTCTCTCTCTCTCTCTCTCAGACTGCCAAAATGTCTACATATGGGCTGTGGCTGTATGTATTGTATGTATTTATGTCTTGCAGGACAGTAAGTCCAGGGTTCCTCTACCCTGGCACAGTCATTTCTTGTCTGAGGGAAAAGAAAAAAAAAATTGCTTATGTGCATGTGTATGTTTGTTATCAGACTCACGCATGCATTTTCTTTGTTAACCTTATACACTATATGCACTATATAGTTTATAGTCCTTAGAATTACAAACACTGAACAGGAGATTTTAGTCCTTAGCATTACATGATCTGGAGATTTTAGTCCTTAGCATTACAAACACTGACGTAGAGGTTATAGTCCTTAGCATTACAAACATTGACATAGAGATTATAGTCCTTAACATTACAAACACTGGCCTAGAACTTTGAGTCCTTAGTCCTTAGCATTACAAACACTGGCCTAGAGATTATAGTCCTCGTATTACATGATCTAGAGATTATAATCCTTAGCATTACATGACCTAGAGATTTTAGTCCTTAGCATTACAAACACTGACCTAGAGATTTTCGTCCTTAGCATTACATGACTTAGAGATTATAGTCCTTAGCATTGAATGCCCTAGAGAATATAGTCATTTGCATTACAAACACTAACCTTGAGATAATAGTCCTTAGCAGTACAAACACTGCCTTAGTGATTATAGTCCTTAGCATTACAAACACTGATCTAGAGATTTTAGTCCTTAGCATTGCATGACCTAGAGATTATAGTCCTTAGAATTGCAAACACTGACCTAGAGATTATAGTCCTTAGCATTACAAACACTGACCTAGAGATTGTAGTCCTTAGCATTACAAACACTGACCTAGAGATTTTTGTCCTTAGCATTACAAACACTGACCTAGAGATTTTTGTCCTTAGCATTACAAACACTGACCTAGAGATTTTAGTCCTTAGCATTACAAACACTGACCTAGAGATTTTAGTCCTTAGCATTACAAACTCTGACCTAGAGATTATAGTCCTTAGCATTAAATGACCTAGAGATTTTAGTCCTTAACATTACAAACACTGACCTAGAGATTATAGTCCTTAGCATTACATCACCTAGAGATTTTAGTCCTTAGCATTTTATGACCTAGAGATTTTAATCCTTAGCATTACAAACACTGACCTAGAGATTTTAGTCCTTAGCATTGCATGACCTAGATATTATAGTCCTTAGCATTATATGATATAGAGATTTTAGTCCTTAGCATTACATGACCTAGAGATTATAGTCCTTAGATTTAAATGTCCTAGAGATTTTAGTCCTGAGCATTACATGACCTCGAGAGTTTAGTCCTTAGCATTGCAAACACCGACCCAGAGATTATAGTCCTTAACATTACAAACACTGACCTAGAGATGTTAAAATCAATAAATCAGATTAGATTTCTGCATCAACGGCGATGTATATCAATAAATATAACGGTCGTTTCTCACAAATTTGGAAATGGATAGAAAGCGATGGAGACAGGAATCAGAGACAAACGGAATAGAACTTACAAGAACAAAGACAGAGTTATGATAATGGACGTACAAGAATATTTTTTAGAAATCCTCTATACATGTTTATTAAATATATTGTTTCCGACAGCTTTTATTGAAGTCCTAATAGGATTATCGGAATACATCTAAGCATTAGACACAGCTGTCTAATGTAATCGAAAGTATCAATGAAGACATTATCAAACAGTGGTGTGGCTGGCTGCCTTGCTTTAGTCTAGATTTTCAGTGTTATTTCTAATAAACGTGCAAACTTGTTCCGGTCACCAGTCCGTTGTATTTAGCTTTCCATCCTTATTTAAACTCATAATTGGGGGTCGCTGTGTCTCTGTGACTAGTTCGAACACTGCACAAATATGTCCGGATCGGCTGCTGTGTTGTATCTCTGGGCAAAGCTGCTTCGGTACTATATAAACTCTCATATGTTGATGTACTGTTAAACACAAAACAAATTTAATCGTTATTTACTGGTCCAGCAGTTACACGGCATACCATTTGACCCTGATGACTCTTGGTGACACAGTTAGTGTACATGTTGAGAAGAAAGTGTGGAGAATTAAAAATTTCATTACTAATGTCCCGTATGCTATATAGGAGTTAATTGTATTTAAATTTTATTTTTCGTTTTTGTTTAAAACATCATTTTTAGACAAGCTTTTCATAACGGTAACGTGGTTCAATGCACTTTTTAGGGAAAGCGTGTAACAAATGGAATATAATAGAAAAGAAAAAGAATAAAGTAGCATCTGTGATATATCAAGCAATTACGCTTATATCTGTGATATATCAAACAATTACACTTATATATATGATATATCAAGCAATCACACTTATATCTGTGATAGATCAAGCAATCTCACTTATATATGTGATATATCAAACAATTACACTTATATCTGTGATATATCAAGCAATCACACTTATATCTGTAATATATCAAGCAATCACACTTATATCTGTGATATATCAAGCAATCTCACTTATATATGTGATATATAAAACAATTACACTTATATATGTGACATACCAAACAATTACACTTGTATCTGTGATATATCAAACAATTTCACTTATATATGTGATACATCAAACAATTACACATATCTGTGATATATCAAATAATTACACTTATATATGTGCATCTTCCCTCGTAGACTTGTTCAACTGTCCTCGGCTGATAGAAACGGGACAATTTAATAAGTTGAATTTATGTGTCATTTGGTCGACACTTCAGGAGCAGAAAAAACATTTGCCATAAAATGAAACTATTCTTGAATCATTCAAAACATAGAATCAAAGTACTGCTTGAGATTATATTTATCAGATGACAAAAAATACTGATTTTATTTGATCAAATCGCAGAATAGTGAAGAGAAATTACTTTTGAAATACATTCGGATGCCTCGGTCGTTATGCCTTATTTTTGCAGAACCTTGTGACATCATTTGTGATACACGTGTTAAATATTTGAAATTTATGATATCTGATTATTTATGTGTAAAAAAAAAAGTAGTCATCTGATAATTAGTTGTATGTAAATTATTTAGTTTATCATACATTTTTAGACATTTAATTCAAACGACGATAAAATACATTGCATACTTCAGTAGATTTTTAACCAGCAGCTATATTTCTGTCTAGTATTTGTTGTTGTTGCTGTTGTTGTATTTATGCTTCAGCTTTTGACAAAGGAATACCATATTTCACAAAGAGGACACACTTAACGTAATTTTAAAAGTCAGGAATGTCTGCATACGGACGGAAGGAAAGGGGAATATTGACATTTTTGAGGGATTCCTAAGTTCAAATCCATGAACCCTTTCATATAGTTTATATATGCCTGTTTTCTCAAGCCATAGTAAAAATACAGTCTAATTGCAAGATTTATATAAGAATGAGTACATTGCCATGGAAATCACTGGAAATCAAGCCACTTTGATGAAGATGTTGCAATCAATTTCTAATGGGCTCTAACTTCTGGCACTTGAGATGGATGTTAATGATATAGATACCATTTCTTTAGATGAAGGATGTGTTTGAAAATTTAACCTTGATCTATTATAAGTACACTTTAATTTTGGTGTACTTGCAATTATATGAACGTTGGATTAAATTTGCATTGCATATTTTAACAATTACACGCCGCAATGCTATACTATCTTATTTTTCTATTACAAGATATTGGCTCCATTATACGATTTAGTGAACACAATCATATGTGTTATATGTGTTTATAAGTTAAGTTCCAAATCAGGACACTGGGCACATTTTTTTCTTATTTTGTTGTTTTTGTTTATTTGTTGTTGTTTTGTTTTGTTTCTTTTTTCATTATGAGAGTGTTGTCCGCAATTTATAGCGCTAAGTATGTATGCGTCATATTTCAAAAACTGTGGCCATGATACACTAATTTCTTCAAATTTCTTCAGACGCGTGGAAGAATGTCTTTCAACTGATTTGAAGGTATTTTTTTAAAAAATTTTGAAGATTATTTCCGTTGATTTTCATTCAGAATTAAGAGGGACACATTTTACTCTGAGCACTTTTTCACAATGGTTAAACAAAACAAATTTTCTCACAAGTAATCAATGCTCAGATTTAATCAAATCATCAAAAATATTTATCCTTTTCCCATTTGTTCCCCTTTTGATTTATTACATAAGACTTTTTCTTTATACTAAACAATCACACTCTTTTTTTCGCAACGAACGTATATGGCATTTTCTTGTCCGCCGCTCTCCTCCTTATCTCCCATTAGGACTACCTCGTCTTCCTCTGCTGCTGGTATTTTCTGCCTCAAACTGGTCCCAGATGACGATTTCTCTTCTCTCGAAACGCCACCGCAACTATAAGCAATTTTCTTTCAGAAAGTCTTGCTCTAGTTATTATCTCGTATTTCTGAGGATTCGCAAAAGGTAATTAAATATATAGAAATATCAAACCTTGAGATAGCATCTCTATTACAGTTATTGTAAATTT
Source organism: Margaritifera margaritifera (assembly GCA_029931535.1). Classification (NCBI taxonomy): domain Eukaryota; kingdom Metazoa; phylum Mollusca; class Bivalvia; order Unionida; family Margaritiferidae; genus Margaritifera; species Margaritifera margaritifera. The sequence continues at coordinate 1,675,879 of JAQPZY010001484.1, forward strand.
TAAACAATGACTCAAATCATAACTGAAAATAAGGCTGACCCAGATGTCACACGGTCTATGCTGGAAGTAGCTTTGTTTACCAACATGCATGTTGCTGGAGAGCAGATTGTTTCTGCCACTACAAAAATCCGTTCCGAATTCATCGGGGTTTCCGCATTGACACAAATCCAAATCAGGTGTCGTTGTAGGGATAAGTGGATGTATCATACAACTGTGGCCACTTCAAAACCTGTTAGCGGTGTTATTCACCGAAAACATACAACACTGAAATCTTGTTGTAATAATGTATAATTCCACAGTAGTTTATCAAAACAATATTGTTGTAGTTTAATGCATGTAATCATATGGGCGGATGCAACCTAAATACGGAGAAAGTCAAACATCGACTGCTTCATGACGTGACGTCACAAATAACATTGTTGCCTGGCAAGACTTCAGAGCTTTTCCTGAAGCAAAATGATTTGTTCACGATACGAGTCTAAAAATATACCATTATTAAGGGATTTTCTCCTCAATCAAGTTGCAAGTAACTTTTGCAGTTATTGCATTCATATATATGTGGGAGATAGGTTAAGGTTTACTTAAAATCTTCTGAAGTGCATTTCATGGCATCCAAACAGAGATCTCGAGAATTAATGGTATCAAAAGAGAAAACATTAAAGATGCAGTACACATGCTGGCAGGAGACATTTTTGACCTCGAAAAACGAAACGCATTACTTAATCTTCAGCGCATGGATTTAGATTGTAAACAAACGTGGCCGACTAACAATTGAGGGAAGGAATACATTATTTTGAGGGAAGGGAGAATAAAAAAAAATGACTGAGGTTTGTAATAAATTTACTTAAGTGCCATCCAGAGGCTTTACAAGACTGTGCTTTGTCACTTTTAATCAGTAGTTCGTTTTTCATGATGTTCAATAAGTAATTTCGTACCGTACACAAAGATTGGAACTGTTTACATGTTTTCAGCGACGTCCATGAGAAGATATTTTACCTACACCGATTCGAAACTTCATTTCATTCACAATACATAGCTACAGATATTGTGGTATGTAATAAATAGAGGATATCTACGTTTTTTGAGCATATATATATATATATATATATATATATATATATATATATATATATATATATATATGCGGACATATTTCACGAGTGAAGTGGAAACATTGCATTGTCCGTATTTCCGTAAATCTACTAAAAAAAGTAGATTTTCTTTTTATTCTATATTTTTTCAAAAGCAAAAACTGTCGATTTGCATGGATTTTCTCCATCCTGTGCCAATGCGATTTACAGCTGCATTACTACATCGATAAAAAGAAGTTCCTAAAGTTTACAATAATTTTGGGACAGCAACGTTTCACAAAATTAGCTTGTAAATATTCTTCTTCAAATTGTGTATTTTGTCAAAATAATGACTATCTGTACGAAAATGAAGAGATTTTTATTTTTGTTAACACATTTCATGCGCGGATTGATACTGTTGGGGTGGGGTAATGTAGTAACATTACAGAGCAGTTGTATCTGAGAAACTTCAGAGCGTAACATCTTCAAACAACAGATTTTAATGATTGGTAGTTTGCTTGTATGGACTTTTGTTCTTAATTTTGTTTCTTTCGACATTCTAACGTGAATTTTTGTGTGGCCTTGGCAATCTTGCAGTCTAGCCCAGTAGCAGACGCTGTATCCATTTTTCGATTGTCACTTAATATCGGTTTGCAATCAACTCTAATGTATCCATCGTTTTGAAACACAATTGTGATGTGAGTTAAAATTGCTACTGTAAAAAGTTTATTACTATATTTAACCACGATTTTTGTCTTTAAAATATGTGCCGTTTGTCGTAGAGTATTACAGGTATACAATACTATACGAGTGACATATAGTAATACGACATGTAGGTTCAGTCACTGACAGTTTCCATGATTCATGTAGAAAACTAATTATAAAAGGTACGTTTTTAAGCATTTCTTGATGGCACCTCATTGATTGCATAAATGTACACTAGAGGGTCTACAGTTGACACATTTTAAGATCTGTACATCCTGTTGTGGAGGGAGAGAGAGTTGATTGGTTGGTTGTTATGGGTTTAACGCCATTTTTCAGCACATGATAGGCTATACATGGCGGCCAGTATATTTGGTGGAGGAAGAACCCGAGAAAACCCCGGGAAGAACCACCGACCCACGGGAAGCTACTGGCAAGCTTTCTCACATACCCACGTTGGCTGAGCCCGAGACTCGAACCCACGAGGACAGAGGTGAGATGTCAGTAATCTGTAAAGGTGAGCGCCTTAGACTACTCGGCCACCCGGGGCCCCGGGAAAGAGAGAGGGGGGGGGGAGGGGAGGGAGAGAGAAGGAGCAGAAGAAGAAGAAAAATGAAATAGGCCTATATATGGAAACACAGGTTTTAATAACATACACAAGGGCAGATATATTTCCTAAATGGGAAAAAAGTAGTTATGGTGATAACATTTTTTTCTCCCACTGATATATTTCAATGTCTCATTATGAAATATATAATAAAAACAAAGAAGTGTACGTAATAAATACCAAACTGCATTTGTGTCTTGTTGCCAGCTCGTTCTTTCCATAGGTCAATCGTTACAAAAGACGTGTGTAGTTTTGTCCATATACAAATCGCACAATCATCTAAATGATGGAAAGTCACTCAAACTGAAGAAACGCTGTATGTACTAAAGTGTTAGACGTGACTGGGAACGAATGAATGTGTAGATGCCAAAGTGAAGTTTGCTGTGTTACGTCATAGTGGCGTCATTGGCTTGTCTGTGGCGCGACTTTGTGATATCAGAGAGATTTAATTTTTATCCCATGTGATAAAACTGACCAATCAGATTACCGGCGAAAATAACAAAATCGCTGACCTGTCTCATATTAGTTGGGAAAGGGTACCTGTCTATTAAAATGGTCACGTATTTGCTACCTCATCACATAATGTTTCATCCGACACATTCAAATGGTGGATCTAATCCCTGCAAACTGTGATAACTCGTCTGCATTCACCTGGTAGAAAATAGCAGCCGTCTATATATCACATCGGAAGAAAATGGCGGCGACCTATATAGGGAGGCAAAATAATTTAGGTGGCGCTCTCCAGTTTCGTACTTTGCATAGGGTTAGATTTTTAAAGAAAAAGAATTACCCAGGTTTTCCTCACTGGCTATCCTGGCTATTTAAAAAAGACCTGGTATGTCTTAGGTATTGTAAAAGAACTTTGAATTCCCTTTATTTTGGTGTATGATTGATGGGTGAAATATGGGTTATAGAGTATACCGCTTGGTCTTACTTTAGATGTGCACCTCTAAAAAAACTGCTAGCTCCGCTTGGTCATTTTCACTTCCTGGACTTCAAAGATAAATAATTAAAAAAAGAGCCGATAACTTTTTTTACTTTTTAGATATTTTGAAATTCATTCATAGTACTTTCAGAGGCTGGTATTGTCTGCTCTGGCAAAATTCGTTTCCCTATTTTAATAACTGCTGAAAATAGTGCACTTTTGACTAATTCAGGCTGATTTTTCGAGTACTTTGGAGCGGCCATTTTGTCTGCTGTGTGCTTAGATCATGTCCAGTTTCCACAAGTACAATATGTAAAGAAATTTCAGCCACAGTACATGAAAGTAACATAGAGGTATGCCAACATTCTCTCCATTGTGCATGTTGTAAATGCAAAATACTTCATCTTACACATGTCACTCTCTCAGAAGCATGTATTATCTGTAGAGCGCCCCCTCAAGTAGTCACATTTGAGGTGTCATACCGTTCGCAGAAAAAACCAAGGTGTTCTGTATGTACCAAAATGTCAAGATGTTCTGAATGTCAACCTCATCCTCCATTTAGGAAACCTCCGACTTTTCTGCGACCTCTTTATTTTATACCAGTGCGGACAATTTTCGTTTTAAAAGGGAAGTGGTCGTGAGGTTAGAATGAAAATATAATTAGTTGGAAAGTAGGAAACATTTTGTCACATGACAATTACGTTATTTAGGTTAATATATCCGTATTATTTTTTTTGTATACGTAACACGTAAAATAAAAACAATCAGATCATCATCTTCTCTTTCCGATGCGAGTCGAATGTCTAAACGACTCTCTGAAAGAGACTCGGAGGTAATAGTAGTAATACTTCCAATATTGGTAAGTTTTTGACGGACAGACATCCGTTTAGATGTGTAAAGAATAGATCGTCATCAAATTATAAGCACTGAGAATATCACTCGAAGCCTTTACAAACATCGATGAAACAAACTAACTTTTAATTTTAATTTGTTATACTTACAACTTTTAAATTAAAAAGTCTTTTTACAAAAATCATTCGGTTTCAATAGCTTCAAACTATTGCTTACGTTGCTATTAGTGATGGTACATCTTTGAGTCTTTGTGACGTCATTGAAGAAATTATGACGTAATAACAACCACAGGTTTGAATGCAATTGAAAATGGCCATAATTTACACCCGAAGTCTTTCTTTTTCTAGCATGCAACGGAGAAGGCAGAAGACGCTCTGATTGATAACAATACATCATGGCGTCACTAATGACCTCATGACGTCATACGCAGCAAAGGCATAATGACCGAGGCATTCAGATGTATTTCAAAGTCATTTCACTACATTCATAGTCCGGTAACTATTAAAATATGTGTCTCCAGACTAATTACTCAGAGACGTCATCCGCACAACAGTGACGTAATTCCCATAAGAGCTAATTTGGAAACTTCCCTTGAACTTCAGTGATTGGCTGGTAGCTTCACATCGGCAAAAAAGTACGGAGATTCCGTGCTTTCACTAAGCTAGAGCAGAGGTCTCCAAACTACGGCCCGCAACCAAAATCGTAAAAAAAAATTTATACAAAATTAACTCTTGACTAACAGCCATCCGCCACGAGCAAAATTTTCCCGCCACCAGACCAAAAAAACCGCCACTTTTGTCGGTTTTCCAGCCAACCTGGCAACACTGGTAGCGGCATAAGGCACCGGATGTGTGATGAGACATTGTTGTTTCCGGATTTTTTCTTGGCCTCAATGCGTGTCACTAGCGACAAACATATATTCCTTGTGTTTAAGTCCGTTGCTATTGGGGCGATTATGTCGGGAAAAGGACAGAAGTGAAAGGTTGATTCTGAATGTCGCGTGTCTAAGGAACAATGGAGTGTGGACTATTTCGTTATCGAATCAGGTAACAAAGCATTGTGTTTAATATGTAACGAAACTGTCGCAGTGCTATAAGAATACAACATTCGTAGACATTATGAAACCAAGCACTTGTCGAACTAGTCTCAATATACGGGAAAGCTGCGTTCATATATATTGGAATCCACGATACGTGGCTTATCGTCACAAAAGTTTATATTTAAGAAGAAGAAAGCCGAGAATGAAGCTGCAACAACAGCCAGCTACCGAATAGCACATCTATTAGCAAAACGAGGAAAACCATTTACTGATGGCGAGCTAGTTAAAATGTGTATGATTCAAGCTGCTAAAGAAATGTGCCCAGAAAAAGTAGATTTATTAAAGACAATTAGTCTTTCGGCGAACACAGTTGCTCGTAGAATTGAGGACATTGGCAGTAATATAATTTTACAGCTGAATGAAAAGGCTAAGAAGATTGAGTGTTTTTCTCTTGCACTTGACGAGTCAACCAATGTTTCGGATACTTCGCAGCTGCTGTTGTTTATTCGCGGTGTCGTCAGTAAGTTTGAAGTTACGGAAGAATTAGCTTCTGTGCATTGTATGCATGGAACAACCACAGGCGAAGACATTTTTAAAGAAGTTGAAAAGTCACTTTCTCAATGCAACCTGCAATGGAAACAACTGAAGTGCGTTACAACAGATGGAGGTAGAAACATTTGCGGTTCAAAAATAGGTTTGGTTGGACAAATCTACAAAGCTTGTGCAAGCGCTAGCTCTTCCAAGCCTATGATTGTTCATTGCATTCTTCATCAGCAAGCATTGTGTGGGAAATATTTGGATTTTTCATGCGTTATAGAACCCGTAGTTTCAACCGTGAATTTCATTCGCTCACATGGACTTAACCATCGTCAGTTCCAAGCATTTCTGGTAGAAATAGATGCAGAATATCACGATTTGCCTTACCACACTTCAGTTCGATGGCTCAGCTTTAGAAAGGTTTTATGCGATTTTTCGAGCTTAGAACTGAAATAGAAATGTTCTTAAATGAAAAAAATGACCTCTACCTTTACTCACAAACAGTGAATGGCTTTGGAAATTAGCTTTTATCGTAGACTTGACCATGAATGACTTCAATCTTGGACTATAAGGGGAGAACGGGCTTATCTGTGACATGTACACCCTAGGTGAAACCATTCAGGCAAGACTAGTTCTTTTCGAGTCCCAACTGAAGAGGGACTGGTTTGCTCGTTTAAATTGTTGTGAAAAGTTCAACCAAGAAACTGAATCACGATTCCCAACTAGTTTTGCACAAGAAATCATTTCTGATCTGAAACTACAGTTCCAGGAGAGTTTCTCTGACCTTGATAATGCAGGAGATATAAGGATCTTCCAAAACCCATTTGACTGCGATCTTGAAATATTGCAACCTGAAATTCAAATAGAAATGATTGATCTGCAATCCAATGACGTGTTGAAAGACAAATATAAGGAAGGAAATCTAATAGAGTTCTATAAGTGCCTGCCAATGGATCAATATGCTCATGTAAAAAACTTTGTCAGTGGATAACTGTCAGTGTTTGGCACTACTTATGTGTGTGAAAAAACATTTTCGAAGATGAAATATGTGAAATCCACCAACCGATCGACCTTGTCTGATGAACAAATGTTTAGAAGCAATGTTCACGATAGGTACCACCAACTTTGAACCACATCTAAATGTAATCTTGTCAGAAAAACATCAGTACCATGCTTCTCACTAATCCTGAAATAACATTTCTTTAATTCTAAATAATTTGTATTTGTGTGACACAAATGTTTGAGTTTCTAGAAGTAAAATTTTAAAATAATGGGAAATGATGTTTTTAGCATTGACAAATATTTTGTGTGATTTTGTGTTGTTGTGATTTTACAGCACCTGCATTGATTATAAAGTTACATTTACACCTGACTTAGAATTTAATACAACACTGACACAGTAGACTTCAGTAGAGGGGTGTTGTACTTTTTAAAACGATTTTGCATATATTTACATTTTTCACAGTCGCTTCGACCCGCAAAGCCCGTTCAAAAATCTAACATGGCTCTCGTCTTATAAAGTTTGGAGACTCCTGAGCTAGAGGATGAAAGTTATTGTCGGTTTCACGAGCACCGGAAGTGTGACGCATTTTTTAGAGAATTTACAGCACTATATTGAGGACCTTTGGTCAAAAACGGAATTTTCGCCATATGACAAATATAAATTTACATTTGTCCTCATTGCAAGTGATAAGTTTCAAATAAGTCAAATAATGTCAATCTTGTGCTCACCAAGGTTCGCAAAAAATAGAAATTATTTAAATTGTTTCATAATTTCATTTAAATTGAGAAGTCATACAAGATACACCATATACCAAAATGTAAATATTGCATTAGTTGAACGGAAACCATAATAATATGTATCAAGAAAAGGACAAGAAAAACTTCAAAAGAGTAAATACAAAGATTAGAATCACAAATATTGAAATATTCATAAAAGAAAACCCTTCACATTTTTGGAGTTCTGTAAAATGTAAAGGCAGGAAAGTTCAGTTCCACCAACAATTACAGATGTAGCTTCTACTTCTACAGAATCTTTACACATAGCAAACATGATCATTAATTTCTTTCAAATTGTTTTTTTTTTATTTCAGTCCTGTAGATTATTTACCGGTTTTAGACGGTTGCGTCCCATCCAATAACCCTTTAACTTTAAACAACACAGGCATTTAATGTACTAATGTTAAAAAAACAAATTGAGTGATCAAAATGTTTTTAAAAATACCTTGTGGTTTTGATAATATATCTGTTTCCTATTCAAAATATGTGCCGATAAATTATGTATGTCTGTATGCAAACTTTCATAACTTGTCGTTAAAGTCCGGTACATTTCCTGATGTTTTAAAAAAAGCCAATGTTATTTTAATTTTCAAATCCGTTGATAGAAATTTAGTTTAAAATTATAGTGTTTGAAAAAATTGTAGATGAACATTTTTCAATTTTTTAAACCCTACATGTGAAAAACATTATGGTTTTATGCTAAAACGTTCTACACTAACCAATGTAGCAAGTTTTATTGATTTTATTTCAAAAGAAATTGATAGTAAGTCACAAGGTCGTGCAATTAATACTGATCTGTTCCAAAACAACTGATTCCGTGTTTCTTAAACGACTTTTATATATAAGTAGTATAAGATAAGGCTGATATGACCGCAATTTTCTGGTGCGCTTTTTTTATACGCCTCATTAAGTACAATCAAAGGCTCTATGGCATCTTTATCATCAATCCTAAAAGATGACGAGCAGGCCTTTTTACAACTAAAATTACATTGCGTATATTACGAAAGGCCCTTAATTGTACTTACTGAGGTGTCTAAAAAGCGAAACATAAAATTGCGGCCATTAGCAGCTTTATCCTATACTACCGCATAAAGAGAATAAGATTTGACCCAATAGTTAAGTTATGCAACAGCATCTTGCTTTTTGCCGTCTGAATATTTTATAGGCCTAAGTCATAAAAAACATAGTTTATTTTTGGTCTCGTTGAATACTGTCCAAAGGTCAGTGTGTTAATGTCGTCATTAAGCAGATGTCGTTTGTCATCATAAGCAGACAGACCAAGTTGTTAAGTGACACCGAATGCAAAACATGTTTGTTGGTTCTGATTGTATTTATGCTAATGCGCTGCTTTTCTTTGTTAACTAGTGCGTCAAGATAATATTGTCTGGTAATCGCGATGCTGACAACTGATCTCTCTATGCCTTTTACACGTTTTTCCGTCTTATCAATTAGCTCAAACGAGTACATTTTGGTTCTGAGCGCTAACACCTCTTTGATCTCTGCTGGATGTTCTTCTTTGAATTTGCCAACAACCTTCATATTTGTCTTATCGAAAAATTTGCTGATTTCGGTAACAGAGTCTTTTGGAAAACCTGAAAAATCAAAATGATCCTGCTTGGCAAACATATCTTTGATCTTAATTTCATAGCATAGCGAGTCCGTATCTGTAAAAAAGTACAGAAAAACCCACGTAGATTGGCTTGTTGAACTTCTAGTACAGAAAAACCCACGTAGATTGGCTTGTTGAACTTGACAATTTTGTTTGGTCTGATGGATCACAACTAGGTTCTTATCAAGTTCAACGTCGACTCGTTTGCGCACATTTTTTATTGCTTTGACAAATACGCTGTTGTTCATGAGCTTAATGAAATCTTTTTCGAATTTATTTGATGCTTCTTTTCTTCTGTCGGTATTGAAATCAATGTAATCTTCCAACCAAGCTTTCTGCTCGAATCTTAGCACGCGATGAATCCTATCCAAAATCAGACCCTGATCGAGACACTGCTTCAGATTTTTATAGTGGATTACATGGCGTTTTTTGTCATGAAGATTTTTAATCAACTTAGAAACATTGGAATTACCAACACCTAAGTTTTCCTTCAGATCGCGAGCATATTCACTTAACTTTGAATCTGCAACCAGAAGACATTCTGCCACCAATGGATAATCGTTGTGATCGTCATGGATGTCATATGGATAATGAAGGTCCACTTCAAGAAAGTATACTGTGCCATTATCCGACTGGAGCATATCACTTGTAAACTTTTCTGATGACATGCACTTTACATCACGGGTATCTTTTGCTTCATCGCGTATTCATACTGCTTTTTGTGTCTAAGTACTTTGTCTCTTTTTCAGAATCGTAACCAGGCAAATACTCATTGTTAGCTTCTGATCGTCTAGTTACGATTACAGAAATTCCACCCTGGATTCATTTTTCAACGAAATGATGCATATAAATATCAGTCAACAGTTCCAACTTAATTTCTGATATTTTGAGAGCTGCATCCCACGCCAGACCAGGACAGGAATAATACCAGGCAGCATATAGTTTTTACAATGACAAGCATAGGTCTCTACAGTTTTCGAAAACATCTGCAGCAACAGCACGTCCGTTTTTAGGTAAACGTTATGGTCCTCGTGGATTATCTAGCAATTAAATTCATTCCCATCCTTTTCTGCACGCGCGTAATCATCATTAAAAACAAATGAATCATTCAGCTAGTTGTACAAGTCTTCTTTTGACGGCAGCGAAGGATCATACATTTTTTTCCAAGATGACATGTAATCGTAGGGATATACTCCTTTGTGTGTGACTAGATCAAGTTTGTCGTAACTGACATCAGCGCCAACAAATTCTTCTGCCGTATATCTGAAAGCTCCGATTGACAGATTTGTTTACCTTGGCCTATAAAATATTCCAAAAGGCAAATAAATGAAGATGCTGTTGCAAACTTAACTATCGGGTCAAATCTTATTCTCTTTAAGCGGTAGTATAGGATAAGGCGGCTGTTGGCCGCCATTTTATGTTTCGCTTTTTCGACACCTCAGTAAGTACAATCAAGGGCCTGGCATAATATGCGCAATGTAATTTTTGTACACGAGCCGCCTTGACTACCAACAAGTTCTTTTGGTTGCAAAAAGGATTGTTCATCATCTGCTATGATTCACGATAAAGATGCCATAGAGCCCTTGGTTGTACTTAATTAACGTATAAAAAAGCGCACCATAAAATTGCGGTCTTAGCTGCCTTATGTTATACTACTTATATAAACTACAATTGTATGGCGTGAACCGAAATATTCTTAACTGGTTTTCCTGTTGTTTGTGTGACAGATATCACAGAGTTGCTGTAAATAGTCATGGTTCAGATTGGCGTGAGGTAATTTTTGGGGGTGCTTCAGGGGTCTATTTTGGGGCCACATTCTTTTTATTGTATATAAATGACCTCCGTTTAGATTTAGAGCATTCAGAGTGGTTTTCATTTGCTGATGACAGAAGTTTCATAAATCAAAAGGACAGATTAGCGATTGCGAGCTCCTTCAGAGAGATGTAGGAAGAATACATGAGTGGTGTGAGAAATGGCAGTTGAAAGTGAATGTGAAGAAGTGTTATTATGTCAAGTTTACAAACAAGGAAAAATCTATTAGCTTCAGCTGTTAAGTGGGAGGTTTGAAACTAAAGGGCAAGAGTTGTGTGAAAGATCTTAGTGCATGGTGGACAAATACCTTAAGTTTTATTGTTCATGTTGAGGCCACTATATCTAAATCAATGCAAATGATTGGTTTTGTTAAAGAGCACTTGCAAGAACTTTGTAGATACATCAGTCGTACGCGCTTTTTATCTATTTTTGGAAAGGTGTACACTTGAATACAGTTGTGAAATTTGGTCCCCTCACCAATCTCTTTTGACCAAACAAATTGCAACTGTTCAAGTAAAATTTTGAAATTCGCGTTTTAAATCAGGTTTGAATTTTACCAATAACTCTTATGTGCAAATCTTCAGTCATTTTGATTTACCACCCTTAGAGAAGAGGAAAAAAAGTATTAACATTGTATTTCTTTTTAAATGTATACGCAGTCATTTTGAATGTCCATATTTAGTAAGTCAAACAGCCCTACAATGATCCAAGAGGAAATCTTGGACACTGAACTATTTTGTTGTGCAGAAATTTCGTTTAATCATCAGAAAACCACATAAGCCCATTAGTACCAAATTGAGTAACAGAGAAAAACAATTATATTGCAAATATTCACAATAAAATTGCAAACAAATGCAATACGTTTACAAGTAATTGCAATACGTTTGCAAATAAAATACATATTTCGAATAAACGCAATACTTTTGTGAAAAAAGAAATCTGTGCGAATATTCGCGATAAAATCTTGCATGGCATGACCGAAGATTTCTGTTTCTTTAGAGACTTGATTGAGTACATGCGATCAGGAATGGATATTACTGCTTTTTATAAAGTTGTATTTTTCATTTTGGATTAAATTATTCGGATATTATTTGCTGTTTGGCAATCAATCACAGGATTATTATCATTATGCGAAATAAAGGCTTTCAGAATTGAGATTATATAGGAGGAAGTTTCTATCAAACATTTGGTGCAAGGTAATGTGCTCAAGCATTAATCCAGGCATTATCGCCGGACATTACATTCATGCAACTGAACAACTCAGTGCATGTCCAAAAGCAGTAAGAGGCGACCGTGGAACCGAGAATAATCAATTTGCTAAAATGCACAACTTTCTGACTAATACACAGTCTTTCATTGTTGGGCCAAGTACGGCTGACCAGCGAACAAAATCGGTGTGGCGGTAGTTACGGTTGGAATGGTGTCAGTTTTGGATAGATTTATTTGGACTTCTGAAGGAGACAGTCTGTTTTGAAGAAGATGCGATAGACAAGAACCTTATACAGTTCATCTTGAGATCTGTTTTGCAGGTAATAAACACAGTTTACATATCTTTAAATAGAGCCAATATAACATGCTCACTTAAAACAAATAACACTTGCTGAATTCATATTATTGTCCTGATGACAATCATCAAATTTACAGCCTAAATTTTCCATACTGCATAAGACGGTATACCCCTTCTGATATTGGTAAAAGGTCATTTGTTGAAAAACTGCAACATCGATATATTGGCTTGTAAAGGGATATGACTTGCTTCTTTTCTTTAAAATTGTGAGTAGCATGGCGGGAAAGATCGCCTATTTCACCGCACCGTGTGTTGGAAGCTTGAGGAGGCTTTGAAATATTTAGATCATAAATCAAAGACGTTTCCCAAATATTCGGATTTATTATTTATTTGAATCAGTGAAATTTCATAATTCCTGCATATCTTTTAGACAATGTATATCAAACAACACAAACCATAATGATACTTCTTTACTTTTCACTTGTTTTTATCGTGTTTTTAAAAAATAACTTTTAACTGCATTTATTTTTCACTTTCATAACCCCTTCACTATCAACTCTTTTACTCGTTCTGTTCACCACTAATAGGCTCAGATGTTAAGCTACTATAAAGTCTCGCGAGGGGATACGGCAGTATAGAGAGATCATGGAATTTTCCGAAGAGCGAATTTACTTCACATGGCCACTCGACCATTGAATGGGTTCTTAATGCCCTCCACGAATGTAGGAAGGCCATAGCGTGTAAACCTGGTTCATACATCTGTATGTTCGACCACTGCTCTTCTCCTTGCACATCACTGACATTATGATTAAAATTGACTTGGAAATCCATCTCTTTGCAGATGACTGAATGCTACAGATGACTGTATATGCTACAGATGACTGTGTATGCTACAGATGACTGTGTATTCTACAGATGACTGTGTATGCTACAGATGACTGTGTGCTACAGATGACTGTGTATGCTACAGATGACTGTGTATGCTACAGATGACTGAATGCTACAGATGACTGTGTATGCTACAGATGATGTGTATGCTACAGATGACTGTTTATGCTACAGATGACTGAATGCTACAGATCAATCCAAAACCGAGCAGGATACTAAGATATTACAAACTGACATTAATAAACTAGGACAGTGGGCACGAAAATGGGGCATTCGATTCCAACCTAAAAAAAATGCAACATAATGCAAATTACAAGAAAGAAATACCATGATACTAGTATGTCATATCAATCGGAAGGTACTACTTTAGAAAACCTCATTCAGATACAATATTTAGGGGTCACAATCACTAGTGATCTGAAATGGAACCTTCAAATTCAAGCATTATGCACCAAAGCAAATCGTACTTAAATATATATTAAGACGTAACTTATCATCTTGCCTACAAAATGCGAAACAATTAGTTTTCAAGGGTTTAGTTAGACCTATTTTAGAAGATCATTGTACAGTTTGTGACCCCAATTCCCAGGTTTTAGAAATTGAAAAAATCCAAAAGTGAGCAGCCAGGTTTTTTTTTATATATATAATTATGACTATACCCCAGGAAGCTTGACCTCAGTATTGACTAAGTTGTTTTGGAAACCATTAAAAAAACAAAGTAAAAATACCCTGCCACAATTTAATCAAACAAAAAAAAACCCAGTAGAAATCTAGATGTATATACTTATATGATACCATACTCACGAATTGATAGTTACAAATTCAGCTTTTTTCCCAAAACAACCAAAGACTGGAATTCGTTACCACAAATATTAATCATAACTGCCGAATCCTCAGAAACCAAATTAAAAACTTTTCAAAATGAGTACGGACACATTTTCTGTCTAAAATTAGTTCTTGTTGTAAAGGTTGACGTTGCGCGGGGCAAAAATGTCATTTTGATGTAGCACCGAACTAACCAAAATCAAGAAGATCAAATTCCGTCCCATCTTGGTTACATTTTGCGTTTATGTCACTGTGGATGGACACTCGTGTGCCATGAATACACTCATGGTCTATCGTGGATTTTGTTTCATGCGGATCAAACACTTTTTGAACATATGCATATAGAAGTACGTGTATGTATTAATAAAGAAAACTTCTTTTCAATTGAACTATTCGACATTTATTCGAAATCTATTAGCATTGAAATAATGAAACAAATTACTGCAGTTATATATGTGTGTTTAATTATACAAAGACGTTGACGAGGCTGTAACAGTGTGGATTCCTCTTTCGATACGTCCGAGTAAAAACAATAATTTACCCAGTGGCACACCATGCGTGCTGTACACAATGCTTTTGCCGTATATATGCTAATACAAATTTGTTAGAAATATAATCTGGCATACTATCAAAAAAGAAAGATCCTATCAAAATAGTACCTTCTACACCTTGAGAGATTTAATTTATTCTAAAACAGAGCTGTTAGTAAACTTACACATGCCTTCATCCACCAGTCTCTCCATAAAGGTCAAGGTCACCAGAAAATAACTCCATCATATAAATGTTGGAATGTCGAATAGTATCACAGATCTTTGGAATTTTATGAATACAATAAAAAATATAAACGTATGAGAGAGAGAGAGAGAGAGATACCAACCTTTATTTTTGGTACATATCTATATATATATATATATATATATATATATATATATATATATATATATATATATATATATACTGGGCACACATTATTTTGCAAATGTCACTGTCAAATGTGCTGAATATCACAGTAAATATTACTGAAATTTACCTCGTAGAACCTTTGAATCTCTCCTACGGACTCAAGGGGAGGAAGCCAAAAGGCCACTCCCTCTTGGACATGGATAATATTGGTGTATCGACCAGAGTTTAGGGCTTCTTATGTAAGATGCAAGCACCCTATAAGTGTTCTCCATATACCAATAAGCTGAAGTGGGGACCTTACAGTTCCGTATCGGTTCCATTATTCGTCCAACACATTTTTCCAATTATTAAACCCTAACTGATAAAACCAAGTGCTCAATTTTTCACGTCTCTATCATACCAAATGATTTACTTCATCTGATATTTATT
This sequence comes from Margaritifera margaritifera, assembly GCA_029931535.1. NCBI lineage: Eukaryota > Metazoa > Mollusca > Bivalvia > Unionida > Margaritiferidae > Margaritifera > Margaritifera margaritifera. The sequence continues at coordinate 1,691,363 of JAQPZY010001484.1, forward strand.
TGACAATTTTTAAGAACATAAAGAAAAAAGAATGCATAAAATGTAATATCAGTTACTTTTTTTTTGGTACCGTGAGCACTATCTCTCAAATGTATGCATATTGTCAACTAAGATGACAGTACAGGCAAGCACAAGAGATATGGGATTACAGCAGTGACAGACTGCTTCAACACAGCCTCCTCTTAATCGTTGCTTGTTTAACAAAAGAGCAAGAGCTAGGAATAGATGGACCTGAATGTAAAAATGTAACAATTATTAATGCTAATGGTGACAATGATGTTGATTCCAACAGTATTAGGTATATGGAACTAAACTCTTGTACACATTTGTGCAAGCAAGTGCACAAAGACGTTTTTATTATGACTGTGAAAAGCACTTTTTTATATAACAAAATCCCTTTTCTTAGAAATCATCTAACAATGTAATAAGCTAGGGAAAAACATAACATCTAAATAAAACAACGAATTCAAGACCAGGTGAATTCTTATTTTATATCTTTATAGCAAATGCCATGAACACAAAAGAAGAATCACAACTTACAAGACTAGCAGCATCACTCAAGATGAACACAATCTCTTTTCATAAAAATATTTTAATATTTTTAAATGAATTTTCTTCCCTTAAGCGTCCATGTGTCTTATCATCAAAAATGCAATCAAAAGGTGAGCGTAACAATGAAACTGTACAACACGTCCTAAAACATGAATGAAACTGTACAACACCTCCTAAAACATGAATGAAAGTATATAATATGTCTTACGTATAGACCGAGAAGGGCTACAAATGTGTAAAGAAAAAAAGGAAACGAACCTGTGCCTTTTGAATGACTATGAAACAAACTGCAAGAAATGTAAGTTTACATAGAACCGACATCATTATGAAATTTACTGATTTTTTGCTAACAGTACATAAAAAATAGTAGTAAAAATGTGCCTATCTATTAGTTCAATCAAACAGCACAGACCCAGATCTGCTGGTACTTATGCAGCAGGTCTGAGTCTGCACTGTCCACATTTGGGTGCACATACATTTATGGTTAATACAGGAATTGTTTCTTTTTTAAAATGATACTGCCTTGGATTTTAATTTTACCTCATTTTATGAAGATGTTACAAAAGGCAGTAAATACAAAATATGACACATAATGTAAAGTAATTGCTGGAGAAAAGAAGCAAGAACCTGGAGAATGTTTAAAACATATCACTTAAGTTTTCACTTGACTACTCCAGTACATGATGGAGTTAGATAAATTCCCCATCTGACTCATGTAATATGCTTGTGAATGCTAATATGATATTGATATGCACTAATATGGTCATACTCTATACTATATTGCCACTATCATGTTTTGATGCACACAATACAACATTATTACTAAATGTTACTTTGTACTATTTGGAAAAAGGTGACACTCTCAACTGAATGAAGATATTTTACGTGAGTACTCACTGATTGTATTTTTTAATTAAAGTAAAACAATGGATTGCCTTTGCAAATCCCCTTGATTTTAACGGCATATTTCAACACCGCTAACAACACCAATTCTCACGCACACACCCTCTGACAGTAACCCAAGGGTCAAAATGCGTCATCTGTCACACCCTCTGACAGTGACCCAGGGGTCATAATGCATCATCTGTCACATATGAAGCATATTCCTAATAAGAATACATATAGTTTGGTTAGAAATTATTTAAAAATTTGTAATTGCTTTTTTTTAAAAAATATTTAACCTCCGACCTCCCCCTCCACCACCAACCCCCCAGATCCTTGGGACAGTATTAAAGTATGACACCCCTCAAATGAAGAGACAAAGGGTCGCATAATATCCCCAAGATGTTTTAAATACGCATGTGGATAATAAAATATCAGTTATCTATTCAAATTATGTCATATAATTACATGTGTTGGCAATATATTATACTGTACATCTATTTTAATGTTATAAGACCAAGTGTGAATATAGTAATGAATTAGGATGAGAAGGTCATGTTCATCATAAGCTGTTCATCGAGAAAGTATAGCATATATGCCTTCAACAAAACTATTCATAGTGATAGGTCACTTTAACACAAATATTTATTTCTTGTTTTTCTTGATACAAATCGTGAATGGTTATCAAAAACCTTTGCTACAACCAAATTTCAAATGCATAATGCAGTATCTGTTCCGCTGCTTTCATCGATTTAACTAACACAAAATTTCAAAAATCACTGAAACCTTACAAGAATGAAACCAATGTATGACAGAGATCTGATCTTGAGCAGATGCACACTGTGTTATTCTGTCTAACTGTAACAAGGTCCAGTCATTTTACAAGACAAAACATAATTAACTTTTAAAACCAATGATTTTTCCAATTACAAACTGTGATTGCACATAGTGCTAGAAGCAAGTTCTTTACCCTATACCAAACATGTTTACCTTGTATGATTAACATAGTTATAATGGTTCCATACTGGCTGAGGCCCTCATCTTGCAAAAATGAAAAGAAAAACAAAAAAAAAACAAAAAAAAAAAACAAAACAAACAACACAAAAAACCCCCAAGTAAAACCAAGACATGATTGATATAGATACACATGATAAATTGTAACTATAAATTCTGGAATGTTGGGATCAACACTTTGTTCAAAATATCAAGTACCAAATATTATATAAAATAACCAACACAACCAAGTGATCATGCAGTACGCAACGTGAAATATTTTTGAAGAATTAAAGAGTCTTTCCTTATACTAATTTGGTTTTACACATACAAAAAATACTTTTTTCAAAGAGAAATAAAACACAACTTGTACCAAAATACAAAGCACATGATAAATACAATGGACTGATGACAAATTATAGAGAACCAACTTGCAGTCAGTCAGATCACACCATGTAAACTCTTTTTATATCTTATCAAAATACTCATTTTCATATCAGATCTGTTTATCTCCCTAATTACTTGTGACACTTAGTCCCTTCTTTACTGTCAAAGGAAACCATTATTTCTACTTCTGACAATAAAACCGAAACAAATCTTAGTCTCTTTGTCTACAGATTATCTTCTAACAATCAAGAAATAAACTATGTCTTCAGAAAATCACTATTGGGTTTCCTATAAATAATGTTAATTCTTAACATCCGTCTGTCTAAAATCTTATTAAAAGGTTCACGAAGAAAGAGAAAGTTGTCATAGCTAGTGGATAGTTCTAGTACACAGCTACGTGTATGGATAATTGGTCTAAGAGTAAATGCTGACATTGATGGTGTAAATATGACTTCCGTTTGTTTGCCAATGATCCGATCGCTTCCGGTGAAAAATCTAAAGAATGATGTCAATTTGTCCTTACTACAGCATTTGACGTATTGCCTCAAAGCATCATGTGTGACCTTTCCTGGTTTTGAAATATCATCTTGTAATTGCAACAACTTCAAAACTCTTTTGTTAATCACATGTAAATCTGTACACCACCTCAAGCCCAGTATTGGGTAACAAAGATCTCAAATAGCACTGAAGTAATGCTGACCTTCACTCTGTTACCAATGAAGGTTTTTGCACAATCTGATGGTGAGATGTCTCTAACTAGCAATATGATGCTGTCTTTTGTGGGTGTAATGCGTGCTTCATAGCTTGAAAATACATCCGAAAGATCCCTTTCATCCACACTATGAAAATCATTCAGTGCCATTTCAAAAATGTCCCTATCCGTATAGAGCAGAGAAGACAAAAAAGTATCCAACCGTTTCTCATCCTGAACATCCATTCCATTAACGCATCTCTGGAGAAAAACTTATGATAGTTAAATGAGCAAGTATCCTTCCTGTTTATATCCATATATGAGAGCTCTGGGCACTGCCTTCCAATGTTTTTTCCTCATAGGCACAGTTGTTGGGATTGTTATATCAGACCAAACTGTATGTTTAATATAGAAGATCTCCTTGAATTTAAACACAACATATCTGAAAACACACACAGCCTCTTCAACTCTTTCCAATACTAGTTCTATCTGTAAATGATATATTCTAGGATCAGAGTTGGTTTCCAGAAAATAATGAATCATGTAATAAAACACACGACCTCTCTTAACTGTTACTTTCTTAACACTCTCATTCAAAGGAACTGTGTCATCTAGTTTTGATCTGGTATTTAAATGGTGAGACCATGGGTGAAAAAAGTGACATAACTGTGCAGGTCTAACATCAGGAGCCATAATGGTATTTTGTGGACACTTTACACAGATATTAGTGGATCATGCATGTTGAAGTGCATGACTGAGGATGCTAAGGTTTTCAACAGATTCAAATAAAGACTCAGTAACTGGCTGTGAATGAGTGGGTGTAACATTGGGCACTGGCTCAAATGAAACTCTCCCTTTGACTAAACATGTTCTGTTTTGTTGCTACATCCAAAGGACATGTGATCAGAATGCTTTCAGCTCGTTTACAGTCTGATTCTGTAGGATGTTTATTCATAAACTTAATGGGTGGTTCATGAAAAGACTCTAAGATATGGTGTAATTTTTCTGATAAGCTTGTGGTGTTTTCTGTAGTAGGTGGCTCAGATATATCATTATTTCATCTTCAGGAGTGAAACTTTCTGTGCTGACTGAATCTTTGTTCCCCGTAACCATATAAAGTCTCAGCAAACTTAGCTTTGAGGATTCATATAATTCTTCAATCGTTTCATCTTTAATTTCTCTGTTGGAAGAATCTGTTAATTTAAATGTAAAATCCTTAATACTCTCCAGTTGGGTATGATTGGCTGGGAAAAAAGTGCGTTAGCTTTATCCAAGACTTCTTTTTTTCTGCTATTTCTTGGCAATTCAATCAGGCAAGTTTCTTCTTCTTTTGCTGTTCTTACATGCTTTCCATCATTTATCCATCCCAATTCCACCTTTCTTTTTTCTGTAAATGCATTTATTTTGCCATAGTTCTTTTCTCCAGTTCAAAGAAGACTTTGAAATACATGTATCTTTATCGTCTGCTGGAACTGAATCATGACAATGTCGGAGTGAGTCAGTGCTCAAAATTAGGATTTTGTTTCACTAAAAATTGACTGATCCTGCCTAAATTTCATTGATCGTGCGAAAAATCAAACAGAAGCCAGTTCAGTTTCTAATTCAGCATTTGTTATTTTTTTAACATCAACTCAAAACAATAACAACTGTATTTCACCAAAAAGATTCACGAAAAGTTGAAAGTTCAAATTTATTTTCTGTATCAGATCTAGGTCCATATTTGCTTTGCTTCTGAGGAACAAACTTCCTGTTTTGATTTCACGTATCACTCTGTCATTATGTGTATTGTGCTTGCATTATGTGATTCCAGGGAAAATTTATGAAAGCTTTTACACATGTCATAGAAGAATGAAGTACCCCGCGCACGTTCGTATTTCTCAGAATACTCAGAGCAGACAGTGCACATCGCAGCCTCTCCTGAGTCATACTTCAGTCATTTGTGTACATTTTCCCAGCATTTCTGGTACTTTCTTAGTCTCTTCTCTTGATCATATTTGCGACCGCGCTCTCTATTGTCATCATTTAATGTCTGCCATTTCGGTGACGGCTTCACTTTATTTATGGACACCTCTTGGACCTCTAGCTATGTTGAGCTAAAAGGCCTTATAGGTGACCCCCTTTTGTTCGGAAAAGTTATAAAGGATTTTATATCTGTGTGTCCCCCCAAAGGTCTATTGTTGTGGGTTTCAGTAACAATTCAAAAAGAATTTTGAAGAGAAATTTGATTTTTATTGTTTTTTTACTAGGGTTCCTCTTGTTATTGCTTTTTGATGGAACGTACTTGTTTAGGTTCCCGTTTCCATTTTCCCATTCGTTCCGCCCCTTGGCCAAAAGAAATTTACACTATGGCTCGTACTCCCCTCCTTTGGCATTACCCTTACGGCTGGTTTCCATGCCATGTTAAATATGATGGTTACAGTAATCCTTGCCATGGATCTGTATAAGTCCAGTGTGTGCTATATGTATATTTGCTATAACCCCTGTATTCTTGTTTGGACTGGCTCTGATTGGTTAAATCTTGTTCTAGTTTTTATTTAATATTTATGTAGAAGAGAAACACACACAAAAGAAAGCAAAAAATATACATTTATTATATGATAGAGATAGGGGGTGCATCAGTCTCTGTATATCTAATGGTCTCAAGGCCATTTTAAATTTTGCTGTTGCCTTTTCTAAGAAAGGAACAGAGTATAATCAGAAAAAAGGAAAAAGGGACACGAAATAAAAATTGATAGAAAAGGTTATAGCTTGTTTTTATGGTGTATGTGTGTATGTTGGTGGGGTAAAAAGTCGCAGTTATTAGTATTTTATATTGTTTCCCCTTTTAGTTTTGTTTTGTTTCGTCATGTTGGCTATGTTATGCCCTCATTTTTCGGATACTCTGATGTCACCCGTACTACTACGCGTTAGCCATGTAGCATTGGCATTACCCCGTCCTCATGTCTTACTGTGAGATACATAACCCCCCTGTGTTTATGTTTTTTTTTCTTCTGTTTGTACCGACATGTAGTGTTAGTTTATATTAGTTGCTGCCAGTTTTCACTAATTGTTAATAGTCATATTTGGAGTGTTCTTGTCTCTATATGTTGTTAATAATACTATTATATGATAGAGTTCATTTTTGTGAGGCTGACCTTTCCAAAATGTGGGTGAGTAGTATCCAGGTCGCCCGTCTCTGCGAATCTACCCCCTAGTGGAGAGGCCTACTGGTTCCTCTCTCACACAGTGGTTGTACTTGGCTCCTCTAAAAATCAACACCTTTTAGCGTGTTGACTTCTTTTGGATCTAAAATGTTTTGAATTTTTCACAATTCCGAAGAAGTTACTTTTTCGTAGTATTATATATGAAATACTTTTTTATAAGATCTATTATTTGGGGGGATTCCACGGCTGCTGAGAAGGTAAAGGCAGCCCCTCTTTAGGTTCTGCCCCCTAATGGGGGTTGGGGGGTTGACCTCCTGTTCCCCCTCGCATCGTGTCTCCCCTTTCCCGTATCAGGCAGACAAAAACATTCTGTTAGTTATTTATTGTTAAGGTCCGTGCCGTAAATGCTATATTTTTGTTCTATTCATGTTTTTCATTTGTTTTAAACATTTTCCCATTGTCTTTGTATTATATGTAACTAAATCCTTATATAGTTTACTTTCTTTGATACTATTTGTGTATAGGCTGTTGTCTTCGTGGTACACTACATTTTGCTTTAATATTTTGTTTATTAGTTTGTTCCTATCAACTTCAGTTTCCTTGCAGTGCAATACTATATAAAGTTCTATTACAAAGTGGGCATAACGAAATAGCATTTGTTAAATGTCTACTGAAGGCAAACCCACTTCTTCCATACTATTTCCCATTGTACTCCTGGGTTATTGATTTCTACTTTGAAATTAATTTTTTTAAATTAATATCCTGCATTATAATTCCATATATTAGTTTATCTTGTTTTTCTGTCCATATTCTATTAATATTTCTATATCTCATGATTCTGTTTTATAGTTGAGCTAAGTTTTCCTGGAGGTTCTATAAGTTTGCTTAATTTATTGTTTCTGTATATTTCCATATTTCCGGCATATTGCTGATTACGTAGTCGCATATATATATATATATATATATATATATATATATATATATATATATATATATATATGTCCACACAAAGTGCTTTCTGATATTTAAATTCCTTTTACTGTTTATAATGTATATTATCTTCTTGTGTCTAAGTGATTTTTAAAGTCAACAGTTAGATCATCTGACTCTGGCGATTTCCCTCTCTTAAGTGGTATTATTGCTGTTTTTATTTCCTCTGCTGTTATGAAATTTTCTCACGTAACTCTAGCGTCTTCATTAATTTTTACAAAAGTGACATTTTTACAATAGCTGTTTTTTTCATATTGTGATATATTCTGTTTAGTGTAGAATTCTGTACAATATTCGTGGATGTCTTGCATTATCTCTGTGCGATCAGTGAGGATTATGTTATTTTTTCCGTAAAGAATCCATAGTTCTCTCTTCCCATCTCCTTATCTCTTCTCTTCTGTAAATTCCTTGTGCTCTTATATACATACTATAAAAATTCCCCGCCCTTACTTTGGTTCCTTCTATTATATCATTTTGCACCTTAATATGTTGATCCTTAGCTTTAGCTTTTTCCTCTTCACTCACTTCATTACTATTACATGTGTCTTTATATCTTTTTTCAATCCCTCTTATTTTATCATGTTTTTTTATACTGTATTTTTGTTTACAAGTTTTTAATCGTTTCTTTCAGATCTTCCCAGGATTTTAGAATATAATATCCCTCGTTCCTTCCAATAAGAAGTTGTGCAATATTTTTATTATTTTTTCTGTATAGTCATCTTCCACTAGAATCGAGTTGTTTAATTTCTAATACCCTTGGCCCCAGTTTTTCTTCCTCTTTCGTAGTTATAGTAAGTATCACTGGCTTCTGATCGGATATCGTGATTCTTTTGATTTCACATGTTTTAACTAAGTTCATCTCTCTTTTCGATACATAGAATTTGTCCAATTGACTTCCTTGTCCGTTTCCATATTCATATGTTTATTCTATTTGATCCGGATTTAGAGTTCCCCATATATCCACTATATTATTTGTATCGATACAATTTCTTATTTTCTCTTCCATCTTCGTATCTGTATCTGTCTGGTTCAAACCACCTCTTCTATCTATATTTCCGGACACCCAGTTAAAATTTCCCCCTATTATAAAATTTTCCATGGAAACTTTTTGTATATATTCCGTGAGGTCTTGGATAAATTTGATCTTTTTCACATTAAGAGTAACGGCTACACATCTTGCAAATACTTGCACATGTTTACAATTGTCACCGCACTATGCATTGAATGTTTATCAAGAACGATATAAATATTAAAACACATTGTTCAGTATAATTCTGGATTATTCGTTGAGTCTGCGAACGCGACTTTTTCCAATTTGAAAATACTAGCCTGAGACCCTATATCTTTTGTTATCAGTAATGATAGCAGTGCTTGGGGGCAGTACACCAGGCTAGTTCCATGTGCGCGAAGACTGTTTTAACAATAATCATACTAATTTACTTGATGAGTGGATGAGTGGTTCAACACCTGTCCATTTGCGCCGCGAGGAAGTACTGTACCTCGTCAAGTGCAAAATGTTCGTAGGTACTCAGTTAACACAATAATCAAATCAATTAACCATTAAAGGTAATGCCGACTCACGACCACTTCCACTGTTATGATAACGAGCGGCGGTAAATTTTCACTGCTCCATCGGATTAGTGACAGCTAAAACAGTGATCCGTCGGCAAAGTCAGAAACCGCTGGATAGCTGGTTAGCGAGCCCTAGTTTCAAGATTCTAACTTGGAACGTAAAGTTTAAATTTGGTGGTTTTTCTTTCTTTTTTTTCTTCTCTTCTTGAGATCATGTTTCATGCTTTTTCATAATTTTCTCCTCTATAAAAACTTTCAGTGCTATTCTGTCACCAATCTTAATGATCTAATTAATTCTATCTGCAATTTCACCAGTCATCCTTTAAATTAATATGACTTAGGAATCCAGAAAGAAATGAATGAACACAGACATTGGAGCAGAGAGAGAAAGAATAAGAATAAATGATGAAATAGGAGAACTTCGAAATATATATACGCACAAACATATGAAAATAAAGAAGAAGAAATGAAATACAGTTGTAAGGTGTAAATTACATGATTGACGAATCTTACTTTTGAATAAGAGTTTAGAGATTTCAATAGACGGAGCACTAAAGAAATAAATTGTATATATATATATATATATATATATATATATATATATATATATATATATATATATAGATATATATATATAGATAAACAAATCGCTTAGAATGGCCAAGATTTTGTTGTATGAACGAGTTTCATGTTAATTTAATGAACATGTTATAGATCAATATTGTTTTAAAAGAATGTTTAGAAAAAAAGTTATACATAAAAAATATTTAAAAAAAACAGGAGCTAGAGGTAAGGACAAAATGAGTGCCCAAACTCTACTTACAACTGATGCCCTTTAAAGTAAGTTGATATTAGGAGACATTATTACCAGTTGAGATAAGCAGTGATAATTGCTCAATGAAGAGTTGCACCAATAACATGAACCTAAGAACAGTAATTCTTCTGTTCTTTACCGAAACACAGCTGCGGTTTCCATTATTTAAAATCGTAATTAAACTATTTTTTTACATTTACTAAACCAAATGACCAACTAGATGTGTGTAATAAAATAATATTAATGGTATTTTCTAGCAAACTTTACTTCGTAACATTTGACCAACTTGAACTTTAAGACAAGAAAGGGGGCATAACTCTAGACAATCGAGCTGAGAGTGATGGTTTGACTGTCTAGGTTTTTTTTTGGCACATGAACACAAGTAAATTATTTAGTACAGAGACAACTGGAGTAAAGTGCCTTGTCCAAGGATGTACCATGGTAGCCGACCCAGGCTGATCCAATGGTAGGATTCGAACCCGCACCCTTTTGACCACGTGTACGGCATGCTAGCAACATAACCACCCGGTCTCCTGCCTCCATTAGTTTCCTCTTACAACATGGAGGATAGCACATGGGGCCTATTCTACATCCCTAAGGCATGCAGGGGGTCCGAGCTTAATAAAAACACTACATGTGGATGTTGACTTTTTAACAATAGTATCTGCCAAGGTTTAGTGCAAACCATCAAAAGCTGTGGGACTAGTTGCACACACAAGAATTAACATGTAATTTCATGTAAGGAAGCCCAAAGGGACCGCAAAAACTATTTAATTATGTTTTAATTTCATTTTAGCATAGAAAAAACTGTTAAATACAGCACTGAAAGGTACCTTGCGATCTGCTTCATAGTATCTGATATTTCGTTACATATGATTTCGCTGTAAATGGATTTTGCTGTATATGGTATCTACAGTTAACATCCAAAATAGGCATAACTCTAGAAAATTGCCTACGAGTGTTATGAGAGAATGATATTCGCGTGTTGACCAATTGTTAATATCTTCAAAGTTTCAAAACAGTACAAGGAAAGATGCAGGATTAGTTGCACACAGATATTTTGGGACATAAGTACGTACATGAAGGACATATATATATAGGACAGATGGACAAGCCCAACACTATATGCCCCTGTTCCTGTCATTCATGGCAAGGGCATAAAAAAAAACATGAGGCCCAAATGTGTCTAACATTGCACACCTGGCTTACATAAGTTTATCATTTTACTAACCAGAAAATCAACAAGTTGATGATATTAGAATAAGTAAAAAGTTTGATAAAAATCTGATCAGAAATTGAGACGCCAAGTTGTTGGCAAACGTAGCCAATCAGATGCAACATCACCTCATTAATTTGCCTGCATCTCAGTCATAATCGTTCTCATCCTCGATCTTGATGACATAAGCCCACCAGTACCTTCTAAGTCTGATGAAAATCCATTAAAATACACTCTTTAGTGTGATTACAGTCGCAGCCAATCAGACGCAAGATCACCTCATTAGTAGCCATATATCTCATTGATAATAAAACTCATCCAACATATTGATAATATTGGCCTATTTACCAAGTTTGATCATGATTGTCAGAAATATTGTCTCTTGAGTGGTAGTCAATCACGTGCAAGATCAATTCATTAATAAGCATGGATCTCGCTCATTATAAAACCCATCTGAGATGTTGATGATATAGGCCCAAATTCCAAGTTTTATCCAAATTGGATATGAAATATGGTTTCCATTGTGGTAACAAGCAATTGTTGACGGACATATGATGGACGGACACCTGGTGAACTAAAAACACACATAAATCTAGCCCACATTTCACTGTGGCCATTACGAACAATAACGAAGCTGAATGTGCTGCAGAATGAATAGTCTATTTCCTAGATTAATTTAGCTCACTTAGTAACATTATCCAATTTCCAAATGAAAGTGGGTAACAGCGATATGAATGTAGGCATGCGGTCTGCTTTTGATGGGAAGAACACACCGGAACATTTAATTTAGTGGCAGTGAAACTTACATAGGGTGAGCTTGAACTGACAAGACAATGATCATATATATATATATATATATATATATATATATATATATATATATATATATATATATATATATATATATATATAAATGAGAGAGAGAGAGAGAGAGAGAGAAAGAGAGAGAGAGAGAGAGAGAGAGAGAGAGAGAGAGAGACTACCAGACAGATGTTATTATTCCTTTAAGATTTAAGATTCCAATAGGCAAATTTAGGCTTGATCCAAATCACCTGTCATTAAATAAACTGTAGCCTTCTCGAGATATTTGTTCTAATGTAAAGCTGATTAGTCTTACGTCTTTGACCAATCCAAGATCAATCATAAAGTACATAGTCTCATAGAAGAGCATGAGTTGTATAAGTAGACAAGTTGTGTGTATTATGTAGGTTGATTCATCTGGTTATCATGAGCGTGGCAACAGTCCCCCGTGACCCTGCTGCCAAATGGCTGAATGCGAACTTGGTGAAAAATCCTAATGTTTAAGCAAACAAATTCAATCATGGGAAATAATGATGTCAAACCTGGTTAAAATCAATCTTACAATCGCTATAAACAGCATCCAAGGTCCAGATAATATAATTGCAATTAGAAACTTCATGGTAAATTTAAGTTTTAACAACATCTTGGGCACCTATGGACATACAGATGCTGACTGTTAGGCCTAAACCGCATGGGGCAATTGAATGCATGGACCCTTTTGTTTCATGTAATGGTGATGTTGTGACAGGATGCACATGGTGCAAATTAGTAATTCAATGAAAATCTTTTAAAGAGTATGTATGTATATATGTATGTATGTATAGGGTTTTTATGGCACATCGGCACAGTCCTAGCTATATAGCGCTGAGCAAACATTAGTACCAATGGTAAAGGTAACACATTTCTAAATCTTAAGGAAGATGAAACCTTGTAAATAAATGTAAACGTGTACTCATAAAAGATAATAGATAAAAAGGTAGAGATGAAAAAGTCTTTAAACATGGGTATATGAAACAAAAGATAAAACAAGGTAAAATCCTTAAAATATGGGGAAATATTCTGAAAAATAATCTTGTGGTTTAGAGTTCTATAACACTCATTTGTTTGGAATAGGGCAGAATGTAATTAATATATTGCATATACGATAATGGATATCTGAGATATTATTTTTGCTGAGCTAATGAAAATATTAGCAAAACTTTGTTTGATTGCAAATAAAGTCAACATTACAAGGGAGATGTCTCTTGACATAATCCAGTTATATATTGCTAAATTCGCCGGTACCAGTCCAAGGAAATTGCCTTGTGGCTATGTGTTTTAGGCGGGGCGTTTCATTACAAGATGCTAAGGACTTGAGCCAAGTTCAATTCTGGTAGAAGGGCAACCGTTGCCTCTACATACAATATTTTAAAATGCATTTATCTGAGTAAAAAAAAACATTAAAAAATCTTTCACAGGAATATTTATAATAAAAGATCTTCCAAGCAAATTGGGAATAATTACATTTTAAATTTTGATATCCTTTATGTTCTAATTCTTTACTAGTGCACATTTGAAAATTGATATTTGTAAAATTATGCTCTTGACTCTAATAGCAAGTTGACTATTTTAGCCACAGTGCATTTTTAATTTGGAAAAACTTAGCATTTATATGGTACTAATATCTATTGCAGTGACATTATATGCTTGAGTATATCTACTCTTACTAAATGCATACTTTCGTCCATGCAGAAGTGGCTAGCAAAAATGTAATAAATTATATTCGCGGACTGTAACTTGTGCTTTGGTTTTCAACACATGTACTTCTACGCAGCACATTTGTATGGTTTTTTGTATGGTGTTTCTAACCGGTTCTAACAACCAGATTACCAACAAATAAGTACAAATATTCCACATTTCTAAGGTTCCTAATGGCTGACATTCTAGAACTATAGTTTATAAATATGCATTTGCTGGGAAAACGTGTATGATATTGAAAGCAGAAACAACATTTTGATGGATGTAGGTTTACGTTGGGCTGGAGGAATAACGTCGCATTTATCGCTGATCTATTTTTAGTTACGAAGTGATCCTATACCTTGCAATGGAGCACATAAAACTATTGTCAAAAACAGAAAGATGACTTGAGTACAAATCTACCACCGAAGTAGAATTAAGTTTTTCACGTAGTTTGGCTTATGATAATATTATTAAGCCTATAAAAAAGGCTGAAAACGTAAGCAGTTATTAGATGAACTAATATGGCGGACGATCCAACATAAAATTTCGTACGAAAAAGGTATAAACACTATTTTACACGTGTTTCTGCAATGGAATTCAGCAATTCTGGTATTAAAAAAGGACTATTCAATATGATTAAGTATATGTATGCAAAATCTTCACACTTTTTCACAATATGCTGAAAAAAAAGTTGCCCCATTGATACATATTGCCTCATTTTAGTACCCCGCCGACGTAGACGCAGGAGTACTAATATTAGTGCTAATCTCTTTTGTTGTAGTCTGCCCTGAACTACCTGTTCCTACTCCATTTTTTTAAATAGCCTCATACCATCAAAGGCTGATTATAAAGTCTCTTGATTCTGGCTCCTTGGTCAGTCGTTTCTTGAATTAAATATTCAAGAGTTTATAGAACCGGAAGCCAAGTTAAGCTGGTACATATGAACAAAATAGATGTAGTGGCGCCACCGGGCCTGGGTATGTCGACAGTGTATTAAACTAGGAGTACACTAGAATTTAATGATGGTCGAGGTGCTGTGCCGCTGTGCGCATTTATGCCGAACTATTATTTTGGCGTTTTAATTGTCAAAAGTTATGTATATGTATTGATCCGTTTGCTCTAATTTACCGAATCTACAAAGTTAAAGATGTTTGATAAATGTCTCTCCCTCAAAAAATACATATTTATCAATACTTTTGCTCTGCTATGTCCTTCTGCCTTCCATAACTTTAAATTCAATACTAAATTGTTACAAGAACCTTAAATTTTTTGAAAAAATTAAGAAATAAAGTAATAATCTTGGCATTTTCATTTACGAAATGGAAAATAGAACGTCCATACTTACCAATAGACGCAGAGAATTTGACGACGATACAAATCCAAATAGTTTTCATCAGGTTGAATGTAAGGAAACATATTGCCAAATATCACACAATTATTGCGAATATCCACAATAATTATTGCGAACATTTACGAAAGTATTGCGTTTATTCGCAAAAAGTATTGCGTTTTTTCGTAAACGTTTTGTGTTTATTCGCAAACGTATTTCATTTATTCGCAAGTTTTGCGAATACTCGCAACATATTTTTTTCACACTAACACGATTTGGCACTAATTGGCTTCCGTCGAAAATAGTCCCATCAACAAAGCACAAACTAGCTTTAGCTCATTGTTAGAAACACACACACACACACACACACACACACACACGCACGCACGCACACAATATATATATATACACACACATAATACTATAATGACTAACAATTTTGCAGTTTTGAAAAACGTTTTGAAAGAAATACTGTATGACTTCTGAATGGACACACATGCTCTTATTTTGCTGTTATTTGTACTTACATAGATGAATGATGTAGACGTAAATCTACCGTATAATGAGTTCTTACATAGATTTTTATTGTTATCATTTCTGTTAATTGGTTCTTGGGTCAGTAGAAATTAATATAATAAACAAATAAATAAATAAATACAATATATAGCATATACATAACAATAAAAACTGATATTACATTTAATGGAGTATGCTTTTTTATTCAAATTTGTGTATGAAATCTTTTACATAATAAAGTGCGATGCATTTAAATTTGATCTAAAGTAATTCCGTCTTCTAAAATTGATTCTATGTAGGAACACATCTCCTGAACGTGAACTTATGTCCATATCTGAGCGGTATATTGCTATAGAGGGACATACGGCGGTCAGTGTCTGCTGTGCATGGGTCGTGACCAATTTTATTTTAGACTGTTCTGTTTTATAGGTTAGTTGTGTAGCTATAGTAGAAGATGGCTTGCATGTGTGTTTCCATCTTAGATCAAATAGGATTGAATTGTCTCAGCATGCAATCTCTTAGCAAGTGCTTGAAGATGAACTATGGCTGCAACCTAGCACTCTCATTTCCGGTGGAAGCATTGGATTGAACAAAAGTGGTTGGCTCAGACGGCCACAAAAAAGCACAATGAGTACTGAATACCTCCTACCCCTCTTTCAACGTTTAAGAGATTTGTTCCGAGACTGACCCATTATTAGTTTGCTGACCATGTGTGTGGCACTCGGAAAGAACTATTAATAACAATTTGTCACTTACGATTCTTCGCCTCAGACCTTTTGAAAAAGATTGTCTTTAAACACAAGCTTCACAGCGAGTAATTCCTCATTTTCGCTCTAACCATCAACTAGCCCCAGAGCTACTGGGATGCTTAATGTTAATGTGCCGTCTGAATTCACAGGGTACGGTTTGATTTCAACTTCATATCTTCTCATTTGATATAAAACCAAATAACATTTTGAATGAAGAGTTATTGTCCCTGTAACAAAGGTTTAAATTGTTTGCAAACGGATTTACAAATCATGTCAAGGTCAAAGAGGACAAAAGGTCAAAGATCATTTAAGTGCTCAGAACATAAAAAAATTAAGAAATACTGCAATAGTCAGGTACGTTTTGCAACAAACATTTTTAGTTAGTTGTTTTACACATAAATATATCATTTGTATCCCAAAATAACGAGATGTGGCAGTCTCAGGTCAGGTTTATCGTGTAAGTATAGCGTGTTATGTTTTTTAGTGCCGAATACTGCATGAAAACTACCTACAGTACATTCCAAAAACATCCAAGTTTGTTCTGCATATCATCTGTAAAAGGACAAAACTGGAGGATGGTAATGTACTCGGATCGACACAGGAACTTTGCAAATCAAATCAAATCTGACTGAAAGATCACCTTTATTGAGAAATCACCTGCCTTAAACAGATACTTTTTCGAGGTCCCTTAAACCAAGTGATTGTAGAAATAAATCTATATTAAGCAGATATATTCTTCACTTCCTAGAGATGGCTGCCAATGACAGTTTTGACTGTAGTTGTACCTGCTCCTTCGGGAAATATTTCGTCCCCTAAAATCTCCACGGGCATCTTCTACCTTACTTGGTGTCGGCTTACGTCACAGAGTGGAGACAAATAACTCAAGGTCCGATGCAGTCTCATAAATCACTCAGACTTGATAAGTCTCGCAAGTCACCTGGGAATCTTATAATCATTTAGAAAGATTTAGGTTTGCATGAATGCTCAGACTGCATCAGGTGAGTGCATTTATTGCTGGTAAAGGCGAGAATACGTTCTCCCAAAACTCCTGCTCAGCTGCGAAATTTAATGAACCATCTGATGTTCTTGCTGTCATTTCCTGACGGACCGACCATATACTTTTCGGGCAGGTGGTGGGTGGTGGGGAAGGGGGTGGGGGCTTCTTGTTAGCAAGAAAATCCTAGGTCCCCCCCCCTTTATTAATAGTCGGTCTCTAAGTCTTTCTGGGTCGAAAGAAAATCCAAGCCCCCCCCCCCCCCCAGTTAGATGGTCGGTCTCTAAGTCCATGCTATGACCTGCAGAATATCTGTATGGCGTAGAGAGGCTAAATGAAAACTTGGGTTGCTGAAGTGAACAATATGTGGGACAGTGACAGTCATCAAGATGTGTCAAGTATACTATATGAGTCGGCGTCCTCGTGTTAGCGCTGCAATAGCTTCACGTTTTATTCACAGACAGTTTGGTGGAAAAATGTGGAAGTCCAATATGTCTCATAAAAACCATCATATCGACGATCAACATCAACAATTAATAAAATAATGTGCACCATTACAGTCCCGTGGAGACAGTGTACGAGAGTACTTTAATACTTTGCTTAGGTAAATTTACATCGTTCTAGCAAATTACACACCCTGTTAAATAAACCTATTGTCCATGCAGCTCCTTAATTTTTTTTTTTTTTTTTTTTAATCTTTTACAGGCAATCCTATATATTCTGTATTAAAGACAGAAATCTTGATTTTAATACAGTGAAAAGATTAGTTTTGCACCAGTCAACCATATATAAAGCGACCTTCAACAACTCGGTGAGCTCCCCGTTCCCGGCGGGCCATTGGCGCATGATTTTCCTAGGTCAGATGTTTTGTACCAGCCAGTCATATGGAGTCAGGTGTTTTGCATCAGCCGACCATGGATCAACACACCCGTTAACCGCCTGGGAGACATTTGTGGACTGGCGAGACGTAGCCGTAAGGTTTCCAAAGGCTGGCAGTCGAACGCAAAGGATACGATGTTTTTCACGGAAATGAAAAGCTTGCTGTACGGCCGGCTGAGAGCACCCCCACCCCCACCCCCCACACACAACATACACACACACACATACGAGGCCGGCGCAAACAGGGTATTTATTTACTTTGGAGCAGCGCTGGTTTGGAGGCAGGCCCAAAAATGCCACACCAATTGAAAGAAAAAAGAATATTTTGAGATATTACATTACTTTGTATTGTGGAATACGTACAGGACCTCGCGTTTGCAGTACCCGCGGAAATGTCTGTTGACATGGTTACTGACTAGTAAAACGGTTTTATGTGGCCGCCCATCTGTTGTAGACATTTGTGGAAGACATGCAGAAGTTTTACGAAAGGGGAGCAATATGCCAATAGTATGTCGCATTTGTGGGTTGGATGTAGAGCTAGGTTCTTGTGTAGAGATAATGCTTTTGCAATGCATGGTGAGACAGTAGAAAGACATGCAAGAAATCAGTTTGAGCTATTGTTGGTTGAACTAAAAGGGTTTCAATTTCCATATAAAGAATCCTGTTATACTAGCCAATGATTGCACATATGAGTATTAGTGCAATAAGTTTCAACGAGATACGTAAACAACGGCCAGTTCTGGAACCTCGGAGCAGGCAGACAACACAGCCAGTTCATGAACCTGGGAGTAGGCAGACAACCCAGCCAGTTCCAGCACCTCATAGCATGCAGACCTAACCACCGGTTCCAGGACCGTGAAGCAGCCAGTTCCAGCATTAAATGATGATTTGACGATTCACGAATACCTAGATTTGCTTTTGGCAGCGGGTCGACGAGCGAGCCACACGGGAGCTCAAAAGCCCACTCAGGAACTTTATAAACTGCAAGCATTTGTAGAGCTCCAAGGAGAAAAAGGCTAGATTGTGAAAGACTATCGCAGCACCGTACCAGAAAAGCACAGGTTCGAAACCCACGCTTCTGTATTTCTTAATGCTATGGCACCTGGAACACAAGCTGTATTCGAAAAGGAACTGAAAGCCACGAACGACCTCAATTTTGGCCTCGTATTGACGGCACAGCAGTAGAAAGGTATACCAAACCAGCAAAAGCCCATCTAACCGGCCACGCACATGTGGAGGCCTATTTTCGAAACGTCAAAACCATCGTACTGCGCAATGATGAAATCAAGAAGCTGGTGGTCCAAGTTAATACTGCAATACTAAATCACATTAAAAAATATGTGGGTACAGATGTCAATTTATTTGCTGCAAGGTGCTTGAACTACATTTGTCGCAGTACCACCCTTTTTTGAGATCGGAGCTACATTGCAACACCAAAGCGCAAACCATCAGGGTCAGTTATTAATGTAAAGAAAGACGACAAACGCTGCTTTGAGTTGGCCATTTTATCCGCTATTTACCCTGCAGACGATCGCCATGTTGATTGACCAGGCAAGTACAGCCAGCACCTGGGAGAGCTAGACTTTCCTATGAAAGTTAGCGACATTGAAAGTTTGAACGCCTAAATCCGACAACTGCAGATGGTGTTTTCAGCTGGAAAAAATGGCATTAGCAATATAGTGATGCAACATACGATAGACCGGTTATTCTTCACTCGCAAAGTAAAATTAACCATATGATTCGGAAAAAGATCCTAAGCCACTTGGTACGGCATCACAACAAACACAACGTGAAAAAGCACGTCTGCCGACGATGTTTACACGTATTTATCTGGGCCGACCTATTGGAAACCCACACGAGACACTGCCGCGGGATAAGCGTAAAGCCATGGCGCGTTACAACAGCAGCGCCAGGCAAGAACATTCTAGCTTTTCAGAACCTCAACCGTCAGAGGTGAGTCTCTTCTGTCATATCGTCGTCCGCTGTAAGACGTTTGTAAGATCCATGTCGCTTGGGATCATGTATCCGAGCACTTCCTGGCACTTCTGTATCCACCCGGGATGTTTTCTTTGCCGGCGGCCTTTTCTGCTATATTTGCACGAAACTGTTTTTGTGCATCAAAAACCTATCTGATTCCACTTTCGTGTTGCGTGCTTTAGTTCGTGTGCCTAGGATTGCCCAAACATACGCTATGGTTGAGACTCTCAATCCCGGCTCGGGTAAAACCTTGCGACTTGTTCAGCATGAAATACACAAAGCGGTAGCTGGCTTTGCTGTCCTGCGCGAAGTAGTCGACTTTATGTTTCTTGGAAAAGTCAAACACATTCACGCTGGGGTTCGATACATCACGGACTGGTTGGTATCAGCTGTTGACACTGTAGTTATACATCATGTCCATGACTTAGTTTCCGCGGTGTTTCTGCCTCAAGTCTGAGTTTTTATTCACATTAAACCCGTTACTGTAATCGGCCAGGAAAAACAAACAGTCTCTGCACCAGCTGACAGAAAGCATGGTATATATAACTCTTGACGAGCGTGTTGGCGGGCGTGTTGGAGACCGTGCTATTTCCAGATCTAGTGCTATCAAGGTAACACATTTTCTTTGACATCAGCGCTGTGTTGCCAGTAAGCATCCGAGACAGAGGTACAAGTTCGCAGGGAAACCAAACCCCCATCCCTCCAGAGCAAGTAAACTTTCATATCGCGCTGCTTATAGACGAATTATAATGTCACAATACGCAACACTCCAAGACCCACAGGATTTTCCCCCGATAAAGATCTGCAAGGAGACTGAAACCTCCATACGGGCGGAGACTGAACAGCAGCGTGCTCTTTACAAAATGCACAAGCGGGCAATATGCGCGGTGGATAGTGTTGACATCACACTGGGCACGGGTGTGGCGACGATGGGAATATTATCAATAGTCATTGCTGCTCCCATCACATCACCGCTATAAGTTGTGGTCTGGTTTCTGCAGCTGAAAATTTGATCAGCCGGCGACAATCCATGAAAGATAAAAAGCAAGATGAAATCCGCGTCTTGGCCGAAACAAAGCTCAAGATACTCGTAGACAATATATCTAAGACGCTACGCGACAACGCTATCTCCGAAGAAGAGTTCAGGCTAATCCAAAATGAAGTCGACAAATACACAATCATGAAAAATGAAATACGAATTGCATCGTAGAAAGCATACACTTCGGTTGCAATCGACGAAATGGCAAAATATAAACAACAGCAAAAAAGAAAGAAAAACTCGAGCTCATAGCTCGCGGAAGAACTGAAGCGCGTGAGTCGCTCATAAAATGCTCGCTAGGGATTTATCATTAGATGTGTGTGTTCCTAGTTTTGGTTTTTAGAATGTCCGAAAAACAAAGCACAGCTTATGCTTGGGCATAAGCGATAATCCGTCCACTGGACTTGTGCGGACCCTTGGCAAATTACTATTTTGAATATTTGTAAAAGCCCTGTTTTGCACCGGCCTGGGGGTGGGGCGGGGTTGAGGTGATTGCTGGCAGCCGGCATACACAAACCATACGGCAACGGTTCGCCCGTCCACGACTGATTCACAGGTGGTTAACGGGTGCGTCGACCCATGGTCGGCGTGTGTAAAACACCTGCCCCGGTGTGACCGCCTGGTGCAAAACACATGACCTAGAATAACTATACCCCAAGGGCCCACAGAAACCGGTGAGTTCACCAGGTGGTTGAAGATCGGGGCGACCTATGGTAGGTTGATGCTAAACACTCCTTTTCACTTTAATACTTTCCTTGTGGGAATCGGGTGTTCACATTTAGAAACATCTGCTGTACCGTCCTCTTCTAAACTTCAAACTCAAGTGATTTCTCCTTTTTATAATTGCTGGAGATCATTTGTTGCATCTTTTTGGCATAAACTGTCTTGTTTACAGACAATAAAAGTGACAATTTCTGCAATTATTTAGAAAAGTACATATAGTCGCTTTTATGCCTGCAATGAATGTTTAATATGTGTTATTTCTAGCGATATTTCTAGCAATCGTATGTCGTTTCAACTTCTGAAAGCTTTCTGGCCAGTCAGTGAATGAAGTTCAGAAATAATGTAACTACAAACAGACCTACAAACTCTCCATCTCCTCTTGTCATCTATAGAATTACTGAAGGTGGATATTCCCATCAATCTTGCTGCTGTATCTTGATTATGTTTTCCAATCACAGAGTGAAAATGTTTCAGACGTTCATCATTTAGTGATGAAGTGTCCTTCTTACGTGTGTCTTGCTCCTCAATGTTAGTCAACAAAATTTAAAAGATTCAGATGATTTGTTGCAACAACAACAACAGCAATAAAAAAACCCAAACCAAAAAATGCATATGTTCGTAAGGTAGTAAATATACAGATCAAGATCCTATATGCGACAACCACAGCTAAATAGCACATACAACTGGATAAAATCAATGTTCTTTATCCACTATGAAGCTGTTGTCCAAAGAATATGCTCATAGCAATCTGGATATATGTCAAGAAATTCATTGCACTCATATGTTCGTTCCAATTTCTGCATTAGATGCAGTAAAAGAATCTCAAAAAGCTGTGAAAAAAGAACTTTCGCTCGCTCAAGCATTTTCTCTAACTTTCTAAGAAAATTTCCCAAGCACAACACTTAGTAAGCCAAAGTAGGAAGGAACCTAAATATTTATGACAGTTGAAATCATATATATTTTTCTTGGTGTCAAAGAAAGTATGATTCTAATTGATCCACCTGATTCATCCAAAAAGTATCCCAGTGATCCTGAAAGGAATGCATAATGTGATATATATTACAGCAAATAAAGAAGTTAACAAGCATTAACTATATTGAGACTTCAATCCACATTCAGCTGCCTCTGTGACTGCTAAATCATCTTAAGCAATGACAAAATCTTTGAAGCATTCATTGTCGACCTTTTAAGCTACTGGTATGGTTTTAACCGCTCCAGCTAAGGTTCTCGACATCCAGCAATCCGTGGCTTGTTAATTCCAACCAAATTTAAAAGGGGTGAAATTACACGACTAATGCATAACACCATACAGACCATATTTGAATGTTGGAATTTTGTGTTTTTAATAC
Source organism: Margaritifera margaritifera (assembly GCA_029931535.1). Lineage (NCBI taxonomy): Eukaryota > Metazoa > Mollusca > Bivalvia > Unionida > Margaritiferidae > Margaritifera > Margaritifera margaritifera. Next base: position 1,714,679 of record JAQPZY010001484.1, read on the forward strand.
TACCGTGATTCAAGATGTGTAAGTTCGTGTGTCAACTAAATACTGAAAAGTATTTTCTTTTCCCAACCAACAACATTTGCACATGTTTTCAAGTTAAGCGAAATAGTATGAAATATATAATTTATTGTTTTCAGAGAATTGTAAACTAATTTCTTCGAACAAGTTGTGTTTTAAAGTAACAAAGTAAATGTAAAACAGGTTTTGTTGTAGCTTTTGTGTCATGTGTTTTCTTTATGGAAAATAAAAATCCCTCCTCTGCTAGCCTATCGTGGTTTCACGCATTTATTTGATACATAAGATAAACAATACTTAGCTATATCACATAATATATGTGTATGATTAGCATGGCCATAGGTCGTCTTATCTCTTCTTTTGGATACAAATAATCAATTCTTTTTACAAATAATTGCAAAGTTGACATTTTGAGTAATATATGTCACTTTAGCATGAATTTTATTTTTGCAATGTTTTCAGCACTTAATTGACCTTTGACCCTCTTGTCCTCTTTGACCTTGAGACGATCTTTAAATAAATTTGCAACGAATTAAACGTTTCCTGAAGCGGAAATCACTTCACTTCATATCACAATTTTTTTGGGGTTTACAACACAAGGAATGAAAAGATAGGACATTGGAATTAACTCCTATCTCAATTTACAGGATAAGCAATTAGGCTCAAGAGTGCAGGTGAAATAAAACATGATTTTGCAGCACCCCAAAACGGTCAAACAGGTACAACTAAAACTATTATTTGTGTAATCTACACACTATTTCACATTATAAAACATTTACAAACCTGTTGGCATCAGACGGTACATTAAACATACCACGAGCTCTGGGACTAAACTAGAAATTCAGTAGAGGTATATTCAACTAGCGTCTAGATTTCCATCTCTTTCCTTCAAGACTAACGGCCCATTACAATCATGTCTTTAAAAAATCGCAGATATTAATGCCGGAATGTCTGTTCAGATGCACTTGACCTTCACAGTGCAGAACAAACCAGTAAATTTACCAAAACAAAACCAAGTCATTTGGAGCATGGCTAGATGCTTGTAATTGAATATATGTTTTAGAATACGGATAGTAGTATACATTTGCATTACACGGTATTCTTTCTGTCGACTTTTGAAATGTACAGATGCTAGACCACATCATCAGACACATGATCAACAAATAATGTGACCTTTGACCTTCACATTAGACTGGTATTTGATGCGCCTCATGCTACTAAGCATATAGGGGCAGCTATATGCCACTGTTTATTACTGTGTTAATGTATATCTTTAGGTACCATTATTGACTGATTATTTATTGTTTTAGAGTCATAGTCATATTGATAGACCAAGAGATTTGCAAAGTTGGTATATCTGTTACAATATTGAGTACTAACGAAGATGATAAATAATTTTAGGTAAAGTCAAACATTTTGCGCTCCTTGATTTTCAGAAGAGATACTTTTTTTCCTTGCCATAATTTCTCGTTTAATTTACTTTCTAGTAAATTGATATAAGTTACTTTTGGAGCACATTGTAATGATATGGTTTATTTTAGAGAAATTCTTATTTCATTGGAAATCAGCTAAATTTGAAAACCCAAGGTTAAAAAGAGTGAGGACCTAATTTTATGTAAAAGTAAATACCATGTGCGGATTTTGAACTAAAATGCAAACAACTGAAACTATATATTATTTTTGTCGTATAAGATGTCGCAAACAGGAAGAACCATGTGGTAAGAAGAATGGATTTAATTTGTCCGTCTTTATTGTAAAAGGAATGATATACTGAAGTCGCTGTCATTCAGTAATGTTTTGGACCCACGCCATGGGCATATTTCTAACAGATGAACTGGAATTTCCATTCAGGATCGAAACTTGACATAAAGAATTTGTTCACCGATTGCAGCCTTTTAATTTTGAGCTAGTCTCGAGCGCACGACCTTATGAAGTCAATTAGACCGTTAACAAGTTCCACAAGTGTGTAATAGTCTGCTTTCCTCTATAATCACCAAATGTCACTTAACTCTGGGTGAAACTTATTTAGCGTCTGAACCTCATCACATTATGTCAAGAGCAGATGTCATTTACAATCTTTTTCCAGGGTAAACTGTCAAAGCAATGGTCGAATTGATGTCTGCTCCAATGACCTAGACATTTCCAGTTTCACAACGCAAGTAAACCAGTATAAATAAATATATATATATATATATATATATATATATATATATATATATATATATATATATATATATATATATATATGCATAAAATCGCAGTTATAGCTTGTAAGTTTTTTTTCTTTGCTAACATCTAGAATGAAATTGTTAATCCGAGGTAATGCAAATGCAATTCTTGGATATTTTCGTCAAATAATACTTGCAAAGAAAAGAAGCAGCAATTGTCTCACTCAGCCGTTTGAGAAATGATGTTGCGAATTGGGCGTGGTGACATTCGCAGAAGTGTAGCAATGTCGTAGTGGGAGCATCGCTATCAGTACAAGTTGCTCTAGTAGCAGTAGTAGTAGTAGTAGTAGAAGTAGCAGCAGCAGTAGAAGTAGTACATGTTGTCACGAAACTGTGTGCACGACAATAACTTGTATACTCTGTGAAACAAAAATGTAGCTGGGTTTCGTTACCATGTACAGTGTTACCTGGAGTGTATGGTTTTTAGCATTGGCGATTTCGAAATACTGACTTCTGTTGTCTAACAAGGCACAGGCAAAGCGGGGGGAGTCCGTTTATCCCGAGTTCTCTGGCCATGGAGTTGACCACTACCATAATAATCATCGGTGAAAATGAAATACTGTATTTTTTCTTGCTATCCGTTCAATATGATGGACATGTTTTATATAATGAACGCTTCGGAGTTTATTCTAATTTTTCTAGAAAGTCAGATCCATGTCACACAACGCCAAATTATTAAATAGAATATAGTCTGTTTCAAGGTTAGACACTGCATAGCTGAACAGTCAACTTGAATTCATTATGTTGTACGCATTAAACGATGAGAAACGTTCGAGTTTTCATAATCCAGTGCAATTATTCTTGTCGTAGACATAATCATGTACGAACGTGGTTATTATAATAATAATATCGTAAAGACGGTTATGAAAGAAATTGATTGTGTAACGAAGTCAGTTCATGTGCACACATGTGTAATGTATATCACTGTATTCGCACTTAAACGTGTCTCCTGTATTACACGGCTTAGTTATTGTATTTTAGCTGTTATTGGGAGTCGTCAAACTCCGTGCGGTAGTCTAACCCGGATACTGTGGTCAATGATGACGTTGGTTCGAGGGACGAAACTGGTTAACTCAGTGTACGAGACCAAAGGTTTTGGACTAACGGGTTTGCAGAGTAGTGAGGTTCTTGAAGGGTCCTTCAGCACGGCTGGGAGAAACGGACCACACGTTGTAATTCCTTAAGCATTTGTCGGGAGCTGTGGCTCAGAAATACTCGTGATCATCGCTTGGGTGACACGCGATAAGATCATTATATATGTTGATGGAATATATATATATATATATATATATATATATATATATATATATATATATATATATATATATATATATATATGCAAAAGTAATAGTAGTAGTACATGTAGTAGTTGTAGTAGTGGTACCTGTAGTACATGTAGTAGTAGTGGTATTAGTTGTAGTAACGAAGGTAATACATTGATGTAGGTTCTATCAGCGATAGCAATATTTGATCAGTACAAACTGATATAGTGATAGTAGTAGTAACTGTAGTAGTTATAGTAGTAGTACATGTAGTAGTTGTAGAAATAGAACATGCAGTTCTAGTGTTACTGTTGTACATGTAGTTGCAGTAGTAGTAATAGTACGTGTAATAGTAGAACTAGCACATGTAGTTGTAGTCTTAGTAATGCTATATGTAGTAGTAGCAGTAGTAAATGTAGCACATGTAGTAGTAGTGGTAGTTGTTGTAGTAAGGAAGACAATGATTTGATGTAGGTTCTATATTTGATCAGTACAAGTAGCTATAGTAGTAGTAGTAGCAGTGCATGTAGTAGTAGTAAACATAGTAGTATATGTACTAGTAATAGTAGTAGTACAAGTAGTAGTAGAAGTAAAATATGAAGTAGTAATAGCAGTACTGTAGGACATGTGGTTGCATTAGTTGTAGTAATATTACATGTAATAGGGGTAATTGTCGTACATGTACTTGTAGTCGTAGTAATAGTTCTTATGGTACATGTAGTAGTAGTAATAGTACATGTATAACATGTAGTATTAGCAATAGTGGTAGTACATGTAGTAGTATTTGTAGCTGTAGTAGATGTTGTAGCATTAGTACATGCTGTACTAGTAGCAGTACATGTAGTAGTAATACATGTAGAAGTAGTAGTAGTACATGTAGAAGTAGTAGTAATACATGTAGTAATAGTAGTAGTAGTAGTACATGTAGAAGTAGTAGTAGTTGTTGTAGTTGTAGTATTAGTAGTAGTAGTACATGTAGAAGCAGTAGTAATATATGTAGTAGTTGTTGTATATTCTCATACGAACAGCATTTTGAAGACACTTTAAAAATAAATAAAAAACATGCAGTACTTTGCTTTCCCCTAGAATATCAACAGAAGCCATCCGCAAAATAATACTCAAGAAGGTAGCATATACTTTTCATCAACAATCTCACGTATATAAAACACAAGAGGAGTAGTAGAAGAACCATGTATATCTGTATTACTTTGAGGGCTTGGCTTGCGTCTTAGTATTTAAAATCTCCCTTATTCTTCCAGTATCCCTCCCTCTAATTATTTGTATTTTAAAAATTGGGAACCATCTATTGCCAAGAAAATGACAGAAAAACATAACGATAGGCAATTTGCTTAAGTTTGGAAACTTATGTTATCCTCTCTCTTAGGTGTGCGGTGAGATGAGGTTACTGGTTCTGCCATTTCCATCCGTCCATTTGTAAAGTGTACGTACATAGGTCCATGTACCTCAGTGCGTCCCAGTTTGTACGATTAACCTACTGTGAGAACAATTTACTATGCCAAGTTTAGCTTCAATTTTCAACTAAACATATAAATGGACTGGTTAGAACTTGAAAGCAAGAAAGGTAAAATTTTGGCAACCATTTAATACATATTAAATTTTGATGCCCTTGAGTCCGTTGTTCCATCAGTTTGTTATCTTTGTAACCCGAACTCAATCTATACCATTGAGAGAGGGTAATCATATTGATTAAAACGATTTCAGATGAGTAGATGATACGAAAGTTTCAAGATCGTGAATGCTGCTCAGATGGGAGTTGGAGGTAGTCAAAAGTAACATTTAACAGGTTAAATGAAATTCTTGCACTCCGTCTACACAGATTCAAGATGGTGGCATTGACATTAGGTCTCGCGAGGATGAGCAGATAAAAGGTCGGATCCTGAATGCAGCATCGACGGAGGGTGGGGGGAATCATTCAGTAGAGATTGAGAGAAGATGATCATATTTGATATAATGTTTTCACGAATGAAGTGGCGAAGATTAAATTTTCGAATATTGGATGCAACCCAAGGGATGGGGCGTGGATTGGACAGAAGTCAAAGTGAGGAAGAAAAGTGATAATTGTAATGGCGTCCTTCTCTATTCTAATTTTCGCATACTTTGGAAATTAAAATGATCTTCCATTTAATCCTAAGATATGGCATATATTCATCAGTAGAACAAGTTAGATCCTCACATATTTTCCACAATCTGAAAATGATAATGATTTTTAACAAATATCAGTAAACTACCAGTACACAATCAGGGGCATACTTGTAGAGCACGATCAAGGGCATACTTGTAGTACATTATCAGGGGTATACTTGTAGTACACGATCAGGAGCATACTTGTAGTACACGATCAGAGGTATACTTGTAGTACACGATCAGGGGCATACTTGTAGTATACGATTAAGGGCAATCTTGATGTACACGATCAGGGACATACTTGTAGCACACGATTAGTGGCATACATGCAGTACACGATCAGGGGCATACTTTTAGCACACGATTAGAAGCTTACTTGTAGCACAGGATGAGAGACATACTTGTACTACACACTCAGAGGCATTCTTATAGTACACGATCAGGGGTATACTTGTAGTACACAATCAGGGGCGTTCTTGTAGTACACGATCAGGGGCATTACTTGTAGCACACAATTGGAGGCTTACTTGTAGCACACGACCAGAGGTATACTTGTAGCACACAATCAGGGGCATACTTGTAGCACATGAACAGGGGCACGCTTGTAACACACGATCATGGGCATACTTGTTACACACGATCAGTGGCATACTTGTAACACACGATAAGGGGCATACTTGTAACACACAATCAGGGGCATACTTGTAGTACACAACCAGGAGCACACTGGTAGTACACGATCAGGGGCATACTTGTAGTACACGATCATGGGCCTACATGAAGTACACGATCAGGAGCGTACTGTAGTACACGATCAGGGGCATACTTGTAGTACACAGGATTAGGGGTATACTAGTAGTACACGATCAGGGGCATTCTTTTAGTGCACGATGATTGGCACACGTGTAGTACACGAGTAAAGGCTTACTTGTAGCACACGATCAGGGGCATACTTGTAGCATACAATCAGTGGCATACTTGTAGTACATGATCAGGGGCATACTTGTAGTGCACGATCATGGGCATACATGAAGTACACGATCAGAAGAGTTCTGTAGTACACGATCAGGGGCATTCTTGTAGTACACGATTAGGGGTATACTTGTAGTACACGATCAGGGGCATTCGTGTAGTACACGATCAGGGGCATTACTTGTAGCACACGATCAGGGGCATACTTGTAGCACACGATTAGGGGCATACTTGTAGCATACGATCAGGGGCATTCTTGTAGTACACGATCAGGGGCATACTTGTAGTACACGATCAGGGGCATACTTGTAGTATACGATCAGGGGCATACTTGTAGCACACGATTAGGGGCAAACTTGTAGTACACGATCAGGGGCATTCTTGTAGTACACGATCAGGGGCATACTTGTAGTACACGATCAGGGGCATATTTGTAGTACACGATCAGGGGCATACTTGTGGCACACGATTAGGGGCATACTTGTAGTACACGATCAGGGGCATTCTTGTAGTACACGATCAGGGGCATACTTGTAGTACACGATCAGGGACTTTTTTGTAGTACACGATCAGGGGCATATTTGTAATATACGATTAGAGGCTTACTTGTAGCACATGACCATGTGTATACTTGTAGCACACGATCAAGGGCATACTTGTAACACACGATCAAGGGCATACTTGTTTCACACAATTAGGGGCATACTTGTAGTACACGATCAGGGGCACACTGGTAGTACACGATCAGGAGCATACTTGTAGTGCACGATCAGGGGCTTACTTGAAACACACATGTTCAGTACACGATCAGGTGCATACTTGTAGCACACTGGTCCAGTACACAATTATCGGCATACTTGTAGCACACTGGTTGGGTCAAATAATGTAGGAATCATAGTAGTTGTCAAACTTTTGTATGTTTTGATTAATGATTTATTCAGATTTATTAAACTGAAGTAAGATCAGCCCCTCTATTGACATCTAATTGAACAAATTTTATCTTTTTCCCGGTCCGTTATTGTACAATTGTGGCATATAATACGTGCCTTTAACCCCAAAAATAAGATATTACGATTTTGCTTTTCCACTTTTATCCCGCATTTTTCTCTGGAACAGGCCTTATTGTCAAGAAACGACTTAAACTTAATACTTTCACAATTAAAATAATTCCATCAATGACATTTCACTCTAGACTAATTCAGTCATTTTAGTAACTATAGCATTATGGCAAAATGGTACTGACTAAGCTTCCAACACGTTCAATGTGACAGTTACGACATAATGTCCAAACTGAAAGAGATGCAAATATTTAGTGATATACATTTCTAATATTTTAATTATTGGTATTAATTTCAGTTCACATTATATTGGCGTTGAGCCGTTGAAATCACGCAAAGAACAGTAAAAAGCCCTTGACACGATGAAGTATCAAAACTACAAAGTGATATATCGATCACAATTTGTGTACCATAATAAAGCTTAAAACGCCTCTTATCTGTTAAACTGACAAGCCACAAAATACCAATTTAGCAATTAACGTGATTCTATCTGACAGCCGTTATTGCTTCAATCTATGCTAACATCTATAACAGCTGCACCGAAACAAATCTGGCAAGTTTCACGCCTTGATCAAACTTGTGTACAATAATCAATATCTATTTGCGAGTTTATATCCAAGAGCATCGTGTAATTTCTTCTTTTTTCCAAAACATTTTGCCTGAGGAAATTAGCGAGCTTGTGAGTCCATTTTCATATCAATTGTTGGGGATAAAAGAATACTTCATGCTGACTTCTTGAGAGGAAAGTCAATGACTGGCGTTGTTCTGTATGTGAAAGGTAATTACTCGCCGTTGCACATTTAATAAGAAATCACGTTTTCCTCCGATGACTGAATTCCAAAAGTACTGGAGATCAAAAGCGAAGAACACATTTTTCAAGGAAGCCTGCAGGCAACCAATATTGCGGGATGTGTATGAATCTGATGAAAATAAATACTGACAATGTTGAGTCGCTGGTGCCGTTAATGATTCATTTGACAATTACCAAGGCTTATTTGGAATGAGACCTAAGTTACGTGGCATGACTAATAACAAAATTCATTTTTCATTTGATTCGTCGCTCATCCAAATATATTTTTAATTCAAGTCTTTTCAATCAGTATGCCTAATTAGCGTGACAGTATTTTTTATTTATTGTGTAGATATAAAATAACGCCAGAAAAAGGAAATTAACGAACTTTAAGAAATGTGTGTTTCTTCCACTTTGTTAGGTATTTACACGCATAAATCCTAACGAATTCCTTATGTACTTGAAAAAGGTGAGTGAGTACTGCCATGTCGGAAATTTAGCACGATTCCCTGCCAAACAAATACTTTGACTATGCAGGAAAGCAGTCTAAACTTCCATCCAATACACATTTATATATTCGGCCTCAATGGAAAATTTCAGCTCAGTTTTACCCAACCCTGCAAAACCTTTGTACTTTGACCGGTAAAACGAAAAACCGAAAATAATGTAGGTCGGGGGTAGGTGTAGGGTGTATGGGTATATTAGAAGTTTGGCATATTTACCTAGCATTAATCTTGTACAAAATAGCGAATTTTCTCTTTTGTTTAACCATACATGTAATTTGTGCGCGAAGTTACTGTGTAGAGGATAGTGGACGTTGCTCTGTAAGTAGAATTATGAGGTTATGTATCCGAGCACGATTCTCACTTTGAAAACTGTTGGTGTGCTCTGGAACACTGAAAGGCACTTAAGCGCAATGTCCGTGCTCCAATGGATAAAGTGTCACGTTAGTTGTTAACAAGTTTTGAAACGGTAGTCCATTTAGAGGCCGGTCTTCACTTGAAGCGGCTCATTAGTGTGAATCTCATGAAATAAAGGTTCAGGGTGGCTTTTTTCAATGCAATTGTGGTTTGCATGAAATTTTAAATTACTCTTTTATATATACAATAAATGCAATTAGGCACACTGAAAAGTTTCAGTTCTTGTTTGTCATTGATCATGGAGGAAATTCACTTAATAACGAGTGTTTTTTTTTAAAAGAGAAACGGGAAATAAAAAATCTTCGATTGCAGATTTAAGTTTACTCCGTCGTTTCTCTCATCTGTATGAATATGATAATGCTGTTCCTAAACTACGCACGTGCAACCTACAGCCCTCATTCCGGATCCGGTCTGCGAATTGGTTAATCCGCTTATTTATATCATAGGGTGTGACTTTAAGAATCGCTTATCCGACCCGCGCCCCTGGAGAAAGTTGCATATACCTGTCCTAAACCATTTGAAATTGCACGTTCCTACATTATTGCATATATAATTGTATTATATATAGATATATGCTAATCACAAGTATTACAATCATGACTTGACCTAGTTAAATATTAAAGTATACACATTTCTTGTATCAAACTCAGCTGGAGTTCGAATGAAGGAGAAATCATTTGTAGTAGTGAAATCAATATTGTTAGCTACAGCAATTCAGTTTTTAATTTGATTTATTTCCAGAACACAAAAAGAGAACACTGGTACATTATCTTTATTTTTCTGCGCAAGGGAAAAATTGAAGATCCTAGCAATAAAATTTTATAATTATTTAATAAACATTTTCCCAAAACAACATTTCAGATGATGTAATCGTCAGCCATATTTAAGGGTTATTTATAGATTTTACTATTAGTTATATGACCATGGAACTAACGTCATATAATGTAATGAAATATTATGAAAAATACAGTAGCTGAAAGAATATAGAAAAAGGCTTTATATACCAGTATTTTTTATGCCAATTTTTTTCTCAGTGTGAATTGTTAAAAACGGCATTTTTTTAAACGTATACAGGACATGTTTACAGCTTCGTCTCATTAAAGGTAAGCTTACGATCATTGAGGCTTACACAAAGGGTTGATAGCCCTTCCAAATAATCATAACCTTACCAGCATGCGTCATGGGTTATTTGGCAGCAGCTCTAAGTCATTGGTCTAATTGTCTAAAGAAATCAGACCCGCCCATACAAGAAACCACACGAAATAAATAGCTACTATTTCAGTGCACTTGGTGCGCTACACTATTTTTGAAAAACAGTTTGCTTACAGTGAATTAAATTGATTTTATTTAAATATCTACCAACCAAAAGTCCTTGCTGAATGAAGTATATGTTTTATCGTTGTTTGGTGTGATCATTACCTCCTAATCAGGCTCTTGTCTAACTACCTGATAATCAGGCTCTTGTCTAACTTCCTCCTAATCAGGCTCTTGTCTAACTACCTCCTAATCAGGCTCTTGTCTAACTACCTCCTAATCAGGCTCTTGTCTAACTACCTCCTAATCAGGCTCTTGTCTAACTACCTCCTAATCAGGCTCTTATCTAACTACCTCCTAATCAGACTCTTTTCTAACTACCCCCTAATCAGACTCTTGTTTAACTACCTCCTAATCAGCCTATTGTCTAACTACCTCCTAATCAGGCTCTTGTCTAACTACCTCTTAATCAAGCTAACTTCTTGATAAAGAGGTGACTGTCGCAAAAGAGTAAGTTATCAATGAAAAAGTGGCATATATTTTGGATGCTTGAAAATTTGAGTTGCATTAGTTTTGTGTAGTAACTCCGTTCCTAGAGGACAACCGATCGCGATCACAAACTGGATTACAAGTTGTCTTTTGATGGAATGTATAGAATACGTTGGTAGAGTTAAAAAGTTTCTCTGAATGCCATAGGTTTTGCTTTTGATTTGGTCTCTGCTCATTATATATACAAACTGAATATATATATATATATATATATATATATATATATATATATATATATATATATATATATATATATATATATATGTGTGTGTGTGTGTGTGTGTGTGTGTGTGTGTGTGTGTGTGTGTGTGTGTGTGTGTTTTGATAAAGTTATCGTGAGTGTATTTAATGTGTATTCAGAAACCAGATGGAATGTTTTTACTATTTTTGTGTCCAAGATGTAGTATGATCTAAGATATTGTTTTTATTCTCTGAACAATTATACACTATACTTTCAGAACCGCAGCAAATAACGAATGGAATCTTTAACTGATGTTGAACATGTTAAGGCATAATGTATGTTGTGTTACCCACGTTATAGCATAATATTTCGTCCTAAGTTAGTATACCTTGGGAATAGAACAAGTTTAGTCATGTTTAACATATACTTTTTCCCGTTACGATTGTTTGCCTGGCTTGATAACAAACTTGGAAGATCTTCTCTACCAATGACATTTTCTTATTTATTGTTATTGGGACCGTCATCCTGAAAATATAATTAACGTTACAACATTTTACTTCTTTCTCCTTTCTTATTGCCCACACCGACGGTATTATTTATCTTCCATTGCCTAGTAAAGTTGAGGACATGCCAAATTCGTCTTCGAATTTATCTACATCCTCTATTTTATATTTTAAACCAACGACTGCACCTATCTACATTGCATTTTTTTGGTCTTTAGTACTATGGCTGGACCTTATTTAAAATTTACGCAGTAGAGTTCCAACTGCTATTGTGTTTGTTACGTTGTCCGTTAACAAAAACATTTTTTGCATAACTACGTAAATCGATAAAATTTACGCAGTAGAGTTCCAACTGCTATTGTGTTTGTTACGTTGTCCGTTAACAAAAACATTTTTTGCATAACTACGTAAATCGATAATGAACTACCTGGTAGTAATTTATACTATTCATCGTAAAATAGTCCATTCTGTCGAATATCCGTGCAGTTCTATGGGTTATATTTGGTTAAATTGCATATGAATATCATTGAACATGTATCAAGTAAAAATTCCTTCTCAGTTTTGCTAACATAGCTTTATTCTGACTGTTAGTGTCAGTTGTACCAGTACCGAACCAAATCGTTTCAGCTTCCTTCGGATTATTTTCTTTAGGTGCGGTTCGATCAGAGAACGGAATACATAAAGGTCATGATTATTTTCACCATAATATTTGCATTCGTTAACTACATTCCTAAAGGATGTTCTCCTTTCGATTTGAATCGGACTTTGTTGTCTTTGAAGTTTTTTACATTCGATTTTATTTCCAATCTATGACGTTCTAGTCTATGAAACCTTGTTACGCTGTTGTTCACCTTCATCTATTATTTGAATTCGTAGCGTGACACTACTTCGCCGTAAGGACTTTCATCTAAGACGGTATATTCTTTGACTTTAAGCTTCACCCATAATATGTTGTTTTACTATTTGGCGTTTGAGCTTATCTGGTTTTTGTTTTAGTTCTCTTTTCGTCGACGTTGGAATTCTTCTCGCCTTCTCTGGCGTTGCAGTTGCTACAAAAACGTATTCGCGTTAAAACTCGTCGACACGAAATAACTTTTTGAACTGCTATCAGTAATATCCGATGCTGTTTGATTCCTTATTTATATAGCGAAAATATCTTAAATAGTGACATGAAATAACGCTCAAAATTTTCAACAGTTGCATTCATCACTGGTAAAGACTATGATTTATGTAGCGAAGGTTTTTCAGAATTGCAACGAAAGAATTCACGAGATAAATTTCAAGAAGGTATTACTTCATTTTAGAATCGTTATTAAATACCATAGGAACGTTATAGAAAGCCGCTAAAATTATGAAGTCCAACTCTATTACATAAAAGATATGCAAATTTTGATTTAGCGATTTATTTTCTACGACATGAATATATTGTGAATTTTGCATCCTGTGATTTGTATTTGCCTTCCTTATTTATATTCAAGAATTCTTTTTCCTCCTGGTATTCTAACCAGTCTTTCCCATTCCTTTTGAGAATTTATATGAAACTCTTAGCGAGATTGATAAATTTAAGGCTATAAAAGCAGCATGTAAACTGTCATTTTTACAAACAGTATAAAGTGTAAGGTCTGGGTAAAAAGCAACAGCTTGAACTAAAAAAAAGTGTTCAAGAAAAATAACAACAGCGGAACTAAAAAATAGTGTTCAAGAAAAATAACAGCGGAACTAAAAATAGTGTTCAAGAAAAATAACAACAGCGGAAGCCTTCAATCTGCTTTCAAACGATTTGAACATGTAGAGAGAAAAATTAAGAAGTTGGTTTAGCAAGCTAGACAAAATAGAAGAAATTGAAACACATTCATTTCAGTGTATTACAAGAGATCAAGTAAATAACTAAATAGGTGATGACGTTGAATCAATGGAGGATGAAGAAATGAAATACATGGAGAAGGAAGAGGTAAAACAGGAAAGGAACTTTTTTGTTGTATTTTGTTGGTTTTAAATGCAGTTTTAACACATTATATTGTTAATACAAAGATAGTATATCTCATTAATAAGCTTAATTTGAATGAAATCGCTATTAGATCAATAAAACCAACCTATTATATTTAGCCGTACTAGATATCAATGACAGGATTAAAGTCTTAAATAATATATTGATTGTACTTAGAGTAGGACCTAATATATTGATTTTATCTGGAGTAGGACCTAATATATTGCTTGTACCTAGAGTAGGACCTAATATATTGCTTGTACCTAGAGTAGGACCTAATATATTAATTCTACTTAGAGTAGGACCTAATATATTGATTTTATCTGGAGTAGGACCTAATATATTGCTTGTACCTAGAGTAGGACCTAATATATTAATTCTACTTAGAGTAGGACCTAATATATTGATTTTATCTGGAGTAGGACCTAATATATTGCTTGTACCTAGAGTAGGACCTAATGTATTGCTTGTACCTAGAGTAGGACCTAATATATTGCTTGTACCTAGAGTAGGACCTAATATATTAATTCTACTTAGAGTAGGACCTAATATATTGCTTGTACCTAGAGTAGGACCTAATATATTGCTTGTACCTAGAGTAGGACCTAATATATTGATTGTACCTAGAGTAGGACCCAATATATTGATTGTACTTAGAGTATGACCTAATATATTGATTTTATCTGGAGTAGGATCTGATATATTGATTTTATCTGGAGTAGGATCTGATATATTGATCATTCCTAGTAGTTTTGTATTTCAATCGATACGAAGGTCAAAGAAGATGGTAATAAATCAGTTGTAAGCAATAAAGGAAGAACCCTTGTTAGAGACATAACAATCTCTTACTTTAGTGGTGATATTTTAAAACTAAATGATTACAATATTTTCATGCTATTTATTGGTTTTATGGTTACCAACATCTGTGAGAACAAATATAATAGAGCAGGGTATAATGAACGAAAAGCTAACATAGATACGACAAGGAGGGGATAATGGGCAGAACAATGATACTGAAGCTCTTCAGTTTACCATATACCTAAAGAATTTTTGAGAATACCACTCGGTTTTCAGATTCAAGCAGATCATTATCAATTGCATCCATTTGCTCTTTCTCAAGAATTAAGATATACGATTACATTAGAAAAAGCAACTAAAGTGATAGATGGTGCTAGCCAGGATTATTAATTTCGGAATATTTGTCTTCAGTATGATACAGTTACTTCCGATATAATGGCTAACTCTGTTAACGATATACTTAGAACTAGATTTCCTTTCTCTTAAGACTACATCACAAGAGGGAGAATCATTGATATGGCTGCTAATACACATTAACTAATTTCATACTCAATTCACCGAGAGTGAGTTTGAAAAGAGTATTGATACAATTTAGAAAAAAAGGCAGAGATTGATCCTGAAAAGAATTAATTCAGCAATAGATAGAGCGGATATTTGCTTGAAATTAGTAAATAATGGATATATTTCATCGAGTGGGTGAAAAACTCAGTATTTTCACGAGTGCCGAATAATTGCGTGAGTGAAAAACTTAGGTATTTTCTTAGTTTTTCACCCACTCGATGATATATATTCGTTATTCACTCGGAGCAAGCAAGTTTTCTTTTTATTGTATGTTCCAACGTATTGGCTAGCAATATGTATAACAGACTGAAGTAACAGATTTATTACTTTATCCCGCGCGATCATGTTAACGGTTTACCGTTTATGCTCTGCTGTGTAGTAACATAATTCTCCTTCCCAATTTAAGGTAAAACAGCACATACAAAATGAAGAAAAACAAAGTTATGCACATTGTTGGATTTGAACACTGTTCGTCTGCATGTGAAGCAGCCATACTTACCACTAGACCACGCAAGCGTCTTAAAATAGCTCAGAATTTCTTAGTCATAATGTTATCAATGTCTATTGACGGGCAGTGAAAATTTATTTATCGTATTTCACTTCAGTGAATTATCAAGATTATTTCACTTGTAAAATCCAGTAATTCATGGACTAGCATAAAATAAATAAAAATAATAATTACTGTAGAAGGATTACCAACCATGATTTATTCACAAGGATATAAATTAAATCAGCAGTTTAATGAAGCGACGAAATAATTTTCTGTGGAAGAACAAAAGCGGATGGAGATTACCGACATCACTATTCATAATTGTAATACAGATCACCACTGTTTAGCATACGTAAATTAACATACTTAAAATCAAAAGTGTTAAAGGAGAAAACTTTGATTAAAGCTCTTATAGCTTGGTTGTAGATGTATTTAAACTATTCAGTAATTTTATACAGATAAAATATAATGCGAACAAGTTCTCTAACAAGTTAGAGTCTAGATCGATAAAATATTCGTTCGTTTTAGACAAAGTATGATCACTGAATAATTTAAGAAGAGAAAACGATCAATAATTAAATCATCACCAATTGATATAATAATAATGTATTTTAAAATAATAATAAAACTAAGACTAACTTTGATTTATCAAGCAAAGATTATAGATATATCTTTGACGAAACGATAAAACTTTTAAATGGTGTTTAAAATGCAAGGGAGCGAAGAGAACAAGTTCTGGCTATTGAGCAAATTCTAGAACAATTGTATTTGAAATATCCTTGCAATATCATAATAAGCTGATTAACCAATTGTTCAAAAACAAAGTACACATTAGATTGAATGAAACCGAGTACAAACTATTCTTGGACCTTATTATCATTATCAATTAAACATGTATTTACAACAAAACGTATGATAGAAAATAAATAGAGAAAAACAATGATGTAATGGTAATTGTTCCTTGTGAACATTTAAATAAATGGATGAAGTTATTAATCGGAGTTTATCAAGGAACAAATACTTTGTTTGTTATCGATGACTGGGCAAATGTAAATGTTGTAGAAACGAATTCAACAAACATAATTAAACCTAATTAAACTAGTTTTTAGCGATATACACTATAAAATATGTGTGTGTTTAGTAGTTCAAAAATACAATTCTGTAATTAAAGACTTCAGAGAAAATGTAAGACTTTTTTTACATTTTATTCAAAAGACAAAAGTCTGTTGAAATATTCATAAAGAAAATAATGTTTGCTTGAAGATATGAAAGATGAAATAGTTGTACAGCTTGAAGAAAATTAAAGAAATAAGCTTTTAATGAGGCATGAATTCTCCTTTAATTGCAAGGTGGAATACTAAAAAAAATTTCATCTGTCTTCGAATTCATCAGCTAAAATATTGTTTATTTCTCTCTTTATATCTGGTGGCATCTTGTCACCTTTAGATATCTTTCTTTTTCTTTTTTGTATTCTGGATTTGTTATTTCTCTCCTTATTATCTTCATACTATCCTTATAATGTTCGTTTATACGATTATTAATCAATACCATATTATTTTAGCAAGTATTCTCTTTGTTGTTGTATCAATCCTTCTATTTTGTTTTCACAGTATTCGTTTTGATCTTGCTTTATGCAGTCATCGTTTTTCTGACGGTATACTGTATTATATAAGCTCTTACAATAATTTACATACTTTTTAGTTTTTGTCTAATTTATCTATCGATGTTTTTTAATACATTATATACCTATTTTACCATCCATTTATTTATGCTATTATTTGTAACAAAATATCCACTAAATAATGTTTATCAGCATAAGGTGAAAGTGCAGCATTTATTCAACGTAGTATTAACTGTCTCGTGATGGTATAATCTTATTAAATTGATCCTTTGGTAATATATACTGTGCTTAATCAAACATATTAAATGTACATACCAAATTGTCTTTTCAATTTACCAACATATTTCTTAATACCCGGCACAATTTTGTTTTCATCTATGTCAGTCCTAAAAGCATATAGGTTACTTCTAACAAAACAAAAGTACTATATTGTAACACCATTCAACTCATATTTGAACAATCCAACAACTTTATTGTTAGCTAATGGCATTTCATATATTTGTTATGCTTTTTGTAATTGGTTGTGTAGTAAAATTGTATATCTTGCTTAATGTCATTATAGAAGTTATCCGTTTCGACACTTATTCACAGAGAATCTATATCGGTTAAATTTAGTTTCATTTTATCATCATACATAACTTTACGTTTATTGTAATAGAAGTTGTACATTAAGTATTAGTAACAGTAAACCCATTATACATTGGTTTTGTTAGCGTTATTTGTTATTTTATATACTAACGAGTCCCATATCATTATCTATTATGGTTCTTCTCTCTCTGAGAAAAATATATCTTTTTGTAGTTTAAAGTATTTTTTTTTATTCGTGGGTATTCTTACTTTAGTTCTCTTTCAAAAACGTTCCATTTGTTTCCGAAAACGGCATTATTCAAACGTTTGAGGAAATCTTTTTCAAAGTCATTGGTTGCTTTTTGTCTCAAAGATGTATTTAGTTCTATGTATAATTTGAACGTCTTTTTCTAGCTTTAATCCTAATATAACATACAGTTTTAAATTTATATAGCTGATAATATCTCTCTTTGTTTTTTAACGTGCACAATAATTTAGCTACTGAAGGTTTTGTACCTTTTCATCTTCTATTAATTTTAGTAATGGTGATAAATCAGACTTATTAGAAATTAGGTACTTTGCTGCTAAATGATATTTTTTTAAATTAATGGCAAATGCCTCGGTACGTCTAAGTCTTTTTCTAGAATTACACCATAACTTTTATCTTAATTCAAGATATTAAATCTCTTTCCATTACTTTTATTTGGTGTTTGTTTGTTCCTGTAATGTTTTCAGCAATTATTGACTCGGTCTCATACTTATTCCTACTCTAATTTTCAGACTCAATCATTAAAATAATTTCATAATCTGTAAGAAATTTCAAATTATATCTTACTTATTTTTAAACTAGCCCACGAGTCAGACCAGAGTTGACTAGTAAATTGAGGGACTAAAAGCCATTGCAGTTTTAAGTTAGTCTCATGTCTGAACTGCTTGTAGTCATGTGATGGACATTCCAAATTCCAAGCTAAATGACATTTTTTCAATATGAAAATGCAGTCTTAAACTTCTGACCTCGAAGAACAATTTTCAGCGCTGTTGACCTTTCCTTTTCTGGCTAGTGCACGCACAGTATCACACACAGTACACTCATCAGCTCTTAGTGCTTCAACCAGCTTTGTGACACCGACAAATTTGACACGAGTTTTAGTGCCCCATCCTACAAAGATTTTACTATTGATATCCGTGTTTGGGCGCAGGCATATGATGAAAACATCTGTATCATCTGCAATACAGATCATAGCTGGGGGGCTTTCTGCATTCTGCAGCATGCTTCGCAACCAGCAGCAGATGTGTATGAGCCTCTTCTTAGTCGGGATTGAAAACCTCAATCTATTGGCAGTCGTTGTGGGTAACTTTGATGCAGTGGTCCCCACACGTGACGAGCATGGTTTTGTCACCATGTTTTTCTCTCTTTTATTCTTTCCAGCTCACTGCAAGAAACATTGCCAGCTTTTTCTTGTTCTCTCTGCATGTCAACAGCCTCCTTCATTTTTGTTTTAATTTTGTGACCAGGTCTTGTTTGATTGAACGTTATACCTTCTTTTGAAGCATGGCTTACACGTTCCATTGACTTGATTGAATAGTCTTGGTATACATCAAATACCACACCGATAATGACACTCGCTCAACTAGCATCTGCGCAAAACTGCGATTAGCGAGCTCGAATGTACGATTATCACCATGGAGTTTCTGAATGAGACCCATGGTATCAATACGTGAAGCACATGGACGAGGAATGTCCTTAGCAGGTGATACTCTTCTCTATACGGCTTGTTCTTGTTTTTTTTTTCATTGTGCCGTCAGCATTCACCAGCGCCCAATGTAAAGAACCAGGAGGGTGACAAAGAACATCCGGCATCTCCATTGTTCTGTTCTCAGATGCTTTCTTTGTTTGTCCCCTTAACTGTTTTTTGAAAGTTTTCAATTTGAAATTCTTGATGCTGACATAAAAACGTTTGCAGCCACTACTCCTGGCAATTCTGGTAAGTCTCTTCTCCCTTTTATCGTGCTGTCAGTAGGTGAAACCACACCTCATATGGTGCAACTGCCCCAGTGGAGATGCTTACAAGATCTGAAGGATCTTGATAAAATGGATTTGTCCAGTTGTTTTCCAGCAGATCAACCGATGAGGCAACGTCAGATTCGCCTCTCTTAATTCGGGGCTTATCAAGGTCTGGATGACTGAGACCCGGACACTGGGGAGAGATATGTTCGCGCAGTTGCCTCAGTGCTGCTGCTCGATGCTCAACTGTGAGATAATAGCGGGACGCAGTAACTGGTATGATGATGAGTCCACGTGTTCCTCCGCCAGTTTGGGTGTCTTTATTCACCGTTTCTTCAGTTTTTTTAGTCCACGGCGATTCGACCCGAAAGATTTGCGCGCTTGAGCTGAAGAGAGAATCCACTGCGTTGAAATTGTTCATGCACGTCTGTTCAGATCTACATCATCTGTATCATGTAGACACAGCAATTTCGAATATACTTTGCATATATGATTTTGTCCATTGCAAAGCACCAATAGATCATGTCTTGAATGCAGGATAGGTGAAGGTACCAGTCACTCTCTCTGTCGGCACGAAGTAGTCCAAGCAGGATGTCGATCATTTCAATGTAAGTCATCCAAAACGCCGAGAGTCTCTCTCGTGCCGCAAAACATTCAGGTAAGTCATGAACAAGTCAAAAATTTTCTTGCATGTTTCGTTCTTAAATGCATGACATGTGTTCTGGTGAAGATCATCCACTGCATGAATTGTGTCATTCAGCTTTGAAAGATCTTTAATGTGCTTGGGCTCAAGTCAATTTGCAAATCCTGTCCACTTCATTAACTCTTCACACGTCAGCTTGTTAAGACGAACAGCCCGGTTGTACTGTTTTCCTTCAAAGACCTTGCTGATTGATACATCAGCAATGACTCCAGACTCGTCAGCTAGGTCACGAAACTCTGCATCCCCAAATATCTTGCCGATTGTTGACATACCGTTGCAAATAGTGTGAAAGTTACCCATCATTAGCACAATGCCTCTTAATTTGTCTGGGTGTGTCCATGCTATTTATACTGCTTTCGCAAACAGAGTCTTATCCAAGACAACTGCAATATTCTGAAGGCCTAGTGACGACTGAATGGCGATAGACGGACTTCAAATTGTCTGCACTGTTGACATTTGGCGGGTAGCCATCAGTGTCTGCTCATACTTCAGTGTAATTTTGTGTAGAATCTTAAAGCCTGTCCAAGAGCTGATTAACACGTTAGCTGAATCATGCTCACGCATCATTGTCCAGAGTAGATTCCGCTTACGTGCACTCAAAGCTGTAGTTGCAAGACTTGTAGACAGGTCATCAGGTACGATTGGTGGCGGGCATTTCTTTTTCGCAATGGTGTAGACTTGAAGTTGACGCTCAGATGGCTGGATTGTTCGTTTCTTATCGTTCTTGCTAACAGTTGCTGTTGGTTTTGGTGGTGCACAAGATATCGATGTGGACTGAACAATTATGCCATTGACACGATGTGAAGTTCTAGCTCCAATGAGTACCTTCTCTTGTCTATCAACATTGTCAAAATCGAGCATAATAAGGATGGAAGGAAAGAGGGACGCTTTCAGTGTCGACGTTTTACAGTTCTTCAATGCACAGTGTAGTGTCGATCTCCTCCATCCTTGAACCTTGAATTTGAACAAGAGCGCCCTAGTCGATTCATTGTTTGGATCAGTTTGATATTCCCTGTCAGAGTTTGGATAACCGACAGTCACATCATTGATAATGTCTTTGTGAAGGACCACAACAGTCTGCTGATGCCAGCTGAGGAATCCTGCTTACCACCAAGCAAGACATTCAAAAATCAATTGAGACAATCAGGTAAGGTAATATATGTCGAGTTGAGTTCTTGAAGGAACGGGGGCCAATACTGTAGTTAAATTCCACTTTTTATTTGGTCATGCAAGACAAGGACTGCCTGAGTGATCATGGATTCGTATTGCTGTTGCTCGGCGTATGCCTCAAGTGTCTTGTTCAACGTACATAATCGTAACTACTGATTCAAGCAACAAGCTGTCTTAATTGAGACTGTGACCTCATCTATTCCATTTGTGTTCATGAAGGACACGATTTGGAAGTGGCATATTGAGAACATCTGTCTCCACTTTTTGGTAGAGGTCTTCCACTTCGCCACAGTCAGAATGGGCTGTTTCTGGCTTGTGATGTATATAGTCTCTGCAACAGGGTATGTGATGGCACGCTTCTGCTGCGACAGAATCTCTTGAGGTTACATACACAATTCTTTCCTCTAAGCGTTGGGTTGCGATGTCAGGAACTGTTTTGTCAGCCCTTTGTTCCCATTGTTATAATATTCTCGGTCGCTAACAAAAGATGGATGTAGTGTCATACACTCTTGACTGTGTATGAGCAGGCCCTTGTCTCCAAGAGTGCCTATGGTCCTCTGCATTGTGTTCAGCTGCAAAACGTTGTCGTTTTTCCAACCTTGCCAGTGAATTTTTATAAGTGAATTCTGATCTGCAGTTTCTTTGATACTGCATCTTTGGAGCAGCATTCAGATTTTCTATTACAAAGTTGACAATTGACTCAATTGTCTCACTGCTGCAGCTTTACAAAGTGTTATACACAAACGATCATCTTCGGAGCTGGTCAACTCATTCAGAGGTGACTCCTTACTACATATAATGCAGAGTCCACCGTCTACATTTTTTGGCTTGGACTTCACTACACTGTCTGACATTTTGATGATACGGGCTCAGATAAGGAGGATTCTGCGAAGGAACTGTAGAGTGTCACTCACTGTCGCCGCTTGCCTGAAACAAAATTGTAATTACCACCTAACTCATTAACATATATGTCACTAGTTATTAATGACTAATCACTAATATCAAGCCCATTCTACCATATATATATAAACAGAAATGTATTCTATCTGTAGTCACTCTCCTGAGCGCTGCCAATTGATGATGTTGGGTATGAAAATTGCAAAGATGACAGTAATGGACTTTTTGGAACACATTATCCACACATTAACCATAACATATTGTAATTTATTATAAAATGCTTTACAATATTACATTTTATCAAGACGAAACATACCTAGGGGCTGCGGCTGCTGGGTATCTTGCTTTTCTCGATACAGCAGCTACAAAAATGCCACCTCAGCATTCATTCAAGCAGTTGCACATCATTTTGTTTTTTCCAACTGATAACATATATGGCCTCGATAGAATGGAATAGGTGTGTTTAATCTCAGTTTTATTCCATAGTGCATGTTCTAGCTGAACTTATATATATTTGAGACTTTTTTCTCTCAACGTTTCTATACAAATTACACAATTTTGCAAACTGTAACAAAAGAATAAGTTAAATTCGTCATATAGCGCTATATTTTAGCTATACCATGCAACTTATTTGATGGCTATAGGATAATTATAACTAGTAGTATTGCTATTTGCGCTAGGACACTTTATAAAGTTGAGTCTCAAAAATGGTACAATAAATGAACCAAACTAGCTTTTTAAAGTAGGACTCCAAAATGGCATGTAGCTGGGAAATCTGGAATATCCATCACATGATTCCAGACAGTTCAAGCATCAAGCTAACCGAAAACCATAGTGGCTTTTAGTCCCGCAATTAGGTAGTCAAATTCAAAATGTTGAGTCCTGGCCCATGCACTGTCTTCGGTAGACGCTGTAGTGACATAAGTGCGGCCCCAACCCCCAACCCCATCCTTCCTCGGCCCAGGTCTTTAGAGACGCTTCATTGTTTTTCTTTGGTTTTGTTTTTCTTTCAATGATGCCCTTCCTATGAGGCCGGCTCAAACTGGGAAGTTTAGAATGCAGTCTTGCCACTCACTCACTTTAAAACGAAATGAAACTGATGAACGACTACACTTAAATAGCCGCTTTAATAGCAGTGGTTTTGTTTAAAAAAATACGTGTGTCTGGTTAATGAGTTATTGAATGGAATGAAATACCTTTGCTGTGTGTCTGTGTGTGTGTGGGGAGGGGGGGTACCTCGTAGTGATTAGCCTTTAGCTCTTTTTGGTCACGTTTTCGATCCTTTCAGTCACACGTTGGACAGACACAAACAAAACTTTGTCACAGAAGTGGAAAGACTTTACGCAACGACATACACAAGCAGAATTTTGTGAACTAGTAGGATACTTGATCAAAATGTTTTCGGTTATTGCATCAGGCGTAGACATGATTAAAATGATTATTGCATCAGTTGGATGTTTACTCACATATGAGTGATATGCTCAAGGGCGAACGCACTGGGGATAGCAACGATTGTCGACAATAGTCCGATCCCCGCCACACAGGTCCTCAGAGACACAGCCGTCAGTGTGTTGTCAAAACCGTCCACCGTGTTTATTGCGCACTTGGACTTTTTGCATACAGCGCCGCTGTTCACCCTCTACCAGTAGAGAGGTTTCAGTCTCGCTGATATTATTTTGGCTAAAGTCTTGTGGGTCTTTGAGTTTTGGGTATAGCGACATTATAATTCCTCTATAAGCAGCGTGATATGAAAGTTTACTTGGTCTGGATGGGTGGGGTTTAGCTGTCCTCCGACACGCACCTTTAACCTGTCGCTGTGGCTTACTGTCAATACGGCGATGATATCAAAGACGTCAGTTTTGTTTGACATCGCTAGATCTGGAAATAACACGGTGTTCAACACTCCCGCCAACAAGCTCAAGAGTAACAAATACCACGCCATCTGTTTGCTGGTTCACCGACTGTTTGTTTTTCTGGCCGATTATTGTGATGCGGCAGAGTACGTCTTTTTCGAATATAAGTCTGTTTTTCTGCAGGTGGGAAGAGTGATAGAGGGTACTACATACCCCGGAGGAAAGGTTATCGCTAACGGAGTTTGCTTCCAAATATCAGTTGTCGTCTTAGTATCGATCGCGCCCGAAAGCCCTCGAGGGCAAAACTTTTGACTGTTATTTGGACAGTGAAAGAGCAATTAATCCTAGCTGCTCGCGGGTTGGCTTAGGAATCTCTGGGTGACTCCAGTACTCGATCTGCATCTGATTTGCATCCCCGTTACGCCCCAATCGGAACCGGTACGTGCCAACCCCAAGGACACGCAGATACTCTAGCACCTGTGGTTTATATTTCTTGTTGATGTCACACACTTGTAGTGCTAGCTGTGCTAGAACTCCGTCGTTGATCTTTGGATTAGCAGGCGGCACCAATGATTCGAGTTCCTTGCCTAAATCAGGTCGCTTCCCCATGGCATTATGCTTTTGCTTTTAAGCTAAGTATAGCGCGAGTTCTAATTGCGAAAAGAAAAGAGGATTAGAGTGACTGAAAATCCCGATGCTTGTGCATTGACGTTGAGACCCTCGCACTGGATGTTGTCTCCAGCGGCAAACACAGACGCAAAGCTTGTTGTAAAGCTTTAGAGTGAGACGTTAGCGGGTACGACAGAGTGATTACTGCTGTCATTACGTGCCCGTAAAACTCCGCTTACACGGTTTCAAAGCGTTGCCCACTTTCCGTCACCACGATTTTCATGGAATGGAGGTTAATGAAGTAAAAACGAGCGCCGGGACGGTAATGGTGTAGTTATTGTTCCTGAGGGTAAAAGCACCAACGTTTTGAAAGTTTTGCGTTTTGCATTGAATCCCGGCGACAGTAGCAACCAGACGCATTATTCCTGTAATTCCGCTGACCGACATGATACTGTCAGCCGTTAAATAAACGACCTTTAATGCAGCATCAGTCCCTGTGCTTGCGATAGCCGTGCTAGTACAGCCCGCCACGTGGCCGACAGTGTTAGTATCTGGGGCAACATGAAACGGGGCGATGTCTCGAAGGAGCTTCCAGCGCAGCAAGTAAAGAAGCCAGAACCACGTGTACTCATAGCGTGAATATGGTAGTTCTCATGGGTACTAGTGCGAAATTTTAATTTCAAGGGTGATATTGTACGCCGGCGATTATTTTTCATCTAAAATACATATCGAGAACTCTTGGATGCTGCCTTCACTTAGTCTGCGCCAGTGTGGTTCTCCAAAGGAGACAGTACGTATCTTCCCATAGGACTCGCCACCCAAGTAGCAAGGTACTGTTTCTTTTTAACAATAATACTCCCAGTAGTGGTTATCTGATCGAGATGAACGTAAATGTGCGGGACGTTGATAAACGCTGGGGCAATGGGTGCCATATGTGTGCTAGGTCTCTAAAACAGGAAGCTATCAAATCCAAAGATGGGAGAGAGTGCTTCGAAAAAGAGCTGATAGTCTCAGTCAGTAAGCGTGATGCTGACCCGCCCGGTCGCTTCCTTCTAGCTTGCAGTCATTCCAGGAATGGCAGCC
Organism: Margaritifera margaritifera; assembly: GCA_029931535.1. Classification (NCBI taxonomy): domain Eukaryota; kingdom Metazoa; phylum Mollusca; class Bivalvia; order Unionida; family Margaritiferidae; genus Margaritifera; species Margaritifera margaritifera. The sequence goes on from JAQPZY010001484.1 coordinate 1,740,897, forward strand.
TGTATTACGTTTACGAGCGTATCCACATTATAATACCCATTTGGAACGTCAACTGGTCGCGACCGGTCATTTTAGGTTTATTTTACAACAAATCTGTTGTTACCAATCGCAACCGAAACGTTGAACCATCCTGGTCTGAGCGAAATATCTATGGGCACTACACGGGTATTAAGACAAGTGTGTAACATCTGTTCTAGAGCCACCGGTCCAACTAGAGAATAAGTCAATACGACATGCATTGTCAGAACCAGCATTAGTGCGGGAGTTATGGTATTGTCACAAGTATTTCGCTTCAACAGCTACTCGAAATATATAGTCAGCGGCGTCTTAACTATAACGATGCATTGAGAGCGCTTATCAACAAACTGTTGCTCAATCCCGACATGTATGTGCGGGATGGCGTTTAGATCCGGACCAGATTTATTAACATAACCGATAAGTACGTACTACCTCTCTTTACGTCCTATAATATTGTGAATAATTGGAATTTTTAAACGCCAGACGTCGCGATGAAATTGTGGCAAAATCAACCAAAATGTGCCTTCCCGTGCGCGACCACCGGTTGTGGCGTTAGCGTCTGCGACTACCTTTTGTCGCTGACGGGAACATGGCTGATAGAGACGGTGCCAAAACTTTTCATGTTTACTACCGGGGAAAACAGGGTGGAACACTTTTGAAAACGACATCAACATGCATGCCTACGAGCATGTTTGTAAAGAGGTTAATGTGGATAAAAATATGGACTGGCGACAGAAGTAAAGTTAAAACAACAGCCTAGACACGATGTGTATTTATGCCAGCAATAATGGATTATATAAGCTTACTCCCGCTACACTGTTCATTATACGTTTACAGGACCAACAACTGACGAAGCATGGCACGTTGAACATATTGCACAGAACGATGGGGTTAAAGACGGCTTTGTGTATTTCATGCTGGACACGTCGAAAGGCTTTTTGCCCACTTGTAAGCTACGGAGATGCTGCTTTCCGCCATCAAGACGAGTACAATGGCGAGTAGCACTGAGTGGGTTCCTCGGCTACCAGCCGTTGTGGCGGCTCTAAACGGCGAGGTAACGCGACTTACAGGCAAGAGACTTATTGATGTCATTCGTAAAACGGCGGTGCGTGCTACGCCTGCAGCGTCAGTCACGAGGCCGGTCGGTGTAAAAAAAAGCGCCTGCCCTCAAATACTTTGGTGTTGTACCTATATGCACCTGGAAAACTGGAGGGTAGACAACACCAAACCACTGACCCTGTGTGATCCGTAAAGGTCTACAGGCTATAGCGTCCGGTTGCTAAGACCAGCATGCCAGTACTTTTTTGTCTGCTTAACATCAACGGTGCATGGCTTAAGCTCGTGTTTGTGCATGACGAACTACAGATTGTTCCCCTTGGCACACAACTACGTGCGGGCCAGGTTCTCAGTCAACATACATGCTGTTGCGGTCCAAGCCCGCCGTTTTATCGTTTCGACTCCTCCCTCGCTTTCCGTTTACTTGGCATTCGCACGTGTGCTGGCAGGCGGTCCCTCGGTTCCTGTCTTTCCTACAGTTAAATCTGCGCAGCCCCTCTTTTGCGGTTGCACAATAAACAGGTCAGACTCACATTGCTCTTCGATTGACTCTAGGCATTGTCTACAATGAACTGCTGCATATCTTTTAGTTAGTAGTTTAAGAGCATTTTGATGTTGTAGATGGCAGAGCAGTTATTTTGCTGCTGCTTAGGGTAAAGGACGTCGTCGACCTTAAGTTTACTAGCACAGCGCGGGCCTGGTCATTTTGTTTATATGCGACAAGCTTTTTCTGAATGCTGATTTCCTGCTTAGTAAGCTCCGGGTTAACCTCGGCTCCCCCCCCCCACCCAGGCTACAGTTGAGACTTGAGACTGGTACTCCAAATAAGCCAAATACGTGAGGTTGGACCATTGGAGGTAGTCGTCGGCAGTCCATTCCTTGCTCGGGTTCCTGGTGATAAGTCTCTGTGAGATGTGCACAGTAATTGCTTAACCAAAACGGCAGTCTGTGTTCTTTGCAGAAAGGACGGTGCGCTCAGTGATTGCAACTGGCACCTCAGAGATATCGTTTAGCACAAGCTCCCTCTGTTTGTTTGTCCCTGAAACTGTAACAAAGATATTTTGGCGCCAACTGTTTTGTGGGTGGTACAAAAAAGGACCGGCGTGTCTGGAAACTGCTTTTTGTGGCGTTTGAAAAGAGTTGCAGGGCATTATCACGCACTGTCAGCAGGCTTCCTCTACTCCAGAAAGGAACTCCAACCGGGAGAGGCGGGAAGGGCCTTGCGTGCCTCCTGGCACTATACACTCTCAAATTTGAGGCTCATCCTCATTTTTAGATTTGTAAGGGCCTCGTCCTTGGCAAGGTAGTCTTCCTCAACCTCTTCATGGTTACCGACATACTCGCGCAGCTAGTCATGTAGCTGATCTCCGGCTACAGGTGGGGTTGGCAGTTCTAGCCACTCGAGAAAGATCTCGAGAATGTGGTGGAGGGCCGTGCAACTCTCGTCCCAAATAATAACCCGCAGAATGAATTTGTGACCCATACGTTCTGGCACCATTCTTTTCGACCGTTCCAGCAAAATAAGCTGTGTTAGGTTTGTTCGCGGAACTCGTCACCGTATCGACACCACATCTGTTTTTCGCGTCGGTGGGTCGTGTTAAGAACGAGCGGCTTGCAGTTACAAAAGATGGGCATTGCACATGTCGTCTTGCCAGAGCCTGCTCCACCGTTGAGAAGGTGGTGCGATGCCAGCGGTTGGTCGGCTCTAGGAGATGTTGAGTCTGTCACTGCAGAAACCGCGGGAAGCGACATCCAATATTCGGTGTCATTAGGGACCAGGAGCTTTTCATCCTTAATACTTCACTGTCCCCAGGACCAAACTGTTATGGTGCTCTTAAACAGAACAGAACATTTGTTTGTGCATACAAGGGTGGCATATTCGTAGCAGACATGCTCTTCCTTTGCATTGCGGAAATAGCGGCAAAAAGCGCATCAATCTAGTCGACCCAAGTCCTCCGGCTTGTTGCAAATAGAGTCAGTTGCAACCCGCACAGCCTCATTATGAAACCTTTGCAGCATGTTAATAAGATTAATGCCTACGTAGCCAAGCACGGAAGCCGGGAGGTGCGTGTACTCTATTATATCCCTGATATATTTTTGAATACTACTCAAACTTAGGCGAACTTACGAAAAAGATTTAGGTTTAGAAGCGTGAGTTTAATGTTTAGAGGCAAAAATGATATATGATTAAAACAAAAATCGGATACTTTTCTTCTTGTGGTATAAAATTCAATATATTTTAAGTCATAGCTGCGCAATTCTTTAAAATATCCATTTTTTAACCACACGATGAACAATATTTGATATTATTGTAGGAAAAGAATATATCTTGTATATGTCTATTACGCTGCCAAATTCAAATTGTAATGCCATCGATTATAAATCTAGTATTAATTTGATCCGATTGTCAAACGTCTATGATATGGTAGACCTTCTCATGAAATTGTTGCTAGGCTATGCATATGCTGTAATAGTGAAGACGTGACCTTCTCATGAAATCTTTGGTAAGATATGCACATGCTACAATTGTAAAGACTTGACCTTCTCTTGAAATCGTTGGTATGATATGCACACGCTACAATAGTGAAGACGTGATATTCTCTGCGAAAGACATGTTCGAATCTTTTATTTTTATTTTATTAGTGGATATATTGTGAACAAATAAATGTTTTCTGCATATTGGATCGCCGTTTCAGCACCCTGGAACAGATAAGGGCATTTAGACTAGTGATCAAAAAAGGACATTGCCTCTGGCGGTATAGATGGACGAAGCAAATGAGTCGCGAACAACTGATATCTTTAAAATGATTGGATTGTGTACAATAAAGAAACATTTTGTGACTCTTAATCAAGTCTGGGATTTCCTTCAGTTTTGGCACTGTTTTCTTCAGTAGCTGATTCACGGGTCCTTCTGGGAAAATCTAATAGACATATAAATCGTAATCTTATTCCACCCATGTTCGTGATCACCTAAAACATGTGATTCGTGGAAAGAAGATCAGGAAGGAATAATATGTATACTCCCACGATACTGATAAGGTCATTAGTGATTTTAAGGATAATGAGAAATGTTCAACTTGCAGATTGTCCATTTCTGGCACAAAAGGGGCAAAGACATATATTTATTCGCAAAAATTGCTGCCTATGCCTATGTTGCTCTTACATTGTGGACAACTGTAGTTTGAACACTCTAATTTAATATCTGCAATTAAATGACTGTAGTTTGAACACTCTAATTTAATATCTGCAATTAAATGACTGTAGTTTTGAACACTCTAATTTAATATCTGCAATTAAATGACTGTAGTTTGAACACTCTAATTTAATATCTGCAATTAAGACTTATGAGCCATTCAATTATAAAAAATGAATATCAATCCGGTTACTGGGTGCCTTACAAGCAATGAGACTAAGTCTTCAGAATTTTGTAAAAATAAGAAGTATATGTTGCATACTCAAAATAAGTAACGGGCATACGCATGAATTAAAAACTGTTTCCACTCCTACATTATGGATGTTAATGATGGCATAATTCTGGCTTGGCCTGTTATTAGATAAACCTGTGTGATTTATTCGTTCATTGCTTTCCTTTTCTATAATTGGAGTGAATATCTAAGAGAAAATACTACCCGTGTTGTGCAAACTAAGCTGTTATTTTATTGTAAGATCTAATACTATTTTCTAATTAGTCCTCTGTTTCAATATGGCAATAGGTAACAACATTAGCTATGTCACAAAACCCAACATGATAAATAGCTGCATTAGCTTTGTCACAAAGCCAAAGATGATGATAGACGGCTACATGAGCTGTGTCACAAACCCAACATGACGATAGTTAGCTACATGAGCTGTGTCATAAAATCCAACATGATAGATAGCTACATTAGCTGTACCATAAAACCAAAGATGAATATAGGTAGTTACATGAGCTGTGTTACAAAGGCCAACATGACTATAGGTAGCTACATTAGCTGTGTCACATAATCTAACATGATGGGTAGCTACATTAGCTGTGTCACAAACCAAAGATGTTGATACGTAGGAACATGAACTGTGTCACACAATTACACATATCGGTAAGTAGCTACATGAGCTGTGTCACAAAATCTAACGTGATAGTTAGCTACATGTGCTGTGTCATAAAACTCAACATGACGATAGTTAGCCACATGAGCTGTGTCACAAAGCTCAACATGACGATAGGTAGCTACATTAGCTGTGTCAAAAAAATCTAAGATGATAATAGGTAGGTACATGAGCTGTGTCACAAAACTCAACACGACGATAGGTAGCTACATTAACTCTGTCACAAAACCCAACATGACAGGTAGCTATATTAGCTGTGTATCAAAACCAAAGTTGATTATAGGTAGTTACAGTAGTTGTGTCACTAAACCCAACATGACTATAGGTCGCTACATGAGCTGAGTCACAAAATCCAGCATGATAGGTAGTTACATGAGCTGTGTCACCAAGAAAATATTTAGCCACATGAGCTGTGTCACAAATCTAAACATGACGATATGTAGCTATATGAGCTGTGTCACAAAACACAATATGACGATAGGTAGCTACATGAGCTATGTCACAAAGCCCAACTAACCAAAACCCTATGTCTTATGAATCATAGGAAGACCAAGACTGTTAAAGCCTTAATTTCTGTCATAAGAATCCGGAATGACTGTGTATTAGATGAGAGTTAATTGAAAGGTCGTCGTGCGGGTGTATCTGCTATGCTCGAATGCCTATACCAGCGACTATGTTCCGTCCCCTTTTTTGGGGATGTGCGCATGGTCGTGGGGGTATAAGGGTTGGTGTGTGAAGGCAAGGCGATTGTTGCTGTAACCCGCTGACCCGGGTTCGAATCTCAGTTGGGAACAAATTAAAAATTCCCTAACATGTATGATATTGTTCTTTATATATATATTGGAAGAACAGCTGTATGGAGATGAACTACATTAAACCGGTTAGAATAACTGAGACAGAGAAACTCAGGCACGTTAACATGCTAATAATATTTCAATGTGGTTGTCCTAATGATATTATAGTTGTAAGGTACCATCACGTTGGATTTTTGTTTTTCAAACTTGATGTAATCACAAATAAGGAAACATGTCTAGCAGAAATATATATGTAAATACTGCTTGAATAGTTTATATAGGCCAGAACAAATATAAGAACGCATTCGATTATGTTACAGTGTAGACAACTTGATAGATGTAATGCCTAAACAGGGCGCAGTTGTAAAATTAAAAACTAGAAGCATCAATCAAAAGTTCTTTGTGATTTTAAAGGTATCATCGTAGCACAAACACAGAATTGTAATAGTGCTGTGCAAAAATTAGATATACACTGAACGTCATCGCAAATTGACATTGTTTCTAGACAACAAGGTTGTGTCATCACATATAACGAGGCTTGCACAAAAAGTGCAACGACAGTGAACAAGCTAAACATATTCCATCAAGGATTTTTATGTACCTTAACTCATTTCATCAATATTACAAACCAATAATTAAAGGTACTGAATGAACGTGCGTGTTTTACAACTGGTTGGTTAGGGGCGAAAAACCAGAGTACAAAATATTAAGACTGACAAATATATAACCTCTGGTGTTGAAAGAGGAACATAAAATACTGTTAACAAATGATTGCCAATTGGATTTGTAAAACAGATTTCATTTTCAGGGAGTCAGTCGATTGTAAAATAGCTCTCTTGCTTCGCATTGGCTTCGAAGTTCATATGAATATAAACATTTTGATATTCCAAGAACCTAAAACTCGGTATGCGAAGTTTTTTTGTTGCAACGTGTATCCTTCCCTGTAAGTTATCTAAGGTATATTTCTCTTTCAATTTCTTCTCTTCATCTATTCTTTGTAACTTATCTTTGTATTTGGCTTTTCTATTTTTTTCCTGATTGCGTTTTTATCTCTTTGTATCTGTTGTACAGTTGATTATATTTCCCTAATAGCTTTTGCAGCAACACTTACCAGTGTTGTACTAACACCAGATAAAACTAAAGGAACATCTAAACAAATAACTATTCCTGCTAAATCCAGTCAAGCTGCAGAACACCGATAGCTACTCAAACTGTTTCCATACCTGTGTCCACCCAAATTAAATCATTGTATGCTACTTTTAATGTTGTTCTCACACATCGATTTTGTTTCAAAGTTGTCTTCCAAGTTCAACTCTTGGTGGATCTTTTGGCTTTTGTGAAGTTACCTTTTCAGGCTATATGCTAACCTTGTTTTCATCTACTTTTTGTCACCTTATATTTTTAACAAGGAAATTTGGAAAGTTAATTAAATATAAATCTGAATCAAGGTTAATTGCATTATGATTTACAATGTTACTTACAACTAGTCAACATAATTTGGATTTAATTGCTTAAATAAAGAAAATGTACTTCAAAACATATCCCAAAGATTCAATGAAAAAAAAACCATAAATGACCTTTACAGAACTAGTCCGTGTTGTAAACCTTGTCCAAAATCATACACAAACGTAAAGAGAAATAGTGCAACGAAAGTAGAGAGTACGCCAAAGAGAAGATTCAAAATGGACAGAAAAAAGGAGCACAACAACAAACACAAGAAAGAATACGTGCAAAAGTACATGAAACAAAGATATCTAAATTATGAAAACTTCAAATTAATCACATGAGAAGAAGTAAAATTTGTTTTCCAAACACTAAAACAAAACATGTAATCAGATACCTCCTTCAGAATATTGGCTATTATATCTATTGACTTCTACCAAAGGTGACCAAACTTCACATAATCTAAAGGTGCTAGTGGTTGTTCTGATCCTGAACAACAAGGGATCTGTTTTCACTGGTCAAGCACTAGATACATGTTTGCTGTATATATATATATATATATATATATATATATATATATATATATATATATATATATATATATATATACGGCAAACAAGATGACGTATACAAGTTGAAACATTTTCAAAAGTAAATCAATCAACAGTTATAAGTATATACTAGTAAACTGGAAATGATATGATGAACCGTTTAATAGTTGGGAACCATCTGAAAACATTGTGCCATTAAAACAAATTCATCTCCTAAAGAGACGATGTACCAAAATACACGTCTCATCTGAATGCAACTTAAGAAGAGTTCATCAATAGTAGATAATGAGTTTCTCGAATGTGATAGATGTGAAAATAATAACGCATCCTTTCCCTTTAAGTCTTAAATATCTCCTGGGTAAAGTTAAAAAAGAAACATTGTTTTGTATACTGAAATTATAACTGTTTAACCGAGTTTTAATTTAGGAATTTATATGAATCAGTTGTCAAGTAACGGAATAGAATAGATTGTTTTCTTCCTTGCTTGTTTCAACCTGAGTCCAGTCGGTTGATGTGTGACGTGTGTTGTTGTGTCCCTTATTTGTCTTTGTTAAAACGTCGTCCATATCCTGGTTTCAATTTGTGTAAAATACTTCCACGTTCTAGTCTTCAGAGTTCTGATAAAGGTTTTAGCTACAGATGTTTTTTTTCTTTCATTTTTCTTTATTTCTTCTGAGTAAGTTAAAAGGTAGTCGATGTTTTCCTTTTCCAACAAATCCATAAGAGTTTAGTTGTCAGACTTTTTTCCTTCATCAAACTGTATCATTTCAGGCTTTCTGTCCTTGAAGATCTCTTAAAATGCGTCGTGTATGTCATCTCCCATTGTCAAATTTACCTTATCTGCCCAAGTATGTCTTGACAAGATATCTATCACTGTCAAGATGTATTTGTGTTCATTGCTGTATTTTTCATATGATTGCATTTCAACAATGTAAGCCTGACTAACATAGAGCCTTCTATATAGAAATATATTTCTTGCTTGCTAGTGCAATGCATAGAGCCGTCCAGGTAACCATTCTTTCAATTCAGCGAATCATTTCAGGATCGCAGTAAAGATATCTCAAATCCTGTTATGTCTCAGTAAAAAACATCCATCGCATACATTATGCTTGATCAATTTGTCGTTGGTATTATGAAGAAGGCAAGAGAAGATTCGTCCACAACGGGTACTTTTATTTGCAACAATTCGAAACGTTTCTTCAATCCCTTCAAACGAATGAATAATTTCAGATTTATGTAAAGTTTTACCATTCATACAAATCTTTGCATCAAATATATAATTTAATTTATTCCTTTTTCATATTGCAAATTTTTTTGACTATCTTACTTTGAAAACTGTTGCTGTTTATTTCAAATGTTATTTTTGTAACACATCTAGTTTTAACCATACTTTTATCCCGACAAAACTTATAAGCAATACACATTATCTCTCGATATCGATATTGTTGCTTTCATGCTAAACTCGTGAAATATTTATTTTAACTCTAAACACTGTTGAATTTATCACACAGTACTTTTGGGGCATTACTTATGTTGCAACAAAATATTGAACTAATTTGGTGTTTGTTGCGCTTTATCTACCTTCAATGTTCAGCACCTGTGACTGTGTAGATATAGACAACGGTAAAATTAAAATGCATTAGCGTGATCACTTATTCTTCGTTGGAGAATATCGTACTAGGCCCGATTTAAATTTTACAAGTGTGCTAACACAAACACTGTGCATGAGTAGTTTGCAAATAGTGACAGATGGAATCTGAGTTTATCAGCAGATCATTTTTTTTAAAATTTATTTAAGTGGGCTTTGCCGGCGCAAAGAAAGATCGTACTAATTAAATTTTATAAGAGTTCCAACATTGTCTATTTGCAAACTGCTAGTGCTACCTAGAGAATAAAGAAGATTAAACAAAGAGCGAGTTCTATACTACGATGCGCATTCTCAATCTAGAAACAACCTTTTCTTTATTCAATCTAGGTATCGTTCTTTTTCCTTTTGCGGACTATTAGTAGTAGGAACTGTGTCTCTTAGAATTCTTAGACTCTTTTTAACGATGGGATAGAATAATAGAAGGCGGATCCATGATGCTGGCTGTAGCTAACCTAATTCAACAGATTCTTTGTGGTTTTGCAATGTCTGTTCGTTTGGAAGTAGATGCAAACTGAGTTTTACTAATGATGAGACCACAGTATTCAAAACAAAGATTCATATCCCAATGATACCCAAATACGGCAACTTTCGAAGCTATTTGTGGCTAAATATTTCCGTTGCTGTTCAAGATGGCTTCTAATTGGGAAGGAAGGGGGATACTTTTTCCTTTTGCTGTTCGCTGTAAATAAAACATTTAATTATTTGTTTGTATTATTTTAATTATTTATTACAATATTATCGGAAATTACATTTTCCACTTGATCCACACCAGTAGTTCTCATGCCGTTTACAAGTACCCCAATCTAACCGCCTTGACTGATCACGTTCTGTATGCGTCGAGTTTATGAAATCTTTTTGATTAGCCATTCCTTCAGTATAAAACAAGAGAATAACTCAGCTGAATCTTGTCATAATCTACCAAACAAGAGAATAACTCAGCTGAATCTTGTCATAATCTACTAAACAAGTGAATAACACAGCTGAATCTTGTCATATTGTACTAAACAAGTGAATAACTCAGCTGAATCTTGTCATATTGTACTAAACAAGTGAATAACTCAGCTGAATCTTGTCATATTCTACTAAACAAGTGAATAACTCAGCTGAATCTTGTCATATTCTACTAAACAAGAGAATAACTCAGCTGTATCTTGTCATAATCTACTAAACAAGAGGTTAACTGAGGTGAGTCTTCTCGTATTCTATTAACAAGAGAATGAGTGAGGTGAATCTTGTCATATTCCAGTAAATAAGAGAATAAATGAGGTTAATTTTCTCATCGTCCACCAAACGAGAGAATAACTGAGAAGAATTTTGTCATATTCTACTAAACAAGAGAATAACTGAGGTGAATCGTTACATATTCCACTAAACAAGAGAATATCTGAGTTGAATCTTCATATATTCTACTAAAAGACAGAATAACTGAGGTGAATTTTGTCATATTCCACGAAACAAGAGAAAACTGAGGTGAATCTTGTCGTATTCTACTAAGCAAGAAAATTACTGATGTGCATCTTGTCATATTCCACGAAAGAAAAGAATAGCAGGTGAATCTTGTCATATTCCTCTTCGCAAGAGGAGAGTAACTGAGGTTAGTCTCGTCATATTCCACTAAACAAGAAAATAACTGACGTGAATCTTGTCATATTCCACCAAACGAGAGAATCGGAGAAGAATCTTGTCATATTCTACTAAACAAAAGTGTAACTGCGGTGAATCTTGTCATATACTACAAAACAAAAAGAATAACTGAGGTGCATTTTGTTAAATTGTACTAAAGAAGAGAATAACTGAGGAGAATCTTGTCATATTCCACTAAAAGAGATAATAACTGAGGTGAATCTTGTCATCTTCCACTAAGCAAGAGAATAATTGAGGTGAACTTTGTCATATTGCAGCAAACAAGAGAATAACGGAGGTGAATCTTTCCATACTCCACTAAACAAGAGAATAATTGAGGTGAATCTTGTCATATTCTACTAAACAACAAAATAACTGAGGTAAATATTGTCATATTCTATTAAACGAGAGAGTAACTGAGGGGAATCTTGTCATATTTTACTAAAGAAGAAAAAAACTGAGTTGAATCTTGTCATATTCTACTAAACAAGAGAATAACTGAAGTGAATCTTGTCATATTCCACTAAAAGCGAAAATAGCTGAGGTGAATCTTGTCATATTCTACTTAACAAGAGAAGACCTGATGCGAATTTTCTCATCTTCCACCAAACGAGAGAATAACTGAGAAGGATCTTGTCATATTCTACTAAACAAGAGAATAACTGTGGTGAATCTGGTTATATTCCACTAAACAACAGAATAACTGAGGTGAATCTTGTCATATTCCACTCAACAGAAGAACATCTGAGGTGAATCTTGTCATAATCCACTTAACAGGAGACTAACTGAGTCGAATCTTGTCATATTCCACTAAATAAGAGAAGAACAGAGGTGAATCTTGTTCTATTCCACTAAAAGAGAGAATAACGCAGGTGAGTCTCGTCATATTCCACAAAACGAGAGAATAACTGAGGTGAATCTTGTAATATTCTACTAAACAAGAGAGTAACTTAGGTGAATCTTGTCATATTCCACTAAACAAGAGAATAACTGAGTGGAATCTTGTCATATTCCACTAAACAAGAGAATAACTGAGGTGAATCTTGTCATATTACACTAAAAGAGAGAATACTTGAGGTGAATCTTGTCATATTCCTCTAAGCAAGAGAATACCTAAGGTGAATCTTTTCATATTCCACTAAACAGGAGAATAACTGAGGTGAATCTGGTCATATTGTACAAAACAAGAGAGTATCTGAGGTGAATCTTGTTATATTCCACTAAACAAGAGAATAACTGAGTGGAATCTTGTCATATTCCTCTAAGCAAGTGAACAACTGAGTGGAATCTTGCCATATTCCACTAAAAGAGAGAATAACTGAGGTGAATCTTGTCATATTCCTCGAAGCAAGAGAACAACTGAGGTGAATTTTGTCATATTCCACTAAATAACTGAGGTGAGTCTGGTCATATTGCACTAAACAGGAGAATAACTGCAGTGAATCTTGTCATATGCCACTAAACAAGGGAATAACTGAGTGGAATCTTGTCATATTCCACTAAACAAGAGAATAACTGAGGTGCATCTTGTAATATTCCACCAAACAAGAGAATAACTGAGATGTATCTTGTCATATTCGACTAAACAAGAGAATAACTGAAGTGAATCTTGTCAGAAAAAAACAATATTGTCAGTAATAGTCTTTGTTGCGAAAAATATTGATATATTTTCAACAGAAATGAAACAAGATCAATGATACAAGCATAATACTGGCTAGGATATGAATAAAACATACCATTAAGTTTCATCATTCTCTATAAACTTAATACATTTTCAAAGATCAATATCCATAATAATGTGTACATGCAATCACTGTTAGGTATGCATACATGATTACAACATCCATATTGATATTTACATGCATTCAGTGTTTAGGTATGCATATATGATTACAACATCCATATTGATATGTACATGCATTCAGTGTTTAGGTATGCATACATGATTACAACATCCATATTGATATTTACATGCATTCAGTGTTTAGGTGTGCATACATGATTACAACATCCATATTGATATTTACATGCATTCAGTGTTTAGGTATGCATACATGATTACAACATCCATATTGATATTTACATGCATTCAGTGTTTAGGTGTGCATACATGATTACAACATCCATATTGATATTTACATGCATTCAGTGTTTAGGTATGCATACATGATTACAACATCCATATTGATATTTACATGCATTCAGTGTTTAGGTGTGCATACATGATTACAACATCCATATTGATATTTACATGCATTCGGTGTTTAGGTACGCATACATGATTACAACATCCATATTGATATTTACATGCATTCAGTGTTTAGGTATGCATACATGATTACAACATCCATATTGATATTTACATGCATTCAGTGTTTAGGTGTGTATACATGATTACAACATCCATATTGATATTTACATGCATTCGGTGTGTCCGTATTCATACAGGCTTACACTATCTATATTAATATTTGCATGCATTCGGTGTTTCGATATGCATGCAGGATTAAAATTTGCTGCAAGCTCTTAACTTCTCTCTTGCACACTCTAACAAAAACACACGCACGATCAATGTTCGAGATAAATTAGTTTGAAAACATTTTCTCTCCATCTCTCTCGTTCCCTTTACTACTACTCCTACTACTACTACTTCTACTATTGCTGCTGCGTCTATTATTACCACTACTTCATTCAACGTTTGTGCATTCATAAGTAAACTTCACACAAATTCAGTTTTCTTTCTTGATCATTCTTTACTTCTCTCTCCCACAAACACAGACAAATGCGATATATGTTCCAAGTAGAACAAACAATGAACACAGACACACACACATACGCTCTCTCTGCCTCTGTCTACCTGTCTCTCTGTAAGTCTGTCTCTTTCTTTCTTTCTGTCTGTCTGTCTGTCTGTCTCTGTCTCTCTCTCTCTCTCTCTCTCTCTCTCTCTCTCTCTCTCTATATATATATATATATATATATATATATATATATATATATATATATATATATAATCCCCGATTCATTCGGCTTCGTGAAATGTTGCAGTATGCATATAACACTAAAACCTTTTAAAGGAATTGCAAAACATGCAACGTCCCACTCTCTAAGGCTCTCAAATAAAATTGATCATTTAATTCAATAAAATTTGATTTTCAATATATGCAATTCAATATTAAGTAAATTAGTTTTTATATTCAATCAAACAAAATATACTCTCTATGGAAATAAATAATATGTACATCACAACTTTCAAAGTCTTCCAATACTGTTTCTTGTACATTTGAAGGGTAATTGCTTTCCACTGTTAACGCTTCATAGAAATATGTGAAAAACAAACACAGAACGATGTGAGACGAAAGGAACAAGTGCACACACTTCCTATAAGTTTGTGTTGTTTGTTTGTTTCGAGTTGAATCGGCTGCGCATATGTGACAGCAATATTACTGCGACAGGCTTTTATCGGTGCTTATTTTTTTAGAATTCGTTTTGGGCTGCATGCGGCGTGGAACCTTTTATTGCAATTACCATTGTCAAAGTGGACCCTGTAAATGTGGAATTCTTCCTCTGTCACGGTAGATGCTGTCAAGTGTGATAAATTATTGTTATCCTTCCATCAAAGCAACGTGGTCATGTGCGTGTCACGAGCATGCTAAATTCAAAGTATGCTGTGATATGGAAAAGTAATCGTAATACCCCCCCCCCCCAGAAATATATAGTTTTCATCATCACCTTTTTTCCCTCGTTCCCCACACACTTGGCACTTACAAATAGGGTCTCCAGGTCAGACATTAATACAGACAATTTTAAGTTATTACATATAGTTGTTTAAATTTGTTATCATAAATGTTAAGCTGTAATGAGAGCGTATACTATTTTTTATATTACTGTTTACATATAAATACAGATACAACACAGTCTAGAGTTTCCATAACCACTTGTTCAAAAAGTATGAATTTATTTTATTTACTATCAAATCACGTGTTACAGTAACTTAGATACTAGTATAGTGCTCCATACACATTGATCAAAGAGTCTATCCAAGACTCTGATTTTGTTTTAATACAGGTTTTAAGTAATACATTTAAAGCAACATTACTTTGTTTATTCAAGACACAGGAATACTATGGATTACTCGTTATCCAAAATAAATTGGTGGTGGTGTTGGTGGTTGTATTGGTGGTGATGGTGGGGAGAATGTGCTAAGTTTCACTTTCATTTTATTTTTCATTTTTTATTTTTATTTTAGAATGCATCTTATAGGTCTTTTCCGAGATGGTTCAATCTGAAGGAGTTCGTTTTCTTTATCTTTGTAGGGGACATTGATGGTTGAAGGTTTAGAATTTGCTGATGGTTTGTTTTTAGTCATGTTTTGATTTCTTCCTTTTCTTTTGCTTTGTCGCTTTCTCTTTCAGCTCATTGTACATCTCTACTGATAGATGGGCTTGTGGAACTTT
Source organism: Margaritifera margaritifera (assembly GCA_029931535.1). NCBI lineage: Eukaryota > Metazoa > Mollusca > Bivalvia > Unionida > Margaritiferidae > Margaritifera > Margaritifera margaritifera. The sequence continues at coordinate 1,756,570 of JAQPZY010001484.1, forward strand.
GCACTGAAATACGGCATCAACTAACGTCAGTTTTGTTCTAATCACGCTGCTATGAACAATCTTTTATAAGCGGTATAGACAGTAACAGCTACCATGCAAAACATTTTTTCAAAGTTTTGGTTTCAAATTTGTTAACTATGGTAAAATGTTTGCAACAAGGGCAGTGTGGAAGGAAATTGACTATAGCAAAGTCCAAAGTCCAACATTGTATACAATGTTGTCACTCTAATTTAGTTCCAGTAAATTAGTATACAGTGTTGGACCTTCTGAAGGAAAAGTCCTCAAGGCTCTCAGACAAAGTCTAAGTCCTTGACTGTGTATCTAATCAAGCATATGCCTGTACGATTCGTTAGTTGATCCGTACACAATCGACCCATAGTGGAGTTTATATGCTGCTAAAGTCTAGTATAGCCGCAGGAAGACCTTAAGGTAGAAGGAAAGTTAGTTTACGGTTATAAATATGTCCTAAAAATTTAGACTCCTCTACAACAGGGATAAGATAATCGTTAAGACAGAGTTTTGGGTCAACGTGTAGTTTACCTATTCGGTAGATGTGAAAGAGTTTTAAATGTATAAAATGTTAACACCGTTTCTTATGAATATTTGTTGAGGCATATTTTTGATGTACAGCAGATCAAAGAGTCGTCGGTGCATAATGACTAGTCAGTTCCTGGATTAAGGCATTTATGTATGCGGTTGGTTTCGATGTTGAAATGGGTGACACATAATATGCTGCCTTGAGGTACAGCCATACCTGAAGATATCTTTCCTAAAGGGAGGAACCTACCGTAACTCTGAAATTTCTATCTTTCAAAAACGTTAAATATAAGGATACGTAGGCTGTCCAAGAGACGTGGGTTAAACAGGTCATTTATTATGCCGTATTTCCACGTAGTTTCATAAGCAATATCTAAGTCAAAATCGATGGCTTCTATATATGTTAATTCTTTATGAATTCTTCTATGGTGAATGTTTGAACTCTGGCTAGATGGTCACTTGTGTTTCTCTGGCGTTTAATGGACATTACAAATCTAATAGTAGTGTGTAGGATTGAAGATAGTAGAGGAGTCTGTCATTTATCGTTCGTTTGAAGGTTTTGCAAATACAGCTTGTATGTTCTGTGAGACAGTTGTTGGAAGGGTCGGTGTTGTTCTTTACAGATTTGGGTACCGGTATCACTGTTGCGTCTCGCCTCTACAGTCGAAGCCATCAGTTTCCCAAATTTTTTTGCAAATGTTTTTGTAGTGCATTGAGACTTGTAGGAGGTACGTGTTTCAGAAATTGGTAGTGGGTATGATCTTGTCCTGCTGAAGTTTCATTGGTTCAATCAAGAGAGTCTTGTAGCTTTTTAGGAAAGAAAAGTTTTTTTGTAATCTGCACAGCTGGTAGATTCAACATTTAAAGGAAAATGTTTCTTTGGATTTTGCGAACGGTGTAAGTTTTCAGAATAGTTCTATGTTTACAATTATTTTGAGAATGTTTCGGCCATGTGTTTGACATTTTTGGTAAAGTTTTAACCAATTTATAAGATTTCTTTAATTGATTGCTACAGAGTTTGTTTCCCCTAAAGATTCCATATTTGATACTGATTTAATTGAGGATCGAGAGTTCGACCTAAAGACATAGGATCCCCGCGTTTTTCACTTGCTCACTCTAGTGATATGACAAGCTATAGCAGCATATGCAGTATTTATTCAGATGTTCAGCTCTTGGATTCGCATTATAATCTCTAAATACTTATTTCCGTTCCCTGATGGCGTCCTTGTAAGCATCATCAAGGCTTTGTTTCTTGACACGTTTAGGACTCGCCGAAGTTTTTAGCATTTTATTCGCATCAACGTCCTGGATTATGTAAGTAAAGAGATAAGGTGTGAAATGTAATTAGCAGGGGAACTGAAACATTTACCAGTCTGCCTAATTCAATGTTCTTCTTTGGCCTGGTCCTTGATGTTTGAGTGTGTTACTTTCCTAAGTATGTTGAGAGAGAGAGAGAGAGAGAGAGAGAGAGAGAGAGAGAGAGAGAGAGAGAGAGAGAGAGAGATTCATATCCATGATAACAATTTTAAAAATAAAATAGAAGTTAGATTTGTGAACTGAGTCTTTCCATGATCTCCATCAGAAGTTAAACAAGCTGATTAATAACGGTAGAATTGGAAATGCCGGTCCTCTATCTGTCCACATACTCTCTTTTGCCCATCGTGAGCTGGGGATGACGGCGAAGAGACACCTCTCAACTGTTTGTTTAATGGGTCAGATGAACTCACTTAGGTCTCTATGTTAGATATGAGTATGATGCATCTAGCAAATACCCTGATCATTTATTTACTCGTCAGGGGAAACAACCGTTCGTGACAACGTTTGATGCGATTTAGTAATTAATTTTCTTCGTCCTTGGAGAGACATCTGACTGGCTATCCTTTACCAGTAACTCTATTAAAGAAGGTAGATCTTAGAATTTGAAATTTTCTACAAGCAGATCTTAGACTCAATCTACTTTTATTGCATCAATGGTGTTATGCGTCTTCTTGTGAATGCTATTTGGTTAAGATGTCTACTATTAAACTAAATATTAAGAAACTTTTGTGACTGAAATGTTAAACTTTTGAACATAACTTTGGCCCGCTCTCTATTTTATATATCGATACCATCCATTTTTATTCATACCAGAACTTTTTGCAGAGAAAGTAATATTATTCGAACAACAAGTCTCTAACGTGAACTTTAGGTGCTACTTGGCTATCAACTTCATCATGGAAGCAACACGTTGTTAATATTAATAAACGTACACTAATACACCCACCTTCGTCTCAGAATTCACAGTTGTCTCAAAATTTAAAGCTAAGTATTATAATCATTTCGATATAATCATAGTTTATCTGCATTGTTTGTTCTGATAAAATATTTCATAAGGACAAATAAATAAGGGAAGTAAATGCGACGAGCATATAACACAGGCTCATAAATTATATTTGTACACAGCATACAACTAATATCATTCTTCTATAGATCTGATACGTTTTAAGTTAAGACAACCCGACACATGCATAATAGCTACATTTCTTGATATTATGCGTCTGCCAGCCCAAAAATGTGGTCGTAAAATTGTGCAAGTGTGTGATTATGAATCCTTAAAGTTCATAACAATTATATGATACTCAATATCGCGTTGTTCTCGCAGACAAGAAATCGTGTTCCACAGACTCCCCGGTTGAATTATTCATCAGTCACAAAATTTAACATTTTCGTGTATTTTCAAAAGCGAAAGTTGCACCTGAAATCATATTGATTGAAATAACTCTGAAAATGTTAATATAGGTAAGTCAATTTTTTTTATTTATTTAAATATTTATAAAAATGTAGTATCTCGCTTCAGGAGTGACAAATCGTATCCAAATTTTGCAGTGAGATAGTGACATTTTAAATGTATAATCCCAAATGTAATACACATAGCTAGTAGAATCTAAGAATGATTTGGTATGTCAGTGACTGGTAATGTATAGCTCATATGGAATTCGCTTATTTGTGTACTCGATTGGTCAACACAGATTTCAACCAATGAAAGCACAGAGTGGTCTATTAGCTGTTTAGACTGTAGCGAGGTGAATTTATATGCCAACATAGTCACTTAAAAGAATGATTAACATTTTTGACAAAGAATTCAACGAAAACAAAAGCCACTATCATTCGTATACCAACGTAATATCTGAGGAATCAATCAATAAAAATGTCTTAGCTTTTAGTGGCAAAAAAAAAAAGGTATGTGTGAAGTTTGTTTTCAAATGGAAATCTAATAAAATAAAAATATGATTAACGATATTTACCATAGTGTGTGTGTGTGTGTGTGTGTGTGTGTGTGTGTGTGTGTGTGTCAGGGAGAGAGAGAGAGAGTCCTTCCACTTAATTTGGAGGCCCCTCGGGATGACCTAATGTTTTTGTCATACCGGCATCTTACTGATCTATGAAACTAAAGAAGCATATGTTATCTCTTTTCAGGTCTGGCCTGGTATATAGAACAAGGCGAAAGAGTTGAATTATCTTGGACGCTACCTGGCAGTCAGATGGTGATACCGAGGCCTCATTAGGACACGTCCAATGTACCCAGCAAAAGTCACCAGGATTAGTTATACTACCACACTGATATATAGTATCTCAAAGACATGCAATGGGCGTCCAGATGAATTTTTCCAGGGAGGGGAAAGCCCAAATCAAGGGATATATATATATATATATATATATATATATATATATATATATATATATATATATATACTGCACAATGAATTTTTAAAAAATCCTCCCCCTACCCCCCTACCCTCCCCCCCCCCCACTGCGGACGCCCATGAAGACATGGCTTAGGTCTTCATGAGAGAGAATCAACAACACTGCATTAGGTAGAGACTCAACAACACTGCATTAGGTAGAGACTCAACAACACTGCATTAGGTAGAGACTCAACAACACTGCATTAGGTAGAGACTCAACAACACTGCATTAGATAGAGACTCAACACCACTGCATTAGGTAGAGCCTTCCTTGAGCCCTATTGTTCTATTACAGGATCACCTTTTATGATTATTGACATTGAAACGCTTTGCATTTTTTGCTATGAAACATGGTATTATCTATGCTAACAATTGGCTGAGTACCTGACACAATAAATCTGGATCATAGCAATTGTCATTATTTCTTTTGAGTTTGCACGTATACACATTTGAACAGGCATATTGCAATTTGCCTCAAAAATCGATGTGAACTATCATGCCTCACTACCACTGGACAAAAAGTTATAAACGTGATAAGTTGTACAAACCTAAGCTCCCACTTATCTTAAATATCATTCATTAGTCAACTTTGCTGTTCAAATTTTGGCAGTTTTATGTTTTCAATTTGCGCGAAACTCTAATTTATATGCTTAAGAAACTTTTTAAAATTTTAATTTTTGTTAAACAATCTGTTAAAATTAAATTTATCAATGTTTTTCTATATGAAACATGCTTTTTAAATATAAATTCTTTTATATTGGAAATAAGTTTTTACTTAATTGAAAAATTCCTTAAATTAAGGAAGATATGGTGGTGCTCATTGGCTTAGATTTAGGGATTCTTAGTATTGATTTAAAGGGAATTGTTTCTTCGTTAGAACATGAGCATTATGATGTAAAACTGTACGTGTGTATTTTGGCGACAGTGCATAACGAGAAATCATATATTTATGAGTGCCCGGATGTAAAATCTGTGACCTATAGCAAGTTGTTTTGTTTACAGTTCAGCCTTTCAAAAATGCCAGCTAATCCATATCAATATCTTATTTCGAGATACTTTAGATTAACATATGATATATTAGGATTTGGACACACTGGAAAGTTCAGAACTGACAAATAAATGTTGGGATTATGTACCGTTTCCAAACGGCGCTGGTCGCGAAACGTCCTCCAGCAACATCACAGAAAATCTTAGACATTAATGTAAAAGTCGTTCAATAATTTTGAAAAACCATTGAATGTTATCAGTGATTAAAGATTCTAGCTCAAACTTTTGAATATACGAACAGATAGTTATAGAGTTTTTTTATGTTTTGACAACAGTGAGCGTCATATTCAGTAGCCTTTAATACCCTTGTCAGCATAAATATATAGGGGTGGCTTTTCTGGATTTCTTAGTCTCTTCTCGTCCCAACACTGCAGAGCTTCTAATCTGGAAGAGATATAATATAGCTATGACATTATTTTAAAGTGTAATGCATATTAAGTAACAGATTCCATAATCAACACACAGTGCAGGCAATTTTCACTTAATTCTTAGCTTGTTTTTATGTTGTACTAGGTAATTTATGCAATACATTTCCTGTGTTTTATACCACTACATCAACTGAACTCGATTTTAACTACGAACGTAAATATAATAACATACTACCGATTATGTTTTCAATACATTTCTCGTTGTACAAATTCTTACGTTTCTGTTGATTCTTAGCACATTTATGACATTTATTAAACAGTTTGTAAAATTAAATCATAACTTACAATATCACTGTACTATCAATAAAAAGACTTGAATTAAAGCCTAAAGTGCGTCTTTGTTGGTTGTAATGCTCAGTAATTGCTTTAAATTCTAAGCAAATTTGTGAAGTTTTTATATCACTTAACATTTTAAATGCACTACAGATAGATACAGAAGAAAACAGTTACCATAATTTAATCCTCATTGCCAATTTTTCAGCGACCTTGTTTTTGTTTTTGTGTTATGCTGTTTTATTGAAAGAATGAGCTTGTAAGTTTTGTGAATTTACTGCATTAATGCAAATATTAGAATACTATTTTAAATACTGCAACTATAATATACTCTTACGTTTTAGGAAATTCCCACATTTTGATAAGAAACAAGGCATTTTTCTGAAAATCTTTAGTTAAATTGTAAAATTAATTTGACCTCCATAACAATACAATTGTTCACAAATTTGCACTAATTTTGTAATGGTAATTTTCGAAAATTAGTTCCAAGTTTTTCCAAACAATACAATCATATGAATAGCAAAAACACGAAAGTCCAAAATTCGTTGTCTCTTCTATTTTGAAAAATAAACACGAAAAGACAGTTGCACGAAACATTTACATAAATCCCACTTGCTAATGTTATTGCCGCTGTTAACGTTGAAAGTGAACGTTTAGAAGTTAAAACGTTAATGGGGTTTAAATCAAGTCACATAACTAGTCAAACTTTCTTAGCATAGCTTGAATTTGATAGTATTCCGGAAGCAGATGTATAATCGGCAGGTACTCTTCATATGCCACTTGCTGGGGGTTTATAGGGGTCTTTGAAAGGTAACAATTAACAAATTTGGCATGGCGGGGGTAGGGGGGGGGGGCGATTTAGCTGGGTTACTTCCCCTAAATCCGCAAAAGTCACCGTTGTGATTAATCCACATAGTGTTGCTTTCAAACCTTACAAAGGATATTGTCTCTAAGAGCAGTGGCAAGGATCAATTGAGTAAAGTTTCTTCTTTGCTCGAATATATCATCCTGTGTAACCCTAACATGAGAAACGCAATAAATGAGCGTAAATCTCTGTCCCCGTATTGGGATCCGAGGCGGGTGGGGAGCACAGGTTACTAAGTAATTATCTTGAGTTTTCGGAAAACCAACGAAAACTTCAACCAGTAGTAGAAAACCTAATCTCTAAATTATCAAGAATAATTCAACCAGCTATACGGATGAGGAAACTCGTCCGAGTCAGGGAAATTGGTAAAAATTTCTTATCATTGAATCCAATGATGAGAACCAAAATTTATTCAAGCCATCACCTTTAGTGATAGCTAATCCACTTCAGGGATTGGCTGGAGAGCCAAGAAGTGTCGAAAAACTTAGTTCAGCCGAACTACTTGAGTGTAGCCGCAAAACTCACCCTGACAATCTACTTCACACAAAGATTTCCAAAGGTATTTCCACATAATCTCTCAACTCTGCTGTTAGGCCGAGATGCTCGAAAGTCTCAGCTCTCAGAACGTCTCACAAGTGAAAACAATCAACATTCGTCGTAACGGCAAGTTGATTCCAACAAAAACTTACATTCTGTCGCTAAATTGCGCCACTTTGCCTACATGGATCAAAGTCAGGATCTTAAACGTCATTGTCGATCGTTTCATTCTATCCTTTGCGGTGCTATAAATGCCAGAAACATTCCCACCACAAAGATGGCTGCAAGACTAAACCAGTCTCTTGTTCAAACTGTCTAGAGTCTAGAGTCTGCCCTAAGTGAAAGCTCGAGAAGGAGATCCAACACGTAAAACAGTAGAAAAGCATGAGCTTTTCTAAGGTCAGGAAATCTGTAGAGGCCACAGTTTCACTCAATACAGCTGGTAAATCCTACACTAGCGCAGCTAAAGTGGAGAAGAAGCCTGCCACAAATACTATCTGTACCCAAACAAACATTACATGCCCCTATGGTCAAGCCAAATTCACAGTCTTGACGCTGCTAAAACCTGTGCTGGCAGTCATCCAAACCTTGACAGAAGAATATAACTCAGATAATTAACCAGTGTGACAGTGTACAATTAGAAAACCTAATGATACCAACAAGAAATCACCTAAATCAGCCCACAAAAAGAACAGCAAACCACTGGTCCCAGTGGGCACAGAATCAGTGTCACACATAAGATACCCAACTCTACTACCAGTTAACTGGTTAGATCCGGCCCACCAAAAAACGCAGCAGACCGCTGGCGCCAGTGGTAATGCATGCGCTAAACCAAACAAAGAGGGGATTCAAGAATCTACTAGACTCGAGAAAGGATCTGACGATCCTATCAAGCTCTTTAACAAGTTTGGGAGTCCAGATAGTATCGACACTGGGGAACCCCCTGATATTGCACCAGGAAAAGCTCGCAGAAGTCCCGTACTTCCACTTCATTCATAAATATCTCCGACACCATAATACAACGGAATTGTTGAGCTTTAAAAGCAAATATTTATGAAATTAGTCTTCTACTTAAAGAACATGTTTTAATAGATGCTTACCGTCAGGAGACATTTTCAAATGGAAACAATAGAGATATTCATAAAACTTCACAACGTACAGCAGCTTTTCAAACAATACTGATAAGTCTGCTGGAGGAGTGCCCATCATCATAAATAACATAACTCCCCACAGCCAAATTAATCTCAATACTACTTTACAGGCCGTAGCCGTTCGTTTGTCCCTACATAAAAATCGTTCACTTTGCTCAATATATCACCCTACAAGCACTCCAATAAATCAATCTGATCTTGACTATCTTCTTGAACAGCTACCAACACCTTTTGTATAACTTAGCGACTTTAACGGCCATCATACACCTTGGGGCTGTAAAGATATCAACGACATAGAAGACTTCAAAAAGCAATCTTAGTCTTTTTAATGACAAGTCTTATACCTACCTGTATCCTGCCAATGGATCTTACTAGTCATTAGATCTGACCATCCACATCCCATCTCATTTATTTGACTTCTCTTGGTAAGCTGGTGACGACCTATGTGGTAGCGATCACTTTCCAAAATATTTAAGAAGCAATAGTCCCAAACCTCGATGGCTCGGGCAGAGATGGAAATTCAACAAGTCAGATTGGGAAGCGTTTCAATCCTTCTGCGAGTCAAATCTGACAGCTGATCGTTTTGACAACGTTGCGTATCCAATATATCTATTCTGCGAGTCAAATCTGACAGCTGATCGTTTTGACAACGTTGCGTATCCAATATATCTATTTACAAAGATATTTCCGACTGTACCAACAACTTCGGCGATTCCTAAACGTGTGAACAAATCATGGTTTGATGATGTATGCAGAGTCCCCATCAGGGAACAATTAAAGGTTCTTAAACATTTAAATGCCAATCCAACAACTGCAGATCTGAATAAATACGGTGTTTACTGAGCTAAAGCTCGTCGAACCATTAGAGTAATACTAAAACGTGGAGATCCTACGTCTCTAGATTAAACTGTCGCTCCTCTATTAAATATGGTACAAAAAATCATTGGCAAAAGTAAAAGCAGCTGTATCAAACATTTGAAGAAATCTGATGAAATGGTCACAACGGTATCATACATCTCAAATGATATGGCCAATACATTCTTGAAAACCTCCTCAAAAGAGAATTATTATGAAACCTTTCGCCGTGTCAAAAGCCTGAAAGAAACGGTTCCAAAAAATTTCAAATCTGCTAATGATGAAGATTGCAATAAACCTTTCACCCTCAGAGAGTTACAAGACTCTCTTGATCAAGCCCATGACACTATCCACTATCAACTTATGAAACACTTACCTGACACAGATCTTAATACACTGTTAAACATTTTCAATACAATTTTGGAAACTGGGGACTTCCCGCAGTTTTGGCTAGAAGCAACGATTATACCAGTACCCAAACCCGGAAAGGACCAAATCGACCCTTCCAATTATCGTCTCATATCAGTAATAAGCTGTTTTTGCAAAACCATGGAACGGATGGTAAATAGACAACTCTGGCATCTCGAATCCCACAAACTACTATCAGACGTTAAATGTTGATTCAGACGCCAGAGAAGCAGAATAGACCATCTTGTCAGACTTGAAACATTTATTAAAGAAACTTTTATAAAGAAACAACGTATAGTTTCCGTTTTTTCGACTTGGAGACAGCTTATGACACCGCATAGAAATACGGCATAATGAATCACCTATTCAACCTAGATCTTAGGGACAGCCTACCTAACTTTATCTCACATTTTTTGAAAGATAGAAACTTCAGAGTTAAAATAGGTAACACCCTTTCTGAAAGCTATCCTCAAGAGATGAATGTACGTCAGAGCACCATATTGTCAATTGTCAGTCACCTTATTCGCCATCAAATATAAAGACATAGTGAAATGCCTCAATCTAGGAACTGACTGTTCTCTATATGTAACGACTTTTGATCTGAAATAGATCATAGAGTATGTATACTATCGAACGTCAACATCAGATAAGCTTAAACAGAGTTCAAAAAAGGGCAGAAGAAAACGGGTTCAACTGTTTGAAGTAAAAAAAACTGGCATCCTTCGTATAGAAAAATCGCAGGGATGAGGTGGCATTATCTGTCTCATGCATACCTCCTGAAGGGCAAACCTTGACCAGAGAATATATCATTACAGTGTCCACTGACAGTGGAACACATTTCTGTCGAGTGTGTTGGCTTCCATGCTGCAAGACAGAAGCATTTTGTTCTCAACAGAATGAAGAAACTGTTCGATGATGTACAGCACGATAAAATCTTTGACGTTTTGAGTGAATGCGATTTATGTCTCAAATTTTGACCATATTTTTAATGATTTTACAATCGGTACTTTAATCTTTGATTTTATATACATTTTACACAATGTTAACATTTTGACTGTTTATATTTTATCTCGTTGTACATCAAGTTTGCATTTATTGTTAGGGTTTATCTTGCTAGTAGTTTTGTGCAATTCATTTTAACATTTTCTACATAACGTATGCTTGGCACCATATAGCCAATATTATGCTGAGATGCCGTAAAATACTACAACATACATACATACTTAAAGTTCACGTAGTTCATTTTCTCTGAAAAATGTGGGGTTTTTTTAGAGAGTTATGGCATAGTAATGATGCACCTGAGGAACTTTTGCTTTGAAACCAAAAATGTTCGAAAGTATTACAGTTGTATTTAATATATTATCTTTATTTTGTAACACAAAAAGATTTATTAAAGGATTTGACCTTAAAATAAGTATAAAAAACTATGAACTCTACATCGCAAATAGATAATTGCCGATTCGCATTCAGTGACTTTGGGAATACAATTCACACAATTCAATCAATGAAAAAGGCCTGCAATAACGAGAGAGAGAGAGAGAGAGAGAGAGAGAGAGAGAGAGAGAGAGAGAGAGAGATTTTCAGTTGGGCAAATAGCATTTAATCTAAAACAATGTTAAACAAATATTATTGAGGCGGCAATTGTATGCTAGTAGATAAATGGATACAGAAACTACTACCTAATCAATTCTACATACCACATACAAACATGAATATGTTTATTAGCATCTTATCATATGTACAAAAAAATCTGCAAAACATATACAATATAATCTAATTACGTACAAATGCCTTCCTTGTGCAAAAATATATGATACGAATTTTCAAAATGAGAACCACAATTAAACATATCGATTTAAAAACAATTATACAATCAGTTCATGCATTTAAGATGTGCATGAAAATAGTCACTGTTAAACTTTAAAAATGAAAATAACTGAAACAGCCATGTATGAACATATATAAAATATCTATAAAATAATAGGAACTATGGGTATAAAGTTATATATAACAGTCAAACTTAGTGACTAAGTCGGTCAGATATCCTGAATGGAAAAGAATGATTTTAGAATATCGCAAGAAATCACAATCAAAAATAGAAAACTTATAGCGAAGGCTTGAAGTCAATAATATATTTATGCAACATTACACATTAGACTCTGTAATTGTTATATAAATTAACATTTCTGTGTTTTAGAATAGTATGGCAGACTTTGACTCTAGGTTTAAGTATATTAAGGATTACTTAGGATAAAACACATTTTGTCAACATCGGACAACAAATCATTATGTACATACGAAGCTGCTTGGAGTATACCGTATCTTTATTCGTCACAGGCACTACCACAACCAAGTATCCATAAGACCGTCCCGATTTGTTAAGGTCCAAAGATGTATACGGTGTAATGTCGAGTGTTCTGTTTACAATGTAGTTCGACACAAGGATTTGTCACTCGGAAAAGGACATAACAATTACGAGATTAGGATTCACAATTCTGCGTAATCATGACCAAAAGGATTTAAGTTTGCAAAGTATATTAGAGACATACTTTTAGATGAACTCTGCATGTCACAGATAGAATGTGAACAAGTAGATCCGTGTATTACTAGGATGAACTAGGATGAGCTACTTTATTTGACGACCACGCCTTGCTATCTAACGCCTAATTTGAAGGTGGTTTGCTTGTGATAAAGGAATTCAATTCAAATCTGACAACACAGACACACAAATCATTGCATGCATACATACATGCATGCGTACGAAGAATTTATATAATAGTCACGTTATATTCATGCATGTAAAATACCTTCAAATTAACATCAATTCATTTTATACAATGTGAAAATAAACAATCTGGTATGTCAAGTTCATAAAAAGCAGGTAAGGCTTGTTAAGTAAGAAAACCACAATATACTTTGGACATACGTACCCATCTACAATTGATTGTAATGAGACAAGTATTTACATTATTGTTTATCTATTAGAGAAGTGAAAAATTGCAAATAATGGGAAAAGATGATAGGAAGAATATTATGAGAAGCAAGAAACTCAGTACTGTTGACAAAGGTTCTGAAAACCTCGTTTTTAAGGACGTATTTAATTACCTTCGTGAAAATAAAATTTTTACATCTTTCCAGTCTGGCTTTATTCCGGGTGATTCTCTATGACATGTATTGCCAAGTAGTAAATTCCGGTAAGGACATTAGCGTTGTGTTTTTGCGATATAAGTAAAGCGTAAAGCTATACATCGCCTGTGGCATAAAGGACTCTTACATAAATTGAAAGTTACTGGCATCACAAGAGGCCTTTTAAAATTGTTTCCTAGCTTTGTTAAAAACAGAAACGATGGTTGATATACCCGTGGGGGTGCTTTTTGAGTGGAGGTGTATAAGAACCGGTGTACCCCAATTATCAGTTATTAGTAACTTACATTGATATATATATATATATATATATATATATATATATATATATATATATATATGATATCGTACATAATATACACTCCATTATAAGTTTATTTGCAGATAATGCAAGTTTCTTTCTAATCTTAGATAATCCCGTCGTAACCCCTCCTAATCTAAACCATGACTTGGAAAAATGGGCAAATAATTATCTTGTATTTTTTAACCCTTCTAAAACCGAGTCCATGACAATTTCTAAGAACATTATACATGCTTCTTTTTATACGACCTATTCTGGAATTCGGTAACTTGGTTTGGGACAAATGACTAGTTAACGAAATTAGTATCTCTTGAAGTTTTACATCGAGAAATAAGATGGGAAAGTCCAGAATCCAAACCACATAAACACACAAACGTAAACTTTTAAACAAAATGAAAACTCTCTCAAGCCCTTCTTTATATCACATCTCTGATTCCGCGAGCTGTTAGTGATATTACTCGTTATAACTTACGTAATATAAACAATTTCCAATCAATACAAGCTGGAACAAGTCTTTATTACAACTCGTTTCTTCCTTTGGCCATTCGAGAATGGAACACATTATCTATCGAGACTCGATAAATCGATTAACAACTTCAAACGCGCATTAAATAATCGTTGCACTCAATTTTCCAGACATTTTTATTGGAGTAGGAGAATTTTTTTAATTCTTTATGCTATAAAGAATACAATTGAATCACCTCTTTGTAGATGTGGACTTGAGGAAAGAACATACCTCTTCTTTTTCTCTTGCGCTTATATCCAAGAATAATGCATCGAACTGTTTTAATCATTTTCACTGTATGGTAATTTAATTTCAAATACCTTTTTGTACGGTGATATAACGCTTCAATTTTAAGTAAACATTCGTATTTTAATGCCGTTCATAACTTTATTGAACAATCCAAAAAGATTTACTTAAGCGCATCCATTTGTTTTCCTTCTTATTTTGTCAACTATAGACACAACGCCCTATATCAATTAATAGCATCAGTAGCGTACTAACAGGGGCAGGGGGCGGGGGGGGGGGCGGACGGGGTGCTTGCCCCGAGCGCAAGAGGTCTTGGGGCGCCAAAACAGCTGATAAAATTTGCGCCTCGTATTCTGGACCTTTGGGCCATCATCAACGCCCCGGGCGCCATTTACCCTTAATATGACACTGAATAGCAGTTTCTGTTCTTGTCTTCTTTCTTTTCTTTATTCTCATCATTTATCAACTCCTTCGTTGTTCATCTTTATGCTTTGTATACCTTGGCTAAATGTTAATGTTTAATTAACAGACTCTTCACTTTGACTATTCAACAATCTTAAAATTGTTGTCATTAAAACTCAATATCATCTGTCATATATTCATGTATATTTACAAGTTTTGTATCGTCAAAGGAGAGAACATTATAAGCCTTGGCTTTCGTTCTCATCCGTTACCATCTGTATTGTACATCTTGTAATTTCCAACTTCAAATTCATGGAATAAAATGTGTTTAAACTAAGTAGCAAACAGGCTTGATAGTTTTTCTTAAAGCGAGAAGCAAAATAAGCTACATGTTCAAGAAGTTCATTTACCGGTATATAGATGCCTTGTGTTTTTGAATAAAGCTCGGCATTAGATAATTTGGATCTCGGAATACACACCCCGTATACTTTTTAAGAAGAAACAAAATGACACACTTGGATTTGATTCTTACGTGGCTGTGTGCATAACCAAAGCGTCTATGGTCACACTCTTCACAGGATTGAAAATATAAAGGTCTCCGATCATTACATTGTGTGAGATGTATTGATGTACTCAATAGTTTAGAAATTTCTTTATCTACCCTGGTGTCAGACTTGTATGTGAAAGTTTCAGAATAACATTAAATAGAAGAAAATTGTTACTGTATATACTCGCGTATAGTCTTATGCTAACTGTAAACTGCATAGACCCAGATCTGCCGTCGCATAATGCGCCGGCAGATCTGGGTCTATGCAGTTTGCAAGGACTAATCAGTAGAACAAATAACATAGACCCTGATCTGCCGGCGCATTATGCGACGGCAAATCAGGGTCTATGTTGTTTGCATTTGGACCCGCATTATACGCGAGTATACGGTAATTTCTTGATTTCAGATATATAAAGATATACTCCAATGCCTCCAAAATATGCAGGCGTATGTATTACTTTCAATGTTGATAACATGAAGACATATTGCATCAATACTGATAGCAAGGTGTTTAAAACAGTGCAGTATGAGAAAGGAACAAATTACCTATATGATGTTGGAAAATGCACAAATTTATATGAAGCAAAATTTACTCTACATCTTGAACATCTCGTAAACTTTACAAGGCCAATATACAATGATTCAACAAAGAAATAGATAGAATTTATGGTGAACAAAAACATATTTAAAGCAACATATGGTAACTCAGTAGAGAAAGTAGTCATTTAGAATCAATCATATAAATCTAAAATCATTCATAAGTATGAAAGGAAGGAAAAAAGGTTGCAAATGTCTGAAAATAAAAGTACCTGTTGAAGAAGGTCGTTCAGTTTATTTGTTGCTAACACTTAAAGACAATTTATTAAGCATACGGTATACTCTGGATTATTTAATACCATTTTAATGACAAATGAATGGTTTATTTAAGACATCTTTGCTACAATCCTGACAGTCCAGTCGATTATACAAATATCATCCACTTTTGGGAATAAATTAAACAGGATAAACGAAAATAAAATACAGCGAATTGAAAGAAAAATGCCACGATGGATATAAATATCTTTTGACATTTATAGACATTTTCTAAAAATATGCTTGGGCTAAAGAAGTAAACACAAGAAAGGGAGACGACATTCACTATGGGTTTGCGTATTTCTACAATAATTAAGTTCATGATTTATTTCTTTCATTTTTCTACGTTTTTGTGAAATAAAGTACTTACGTATAAGTTCAGATGCACTAAGACTATCTTACTTATATTAGATATTAACCTGGACACAGCCTATCCAAAAATCAGCATACATTATGTTGCATTTTATGGAAATAGTTGCATTAGAATGAAATGACTGATATTTTTAATGCAAATAACCTGTCCAGAATCGGGCGAATACATCTGTTTGCATTGCTATCCTGTGCAATACCAAGAGACTGAACTCAAGAAACATTCATATTTCTGTTTAGGCTTAATTTTGCTTTCTATTACTAGTTAGTTAATATCCAGGAAAACTCAGAGATTTATTTTATGGACTACAATATAATGCTGACTAACTCAGTGCATTGATATCTTGCAGAAGTAACGCAAGTTGTTCCTGTTTAAAACTTTTCTTTCGCTGTATCTGTAGCAACACTAAAGTATAGTTGCAAAGTTTGGATGCATTTTCTCCAGTTGGTTTCTTCCAGAGTACAATTTATCTTTCTTGTCTCAGTTACTCCAAAGCTTGTTTTCCAATATTTAAGTTTAAAACAAAATGACAAATCTTACAACTTTAGGCTAAAATCTTCACCCAGATTGTTGTTTTGGAAGCGAGATGTCTGCAAAATGTTTTAAATTGTACTTTCATTTTATTTCGCAATAAATGGATCTGAAGAAAGTGTATAACAAGTGTACACCTAAGATGAAATATGAAAAGTTTTGTAATCCTTGGACCATTTCGGAAATACAAAAATGCATAGATTGTATCTCCCCTAACACTGGCATTCACCCACTGGAATGAAAAACAAAGTCTCATATGTATGTTGATTTTCAATTGTCAGAAGCTATTTAAACTGTTGAGAATGGTGAATGTTTAGAATTTGATGCCTTCAACACCAACCATTTATCATATTTCTCACACCAGGGTCATCTATGTCTCTCTTATCATAGCTCTCTGTGTCATCATCAATGGATAAATCAAACTTATTTCTATAGAAAATGGTCAATAAATGTCTGCAATCCTAATTCTTGTCAAGACACAGTGAGCATTACACCAGCTATGGTGCCAGTTTCTAAAAAAAAGTATTCTGGTCCCATCAACTGGGAGAACCGAACGACCCGCAGCGTCCTATTTGCACTGTAGCACTATCCCAGATGTAATGTAACAACTATGCAATCAAGTTTTGCTTGCATCCAAATGAAGTTTAAAATAAATGTAAGGTTATGCAATCTCGTAAGATATTTATGCTACCTGTGGGTGCATTTGTAAAAAAAGAAATCTTGTCTAAATCTAATGTTTCCCACCTTTAAAAATGTTACAAAAATTAGCTTTGTATTCTTCAGGTAAGCAGCAAAATAACTTATTTATTTTACGTACATGCATAAAATAATTAGCTTTGAAGGTATCTAGGATGCATAATTATAAAAGCAATATGCTCACCATGGATTTTTCCATTTATGATCTTCAAGGTATTGCCACACTAATTAGTTCCTTATACATTTACTTCATTTTTCTACATTGTATTTTCTTAAAGTAAGTGCATGACGCATACGTTCAGATGCACAACGGCTCTATTACTTATGTTAGACCCAACCTAGACGCAACGTATCCAACAATCAGCACAGGTTATGTTACACAGTCTGAAAATAGTTGCATCGGAGTGAAATTAATGAAACTTTTTAGTGCAAATGATCTTTATATTTATGCGACAAACAAGATAGCATATAGAAAGTTGAAAAGATTTTTTAAAAACTTAACGGATTAACGGTAAAACGTATGTACTTCTGAAATGGAATGGATATGATTAATCGTTTAGCAGTTGGGAACCGGGTGAAAATATTATGCCATTAAATAAATAATGTCACAAAGACACATCTTGCCGATATACCAAAAATGTACCTCTTCATCGGAGACAAAGAAGAGTACATATAAAGAAATATTAAGAAGCATGAAAACTTTTACTTTCTGAAAAATAACGAGATTATTGAATGTTGCAGATGTGAAGAAAAACAGTGCATTATAAAATGAAGGAGCTAAGGCATGCCTGTTATGTGAAATATCACAGTAGACAAGAAAATACATCCAAAAATACCCCTGGTAAATGAACTAATGTTACACATGAAAAACGTGATTATGCGACTACAATGAAAACAATGTCAAAAAGAAATGAAAATAGATAACATTGAAAATTACGAAGTTGAATCCAACTGCATCTAAATAAGCTATAAAAACACAGTTACAATGTACAAGATTGTACAAGCTAGTCTACAAGATTCTGAATAAAAATAAAAGGTAAAGAAAATGACATAAATGTTGTTGCAATCGTGTGTATATTTACATTTCATTTACAGGGGATATAGCAATTATATCATAAAGTAAGCATTTTTCCTGGATAAGATTCTTAGTAATTACAAGTTTAGCACATTCATAAACTTTCACTTACGGTGTGTAAGATATATAAGTTTCGAAAATACGATGTCAGAACTTTTATTTACCATTTACTAGTTACTGAAATGAAACTGCACAAATAAACGGTGCAATCAGTTGTAAATTGTTGCAAATGCAAAATAGGCAAAACTTGGAGCATATGGAATGACAAAATAAAAAAGCCAAATATGCAAAGAGTGTAAAATCGTGGAGATTAAATTACTGTGGAGGGAATGAAATAATGAAAGAGAGATAATCAACAAAGAAGTACATGTTCGTGTGGTAAAATGGTAAACAGAGGTTTAATGTATACGCCAAGGTTTTAGGGAGACCACGCCTGCTCTTGTAACTTCTTACGGCATAAATATAACTATGTAGCCGGCATTGTTAAGACATACTGGAAAACATGGCAGACAAAGAAGAGTAAACAGGTTGAACACACTTCTTTCTACAAGAAAGTAAGGGTCTAACAGCTGAAGGTATTGCAAGGTTAAACCAAAGTATAAAGTCTTATGTAACCCGCATTTTAGGTGCACACATTCAAAGCAGAACATCTATTGCAGAGTCTATTTATACATTATCAAGTTAATGGAGCTATTAATTTTAGAAGAGCAAGTTTACGACACAGATGAAATTATTATGGTAAAATCTGAACTATACACAACATATTCAAAACTGAAATTAAATGTGATATTCGCGTTTCGATATCTTTCTTTTACCGAGTGACATTGTCATGAAAATGGGTAGTATTGTTGGTTGCATCAGCAATTTACAGAAATACACATACTCCTTTAAACTGTGATTAAACACTACCATTATTACAGGTGCGGAAACGAACCTATTTCAAATGCTAACAAGCAATCTGTGACAGTACGACAAAAGATTGTATCTGCCAAAATAGAGAACAAAGTAAGTAAAGATTGTGTAGAAAAGAAGGATTATGATGCTGATGTTGTACTTCGCACATACCTTGCAATTCCTACGATGACGCATGGGAATTTAGAAACATCACAGAGCAGTAGTTATCGTGCAATATACAAATGATCATTTATTTTGGTACTATCGGTTGCAAGTGTACTGTTAATATGAGTTTTTAACTTCTAATTATAATTTGCATGTGTTCGAACGACAATCATTCTGTGTACGTGAGCTTTGCTCAGTCATATTCATTGCTTTGTTTGCATCTCAAATAAATAAGTTTATTAAGAAACACACTAATGCCACAACATGTAAATTACCATGTTCAACAAGGAAAGAAACAACCTGTGCGACTGTTTTCAAAACTTACCCAGTACTTCCAGGCAATGCTGCTGCTTATTTGTTACCTCAAACAAATAATTTGCCGACATTTATTGAGCCTTTTTTGTGTCTATGAATGAATCATCTCTGCCTTCTGATTGAATCCTACCGCCACCTGTTCTTACCCCAACTAGCTAAAGCATGTACAACATTTTAGATAAACAAAGCAACAGTTGATATAGGTATTGCTATCATTGTAACTACAGAAGCTATTGTTACACTCTTTTTGTTGAATAGTTGTTTCAGCGTTTAATCTAACGGTAACTCTTTTTCAATTGATTTTTTTCTAAAGTTGTTCTCTAAAATGCCTTTCCATATCTGTTATGAATCTAAATAATTGTGCTACTTCACTTTCAACACTTTCCAACAGTTATTCCAACTTAACAATTTGGATGCATCTGTTTCTTTGCTTATTCCTTTTTATGTCTTCAACCTCATTTTCGTAGACTGAACATCAGTTACTATAGATTCGGTTTTCGAATTTACAACTTCTTCACACTTTGCATAGCAACAGTATAGTGTGGCGATATGACCTAAAAAAATTACTCTGTGACCTCAATTTGAATCTACATTACGGCCGCCATGTTGAAATGTTGCTTCATGGCCTCTAACGGGAATTCCTTGTTGGGAATACTTTTTGGTCTAAAAATGGTTTCGAAAATGGCCCTATGACCTCAAAGGAAAATGTAATGTGAAAAACATCCACCATTTGACTGACAAACACCTCACAAATACTAACCAGCACCTATATCTACTGACTAGCACCACCATGTACTGACCAGCACCCATACCTACTGACCAGCACTTACACTAACTCACACAAAGGGTACGATGTAAAGTAAGGTGGTGAAATATAAATTAAACACCATATAAACAAAACTACCACCCCCACCACCCTATAACTCTTATAAACCTACAAGTGAAGCGAAAGAAGAGAAAAGAATAAGAGTACTCACACATACACTAACGTACTATCACTTTTGAAAAGGGTAGAATTATTAAAACAACCACACAGACGCACACTGTAGACTCAAACATACTTATATACCATCAGACATGGAGCTAAAGAAATGGCTGAAAATGGTAGGAATGTTCACAAATACTATATACACAAACATACTTATATGCTATCATACATGTAGAGAAACAAGTAGGAGTGCTCACACAAATTTACTTACATACTATCATACATAAAGTGAAAGGAGAGAAAAAAGTAGTGCTTCCACCCAAAAACTTTTTAAATAGAAAGCACACTACCAAAATGATCTAGAACAGATAATGTATAGTAGTAGTCTAATACTATTCAAATACATCATTTTCCTTAATTTCTTGCTCGTAATATCGCAAACGTACAACCTTATAATCAAAAGGTTGTAAAAGTATTAAAAATATTTGTGGTTTGGAATGACGAGCTCAAGGCCTAAGCGTTATAATCAGCGAAGCCTGCTAAACTGCATACTTACTTGTACGTTTTAAATTCGTCTCTGCTTTCTCACTCAAAATCACAAATGGGGATACAAAGAGTTTATGAAAGTTGCAGGAACACATTATGATCCAGAGATTGAATGAATAGTACTCTCTATTTTATTCTTATTTTTTAAATATCTATATATGCATATTTGTCGCATTTCGCATAAAATCCCATGGTACAAGACTACAAGAAATTTATCTTATTTGAAACAACAGTGTATCGCTGTATACCCGATACTGGACTCGGGTGCTTTGCGAGGTTTACTTACATTTTAGTAGTACATTATAGTAGTAAGTATCGAGTTGAGAAAAGCGATAGTCAAATCAAGAAAAGCGAGTATCAAGTTATAAACAGCACGTATCAGTACAAAAAGGCGAGTATTAAATAGAGACAATGTACTAAAAATGACAACAATATTCATGCACAAGAAAATACATATAACACACTGATTTCTCAACAGTTTTTAATTACTAGCTACTTGTGTTGCTGTGCTGTCAAACACCAAACCAAACCAATTATTTCCACTATTGTTCTCTGAGAAAAAATAAAGATGGTAGTTCAGTAAATTCTAGTAGAGCGAAAATTCTAAAATAAAACGTGTGCATGATCCTCAGTTCGACTCAAATTGATATTATCATCTTACTTAGCGACTCTCTCTCTCTCTCTCTCTCTCTCTCTCTCTCTCTCTCTCTCTCTCTCTCTCTCTCTATATATATATATATATATATATATATATATATATATATATATACTCTCTCTCTCTCTCTCTCAATACCGAAGAAAATTAGCACGTCGTGCTCCAGCATTTTCCTGACGTTCATTACTCCGACCCCGACGGTATGCGAACAGAACAGCGAGAAGCTTTCTACGCTTAGTTTCAACTACATTCTTCAGACCTTTGTGATTATGAAGAAGAAGTGTTGAAATAGTGTCGGTCCGATGTGGAAATTTGACGACGTTGTAGTGAAACATTTACACATTTATTTTTTCGAAACGTCAATGCCTTGAAGGAAGCGTCTACCATTACCAATGCGTGTGGATCAGTGTGCCGTAAAAAGTTCACGCCCGAGAACATACTAGCGTCTACCATTACCAATGCATGTGGATTAGTGTGCCGTAAAAAGTTCACGCCCGAGAACAAACTAGCCATTATACTACCTCAGTCCTATCAATCTGTCTGCCGTCGATATTCAGCCAAAACCTTGCGTTGGTTACATTTTATATGTGAAATTCAAGACAAGTGGATACAACATGTCAGAAAAGGTATAGAAAAGAAGATCTATCTTATTCCGTTGATGGTTGGAATTTTGAAAACCCACCATCGAATTTCAGGGATATTGATTTCATGGATGTCCCACGTGTTATCCTCACCGAAAACTGAAAAATCCTTTGACAGGATTCACTAGAGAAGAATTGTACAATAAAACCAACAAAGCCGAGGTTTGGAAAGTCAAGGATAACAAGTGGTAGAAACGGGGAAACACGACCACGATCAACGTTTGAAAATTAATCCAGAATGTCGACGCACCGTCGAAGACGACAATGTGGTGGACATGGAACATTTGAATCCACACGATAGTTTGTTAGGAAGACGGACCAATGCTACACGCTTGTTGTACGAAAGTCGACGAATCACAGGGAGAACAAATCAATCTAACTATGTGTGTTCGTTGTAACCTTGGATTTATAAATATGCTCGATTTTCTGACGGTCACCCTGAAATTCTGACAGAAGACATCGACGTCGAATACATTCGCAAGTACAAAGGTTTGATCATATGTCAACTTCTTCCACCGACGAATTTGTACTCTCCCGTGTTGCCTCATCATTGCTACGGAAAACTGATGTTTCCTTTCTGTTGTACGCGTGCTGAAACGTGTAATCATCAACCTTGTCGTCACGATGACCAAGAACGTGCCTTGACAGGAACGTGGATGTGTGTCGAATTTTTTCATGTTCTAGATCGTGAATAAAGATTATTAAAAGTGGACGAAATTTGGCACTTTCCTACAACAAAACAATACTAATAGGGATTTTTCTCAGGTTTCGTCAACGAGTTTCTGAAATTGAAACAAGAATTCAGCGGCTAACCCTCCTGGTGTCGCACTCCAGAAGATAAGGATTAATTTAAACAACGGTACCGATCCCTAGAAGGCATCATCTTAGAACATGTGGAACAGATCAAAAAAAGACGATCTTTTGCAAAGTCTCGCTGAATTGTTTATGCGGAAAACTGGCTTAAAGTCCGATATTACAAAAGAATAAATACTTGGTGGATCCAAGTCAATACTTTCAGCTCATCGACGATAAAGCAAAATCTCATGAAACACGTCGAAATCAATCTTCAAGATTTGATCTTGGGTGAATTACGAAGAGGTCGTGGAGTTTGTTCCACCCGACGAGTTTGGTAATGTCATCATTGCTGCTTACGTGACAGCCAGTGCCCTTTTAAAATTGTATGACTGTTGGAACCTTTAGGAGACCGCATCCTTTACTTTGACACCGACTTTTGCATGTACATCGATCACCCTGCAGGCTATCACCATTACATCGAAGACGAACGTTTAGGAGCGTGGAGCGATGAACATACAGGAGACACTATTCTGAGTTTTGCCAGTGGCGGGCCCAAAAATTAATTTACCAGTACCGAGGTAAGAAAGGACAACTTCATACCAGATGTAAAGTGAAAAGACTAACCCTCAACTATTGTTCGAGTCAACTAGTGAACTTTTACTTATTGAAAGATTGTCTACAAGAAACGAGTGTGACTTTACGATCACAACACGGTGCCATACGGGTACCGCTCTCCAGTATAAAAGAATTTCATGGACGAAATATCATTCTGAGCAGAGACGAGAAAGATGAATTCGACACAGATACCGTGTGATGGACCAAATGACTACAAGTTCAACAAAGTGGCATGTGATGCTGTGCCTTGCGACAAGGGTGATGCTGTGTCCTGCGACCAGAGCAATGCACGATCTTGATTCAATGTTGAAAGGGATGGCGTCTGTATGCCCATCTATGGATGTCATCCATGCACTCAGAAGATATTTTGACTATGGTCAACACAAGCTTATCGAGAATCACGAATCAAAGAAGAATACACCTTTCCCGGGGTTTTGCCTGACTTCTGATTTTACCAGTCGCATCCAGCCGTTCAAAGTGAAATGGCCCAAATATATGGAAGATCCACTCCCTAATCTTGAGCGAGAGCAGGATAGGTCTACATGAGAGAAAGAGATAAAGTACAGTGTTTCAGTTGTGGTGTGTAGCTCCACGAGTGGAAGTATAAAGATGCACCCTACAAAGAACACGCTCAGTGGTCTCCATGGTGTCACAACATTCATTTGGACATTACCCAAGGACTCCCATGATGTATACTATAGATGAGCGCATTGAGAATCTACCTGTGATTGTGCGAGAACACATTTACATGAACTTTGTACAGATTCAAGTGAAACGCAAAGAACAACCTTATCGTAAATGGCATAGACGTTTTAATCATTGGTATGTAAATACTACAAGAAGGTTGACTGCCTTTAAAATGCTCAAATGGTCTGATATTGGCCAATATCCCACATGTTGTAAGACTTTTGATGTCACGACTTCAACATACATTATTGCAGTGATAGACCGAATTCCATGGGTAGAAGTCAACGAAAAGGTTAATAACTACAGGATTACAAAGTCCTTTCAAAAGAAGTATTGCATCAAGACGAGATTCCTTTACGAAGTGTCGTGTGTAAGTGTATGACTCATTTTCTTCGATATGGTTTACTGTCGGACTCCCTTTGGCACATGATTCACAATTCAATTTTGAAGACATTCATGTGAATAGACAGTTTAGACGAACCGATTGAGGATCTTTTGTCAGACACTGATCAAGTGCGAGAACGTTTAAAACTTGTCATGCCACGACTTCTGTTATCAGTGTTCCATCTAATTCCATGGGAGAAGTCAATGAAACCATTCAGGAGTTATAGAATTGGCAAGTGTTTTTAGATGAACTCATTCCAGAAGAGGATACGACGCCTTTTAATTTCTTGTATTTAGTTTACCGGCAGACTTTGTATTGCAAATGTATCACTAGTGCATGCTAAGACATGAATCAAAACCCATACGTACACGAAGAAATAACAATAATGTGGTTTAGTGATCATTATGACTATCTGTTTTCTTTAGCTCAGAAAACGTAGTGGCCGTCGATGGCAAAATGACACTGTTCTAGATCATTGAAAGTCGAGTCTATTAATTCTTTATTTTCCGTAAGAAAAAGTACATACATAAACAGTGTTATCTTCGTTCAGTACAGAAGTTGGCTTTATATGTGTATAGCAATATACTTGGACTTTACTTATTTTCATTGTATACAGAATTAGCGAGAGAGATAGAGAAACAGATATATGAGATATTTGTCAATGTCTTACAAAACATTGTTATTCAATATTGTAAACATTCCAATGCGTTCTGCCCACTAACTGATATTCTGTAGACAGTATGTTTGCAAACCTTTGAGTTTATGGTACGTTGGCGGAAAATATATTACAATTTTGACAACATATTGTACAACCAAGCTTTGTTTTGTTTCCTGAGAGAGAGAAAGAGAGATCAAACAGGTTTGGCACAAAAAAGTAACTGTCCGTAATAAATGAAAGCCGCAAATCCGGTAAATCACGTAGGAAATCCTTGGGAGTAGGAAAAAAGGCACAAGAATAATCGATAAGCTCGTAAAAAAAAGATTCAATGCACATCAGCAATGTACTTATGTTTTGCAGTTTTCAAACTCAAACAAAAAATGTCACAGCCTTACAGTACAAGAAAACCATAGCTTAACGCCGAAGTTTGACTTAGTTTCATTGTGTGCCAAACTAACTCTCGCCTCTCTTTACAAACACAGCATTACCATAGGTAAAATTTCACTCAACGTATTAAATCTATAGCAAGAAAGACATCTGCAACAAAGTGAACCAAAGTGACATTGACAATATTATGACATACTTTCTGGCAATGTTCATCGAAGCGATACTAGGTAGCCGTTTAGTGAGCGATTGAAGTCTAGGACGACAAAAAATAGAAAAGTATTACAAATTGTAAACCCTACTTGATTCCATCTAACATTGACATTGGATATGTTATAACACAATCTTTGGATTGTTAAGGTAAGCCAATGCTTCTCCTTAAGAGTGTTTGTTCTTCTCTCCATCCTGTTTAATGTCTATAGAAGGCTATAGTGCTCCTCAATGTTGATTCCCATATTGGTGTTGATGAGTACAGGTGGATGCTTGTCGGTAAGACGGTGTGTTGGTCAGTAGGTGTGGGTGATAGTCAGTAGGTGTGGGTGCTGGTCAGTAAGAAGGTGATATTAAACCTATAGGCATTTTTAACATTACCATTCCGCTTATGTCCTATAGTGCCGTGCTAATGTCAAACCTATGGACTAATGTTAAATGTTATGTATGTCTTTCACAACTAAAATTTAACCCCCCCCCCCACTCCTACCCTTCTGTTTTGTGTGATAGTATGTTTTGTCCGAGCATTGCTAGTCTTTCCTCTCCTTTCACGCCACCTTTGGATAGGCGTGAGTGAGTGATGGTATGTTTGTGTGTTTCGTATGTCTTTCATAACTTAAACCCCACCCTTCCGTCTTCTGTAATAGTCTGTCAATATGTGTGTGTATGTGCGTAAGCACCCCTACTCTTTTCTCTTCTTTTACTCCATGTATGATAGTGTATAAATATGTTTGTGTCTATAGTGTGTTTGAACATTCCTACCTTTTTCAGGGGTGATTGTATCATTGCCTATATGTGAGCACTCCTACCCTTTTCTCTCCCTTCACTTCAATTCTAGGAGTATATGGGTTATACGTGAGGGGGTTGTAGTTTTGTTTATATGGGGTTTAGTTTCTATTTTACCACCTTACTTTACATCATACCCTTTGTACGAGTTAGTGTAGGTGCTGGTCAGTAGGTATGGGTGCTGGTCAGTACATGGTGGTGCTGGTCAGTAAACGTGTGGTGTTGGTCAGTAGATGTAGGTGCTGGTTAGTATTTGTGGGGTGTTGTACGGTAAAATGGTGGCTATTTTTCGCGTTACTTTTTCCCTTGAGGCAATAGTGCCAATTTCAAAACCATTTTGTAGCCTCAGTGTTAAATTCATCTTGAGGCTATAGTGACCTAATTAATGTTAAACCCATGGACTTTTTAAACATTGAGTTCGCGTTATAGGTCATAAAGCCACATTTCAACATGGCGACCGTAATGTTAATTCCCACTGACGCCATAGAATCAGTTTTGAAGCCATATTGCCAAACTATACTACTCATAGCCCCTTAATTATCTTTCCACTCGTTTTGTGAATAATCTTTTCACTGTAGGTGGAAGCTCTCCATTTTAATTCTTCTGTGTTATTCGTTAATTATCTCTCAGCTTATCTTACCTGTTTCTCAAACGGCTCGTTTGTATTTATATTTTTCATCTCTATCTCCTAGGGAACTTTCATTAGTTGCTTTTGTACAACAATAGGATCTATGGGGTATTTAGATCGTATATCAGGTTTACCATTTTTCGGATGTACCAATTTGATGTTTGTTTGGTCTAACCTAAATGTCCAACAATTCCTTTCCAATCTGCCTTAATATATTGCTGGATTCTAGCATTGATTTGGTGTTGTTTTTCATCGACATTTTTTGAATGCCTTGCCATAAGGCTTTTATCATAGGTTTGTTTGTATTTTAAAGTTGTTTTGCATTGTTACTTAATCCATGTTAAGTCCTTTTCTTTACCTCCTCCTTGCATAGGTCATTAACTTCTGGTGAAACTGCAGAATCTCCAGCTGGTGTAACATCTCTAATTGGTGTGACATTTCCGATTGGTGTGACATCTCCGATTGATGTGACATCTCCAAAAATCATTACTAAGATTACAGTGTTATTAATTGCATGTTCAGTATCTACAATACTCATCATTTTTGTTATGTGCAGGAGTTTCATTTGAATATTCAAAATCATCACCGTCATCAGCCATATTTACGCTATATAATACTCAAGATTGTGCTGTTCGGAGTACAAGTGCCTGTAGCAGATCCTTCGTCACAAATGCAAGGCAATACTTTACATTTGATAATTGGACAAGAGTAGTGTCGGAGATGCGAAGCACGCGCATCTGCGGTGCGACGACAACGTGTGCTACAGATACAGTTATTTGGAAACAAAAGAGTTAGGATTCATCAAAGAAAATGATAGTAATAACCCCATTTATGAGCGTCAGACTCCTTCCTCCAAGAGGGAGACAAGACGAGAGGTGTATACTTTGAAAATACCAAGGTTATGAGGCTGTGTGTTGATGCATCTCGTTGTTGCATGCTGCATAATGCATGCTCGCCATAAAACAAATGCGGACATATAGTTCTACGACAAGGCAGGATAAACACGGGAAATATTTTGACAGGAGAGGTTATTTTCAATTTAAGTTTGTCGACGTCGACATGCACCGATTACAGGACATTTTAAGCGACAACCAAATCGAAATATTTCGTTCATTATACATCTCATAATTATCCTTTTCGAATATATTAAATCTGTCAAGTTTGTCTCAAACCTTTCGAATCAATCATTTTTCATTTTTGTATCTTTCCACAAATTTGCTATATCAATGCCTTTTCGCAGTTTAATATAGAACATTTAAATAAAGCCTGTTACTTAATTCTCTTTAATATCTAGGTTCTAAGTATTAATCATTCATATATATTTCTCCCATTATTTATATCAAATTTAACGTCAATGATAATGTTTAAAGCAATCATATGTAGGTCACCCAGTCATCGTCTTTGTAAGTAAAGTCTTCAAGGCTAGATGGTACCCGACACACTATTAAAGTGTGTATACATACATACATACATACATACATACATACATACATACATACATACATACATACATACATACATACATACATACATACATACATACATACATACATACATACATACATACATACATACATACATAAATACATTTATTCACAGATGTATAAATTCTGTCACTGCAGACTTGGGGATCATAGAACGATGGGTTTGGGATAGTTTCTACTATCCGCCAAACAAAAATGATTTATTCAAAAGTAACGTGTTTTGATTGGCTTGTGCAAAATCTAGAGCTGAAACTGAAGCTCAACGGTTCCATGATATTTAGGCCAGATGGATATACCCTAAATCTTTCTTTCTGAGTTTACCTACTACAAAGGGTTAAAATAGAACGCTAGAAAAAAGAGTGTTCTATGTAGAATAGCTTAGTGTCTTACATCGGCTCATAAAGATGCATGAATAAAAAGATGAAAAAACAAACTTTTTAATTGTATTTAGGTTCCTTTTCAATGTTTGCTGAAGAAAATGGTTACTCAGATAACGCTGAGTTAAAGACACAACTTCTAGTTATATTCATAAATGTATGACAATGTGCGATTGATGACTATCTTCAAAGACTTTGTGAATCTTCCTCTAACTTACATCCAGTATTATATATATATATATATATATATATATATATATATATATATATATATATATATATATATATATATATATATATGTCAATATTTAATATGAAATATAATGTTCATAAAAATGCACTAGTAAAGCATTTTTAAGATATTTCAAGTTTTGGTGTCTTAATACAGAAAAATCATAGGACCTTACAAATGTTGTAACGATAGTTATTGTGTTTACAGATGCTCAACTGAACAAACTTGTACAGTTGCAAACATTCTTACTGACGGCTGATATAATTTGGTGAATACGGACTGGCGGTTTGTGAAATCATTAGCATATGCATTAGACCTTGCCCACACTTCAAGTACGTACAAGGATGTGCATGCGCAATACATTTTGAGTTATAATGAATTATGCAACCATGTTAAGCTTGCAAGTCAAGAACAAAGCACTTGAACCTAATTAATATTCAAATAAAGGTTAAATAAAGGTCATTAGGATAGAGTCATATATAAAAACGGTTGTCATTGTACGAATCAGAACAGAATCCAGATTCTTTCGGCATAACAACCTACAAGCGAAGTATACTGTGGAAACTAAAGGGTTGAAAATTCAAGGTAAATAGTCATTTTCTGTTTTTATATCATCATCATCATGAATTTAATACATTGTAACAATTTTGTAATTTAGAAATCTCTAACCGAATTATTGTAAACAGCTTTTCAACAACCAAAACAAAAATAAAAGCAACAATTTTCGGTCGGGTCGAAGATGTTATTCCTTTTAACTCCTTTCTAGATGACGCATTCTCTAGGCATTAAAAGACAGAATGATTGAGATGTCAAAGTAGAGAGCTCTTAAGTACTATATGAAGCTACTTTAAACTGATTTGCAGTACAATGTAGCGTACCTATTTCGAACAATTTCGCGATATATTTATGGATTGTTGAAAAAATGAAGAATATTTTTTAGGCGCGGCTGGGGAAATAATATTTATCATTTGCTTTCGTTCGCTTCTAAATTGTGACGATTTAGCGATAAGAGCATCATTAAATCGGAAATTAATTAACCTGTTAGTAACACAAATTTTGTATACCCCTTTATTTCGAAAATTCGGAATTTTCCAGCATTTTGATCGGACACCATTAGCCCAGGTTAACCCAGGTTTGTCATGAGTTGTCCAAACTATGAGAGTTAGGAGATGGGTGCCGTTACTCGTGATGCTGGTCCGATTCCTGCTTGGAGCGAATCATAACTCTCTAACCTGTTTGACTGTATTGGTGTCATTCTAAATCAATTTCTTTTGTATAACCATGTATCCACACATACAATGTGTGATCCAGGGATAAGGACTTTCGTCTCTGTTTGGTATATAGGTGTCAATTTGTGTTTATAATTTCACGTATATAACTTGCATTTCTAAATATAAATCCAGTAGGTGTGTGCATGTAGCTGAGTCTTTATCTCTGCTTGCCTAGCGAGATTCCCGTGCACCTCGAGTCCATTATTTCTACCTTTCACCATCCTTCCTTTTTTGTGGATGGGGGCATGGCCTAGTGGCTTAGAGCACTGATGCAAACGAGATCTAGACGATGGGTGCCGTTACTCGCGGCGTGGATTAATTCCTTCTTGAGACAATATATAACTCTAACCTGTTTGATTATTGCTGTCATTCAATACATACAGAGAGAGAGAGAGAGACAGAGAGAGAGAGAGAGAGACAGAGAGAGAGAGAGAGAGAGAGAGAGAGAGAGAGAGAGAGAGAGAGAGAGAGAGAGAGAGAGAATAAGTGATATAGAACGCACACGTAAGGAACGATACTGGATACTACAATAGAAAACTCGTAGCGAGTTCGGCCTAAATGAAAAAGTCTAACGTTACCAATGCAATCGTATAGAACTACAGCCAGGCACCAGCTTATCAATTTTTGCGATACTTTTTACCTAATGAAATATTCCGTAACTCTTTTCATGTATTATTATTATTATTATTATTATTATTATTTTAACTCTTGTCCATTATCCCGCTAAACCACGCTCTTGACATAATTCCTTAGTATCTCCATGCATACTTTTTCCGGGATATAATTTCTATTGTACATTTTGTAGATGGCGTTGATTTTTCGCCACGCATGGTGTCCGTCCTTTGTTCCCAGCCTGGAATGAGGACAAAACATTTTGGTTCTCTTCGTGATAGGCATGATAATACCTTCTTTCATTTTCGTTTTACAGCTTTGTTGGGTTGATGGCAGCATGAAATAGATATGTAGTTTACCCCCGTTTTCAGAACGTTTATTTATTTTGTCTTCTTTCTCTATTCTTTTTTGTATCCTTTGTTTGGACACTTCCCCGTCACTCA
This sequence comes from Margaritifera margaritifera, assembly GCA_029931535.1. Taxonomy (NCBI): domain Eukaryota; kingdom Metazoa; phylum Mollusca; class Bivalvia; order Unionida; family Margaritiferidae; genus Margaritifera; species Margaritifera margaritifera. The sequence goes on from JAQPZY010001484.1 coordinate 1,788,776, forward strand.
AACATGTAGGAGTCAAGAATTTCTCTTGGCTTCTGTGTTTAGTGTAACGACTAATCAGTAGAACAAACAACATAGGCCTTGATCTGCCGGCGTATTATGCGACGGCAGATCTGGGTCTATGTGTTTGCATTTGGACCCGAATTATACGCGAATATAAACGGTAATTATCCTGTGTTCAGTACTATTTTACGTTGTATGTTATGTGACAGGATATATTGCTCTATTAAAATATATTTTATTAAAAAAGAAACCACTATTGCTTACGTAGTTTAGCACCTATCACTTTTCGCTTGGTCAGTTGCTTCTGATGCTTCTTTTTTCATTTTGCACTTTTTTTTATCATTGCTTTAACCTTCGAAAACCACTGAATTATCGATATCTTTTCCTGTCAAGGACAAAGTTCATTCCAGCGCAATTCAAACAAAACTGCAAAATATTCTTAATCATAGTGGGATATTGGGATAAAGTAATGAAACAATTTGTATTAATTCCTTTGTTCTCGATTTCAAAATGGAAGACTGTGAATTCATACACTTTTGAATAGATTATGTGTAACATGCATTTATTCAGTCCTTTTAGTGCGAATTTGTATTTTTAGAGACAAAAACATGCCAGAGATGTATCATGAGTACTTTTGGTGTAACACCTTGCGGAAACAAGGTTTTCTGAATAATAACAATATAGCTTGTAGGTTTTGTCTATGTTAATAGAAATAATGTGTAATGTGGAATGTGGAAAGCTAATTCTTAGCGTCTATTTTTTGTTTTTTTAATCCTACAGATGGCTTCCGTGCGTTTGCTTGCTACAGTGATGGTGATTGCTGTGATGCTGATGTGTGTCCATGCATACCCCGAGACATATGATGTGTGTGTCAGATATGGATATAGCTGTGTTAGCAATGGTGGTCAATGCAGTGGATATGGGCAGAGATGTGTCTTATCATACGGCAGGTGTGTCTGTGTGAGGCAGATGGATGATTTTGAAGCAGGCCAGGACTAAAGAAAAATATGTTGACACAAGCGTGTATACTGATATGCGAACGTTCACGCACAAATTCAACATTCCTTGCATTTTTTGTATTCAACTACACCTTTGCTTTTTTAGTCTTGTGCTTTAAACTATGCAATGTTTAAACTTTTAAACTTCATAACGTAACTGTTATCACTCTTCACAACGCAGCTACTTTTTTCGAACTTTCAATTTTTGACATACGAACTTTTTATAATAAAGCTTGTTGCACGAAATACGGAATTGACTTGTTTTCTTCAGAATTTATATGCGATAAGAATTTTCTATTCGTGACGAAGAATTTACAATCAACTGATTAGCAGATTTATTCGTTTAAATTTGGGGATCATGAACTTTATATTTAAAACATATGAAAATGTTCATGATTTCTAATAAATTGTAAATGTGGAAAAGTTAAAACTACCTGCTTGGCATACCAGTAGGACACTCTTTCTTAACCAGCTACTTCCACATTACCAGTGCACATGCGATTACTTAAGGAGTCACACCTAACAGGCAAGTATTTCCTTTGAATCTCTGTTATGCGTTTGTTGATTGTTAGGTGCACCCGTAGCCAAAGAATCAATTAGATGTTAAAAGTAAGATGTGTGCCTTGTTTAGTATTCGGATCCCAACACAAGATAAACATATAATTGGCACATTTTGATACTGTTTTTCAGCTGAATGTACTCTTAATTTACTCTTCTTCTACTGTATATTCTACTTCTACCCGGTAATCTAAGCAGGTAAATAGTTCAGCGTTTGGGTTACGTGTTTGTTTTGCTTTCTGTAACTTGTTTCTTCCCCTGACGAAGAGCTTGATTAACTCGATACTTTTAAAAACGGACAACGAACAGTGCAAAACACGTTTTAAACTAGTCTAAGCGCTTTCCACTCTTGAGTCTTTGTGAAAAGCAATTACAAAACAGAGACAAGACAAACAATAAGCACAAATGAAAGCGTTAAAATGACAAAAGTTTATATGACTATGTCTAATGGAAATATTGTTTATCCTTGGAGTTAAAACCAATTAGACGCAACATGGAACATTTTCAAACAATACATCCATTATACATAGTCATGCAAATGTTTGCTATTTCAACGCTTTTTTCGTATTTATTGTTTGACTTGTCTTGTCGTGAGTTTGTTGCATTTATCTTCTAAATAATCCCTGAGACGCGATCCCTTGTTGGACCCAGTGCACTTTAAAGGACTGTTATTCGCCATATGATTTGTATTATTTTCTCTCTCTCTCTCTCTCTCTCTCTCTCTCTCTCTCTATATATATATATATATATATATATATATATATATATACATACATAATCACACAAAAGTTGGAACACGGCGGCGGAAAATAACAAAGTTATATAACTAGGTCACTCCAAACAGCATACCGATAATCTCGTTTGCCTTTTTCATATTTAACATATCCCTTTCTAGACATGGAGTTATTTCTTGTTATTTTTGGGGATTTTTATTTTTCCTTTGGTGTGGACCTTTTCATTATCTTTAATAGTTATTTTGTTTTTGCCATAATGTACATATTTATTGTACTACACGTATTACCCTTTGTGGGTGTTTGTCTCGTAGATATTTCACTGTCCTCTGAGGAAGACCTTGCTTTCGGTCGAAATGCCGTGATCTTTGTTATTTTTCCCTGCTCCTTTTTCCTACTTTGTGTCGTCATATAATATTTGTGCTGATCAGTTGCATTCCAATCTTCTTTCTTTCGAACTCCTTGGAACTTCAGCGCCTATCAAATCATAGGTAGTAAGTACTGTTTGTGTCTTTATATATATATCAACACATAACTTAAGAATACAAAAAGAAATGTTCATATTGTTTTCCTCGAAGGTAAAGGTTGCATGATATATTTGTGTGTGTAGATATACAATAGTGAATCAGAGAAATATATAATAATATCATAACTTAAATCCGTCTAGCGTCTTGTTGAGTTCTGAAAGCCGAATCTTCATGTTTAAAATAAATGTAAACAACGGTAATGTGTGTGGAGAGCAACTATTTACAAATCTTGTGATGTGACTGAATCCACATACCAAAGGTACATTTCTGCGCATTCTAAGATACGAGGAAATGTTAATTCTCTCTTTATTGTTTTTTTTGTGTGTGTTTTTTTTTCCATATAAATATTAGTTATTATCAGGTTTAGATACTTTGAAAGTAAGTTTATAACAAGACGGTTAAAGTGTAAGACCTTACTGACGCAGTTCACAGTCGGGAGATCACATAGGGGTGCAAAATATTATCTAATTCAATTCAATTCAGTTTATTGTATAAAAGTTCAATAATTGACAGTGTACAGTGTATGAAAAACAAGAAAATAAATAAATCCATGATCAGATATGTCACGTAATTATAGTGACAAACAGATATTTCAATTGTCAAGAAATGAGACAAATTACCAATGAGGGAATTTTATGCAGAAAGCAACCTAAGCCATTGTAATGCTTATTACAAGAAGAATACTAAAATAGTGTTCATCTTGTTTTCCTCAAAGGTAAAGGTTTCAGGACAAGGTCAGATTTAGTGTATGTCAATCGACGTATTACAGTAAGCTGATTCGAACAGCTTCCATAAGGTTAGTTTGCCCTTGTCTACAAGCCCGCCTGTTAATTATACATCAAGTTTTTATGCTGAATTTTCCAAACAAGATTAGACTCAGAAGATAAACGTTGCGCGCAACAAAATAAGATGCTAATAAATGAAGGTAAAACAAATTGTATGATTTTGTGAACATTATGAAAAAACTACATAAATTAGGAACTCAGTCCTATTGATTGCAATAACTAATCGTAGGGTAGAAAGTGTCAAAGATGAAAGTTTTTAGGTGTATCTGATGATAATAATTTACAATGGGATTAACATAATTGTTAAAGCACTGTCATAAAAAATTGCCCTGCTCATTAGAATCAACAATTACGTACCTAAATAAACTCGCATTCTATATACTTCAATGCATATATTCTTCCAGCTCTGGATTATTGTTCAATTGTATGGGGAAAGGGGACCAAATCTCAGTTTTACAGGATTTATAAACGTAAGAAATGGGCAGCACGTGTTATATGAGATGCAACTATTCAGTATGTGTCAAGAGAATTAGTACTAAAACGGCTCACAATATATGAAAGAACTGATTTTCTCAAGGCAGTTCTTGTATGTAAATATCTACATGGAGCTGCACCAGAGTGTCTACATGATTTTTCCAGGCCTTATTCAACATTTTACCATTTGAGATCAACATCACATGGAAACCTTCATCAACTGAAACCATGAACAGGGTAATTTAAGAATGCTTTCAATAATCTGGTACAAAATTCGACTACATATAAAATCATCAGAACATATTACAGTATTTGAACAGAGCTATCTTGAAGATGTACGTGTTACTAATATATTATAATAGAATTTAGTTCTTACAGATTACTATATATAACTTTTATGATGTACCTTGTTATGCTTTCTCCTTGAGATGGTCAAAAAAGAGAATATACTCATATATAACCTTCAGTGACATAGAGGACTAAGTTTTCAAGTAACTGAGACAATACCCGTATATGTACTCATTTTGAGATAGTGTCCAAAGGTTGATGTAAGCACTTTCGGTAACTCCAATAAATGTTCCAATAAGTAATTCCTTTTGAAATATGTATATAGCAATACAGCATTACGGCATTACAGTAGTACAATATTACATGATTACAAGGTTACAGCACAACTATGATTCAAAACAACCTGATGATTCCAAAGGCTGATCATAAAATAACATAAATGTTTTCAACACAAGATTTAAAATTGGAATGGAATCTTGTTTACCAAATGATGAAAAATATAAGACAAGTCACATAACAGAATGTTCTAGAATATTAAATGATGTATGTGTGATTTTTAACACATAACTCTAAGGAAATTCTGGTTTTATCTGTAAACAAAATCAATCCTGACCTCAAATTGAAACAACAACTTGTTTACCCCAGCCGTCCTTGAACTCAAATACTAAGTAAACAACCTAATTCATGCACAATAGTTAACAATGTGGACCTTACACACAACATTAAGGTTTGAGCAAATATTAAAGTCAAGAAACATTTATAATTTACTAAAATATTTATAATATAATATAAACATCATACATAAAACCTCCCCTCATAAAGAAAAAAAGATTTATGCAATAAAGCTTTCTTTTAAATATTAATAAAATATGTATATGATAATGTAATAATCAAAATCACATAGTAATATGTCTTATGAATGACACTCAAATGAATTACACAAAATATACACAAAATAAAACAATATAGTACTTCTATATGCTTCAGAGTGCAACAGTTCTTGTTACTGCCAGGCACCAAGAAAAAAATAGAAAATATTGACATGGTCTTAGGTAAGGGGCAGACTTAAAGGTACGTCATCTGTAGGAATAGACAGATAAGCCTTGATCTCTTCTGATTGGGTTTTCCCACCGTATGACAAGTGTCACAAGACCTACCTTAAGACACCACTTTTAAGTTTCGGCCAATAAAAAAAATTTAAGATCTTGTGATACCTTCAATAGGTAAAGAAGTCATTTTCCCAATAGTCACATGTCCAGAAACTAAGTCTGTCGCTAAATTAACACAACGGAGAGAAAAATTTATAAAACGCACTCTAATCCCAGAATAAGTACACTAAAAGAAGACTTTTCATTGTTACGACTCTATGGTCTAAGAAAAATGTAACAGAAAGAAAGTGAAACCAACAAATCAAGTAAAAATCAACAAGCAATTTATTACTAGATAATTAAAATGAAAAATCAAAAAGTCACTTACAGTAATGTGTTTTGAAATCCTAATAATCCAATAAGAATGATTGTTCTAACCACAAGTCCTAAATATAGAATGTTCCGAATTCACGGCTGTGTCCTTGAATGTTATGATGTGCTAATGGTCTCCAAAGTCCTGATGTACTAGTAATCTTGATGTGCTGATGTCAAAATGAAGTATTCCAAAATCTCTGAATAAGTTCACATAAATTCCAAAATCATCAATTAAAATCCAAAAGTTTATGAGCACTGTTATAATCCAATGAATATTTAAAATAATTCCTCTCTTAGAATTTGGAATGAATTTTCACATATGTAATAGCTCTTTACAAGACTCATGGTAATGTCAAAACTGAAAAAATGTCCACCAAACATGGTATATATAAAGATTGGTCACATGACAGAATGTTCTAGAATATGAGTCATCCTAATGGAATTTTACTTGTAAACAAAAATCCAACCTTGACCTTCAAATTGAGAAAACATATTGATCAAAACAACCTAATTCAAGGACACTAGTTAAACATGTTTTTCCTGATAAGAGATTTAAGCAAATATTAAAGTGGAGAAACATTTATAATTTCCTAAAATATTTATAATATTATATAAACATCATACATAACACCTCCCCTCATAAAGAAAAAGAAAGATTTATATAATAAAGCTTTCTTTTGAAGATACATCTAATACTATAATAACCAAAATTACATAAGAACATGTTTTATGATACTGGACTTAATTACATCAAGCAATATTACATTTCTAGGCACGTGAGAGTGCATCTGCAATCACATTGTCTTTTCCCCTGATGTGTCTAATGTCAATGTTATATTCCTGCAATATCAAACTCCATCTCAACAATCTCCGATTTTTATCTTTCATTTTGTTGATGAAAGTAAGGGGATTGTGATCACTGTACACAATAATTGGAGAAAGAGCTGAGGTGACATACACTTCAAAATGCTGTAAAGCCAATATCAAAGCCAAATATTCCTTCTCAATTGTGGAATAATTTTTCTGGTGCTTGTTTAGTTTTTTAGAAAAATAACACACAGGGTGATCCACACCACTTTTGTCTTCCTGAATCAATACTCCACCAACCCCTACATCACTTGCATCAACAGATAATTTAAATGATTGGCTAAAATTTGGTGCAGAAAGAACTGGTGCATTCTTAAGCATGGCCTTTAACTTGTCAAAAGATTCCTGACACTTGTCAGACCAATAAAATTTGGCTTTCTTACTCAATAAACTTGTCAAAGGTTCAGCAATTTTGGAAAAATTGGAACAAAATTTCCGATAATATCCAGCCATACCTAGAAATCGCATCAGTTGCTTTTTACAAATTGGAACTTGAAATTCAGAGATAGCTTTGACCTTAGCTTCTATAGGTTTAACTTGACCTTGTCCCACAATATGTCCTAAAAATGTGACACAAGCATGGCAAAACTCACTTTTGCTCAAATTAATTGTCAGATTCACATCGCTGAGTCGATCAAAGAATTTTCGAATGGTTTCCAAATGATCTTCCCAGGTGTTGTTGTAGATAATGACGTCATCGATATAAGCGTCACAATTATCAAGACCAAATGTTATCATGTTCATCAGACGTTGAAACGTTGCAGGTGAATTTTTCATTCCAAACGGCATGACTTTATATTGATAAAGTCCATCTGGAGTTGCAAATGCTGAAATTTCTTTTGCCCTTTCTGTCAGTGGAATTTGCCAGATTCCTTTTAAAAGGTCAAACTTGTTGACATATTCCGCATTTCCAATTTTATCAATGGAATCGTCCATTCTTGGGATTGGAAATGAATCAGTTTTGGTGACACTGTTGACTTTTCTATAGTCAGTACACATACGGAATGTATTATCTGGGAACAAGAATACATGGTGAACTCCAGTTACTTTTACTTGGTTCTATGAAATCATTCTCCAGTAGATACTGAATTTCTTTCTTCAGATAGTTCTGTTTGAGAGGATTCATCCTATAAGGATGCTGTTTCACAGGCGCAGAATCTACAATGTCAACGTCATGATAAATTTTACTTGTTCGTGTTGGAACATCAGGAAACAAGTGCTCATATTCATGTAATAGCTGTTTTAGTTCATTTCTTTCCTGTTGTTGTAGATGTGAAAGTTTCTGGTCTAGGTTGTTCAATATTTCTGAATTCCGAAGATTGGTTATACCAGAGTCACTATAGTCTGATTGTACTCCATCGTTGATATCTTCACTGTGTGGGACAGGTACAACTGAATTAACTAAATAATTAACTGAGCTATCTCTGTCAAAATATTCCTTTAACATATTTATATGACAAAGTTGTTTTTGTTTCCGTCTCCCAGGAGTGTTAATGATATAATTTAAGTCATTTACTTTCTTTTCAACGGTATAAGGACCATAAAATTTAGCCTGAAGAGGATTCTGAGGTATGGGAAAGAGAGCCAGAACTTTGTCACCAGGTTTAAAACTCCTTTCCTGTGTATTTCTGTCATACCTTAATTTCATTTTTGACTGAGTATTGTGAAGATTAGTTCTTGCTACTTCACAGGCCTTTGACAACTTGTATTTGAAATCAGAGACATAATCAAGAAGATTAATCTTTGAGTCTTCATTTGAAAGAAGTTTCTCTTTCAATAATTTCAATGGTCCACGGACAGTATGACCAAAAACTAGTTCAAAGGGACTAAAACCCAACGACTCTTGAACTGATTCCCTAACAGCAAACAACAACAAATGAACACCCTCATCCCAATCCTTTTCTGTATCAAAGCAATATGATCGAATCATATTCTTCAAAGTTTGATGAAATCTTTACAAAGCACCTTGACTTTCAGGGTGATAGGCAGAAGATTTAAACTGTTGGATGCCTAATTCATGCATAACTTGTTGGAAAATTCCAGACATAAAATTTGACCCTTGATCTGACTGGACAGATTTGGGAAGGCCAACAAGTGTAAAAAACTTCACCAAAGCTTTCACAATAGTTTTAGTTTTTATATTTCTCAGAGGAATTGCCTCTGGAAATCTTGTAGATGCACACATGATGGTCAACAAGTATTGGTTGCCTGACTTGGTTTTAGGTAAAGGACCAACACAGTCTACCATTATTCTACTAAATGGTTCATCAAATGCAGGAATAGGTTGCAGATGAGCCTTAGGTATCTTCTGATTGGGTTTTCCTACCATTTGACAAGTGTGACAAGATCTGCAGTATTTAGAAACATCACTTTTGACTTTTGGCCAATAAAAATGATTCAAGATCTTGTGATAAGTCTTACGGACTCCTAAATGACCAGCCAAAGGAGTTTCATGGGCTAAATTAAGAATTTCCTGTCGATATGACTTAGGAACAACAATTTGATAGCTCACTGACCACTCGTCACCAGCGGGTACCTCAGGTGGTCTCCATTTCCTCATAAGGACCCCATTTTTCACAAAGTAACACACTGGAACTTGTGTGGCTTCAGTTTCACTAATAGCCCTCTGAAACAAACAAGATATCTCGGGATCTTGCTCCTGTTCAACGACAAGGGATTGTCGTTTGTCATCCTGATTAGAACAAAGAGAATGAGTTGCCAAAAGAGGATCACTGTGATTAATACCATTTGATTGATCAATACCTGAGGAAAAAGTGACCTCATCAAAAGACTGACCAATACATGTGTCAGCTAAAGGAATAATATCCTGATCAACATCACTCTCAAGAGCTCTTTTTGCCATAGCTCTAGTAACTGCACAAGCAGGGTACAAATCAGGGATTTCAGTTTCGACAGGATCAACCTTCTGATCCAAACAAGGCTTGTCAGTTACAAGTGGATTAACCACAACCTTATCTCCAGCTAGGTCATTGCCTAGTAATAAATGAACACCCTCTATGGGTAAAGAAGTCACTGCCCCAACAGTCACAGGTCCAGAAACTAAGTCTGATGCCAAATTTACACAATGGAGAGGAACATTTACAAAGCCGCACTCTACTCCCTGAACAAGAACACTTTCACTTGAAGAAGACTCCTCAGACAAAGGCAAAGTACCTGATAATAAAAGACTCTGAGAATCTCCAGTGTCCCTTAATATTTTAATTGGGATAGGTTTGGCAGAATCACCAATAAGTGATATAGAACCTTCTGACATGAATGGTTCATAAGCCTCCAAAATAGAATCAGACGGGGGTTTGTTTGACCCAACAAATGTATTGTTTTCAATACAAGACCGTGACCTTGACCTCGTAGAAATAAGAGCATTTGGAAAAGCTCTGTCTTTTCTCTGTTGCTTATTTTTCAACTTGAAGCAATCAGAAATAACGTGCCCTTTCTTTTTACAATAAGTGCACGTAGGAAGAGATAAGGATTTCTGATCAGTCTTATCAGATGTTTGATTCCTAACAGTTGTGCTGTTGTGAAATTTGGAAGTACTCGAATGAGATTGAAATGGTTTTTTACCAGAAAACTGCTGAGAGGACGATTTATTACCAAATGAAATTTTGTGAGTCAAGGAATAATCATCAGCCATACGAGCAGCATTTTCCAAAGTTTCCACATTCCGCTCGTCAAGATAGGTTTTAACATCACTATGGATGCACCTCTTGAACTCTTCAATTAATACGAGCTGTCGGAGGTTATCATAAGCTTGATCAACTTTCTTGGCTGAGCACCACCTATCAAATAGTTGTTCTTTATCCCTTGCAAATTCGACATGAGTTTGTCCAGTTTCTTTTCTACAATTCCTAAACCTTTGTCGATATGCCTCTGGTACCAACTCATAAGCTTTCAAGATGTACTCCTTAACCACATCATAATCAGTGCTTTGTTGTACTGACAGTGAAATGTAGACTTCACGAGCTTTGCCAATAAGTACACTTTGTAATAACAAAGTCCAATGCTCTCTGGGCCATTTCAAGTTTTCAGCTATTTTTTCGAAATGAAGAAAGTATTTATCTACTTCTTTTTCCTGAAAAGGGGGTACTAACCTAATATATCTAGTAACATCAAAACCTGAACTTGTATTTAAAGGAGTGGAGTGTGCTCTGTTTGCCAGTTCTAATTCTCTTAACTTAATTTGCATTTCCCTTTCTTCTCTTTGCATCTGCATCTGCATTTGTATTTGTCTATCTTCTTTCTCTCTCTCTCCATCTGCATTTGCCTCTCTTCTTTCTATCTCTCCATCTGCATTTGCCTCTCTTCTTTCTCTCTCTCCATCTGTATCTGCATTTGTCTCTCTTCTTTCTCTCATTCCAACTGCCTCTCTTCTTTTTCTCTCTCCATCTGCCTCTCTTCTTTCTGCATTTGGATCTGCCTCTCTTCCTTCTCTCTCTCTCCATCTGTATCTGCCTCTCTTCTTTCTCTCTCTCTCTCTGAATCTGAAGCTTTGCCAATTCTAAATCAATCTGGTTCTTTAACTCTAATTCCCTTAATTTCCTGTCAGAACCAGATACAGGCTTTCTCTTCAAACTTAAAGCACTGCTATCAAAAATTCCCTTTCCTACTAAATACTGAATCAAAATAATCTTTATCTCCTGTTTTGTCAATGATACTTTTGCCTCAGATAGACTGTATTTTCTGGCAAGCTCGAGCAACTCATCCTTTCTCATGCACTCTAACCCCTCCTGGGTAGGTTTTGAAATGAAATTCTGAACATTAGATGCCATAGTAAATGCTTGTTGGTTTCACACACAAAAATTTCTCTATATAAAATCTTTGCCAAAGACAAAAAAATTCTCCGAGACAAAATCAATATGAATTTCAAAGATAAATTTAATATCTCTAATATGCTTTAAAGAAATTCAATCCCAGATGACGAGCCCCCAATTTCTGTTACGACTCTATGGTCTAAGAAAAATGTAACAGAAAGAAAGTGAAACCAACAAATCAAGTAAAAATCAACAAGCAATTTATTACTAGATAATTAAAATGAAAAATCAAAAAGTCACTTACAGTAATGTGTTTTTAAATCCTAATAATCCAATAAGAATGATTGTTCTAACCACAAGTCCTAAATATAGAATGTTCCGAATTCACGGCTGTGTCCTTGAATGTTATGATGTGCTAATGGTCTCCAAAGTCCTGATGTACTAGTAATCTTGATGTGCTGATGTCAAAATGAAGTATTCCAAAATCTCTGAATAAGTTCACATAAATTCCAAAATCATCAATTAAAATCCAAAAGTTTATGAGCACTGTTATAATCCAATGAATATTTAAAATAATTCCTCTCTTAGAATTTGGAATGAATTTTCACATATGTAATAGCTCTTTACAAGACTCATGGTAATGTCAAAACTGAAAAAATGTCCACCAAACATGGTATATATAAAGATTGGTCACATGACAGAATGTTCTAGAATATGAGTCATCTTAATGGAATTTTACTTGTAAACAAAAATCCAACCTTGACCTTCAAATTGAGAAAACATATTGATCAAAACAACCTAATTCAAGGACACTAGTTAAACATGTTTTTCCTGATAAGAGATTTAAGCAAATATTAAAGTGAAGAAACACTTATAATTTCCTAAAATATTTATAATATTATATAAACATCATACATAACATCATACAAAGGCAAAGTACCTTATAATAAAAGACTCTGAGAAGCTCCTGTGTCCCTTAATATTACAGTAGGGATAGGTTTGACAAAAATTACAATAAGTGATATAGAACCTTCTGACATGAATGGTTCATAAATCTCCAAAATAGAAACAGACTGGGGTTTGTCGGACCCCACAAATGTATTGCCTTCAATACAAGACTTTGACCTTGACTTCTTTCAAGCAAAGCATTTGGAATAGCTCTGTATTTATTCTGTCCCTTTTTTTTCAACCTGTGATAATCAGAACCTACGTGCCCTTTCTTTTTACAGCAAGTGCACGTAGAAAGAGATAAGTATCTCTAATAAGCCTTATCAGATGTTTGATTTCTAAAAGTTGTGCCGTATTTAAATTTGGAATACTTATAGACTCTAAACTTACCTGGGTAGAACTTAAAACAATATTCTGAACATTAAATGCGGTGCATGATTTCAAAGAGAGTCTGCGGCGGTATACTAAGGGAGCACAACTGCGCCAAAGACTGGCAGCTATCTAAGCTTTATATCAAGATTTGGCCAGCATTAGCGGTAAATTCAAGATTTCCACTCTTAGTGTCTCCACTTTTACTGACACACGTAGATCGGCAGCGCCGATTGCATTGTCTGTAGAGTTGGGTACGACGAAAAATGTTGTACCGCGGTATTTCTGAACAATCATGGACCAACAATTTAATTTTCTGGGGCAGGGGCTTGGGATTCTTTTCATTTAATTTCCGGCTCTCAAATAGCTGGAAACAAATATCTTGCTCTTATTTATAACAAAATAACACCATGTTATATCCATATTATTAGAAAAAAAAATGATCAAGAAATAAAGGAAAATAACATATCTTGGCTAGAAAGAAAATCGCATCCCCACTGTTTACCCCCAAATATAAATGGCCAGTACATTATAGTAGATATATTTGTTATGTATATGCTAATTGTTTTATACGTTTTCATCCAAAAACTGTAACTAAAGTGGGATGATTAAGCTGACACTGTAGCTGACACGCTGTAAATGTCACTGTGCTGACATTAGAGTGCGTTGTTGATAAAAAAATAGGAGGTATTGACACTGAAGCACGCAATTTACTAGCTACACTATTGATATAGTAGGCAGGGAATCTTTGAGTGAGATGTCAATACCCGGGAAAGATATTTGTCAGAGAGGTCCAGTAAACATAAAACAGACTGACTCAACAAATGAGAAAATATTTACCGGACTAGAGAAATTATTTAAAATTCAAAAATAAAACATCTGCTCTCCTAAAAATCTTCGAATGATTGTCAGTGCTACAAAGGAATACATGCACTTAACACATTAACATACGCTAGTAAAAAATTAAAAGAAAATGATTTTTTTCTTCTCTTTTCTTAATCTGAAGTTTTTACAAAAGTTTGATCTGTCCCGAATATCTTTCACAAGATCCCATTCGGTAGCCATGTTGGTGTACGTTACCATAAATATAATTATATTTGTAGTATTTGAAATTAATTTGCGACAAATATAACTATTTTGTAAAAACATTCACAATTTTTGGAATTATTTTGTTATGAAAATGAAACCATGCTTTTAATATCATTAAATTCGTAGCAAGATTACTCGATAATGTTTTGGACGTGATTTCTATAGATATGATGAAAACATAGAAATGTGGTTTAGTGATCATTATGACTATCTGTTTTCTTTAGCTCAGAAAACGTAGTGGCCGTCGATGGCAAAATGACACTGTTCTAGATTATTGAAAGTCCAGTCTTATTAATTCTTTATTTTGCGTAAGAAAAAGTACATACATAAACAGTGTTATGTAAGTTCAGTACAGAAGTTGGCTTTATATGGGTATAGCGTTCTACTTATTTTCATTGTATACAGAATAAGAGAGAGAGAGACATACAGACAGACATACAGATCATATAGCTATACTATAATACAGTTTACATACATGTTGGGGAAAAAATCTTCTCAAGAACACCCATTGCTTCCAAGGACTGGGAGGAGCTTTGAGAGGCTTCCGTTTCTTTTCTATGCTATTTAATTTGTTTTGATGAAAACCGACGGGTTTGTTTCCTATGTTGCACCGATCATATAGAATCGAGCAAAAAACTTAAATGGAAGGAAGTTTTTTGCACATTTGCACTCATAAATAAACTGTTTCGCTAAAAATATGATGAAATTAACCAGTGCCTTGTCATTTCTTTGCACACACACACACAAAAAAACGTTAAATAAATTGACATTTCAATCTATATTATTTGCTTTGACAAAATCCTGGAGCTTTCCAAAGAAATCCTGTACAAACATGCATTCCCAAAATAAGTGAAGCATATTCTCTTCGTTCATTCTACATAAATCGCGATTGATGTGCAATGGATTTTACATTTATATAAACATTTGTTGGTTGCAACAATACGCATTAGAAACTTCTATTGAAAAGTTCTTATGTTTGTATCCAGGGTACAGTTAACTGGTATCTCGTATATGAACTTCCAGTTACAATGATGGTTTTTGAATATGCCTTCCCATTCTTTATGTGATACCATATGCCGATTCATTTTGCTCTATCTTATGTTTCTCTATCTTGTACTTATAAAGAAGATTACATCCTTTGTTACCTTTCATGAGCTTGTCAATTAAATGTTCCTGATCAATTGCATTAGGTGTTGGCTTGTTGTTATGCGAGCTTAACCAGTCTTTTGAAATAGAAGAAACTAGTATGTGAGATTTTACAAACGTGATGTGTTTATTGAGTAATGACTACAAATTGCATTGAAATTTAACAATCTATTTTCCGCGAAGGAATATATATCGCTATGTATTTAATTTCTTTTTTCTGTCCAATCTCGGTATAATAACATTTGTCTTCTATTTATAATTTAATCGTTGTTCCAGAGTGGTTGCTCCTGAGTCAGTGGCATATTTTTAATTGAAAAAGCACCATGCCTCTAGTGTTTGTAAAAACAATTTATATTCATGTTATGAATTATATGTCGTGGGCAACCTCCATTAAAGAAAAATCGCCCCCTGGCGTTTTAATTATTTCGAGTAGAGATATTTTCCAAATTTCACCAATCTCTTTAATGAAATAATATATACCCAACTCGTTTTCAGTGCGTGAATATATATATATATATATATATATATATATATATATATATATATATATATATATATATATATATCCAGTATTTTTAAGCAGACTGTACACAGACTGTTTTTAGTACAATATATTGTTTGTAGTTTAATGCAAGTCCGAGATATTTCTGAACTCATAAAAGATATCACTGGTCTATAGCCAAAATGCTTCAGCAATAAATGTTGTCAAACTTTACTAATTCTGGGTCACTGAGAAACGAAAATGATCCTTAAAATTCCTGATTGGCTCTAGTTTTAAAGATATTATACTGGGTCAGTATATACGACCCTTGACTTGGTAATGGTGGAGGATAAGTGAGTTATAAAGGGAAGGGATCTCAATTTAAACCAGAAATGACTAAAATACATCTTTCACTGGATCTATGAATAAATCTATGACTGGGTTTGGACAGTACTTGCTTTTTAGGCAAAACAATGAATGATGCAATCTGTAGCTGGTATTGCGTCATACATGATATGAATTGCATCATGTTATTCCTAGAAGTCATGGATGATGCAATCATAACTAAGCTTACATCACTCTGTTGAAGAAATTGGTATATATCAGCTCTACAAATCATACAGTGTCGTGGTCTCTTATTTGTCAGTGTTTGATTTTGCAAAGGGACACATTTCTGTTTAGCCAAAGTGAGCAGAGATGCCTCGTACTTGTGTGCACAATGCAGATAACTTCTGCTATGTTTGTCGTGAAGTGACTTCTGCATCACAAAAGCGCAGTATAACCACTATGGTTAAGAAAGCCTATCACCTTTATTTTGGCTGTAAAATTGGAGATCAGGACAAGAGGTGGGCCCCACACATATGCTGCAACACTTGTGCAACAAATCTTCCCCAGTGGTTGAACAGGAAAAGGAAATCTATGCCTTTTGCAGTGCCAATGATTTGGAGAGAGCCAACAGATCATATCAGCAACTGTTACTTCTGCATGGTGCCTCCAGATGGGAAAGGTGTGTTAAAGAAGAAAAATTGGACTGTGCATTAACCAAACATTCCATCAGCTATACGCCCATTACCCCACGGAGAAGGACTGCCGGTTCCTGATAAACCAGAATCATTCTCACTTGAGTCAGACGAGGAAGAGGAAGAGTAAGGCAGAGATGTTGGGCTCCAGACTACAGCAGTGGAATCTCCTGGCAGGAATTTGTCCCAGTCTTCTTCCTGGAAGGTGATCTTGTAGCCTGCAACAACATCGATGATGTGATGGCAGCCCTCAACATCGTTCATGATCCAGATGAGTGGAGACTGTTCATTGATTCATCGAAGACGAGTCTTAAAGCTGTTTTGTTGCATAATGGCAGTGTTTTGCCATCAATTCCAGTTGGTCATACAGTCCATATGAAGGAAACCTATGAAAACATGAAACAACTTTGATGTGCATAAACTATGACCAACATCAGTGGCAGCTTTGTGGCGATTTCAAGGTTCTTGCTCTCTTGCTTGGTCTGCAGACTGGATACACAAAGTACTGCTGTTTTCTCTGCGAATGGGATAGTCGTGCGAGAGATTCCCACTACAGCAAGAGAGATTGGCGACTCCGACAGTCATTGGAGCCTGGGATGAAAAGTGTTCAGCATCCAGCACTTGTTGAATCAAGGAAGATTGTGTTACCACCCTTACACATCAAGCTGGGTCTGATGAAGAACTTTGTCAAGGCCATGGACAAAACACAAGCAGCTTTTCAAGTACCTCCACGGCATGGAAAGCCTTCCAGTTAGTGGCAAAAACATTTCTCGGAAACAACAAGGCAGACAACTACAGGGAGTTGGTGGAAAACCTCCTCAAGGCATACAAAAGCCTTGCTTGCAACATGTCACTAAAAATACATTTTTTGCACTCTCTGTGACAAGATAACCGGGTTGGATTTCGGATTTATAACAGAACACTATTGATGGTGATAAAAATGCAATGTTTATTGATGAATGACTTGAATGGGAAGAAGGGTTATGATTAATACGTGCGTGTATAGGGTCCAAATATTGGACAAATTAACATAATCCGCACAAACCTAATAAGGTAACCCAAATATGAATACAAATAAATAAATACACAGTGCAATGATAAAGGCTAATGATTCACAGTAATCTCAGACGACGAAAAGAATGATGTGTTTTACTCAGATAGCAAAATGATGTATTTTACTCATATAGCAAAAATGTATACCCTCAAATAATGAAACGTGAGGCACTTTATTCAAATAATAAAATGTGGTGCAAACAAATGGGATAGATATCATGCAAAATATCTTACACTCCCAAACCACTGGGTATCACAAAAAAAACAAAATTAGCCCACGGCTAAAAGATTACATATATGGAGGGACTCACAAACACTCCGTCACTAGCATACTTGACTGCTAGTCGCACTGGTCAATCAAGCGATCCACGCCCACCAATGGGTCAACAACGCCCGATCACCTGGTATTCAAGCAACACACTGTTTATTCAGCTCCACGGCTGCTATGGTTAGCTTTACAGCTGCTATAGTCGACTTCTATTGTCCCCTCTATAGCTGGGACCTCGTCGACTCTGATCACTACAGCTGAAAATAAATCTAACACCGTGTAGTATGATTGACACGGGCATATACGATAACACGTAATGACGTTACATACGCAAGTCGAAGCTACATAGAAAATATACACCATAAATTAATAAATAATTTACGTACCTCTACAGCTAAAGACGTGCAAATCCTTAAGTAGACTGCTCACTGACAAGACGTTCCGTGATGTAAAGATTTAGTCTTACGGTGAGGCATTTATACACAGACGATGCAGCTCTACATCGTCCGTACGCTTGATGCATTCGGTTTTTCCCATCGAAAGCAATTCGCACGTGCGCATAGGGAGAACCGAACTCACTGTTTCGAAATATTGTAAAATATACATAACTCACTCTCGGGTATCGTTGTTACACTGAAAAACGAAACCCGAGTACATGTATTTAATAAAAGGGATTTATACAATTCCGTGACAATACCTCCCCTCTTAAAAAAGTGGTAACACTTTTAGAAAAATCACGGAATGTGAACATAAACAATTATTAAAACATTCAACTGTTAATACTGAACGAAAATGATCTGCTAATTACACCCTGCTTAAAAAATCAGCACCTACATTTTCCGACCCTCGAATCGCCTCGATTCGGAAAGTATACGGTTGCAAAGACAACGCCCAACGCATCAATCTTGAGTTGGCGACCTTTGCTTTATTCAAGTATAAGAGCGGCTGATGGTCCGTTTGTAAGGTAAATTCCCTCCCGAAAAGATATGTATGGAATTTTCCTATTCCCCATACTAAGGCTAGGCACTCCTTCTCAATCACGGAGTAGTTTTGCTCCCTAGAGAGCAATTTCCTGCTTGCATAAGCGATGGGCAATTTCATCCCCTCTTGCTCCTGTAGCAAAACAGCCCCAAGTCCCGTATCGGACGCATCAGTCCTCAGCACAAAAGCTTTGTTCAATTCTGGCAACTTTAAGATTGGTGCACTTATCAGTTTCTGTTTTAAAGCGTTAAACGCATTTTCCTGGCACACACCCCAGGAAACTTTATTTGGTTGCCCTTTCCTAGTCGAGTCTGTTAATGGGCTGGCAATAGCCGAAAAATTGGGGACAAATTTCCTGTAAAACCCAATCAAACCTAGGAAAGATCTTACTTGTTTCTTGCTCTCTGGTCTAGGTGCATCTCTGACTGCTCCGATTTTGTCTGGGTGGGGTTTCAACTGGCCTAGTCCACTTACAAGATGGCCCAAACATTCTAGGTCAAAATATCCTATGCTACATTTGGTGGGCCTAGCTGTAAGATTAGCAGCGTGAAGTCTATCGAACAGATCCCTCAATACTCTAACATGTTCATCCCAGGTATATGAATAAACGAAGATATCATCTATAAAACTGTCTACGTTTTTCATACTGTTTAATAATTTGCGCATGAGACGAACGCACGACGCAACGGTGTTGACTAAACCGAAAGGCATGATTTTAAATTGATAAAGACCTCTGGGAGTCGCGAATGCCGTTAACTCACGGGCATTATCAGCGATTGGTACCTGCCAATATCCCTTGGTAAGGTCTAACTTGGAAAGGTATTTATGACCTGCCAACTTTGAAAATAGATTTTCTATGTCTGGCATTGGTTCTGCATCGAACACGGTGATCTTATTCAGTTGCCGAAAGTCAATGCAAAAACGGTTTGTCCCGTCTTTCTTTCTGACCTAACGGTACTCTAGTTATCCTTTCCTTAGAGACCGTCTTCTGGCAAACATCGCACAAACGACAAAACCGCCTTACATCGCTATTGACACCGGGCCAATAGAATTCTCGTAATACCCTATCAGCTGTTTTCTTCTTACCTAAATGACCCGCCATACTCGATTCGTGCGCGACCTTGAGTACATGCGGCCTGAATTCCTGGGGAACAACTAATTGCAAGAACTTCCTATCGTCAGGCGTAGTATATTCCCTGTACATTAAACCCTTTCGAAGTAGAAATTTAGAGGACCCCCCGTTCTTACACTTCCTCACAGTACCCGACAACACTTTCTCTGCGGTTACGCGAAGAGACGCGTCGCGTTTTTGCTAGTTCAAAAACTGTTCACCGGAGATATCAGTAATGGCTTCCGGTACCTTTAATTTACGTAGGGGTTTGTTATCCTCCTTTACCTGAGCTCTAGTTTGCACTGCTTGGATGATCGGGAATCGAAAGTCTGACATGGTTGGGAGTCTAGATCCCTGTACATTGCCAATCGTAAGTTCATAAATCGGGTTGGCTATGCTCAACGCTTCAACGGTTCCGGTCAGAAAAGGTGTTTATATACCTATTCTTGTGACAGGAACGTGGTCAATTGTTTGGTCTAGTAGCATACAAGGCGACTTAAACCCAAGCAATTGGTCATCGCGAACGAGGCTCCGTTTCACGACTACAGTAGTGCACCCTGTGTCTCGTAACACGGTCACCTTTTTCCGCTGACAGTGCCATTCGCTGTCGGTACCCTTGCCTCGGAGGAAATACACGTGCCGATCGATTGCATAGCGTCGCGACCGATCTCTGCACTCACCACTGGCTCGTGTATAGCTTCCCGGTTAGCCCGCTGGGAAACATGGAGTTTTCCATCTACCGACCGTCTGCCTTCAATGGCTACCGCGACTCTATGGACCGATCCCTTCCGCTTAGGACAATTGGGGGAGATATGACCCACTCCTTGCATGTGAAACATTGCTTGTCCTTATGCCTCGCCTGGTTATCCCTGACAGGTTTTTCAGGTTCCCTGGGTTTTTGGTCTTCGACCTGATTCCCACCTTTGCTGTCTCGCGAGATGACATTCTGCGAACCTCCCCGAGCTTCAGCGAATAAATCCGCCTGTGTGGCCATGTCATATATATTCGTGAAGGACTTTTCCCTCAGGAATAAATACAACTCCTTGCCACAAGTTGTCAACAGCTGGTCCCGAAGCAAGAAATCGATAAGACCCTCAAATGACTTCACGACTTTACCACATTCCACCCATCGCTGCAAGTAATTGCACGTCCTACTGACGAACTGGGTGAATGTCTCGCCTCTCTCGGGTTTGCTATACTTAAACTTCTTGCGAAACCCTTGCTCGGTTAGCTCGTATTTCTTCAGAAGTGCTTCTTTCAACGCGAGGTAATTTAGCGAATCGGCCGCGGGTAAACGAGAATACACGTCTAACGCTTTACCCTTAAGCAACGCGCTAAGATGGAGCGACCAATCGTCTTTTTTCCATTTTTGTACAGCGGTGTACCTTTCAAACCTGTTTAGATAACTATCCATATTATCTTTATCGTCTTCAAATGGGGACAATTTTGGACCTCTCAGTTTAGAATCATGTTCTCCCTCCCTTCTGGTTTTCAATAGCTCAAAATTTCTCTGATACTCCCTCTTCCTATTTTTATCTTCAATCTCCAAAGCTTCTAACCTCACTCGCTTTTCCCCTTCTAATTTCCCATCCTCTATTTCTTTAAGCATTTCTACCTTCTCCTTTTCTGCTTCCCTTTCCCATCCTATCCTTTCCTTCTCTGCCTCCTTCTCTAATTCTATCTTCTTTTCCTCAAATAGCATTTTCTCCCTTTCGGCCTGTTTTCTAACTCTATCTTCTCTTTCTTAGAAGCCATTTTTCTTTCTTCGGCTTCCCTTCTTTCCTGCTCTACCTGTCGCTCTATTTCCCTCTCCTTTAACCTCTGATCCCGCTCTATTTCCCTCTCCTTTAACCTCTGATCCCTTTCCCTAGCCTGTTCTTCACGAACAAAAGTTTTAATTGACTCCCCTTCGTAGCCAAACTGTTTCCCCAGTTCCACAAGTTCTTTCATTGACGACATTTTAAAAATCTGATATGACCAACCTAAAGTGCACTATTGTGGAAACAAAATGCGTAATAGGTATGATTTCAACAAACAAACCGTATTTTCCTTCTCAGAAGGCAACAAAAACATGAAATGTGTACCTAAGAAAACAAAACCGTAATATAGTAATGTTATATGGCTACTTAACCTCACTGTCTTGTCAGGAACGTCTGAAATACACATAAGATCATACGAGAATAATGAAACAACAATTTTAGTGTTCCGTTAAATCCGAGATCCCAATTCTGACACCATTGTAACAAGATAACCGGGTTGGATTTCGGATTTATAACAGAACACTATTGATGGTGATAAAAATGCAATGTTTATTGATGAATGACTTGAATGGGAAGAAGGGTTATGATTAATACGTGCGTGTATAGGGTCCAAATATTGGACAAATTAACATAATCCGCACAAACCTAATAAGGTAACCCAAATATGAATACAAATAAATAAATACACAGTGCAATGATAAAGGCTAATGATTCACAGTAATATCAGACGACGAAAAGAATGATGTGTTTTACTCAGATAGCAAAATGATGTATTTTACTCATATAGCAAAAATGTATACCCTCAAATAATGAAACGTGAGGCACTTTATTCAAATAATAAAATGTGGTGCAAACAAATGGGATAGATATCATGCAAAATATCTTACACTCCCAAACCACTGGGTATCACAAAAAAACAAAATTAGCCCACGGCTAAAAGATTACATATATGGAGGGACTCACAAACACTCCGTCACTAGCATACTTGACTGCTAGTCGCACTGGTCAATCAAGCGATCCACGCCCACCAATGGGTCAACAACGCCCGATCACCTGGTATTCAAGCAACACACTGTTTATTCAGCTCCACGGCTGCTATGGTTAGCTTTACAGCTGCTATAGTCGACTTCTATTGTCCCCTCTATAGCTGGGACCTCGTCGACTCTGATCACTACAGCTGAAAATAAATCTAACACCGTGTAGTATGATTGACACGGGCATATACGATAACACGTAATGACGTTACATACGGTAAGTTATACAAATTACATTATCGGCACAACATTACAAAGCAATAAACAAGTTCAGAAGTAAACCTACACGTGTCCGATAAGAATTTTATGGTACTAAACGTTTCCTAAAAATGCCACTTTATATTGCTAATATAAAGCTCTTATTAAGAACAAACAAGAATAGAAAATATTTGCATTGCACTACGCAAGTCGAAGCTACATAGAAAATATACACCATAAATTAATAAATAATTTACGTACCTCTACAGCTAAAGACGTGCAAATCCTTAAGTAGACTGCTCACTGACAAGACGTTCCGTAATGTAAAGATTTAGTCTTACGGTGAGGCATTTATACACAGACGATGCAGCTCTACATCGTCCGTACGCTTGATGCATTCGGTTTTTCCCATCGAAAGCACTTCGCACGTGCGGCATAGGGTGAACCGAACTCACTGTTTCGAAATATTGTAAAATATACATAACTCACTCTCGGGTATCGTTGTTACACTGAAAAACGAAACCCGAGTACATGTATTTAATAAAAGGGATTTATACAATTCCGTGACACTCTCATCTAGATTTGTTTCCACCGAACTGCGGAGCAGTGAGCGACGAGCACGGCGAGCGATTTCACCTGGACATTGCAAACAGAGAAACGCTATCAGGGCAAATGGAGCCCATGAATGCTTGCAGACTATTGCTGGATAGTGACAAGAGATGCTCTATTTAATGAATACAAGAGACAAGCCAAGAAGCGCCGAGTAGACACTGAATAAGGACTAAACTATGTACTTATATATACATAATAGTTTTTTGACTTTTGTTTCAATATATTTGTTATTTATATAACCCTTTTGCTGTTTTTTAAAGTGTTACATAAACAGAACAGGTGAAATATTATCATGTAAAGCAACCATAAACACATGAAAAGACCTAGGTTTACAATTTATGATTAAAACTCAACTATGTACACAATATACATAGACGTAAAATGTTAAAACTTAAATATCTTGGAAAGAGTAGCCAATCAGTTGTTTTAATTGTCATATTTGAATTGAGCACATCAAAATCTCTAATAAATAGCACATTTTATCTCTGAAGCAGACGACCTTGAAAAAATTGTAGACCAGTGTATTTAGTACTGTATTAATACTTAATTCTGAACCATCAGGTATTATTGTAGCATCGTCCGCAAACAACGTTTGTTTGACCTTTCTTTCACGAAGCTTATAACTTTTAATGTCTGTCGGTTTTCTGATCCCATCAGATAGAAGTTCGATTGATAATATAAATAAATAAGGGTATAGTGGGACACCTTGTCTTACCTTATGTTCCAAAGGATAGAATTCTGATAAAGAACCATTATTAAATATACATCTTTTAGCATTACTATAAAAAAGACGGATCCAGTTGAGGAAATTCGGGTCCAGATTGAGAAATTCAAGGGTTTTGTACATGAAAGAATGATCTAAGCTGTCAAAGGCTTTTTTCAAAATCTGCACAAAAGAAGAGAAGAGAGCTGGAGAAGGTATTTTCTGCATGTTCAATAACATCAAAAAGCAGCCGAATATTTGGACCCTATGTATCTATTTTTAATAAAACCTGTCTGGCTTCATGAATAATCCTTGGGAGAATGTTCTTTATTCTGTTTACAATGGCTTTACTGACAGCTGTATAGTCTATATTCTGTAAACTGATTGGTCTTCAATTGGATAAGTCGGTCAAATCCTTTTCCCGTTTTGGGATTTAGAATATTACACCAGTATTCTGTAAACTGCGCAGTCTTTCTTTTTGGACACTGAAGTTAAAGGCATCTATAAAACAATTCTTCAAGTCGTGCCAAAATATTTTGTAAAACTCACGAGTAATGCCATTAGGCCTGGACCTTTATTGTTATGCATACTTTTTAACATTGTGGTGCATTCTTCGAGTAATGAGAGACCTACGCACGATGCTGTTCCATCCTCAGTGAGTTTATATTCGTAGGTTAATGGAAATGAATAGTGGTTTGCTGGATATATTTGTTAATTGCGGTACAGATTTTCGGAATAACCTTTTTTTTCAAAATAGTTTTTATTTTGCATATATTTCTTTTCTTTCAATTTTCAGTTATCTGATGACTTTACATTCAAAATTCTGTTTCTCGATGCTAGCGATGTATTGACTGTTTTTATCTCCCCCTTCTATCCATCTTGCTTTCGATCTAAGAATATCCCTTTAATTTGCTCGTCATATATTGCTTCTAGTTCCCCATTTATCTTATCTATCTTTCTTTTACTTTCTGTGTCACTTGGGTTATTTTCATAATATAACTTTAATATTACTCTTTTTCTCTCCATTTCTTTTTCCTTTCCCATCCAAGTTTTCCTTTATCTATAAGCAAATTTAATTGTTTCCTTCATGGTAATACCTTTAATCAATTCCCATTTTACATCGCGATCAGCTGCCATATTAATTTCCATAATCGCCTTCACATTATCTCGTATTATGTTTTTGTATTCTTCATGAAATAGAAGACTATTATTTAATTTAAAGTATCCACCGCGTTTATCGGGAAAAGCTCTAAGTCAAATATAACTACCGAGTGATCCGAACAGATAGATGGTATAATTTTGCTTTCGAATTACTGTTTATTAGCCTGTCGGAGAATAGAAAATAATACAGTGTACAGAATATAGGAGAAGCATTATTGGAGTGCCATCTAAATTGTTTTTCCTCCGGATGTAAATTAAGCCATTTGTCGATAAGACTATTTTTTTCTGTAAATTTACTTGAAATATCTCTTTTCTTTGGTTTTGGGTTTTTATTACACTTCGCCTACTTCTTTTCCACAGTAGGATCGGTTACTGTGTTAAAATCCCCACCAATAATAAGTATTTTGGCTCTATTATCCCCTATATACTCAACAAACTTATGTATAAACCCAGGATCATCAGTATTTGGCCCATAAACGTATAGAAAAGTGATATTTAAATCTTCAATATTTCCTTGTACTATAATAACGTTTCCACTCAACAATTCACGAGAACTATTTATTTTTAGTTGAAATCCACAATCAAAGAGAATCGAAACACCAGACTACTTTTAACATGAAAACAGCTTCATAGCCTCAGAAATCCGTTATAGAGTTCCTTTCTTGCGAAAAGCATATATCTATCTTGTTATCACGAAACCATTTGAAAATCTTGCACCTCTTTTTAGTTTCCCCCAGTCCTTTTCCATTTAAGGTTCCTATCTTAATTATGTTTCGACTCATTATTGTTCGACGACTGATTCCTTACGTGGCATGGCGAAAAGTGAAAAACCCACAGAAAACAGAGCGATGACGGTGGAGGGTTGAAGAAAAAAAAAGAGTTTGGCTGCAGAACCTGCCCCGCCCAATACAAGTAGAGGAAAAATAAGGATGTGAGGCCAGCGGTCCCAAGATAGGTCACCTCCCTACGATCGGTGGCCAATGATGGGCGACTAACCTCATAGCTTTATTTTCCCTCTATTTGTAAATAAGGATGTGGGGCCAATTTGTACGCACCCTAGCGTGCGGGATACGTAGCAGCGGCCGAAAAACTTGCACTTAGAAATTAGCCGCACAAGTGGAATCAGTGTACCCATCATACGAGCCCGTGGCCTAAAAAGTTTCACTTAGAGATTAGCCGCACAGGAAAATCTAACGCACTTGCTAGCGCAAAAATATCCGCTGTTGATAGGCTTATCGCTATGCTCGAAAAAGGGAATGATTATCCGTGAGAAATGCTCTCTGGATCATGAATTTCAGGAGAGATGAGAGCGCGCCTGGAGGTTTCTGGGTGAGATTATTATGCCCAGGCGGTCGGCTGAAAATACACGAAGAACAGAACCCGCTCCAAGGCGAACAGTCGCGCAGCCTGATGGCGCTGTGACTTCTCAAAGACCACTTCCCGCTTCGAGGCAAACAATCGCACAGCTTGATACCGCTGAGACTTCGCAAAGGCCTGTACATGCTCCCACTCCATAACAAGGCTGTCCGAATTGATCGTGCGCCCTGTCCCCGACGGTGCTGCAGTGCGAGATTACAGGGCCATCGTGTATGATAGTCTTGCTGTTATCGGTGACTATTTGGCCTTTCTTTCTGCAATGAAGTCAAACATTCGGGAAATTAGTTTTAAAACTATCGCAGAGTTAAATGGGTTAAAATTTAGTCTCTTTCTTTCAGCAAAAATTCAAAAGTCCATCCGAGGATAACCCCCAACGCGGTAGAGGAAATGTTTCAAAGTACAGTTTATTTCAAAATCGGAGTGCATACGGTTTTGGACCCCGACGACATTGAGGAACTTGTAGCGCAAACCTGCGTTACCATTCACCGCTGCTGGGAGGAGTACATAAAAGAATAATATCTGAATGGACTTTCCTGCTCTGCGAAGCACTAGACCTAGGCGTGTCACAATATCGCCACTTTCGCGGTAATGGCTACATAGCCACGCCAACATATATTCCAAAGCGTGCAGTTGTAAACTTGCAAAAATGGGACGAATGATGATGGTTTAAGTGGGTCATTCTTTCCGCTTTATACCCAGCGACATCCCACGTGTATCGCACCGGAAGTTACCGTGAGCACTTAGGTGAGCTGGATTTTAGGGACATACAATTTACCGTTAAGATTTGTGACACTGGTAAATTTGAAAGTCGAAACCGCAATATAGCAGTGAATGTTTACGAGTGGAACAAGGGTCTTTATCCTCTCCGCGTGAGCAAAAAGGAATTACCGCACACGGTGCATTTGCTTTTGCTTAGCGGCGTTGCAGAAAGATACCACTACGTGTTGATTAAAACTCTTGATAGATGGTTACAATTCACAATAAAAGTGAAAATAAAAGCATGTCTCCAGGCGCTGCCTTCACGTATTTAGCCATGAACAACTGCTTGTCGCCCACAAAGCAGACTGCAAAGGAATCAGTGAAAAGCCGCAGTAAGTGGTAATGCGAGAGCCCGGAAAAAAAAAACATCTTGAGGTTTCAAAATTACCAGAATCAGATGCCTGTTCCATACGTCATCTACGCCGACTTTGACACGCTCACTGTCCCTAAAGAAGGTGCAACAGGCAACCCAAATAGGACTGGCATATAAAATATATCAAACCAAGAACCAGGTGGATGCTACTAGCTGGTGGTAAGATCTGATGGCGTTAGATAGAACTCCGTAATATATCGAGGCGCCAACTGCGTCTAGGTATTTATTCGCAGGCTGGAAGCAGAGATGGATAAATTCGTCAGGTATTTGAAACTCCTACACAAATGATCAAGAACGAAACAGACAAGCAAAATTTCAAAAAAGCTACAAACTGCTGCATCTGCAACAAAGCACTCGATGATGACAACAAGGTTCGCAATTATTGTCATACCATAGGAAAATACCGCGGCGCTGCCCACGCAGAGTGCAACCTGCAGCTGCGCATTTACCCAAACAAGATAAAGGTTCTAGTCGTACTGCATAACCTGAGATGATATGACGGCCATCTTATCGTACAGGCCGCTGGTGTTGCACCTATTGAAAGGATTTAGGTTATTCCCAACAATATGGAAAAGTATATGACATTCTCCATTAGTCAATTGCAGTTTGTGGATAGCTTGCAGTTTTTGAATCTTAGCCTGGAAAAACTAATCGCAAGCCTACCAAAGGAATAATTTCACGCTACCGCCAAATGCACACCTGAGCGAGGATTCTACCTGCTTACCAAAAAGAGAATTTACCTCTACGAATACATGAGCAGTTGGGAGACATTTAATTAAACCAACCTTCCACCCATTGAGGTGTTCTTCAGCAAGCTTCACAACGCGGGTATTTTTGAAGCCGACTTCCAGCATGCGACACATGTTTGGAACACGATGGGTTGCCAAAATCAGGGAGACTACCACGACTTATATCTCAAAACAGATGTTCTCATCTTAGATGACGTGTTTGAAGCTTTTCGAAGACTGTCGCTCAAAAATTACGGTCTAGATTCTGCACACTGCTTTAGCTCCCCCGGCATGAGCTAGGGTGCGCTTCTAAAGATGACTGGATTAAGTCTGGACCTTCTTACCGACATTGACATGCACCTGTTTGTTGAGAAGGGAATACTCGGTTGTATATCCATGATTAGCAAACGCTTCGCCAAAGCCAACAAATCCCTATGTCCTGATTTTGACGCTAGCCAGCCAAATAGTTGGAACACGAGGTGGTAAAGCCAAACAATCTGTATGGCTCGGCAATGATTCAGTACTTTCCAACAGGAAACTGTAAGTGGGTAAAAGCGCCAGACAATATTACCGAGCTGCCCGCAGATTCACCGAAGAGTTATATTCTGGAAGTGGAATTGGTATAACCTGTATCTCTTCATGATGCTCACTGAGACTACCCACTAGAGCCGGAAGCCGTAAGCGCGAAACGAGAGTTTTTGAGCAGACACCAGGATGATTTGATCAGAAGACTTGATGGCAAGTACACGGACATTGTAAAGCTCATTCCAACATTGTACGCAAAGCAGCGCTATGTGCTCAACTACAAACATTTGCAGCTCCACCTCGACATGGGCATGCGCCTTACACACACATTCATCGTGTGTTGGAGTTTGATCAATGCGCATAAATGGCACCCTTTATTCCTTTGAACACCGATCTGAGAACCAGGGACTCTTCAAGGTTTGAGGAAGACTTTTTCAAACTGACGATTACGGAAAAACCATATAGAATCTCAGAAAGAAGATAAAGGTAGACCTAATTAGACCGGAAGGTGAAACCGAAAAACTGCGCCGTCTGATCGCCGACCATGCATTCAAGTCTAGAAAGATCTTTGACAATAACCTGGTGGCTGTACAGTGGAATGTGGTTTTATACCGCCGAAAATGGCTAACTTTGGGAAAAAATTCTACCCGTAAGGCTCCGTGTGGCATGTGCTGGATGTAAAGGGAGCGCGGAGAGCAATAGGTATTACAATCCTAGTACGGTCGACCAAAATCAACTACTGGTGGAACGGTTTCCGAATCTCGGCGAAAATGACGTTATCGTGCCTGGTAATGCACGGTAGCCTTTACCATGGATTTAAATGGCGGCACCGGAGCCGGTGCAGACGCCAATCGCACAATCGTGATTAAACCTCGGGCGAGGCATCGTCAAAAACTTACCATAAAGCTCGAGGGAAATGAATTGGCATCTACCGACTGACCCGAAATTTGGGCCGTATTTAAGAATATATGGCTCACGGGTAAGGAAAGGACAAACCTTGCACACCAGGGTATCCAAAGTGCCAACACGGCAGCTATACGTGTGGGTGCTGGCAATGGGTTTGTAGCCACGCAGTCTGACAAGACAATTGCAGAAGCATTTGGCGCAGGATTTTTTATTCCGCTAGAGTTTGAACTATTTACAGATCATATGCCATTTTTTAAGTTGCACTCTCCAATCGCCTAACGTTCGAAATAACGTTTAATGAGTGATCAGGATCAACTTGCACCACCAGTCGCATCCCACTGGAGTTCGACACTGTTACCCACTCAGATTTAGCAAGGACAAACAGAAACCAATATATGGGTAAAGTTGTCATACTTTACACCAGGATACTTAGCCATCGCAGAATTGTACTCAACAAGAGTGAAACCACGTGGAACGTTAACCTAAACACTCCTGCAAAGAGAATTAATGCCATCGTGATTTTGTTTGAGGATCCGTTTGCAAGCCGTAACTTTTATGTAACCCCCAGATCTGGAAGGTATTAGTCACAGTTGAGGGTGTATCCAATCAGATCTATGCTCAGGGATAGGCGAGTTACCAGCAGTAGAAAAAGGCTGTGAAGGTGATGGCCTTGGATCGCCTTAAAGAAGATACAACGATGTCAATAGATGCCGGGCAGTTTTACCGAAACGCGCTTGCCAACGCCAAACAAACCTATTGGTGCAGGCTTCGCGTAGCAAACCTTCATGAACTCACGGTACATATTTTAGACTAAAAAAATCAACCAGTTAATATACTGGAGTGCACCATTGTCATTGAAATCAAGCAATGAGTCTAACCGGACCTCGGCACGTTGAAAATATTGTCGGGTAGGTAAAAATGACTGGTGATATGATGAGCGAAACCTTGCCATGGGTGGCCACATGGTTACAAATCTTGAGGTGCCAGCTGCTGCATCTGACACAGCTACAAAGACATATGTAGATGCCACCGCTGGGGCGACTGGTGGGCAGAAGTGCGTTCAAGGGCAGCTAAATGCCGCATCAAATGTTGACGTTTCCATGCTAACCCTGACAACTAGCAAAACCATAGTGAATGGAAAGTTAAAGTTGAACGCTACGCTTGAGAGTGTTTTTTTACTTGGCGAGCCCGCGTGCAACTCTGCATGGAGTACGTTAAATGTTATAACACGTGACCCGGCAATTATTGCTTACCATGGTGGGACTCCTTCTGGTTGGATAAAATATTACATCATCGATTATATAGAGTTTCCCTAGTGCATGCGCTCGGCAGGATGAGTCTACGTGGCCATGTTATTTTAACGGCAAGCCGCGTGCAACCACAAGGTCAGGTGTGCATGGCATTGTGCAGCAGGACGGTGGCTCCTGGCGCTGCGGCCGTCGCGCCTAGCATTGGTTTTACAAAGAAACAATATAAAAAATTAAACGCAAAGGTTTCAGAACTTGAACAAAAGCTTCGGTTAAATGAAGTTGATGTAAGCAACCATTTCTACACGCATACTTCGACTGCTGATGAATTAAGTGCAAAGGTTTCGGAACTCGAACGCAAGGAAGCGCTTTTGCGCTATCTAATGTCATTAGCGTCGTTTCAGATGAATTTGAGTTTTTTGATGCAACCCTGGTAATAGTCTTCCCTTTTAGTGCCGAAATTTACAATAATAAAACTTCTGTTTTAGAAGTGGTGCTCACTGGCAATATAATTTTAGGACAATATATAGTGAAAATATATTGTCTGGTTTTATTGTTTGTTCACAGATTCTCACCATCAACCGACAGAAGCAAGGCATAGCTAACTGTTGCCCGTAATAATACTTCAGTCTTTGATACAAATGATTTAGGTCAAGATAGGTTTCATTGTTTTTCTTTTGGAATGAAACCAATTCCATCTGGGCGCATACAGTTTCTAGTTCGGCATAATATCAGCTTAAGATTCATCTTGTTTTCTTTTTTATTGGAAAAGCTGCCTTTGAGATCCAGTTACTGTGAGTAGGAACTGCGAAATGAGACCAATATATGGCGTAGCCTGTATAAACAATACAGGAGATTCGGAAATATAGTTGATGGAATAAACTCCGTTTTAACGGCTGTCACTGTTGTTAGCGGTACGGCCAGCATAAGAGCGGCTGCCACAGTGGTAGGCGCGTTAGTTTCTCTTGCTCTTAGAGGTGTTACCGCTGCCTGCTAGATGATTATCTTTGTTAGCAGGTTTTTCGAAAAAAGCTTTTATCAAAGACAAAAAAGCACGACTGGCTGCGGATTTTAGCTGAAGCAAAGCTAAACTACATTGCGACGGTGATACTGACGAGGACGAATTTCGTCAGATTTTTGAAGAAAAAAAATACATGACAGGCGAATACCAATACGCTCCATCACTGAGGAGACGTATTCTGCGATAAGGATTTCCACGCGCTATGACGATGCGGATAAAACTGGCACTAATTAGTGCTAGACTTTCTTTGAATCATTTTTTTACTGCCTCTACTGCGCCCTTCATCGTGAAAACAGCCGTTATCAGCGCTGCCACAAGCGTTGCATATTTTATGATCGGGACGATTGAATCTACTGGTACACATCCCGTACACATTTGCGGTAAATAAGCAGTGACTTTTACGTTAAATATAAGTCTTTTGGAAATAATAAAAACCTTGGATTTATTTTGCGTACAATTAAACAAATAACGGTTTATAGAATCAAAATGGCAGATCAAGCGTGCGCGAACGCCTGGCAAAGGACATTGCGGTGGGCGTTTTCTGTGAAATTAAACCAGAGCTTGATGACATAACCTCACAAATTACAGAATTAAAGCGGCTCATATAATCTACTTTTGTTGATTTATGCCCAGAATTTATTCGTATCATTGGACGACTGGAGGAATTAAAAGAAGGCCTATCTGTAGTAGCCAAACCGAGAAAGACCAGAAAAGATGCAGCCACCTCGCCGGCTAGAGCAGTGGATGAAGCGACTGCCGATGCCGCGGTAGATCCATAGAGGAACGCCTAGTGCGCAGCTAATCTATGCGCGATTATTCCTTAGTTTAACGCTCTGATACAATGCCCTTCCACTGCAGGACTGGCAGAGCGAGAGTGACGTTCTTACGCCAATACCGCAGATGGTACAAGTATAAGTAGCTCCGCCTTTTCTTTGCACAAAACTTGTGCTTTGCTCAATATTTTCTCGTTCACACAGTTTTTGTTACATAAACGCATCTAACCAAGAATGGACCATATACACGTGTACACTACATTTTTGAGAGCATGCCTGGTCATTGGGCGATATCCTTTATTGGCGAACGGGTGCAATTGAGCGCTTGCGTGGAAGCGTGCTTTGCTCGCTCAATACAAATCAATCAAACTCCTGCCGGCATAAAGTTCAGGTCAGTTTCACATAGCATTTCATTTGTGGATGGAATCGTGTCTGACGTGAGTCAAACCCATTTGGTTATTTTTGGTGACATGTTAGGAGAAGACGAAGAAGAAATTAAACTTTGGTTTACACGAAAAGGACACCATCGTAATGCTAGTATTGTCTACATTACTCAAAATTTATTTCAACAAAGTAAAGCCCATCGGACCATCAGTCTCAACGCTCATTACGTGGTCTTATTTAAAAGCCCCAGAGACAAATCTCAAGTACAAGTGTTAGCCAAACAGTTAGGTGCTCCTTGGCTAAATTATGCGTACGACGATGCCACTCAAAACCCCTCACGAGTATTTACTCATCGACTTAAAACCCACCACTCCTGACTGTTTGAGATTTCGTGCTCAATTTTTTCACCCTTGGGGTCAAGAAGGTGGTCCTGTCATTTACACGTCCCCTTCAGCCAATTTTTGAAAGAAAAAAACTATAAAAACAGCCACTACGTCATTTCTGTCTCACACTCTTTCGAGAGATGACTTCCTTTCAACCTCATCCTTCGGCTAAATTGATTCGTGCCTTGTATGGCATCAGTCGTGAAAAAAATTCACAAGTCCGTGCTCATTTGTTAGAAGCTAGTCTTAAAGAAGTGTTACGATGGTTTACTTTGACGGCACGTCAATTACTGCAAGGCATCATTCACATTCCTCATCAAACTTAACGTTTTTTTCAAAAACATAAAGGGGCGTTGTCACAACTAGCCGATCCTAGAATCGATTCACGGACTAAAAAACAAATCATTTTAACTCCTGGTGGAAGTGGTTCTTTAGGAGGGGTCATGATTCGTTCCCTTTTGAAATGGGATCCTAATGCCCAAGCCAAAAAACCCAAAGCACCCAAAAAGAAGAAAAGTCCAAAGAAAAAGAAAACCACCCACCAGAAAAAGAAGAGTTCTGCCAAGAAGAAGAAAACACCTACCACCACCACTGCAAGGAGCCGCAAGAGAGGTACTGCGGCCAGGACGCAAACGTACACCCGCAAGACACCACGACAAACAACCGTGACGAGGTCTCCTTCTCCTTCGTCCCCATCATCTTTGTCTTCTTCACCACCCTTCACGATGATGCCTGCCAAACCGGACTTAAGACAAGTGTTTCCTAATTTGATGCAAAAATGGAAACCTATTTCGAAAGTCACCACTTCGGGACCCTCGACGACATCGGCTGATTTGGCTGTGGCAGCGCCGCCAACAAAGTACCATCCCCTAAAACCAAAGTTCAAGAAAGAACCGGCGTGTTACAAAGTTTGTTGGATTTATCCAAAGAAGAATTGAGACGATTTAATCCCTTTGAAAACACCTCAACGTCAAGTGATGCCTGTCGTGAAGTTGGTACGTCGTGCAGACAATCAGTGGAGACGCGTTCCAGCATAAAATAGAAGGGTACCCTGCCAGAGACTTCAGGCTTACTCCTCAACTCTAAGATGGCTCCCAAACGTGCACACCACAACCACCTCCACCAAAAAAAGAAGAAAAGTAAAACCACCAAAAAAGGACGACTTCCCCCTCGTCTGGCCAAACATTGGGACGTCTTGTCTGTCCTGACCAAATCCAATCCTCCCATGCGAAAACAACTCATTCAAACAGCCCCCAAAGAAATCATCGATACCGTGTGTGAATGTTGTTTGAACGTTTTGAAAGGAACGGTACCTTTGTCCACGATACAGAAACAAAAATTAGGTAAACATCGGAACGTTCTTCGTCAAATGGTGAAAAAGAAAATACCTCTTCAACAAAACAAAAAAATGTTGGTGCAACGAGGAGGATTTCTACCTATGCTGTTAGGACCGTTGTTAAAAATAGCGGGTCCTTTGTTAGGAACGATTGCTGGACCACTTTTAGGAGGTGTCATGCGATAACAAAAAAAGAAGATAAAAAGGACCACCCTTCTCTGAAAAGACCACACCTTTTTGGTACCTTTGGATGAAATGGAAGGACGAAAACTGACTTTAGTACCTTACAAACGATGGATGGAATTTCATCGTTGGAACGAACAACGGATACCTCATGTACCACCCAATCCTAATCTCAACGAGATGTCCCAGTTACAACAAGAATTACAAACCCTGATGGAACGAAGCGATTTGTCAGAAACAGAAAAATCGCAACGGTACGGTCAACTTTTACAACGTCTACAACTCTTTCACCAAAAAGCTGTAGACGAAACAGCTCCACCCACTCTGAGAGATTTTAAGACGATGATGAAAAGCGAACCTAAAGTCACCACCACTAAAACAGACACCGGTACAGGGATGACCGTAAAAGAAGAAAAAGAAGAAGAAGAAGAGTTACAAACTCCACCTCTTAAAAAGAAAAAGCTAGCCACACCAAGTTGGATGAAAAAGATGTTGTCTACCCCATTACCCTCAGAAAAGAAAAAGGAAGAAGTGAAGACAGAAGTCAAAACAGAACCGATGACCCCTGTTCAAACCACATCTTCTTCTTTTACACCAGTGGCTCGTCGGACACGTAAACAATCCAAAAATATACCCCACGAAGAAAAGAGCATTGGTACTTGGTTGACTTATTCTTGAGGGAATCATGGAGAAACTGTTAGCTACCATTTATTACAATCCTGGCCATGCTGCTGGTTACGGAGGAGTTCAAAAATTATATCGAGCTGCCAAAAGTAAATTGAAAAGTGTACGTTTGCCCGAAGTACGACAATGGTTACAAGAACAATCGACGTACACGTTACACAAACCCATTCGACGCAAATTTTCTAGAAGTCCAACCCAAGTGGAAGGCATCGATCATCAATGGCAAGCCGATTTAGCCGACGTCTCTCATTTAGCCACTTACAATCGTGGTCACAAATATTTGTTTTGTGTCATCGACGTGTTTTCCAAATTTGCTTGGGTCGTGCCTTTGACCTCTAAAAGCAGTACCGAATTCGTACGGGCCTTAAAATTGGTCTTGAAACAAAGTGGACGCCAACCTTTACGATGGCAAACTGACAAAGGCACCGAATTTCTAACTCAAGCTTTTCAAAAACAATTGAAACAAAGACAGATTCATTTTTTTACTACCGAAAATCCTGAAACCAAAACCAGTAT
Source organism: Margaritifera margaritifera (assembly GCA_029931535.1). Lineage (NCBI taxonomy): Eukaryota > Metazoa > Mollusca > Bivalvia > Unionida > Margaritiferidae > Margaritifera > Margaritifera margaritifera. The sequence continues at coordinate 1,825,364 of JAQPZY010001484.1, forward strand.
CGTGAAACGTTTTCAAAGAACTTTGAAAGAACGCATGTCGAAATATTTTACACATCAACATACTCTCAAGTACATCGACGTGTTACCTCGTTTGGTCAAAGCGTACAATCAATCGTACCATCGTAGCATCGGATGTGCCCCCGAAGAGGTCAGCCCTGAAAACGAAGTGACCGTGTTTGATAAATTGTTTGGTACCTCAAAAAGGAAACCACCTCAGAAGAAGAAACCCTTGGTGGAGTTAAAGACGGGTGATTGGGTTCGCATCGGAAAAACCAAACGTACTTTTGACAAAGGTTATTTACCTAACTGGACTACCGAATTGTTTCGTGTCACTACCCCCGTGCGTGGACGTGATCCTCCCGTCTATAAATTGGAAGACATGCACGGTGAAGTTCTCAAAGGAACATTTTACTTGCCTGAGTTACAACGAGTGACCAAAAAAGAAGACGCCTTGTACGACATCGAAAGCATTCTCGAACAAAGAACACGTAAAGTAGGCAAACGTCGAGTAGAAGAAGTCAAAGTACGTTGGAAAGGATATCCTCCTAGTTTTGATTCTTGGATTGCTGCTTCTCAAGTCGTCGACTATAAAAAGAAAAAGAAGTAACCCAACAACATGCCATTCAACACAGCAACCACGACTTCAACGACTCCTTCACAGAGTTCTTCTCTTCAAGAATTACAAAAACAACCGCTCTGGGTGTGGTGCGGAGAACGTGTGCCTAAAAATCAAATCGTCTTTTTTGTAGTGTATTGTGTCATCGGAGCAGCTATTGCCAATTTGAGTTTGCAACAAGGAGACAAACAATTGTGGACCATTTTACTTAGCAGTTGCATCGGTTATCTTTTACCCAGTCCCTCTTTGAAATTTACGACGACGACGGACAACAGTCACCACCACGGGAGTACGAGCAACGCCAGTCCACCTTCTTCTTCCAGTCACCATAATACCAGTCCTCTTTTGGAACCCTTTGAACATCATTCTTCTGTCCACTTGAGTGACTCCTCGGACACCAGAACCACCTTAGAACTATGAATGACCAATTTAATTTAACGTTACCCAGTGACAGTTCCATGGATGTGTTTCCCAACAACAAATTATGTTGTTTCACGGCCAAATTACCTCAGGCCTTCCAATTGGATCACGACGCTCATTGGGAAGTGGCTTTGGTAGAAATCATTCATCCTACGCAAATCAAGAATGTGTCTGGAAATCAAACCATTTTTGACGCAGCAATCTATAACGGAAAAGTGCAAAAAGAGTTGGACGCTCATGATCCTGAAATTGGGAAAAAAATGAGTTAAAAAACTGACAATGCTCCCTACTCGACCTATCGCATGAGAATTCCTGAAGGGTATTATTTTAGTGCTCAACATTTGGTGGAGACGATTGCGGCCGTCTTCGAAGCCCAATTTGGCAAAGCCTTGGAAAAAAAACAAAAATGGGTAGAGATCAAATACCATGCTGTGGCACGCCGTTTCCTCTTGCAATTTTTGAAAGGGCATGAGGGAAAGCCATTCGACGAGAAAGAAGACAAACACTTACCCGCGAACGAAAGAAAATTCATGACCATCGGTTTTTCTGCTGGGTTGTTTGATATTTTGGGTGGAAATAAAAAGTATCATGGTGAACGAACAATCCACACCAACACAGATTTCGGAGAGGCTTTTCGCACCCCTATCGAATTGAACGTTGGACTGAATTTAATGTTTGTGTACTCCGATGTGGTGGAGTACAACGTGGTGGGCCACACAGCTGCTCCCTTACTGAGAGTCATTCCTTTCAAAGTGGATACTGCTGTTGGTGCGTACGAAGAAGGTGGAAACACGTTTCACGTTCACCGTGAATTTGTACATCCTCATTATCTTCCAGTCAGTAAATCGTATTTTGACAGTGTCAACATTAGTATAAAAGGAGATTTGGGACAAGATGTGCCATTCGTTGACAAAGGAAAAGTCACGGTGAAACTACATTTTCGAAAAAAACAAGTTCTCTAACGAATTGTAACTGACCCAAACAAAAAAATGTATCCAGTGTACCAAGGAGTGGCTCGACAACGAGGACATGGTTTAGGAGATATGTTAAAATCGGCATTTCGGACGGTAGCTCCTATTTTGAAACCGATGGTGACTCGAGGATTTCATGCCTTAAAAGATGCCGCTTTGACACAAGGAAAAGAATTTTTGCAAAATGTCCTCATCGACAAACAAAATCCTAAAGAAGCCTTTATGAGAGCAGGCAAAAATGTGTTGATGAACACTGGCAAAGATCTTTTAGGTCTCCGAGAGAATCCTATAAATTCACTTCACGCTTCAGACCCTGGCATTACTTCTTCCTCCACTTCACAGCAAGGACAAGGTAGAAAGAGACGACGACATCGAAATCCCCTCAAAGTTCATAAAAAAACACACGGCAGTTCAAAAAAGAATAAGAAAAGAAGAAGAACCGTCAGAGAATTAGACGTGTTTGATTATTAAAAACCATTGAAAATGATGCACCTAGATTCTTGCGAATGTACCAAGTCAGAACTGGATATGTTTACCATGCCTCCCACCATGATGACGATGCAAGAATCCCAATGGGTGGAATTTCATCCTGTATCGTCTTTGACGGAATCAGCTCCTATCGAATTTGAAATCAAAGGACAAACCGAAGATTACATCGATCTGAATAACAGTTACTTGTACCTGACACTTCAAGTACAAAAAAATGACAACACCCTTCCTGGGGAAGCTGCCCGAGTGGCACCCGTCAATAATTTCATTCATTCCTTGTTCAGCGGAGTAGATTTGTACTTGAATAACAAACTGGTCAGCAGCAGTTTGGATACTTACCCTTACCGTGCTTATTTTGAAAATCTCTTCACGTACGGAAAAGAAGCCAAGAACACTCATCTGGATGCTTCGGTGGTCTGGAAACCTGACACCTCGGAAAAGTTCAACGACACAGAGCTGTCAGTACCGGCGAAGACTTCTGCTAATGATGGTGATCCTATAATTCCAGCAGTCCCTCACAATGTGGGATTTAACGACCGTCGAAAGAAAATCAGACGAAGTTTAGAACTGATGGATCGTTTGCATTTGGACATGTGGTTGCAAGACAAGTATTTGTTGAACGGAGTGGATGTACGCCTGAGACTGAATCGCAGTTGTGCCGCCTTCCATTTGATGGCTCATGCTAACGAGTGGAAAACCAAAATCCAAGAAGCCAAACTTTACGTGCGACGTGTGGAAGTCTTACCAAAAGTAGCCAACGACATCAGTCAAACGTTGAGCAGAACCACTGCCAAGTATCCTGTGCGACGCGTGGAAGTGAAAACCTTTACCATAGCCGCTGGACTCCGATCCAAAGTCGAAGATCACGTCTTCCAAGGACAGCTCCCCAAACGTTTGCTGATTGGCATCGTCAGTAATGCAGCCCTCAACGGAGTCCACGATCAGAATCCGTTCGAGTTTAAACACTACAACGTCTCCAAGATAAAAGTCAGTCGAGATGGCAAGACCTTGTGTACCAGACCTTTTGAACCTAACTTTAGCGACGGCCATAAAAATTACTTGCGATCTTACCTGAGCCTGTTTGAAGCCACAGGACAATTATGTACCAACACCAGCCACGGCATTTCGTACGAGGATTATGCAGGAGGGTATGCCTTGTGGGGATTTGATTTCACTCCTGACCAAGGCAGCGATGAAGGACATTTCCACCCTATAAAATCAGGCCCACTTCGAGTGGAACTTCAGTTTGCAGATCCTCTACCCGACACAGTGAACGTCGTCTTCTATGCAGAATTTGATAACACTCTAGAAATCAACAGTTTGAGAGAAGTGATTCTAGACTATTAGAAGAAGAAAAAAAAGATGCAACACGTAGAAGAAGAACCTATGGAAATAGATGAGGGATTTTGTGAAGTTCAACAGTCACAAACTACCACAAATGATGATGATGACGAAGTCATTCATTCAGAACCTAAAACCGAGTTTACTGGATTTATTTCTCGATGGCCAGAACAAGAAAAACAGTTAGTGTCCTGTTATGCTCAGGCATTGACTGAAAGAATTAACAGTCTGATTAAAGAACAATGTTATGGATGTCAAAACGATCATCCCAGTCAGATACAACACGACAAATGTATGATGATGACAGGTGAAGAAAAATTGAATGAATATTTGGAAACGGTCTGGAAATAAATCTCAGATGAACACGTGTTGAAACAGTGGTATAAAGTCTTGCAGAATTCTTCTTTTCCTCCACTTTCTCCTCTGGAGATCAGACGTATCGAAGGACTCATTCAACAGAGTGCAGAGCCTATCCGACGTGAATATTCCTGGAATTACAAGACAGATCAATTCAAGCATAAAGTCAGGTGTGAATTGGTGACCTATTATTTCCATTGAAGACAAAAAAAAGGAAGAAGAAGAAAAAAATGGATACTAGAGAACTTTATTACCTATTGACTCGTAGTTCCTACACTTCTTGGAATCCTGTGGTATGTGCTAAAGATGAACTACCTCATCGTAAACCTAAAGATGTTCATGCCTATGTCATCAATACCGACGACAGTCATCTACCAGGAACCCATTGGATTGCCGTGTACTTTCCCAACGATCACAATGGTGGAGGTGTGGAATATTTTGATTCTTATGGATTACCTCCTTTGGAAGACGACATCATTGACTTTATGAGAAGAAATGCCGCCTCGACTCGATTCAATAATGTTCGATTACAAGGATCGGATTCCATGGTGTGTGGACAATATTGTGTACATTATCTTCATCACCGCAGTCTTGGATATTCCTTAGAACATTTAGTGATTTGGTTTAATAGTGACTATGCTAGAAATGATGCTAAAGTACAACGATGGTTTTGTGAACATTTTGGTTATCTCTTGTCTTTAGCTCACAAGCGTAATGTCAATCAGAATGATGTCGATGTAGAAAGGTGGAGGTTTAGTTTACCACCCCAACGTTGTCAACCTTGTAAATATGTTCCTGTTTAAAATTTTATTGTTGAATTGTTAGTATTTTTATGTTAGAATGGTTATTGTTGATTAAAAAAATGGTTATTGTTGAAAAAAAATATGGTGTTGTGTGGTTTTTTATTGAATTTGAAAAAAAAAATAATTATGTTCTCTCTCTCTTTCTATAGATCTAAAAAAAACTTACCTCTTTCCTCTATCAGTTATCTCACTGTCGATCTGAAACCCTACCATGTTTTCCATTGCGTCCGCGCGTTAAGCATATAAAGCGGTGCGTTGGTCAGTGTAGTCATTCTCGTTGACTCGTCAAGGTCTCAACAGTTCCAAAAAAAAGAAGATGGCAGCAACCAAGATTACAATATAAAAAAATGGATAGTGTGGTGCCTGTTTTGATATAAACAAAATTTAAAAAAGTAAAAAAAATGGTTGTGTAGTGTGTGTAAGTTTGTATTTGATATAAAAAAATTTAAAAAGTTAAAAAATTATTTGTGTGGTGTGTGTAAGTTTGAATTTGATATATAAAAAAAATTTTAAAAAGTAAAAAAAATGGATAGTGTGGTGCGTGTTTTGATATAAATAAAATTTAAAAAATAAAAAAATGGTTGTGTAGTGTGTGTAAGTTTTGTGTTTGATATAAAAAAAATTTAAAAAAATGGATTGTATATTTGTGGTATGTGTAAGTTTTGTGTTTGATATAAAAAAAATTTTTTAAAAAATGGATTGTATATTTGTGGTGTGTGTTTTGATAAAAAAAGATTTTAAAAAAGTAAAAAAAATGGATAGTGTGGTGCGTGTTTTGATATAAACAAAATTTAAAAAATAAAAAAATGGTTGTGTAGTGTGTGTAAGTTTGAATTTGATATATAAAAAAATTTTAAAAAATAAAAAAATGGATGGTGTATATGTTGGATAGTATGTTGGCGTGATTTCATCAATTTGTCATACCCTTTCGTCTGATAGCAGGTTTTTGGGGTTTTTAGGCAGCACACAAGGCATTTGGGATAGTGTGTTAGGTTTGGGTTTGGGTTTTGGGTTTATTTGGGTTTGTATATAAAATAATATAAAATAACAAAATAATTTAAAATGAGTTACGAAATTTTAGTACTATTTTTTAGTCTCAGCCAATTTTTTTTCCCGGATTATTTTCAGTCTCCGCTAACGTCCGGTACAATTTCGGAAGTTTAGTGTTACTTTTAGTCAGCCAATTTTTTCCATTTTTTTTTCCGGATTATTTTCAGTCGCCGCTAACGTCCGGTACAATTTCGGAATTTTAGTGTTACTTTTAGTCTAGGCCATTATAATCTAATGTTCCGGATTTTTTCTAGTCAACGCCAAAGTCCGTGACGGTTCCCGAAGTTTAATACAACTTTTAGTCACGTCCATTTTAGTGTTATTATGAGTTGGTTCCCTTGATCAAAGCTATTTATAACATAGGTATAATATATGCAAATTTACTGACACCTCCAACATGATCTGAGGTATAGGTAATGCTTTATATATAACTCTAGGCTATATAGATATAGCCACTAGGCAGAAGGTTATTTTCCAATTATTGCCTACCATTCTTACCGCCATGTTAATTTCCCGTATGAGGCCATAGAGACCCACAATGTTAATTTCCCATTGAGGCCATAGAGGCCCATAATGTTAATTTCCCATTGAGGCCATAGAGGCCCCCGCATGTTAATTTCTCGTAGAGTACCCGTTTGAGGCCATAGAGGCCCCCGTATTTTAATTTCCCACAGGATAGTGGAGGATAAGGAGAAGAAGGAGCCTTTCCAGCCTCATCCGATGATGGAGGAGGAAGATCACAGGATAGTGGAGGAGAAGGAGGAGAAGAAGGAAGAAAATTGGGAACCAGAAGCGGTCCATCCGCCATTTATCCTGAAGAAGCGCTGTAGGAGGAGTCTAGACTCCTGGAGGAGGAGGAGCTGTCCCGCTTGTCGGACCAGACCTGGGAGGTCTTTAGGGCCACCCATTTTTCAAGAAAGATTAATTATATTCCATGATTGCCATGTCCCCACGCCCCGTATGAAGTGACGAATACAACGTCATCTACTATCAAAACACACCACCCCAGTTTTGATGGTAGATGACGTTGTATTCGTCACTACATACGGTATGCTAAAATTCCTTTTGTACCCCAAGTACCCCCGCTATGATAAATTCCCGTTGGTACCTGTAGAGACCCCCATGTTAAAATCCCATAGGACCCTGTAGAGGCCCCCCCCCCATGTTAATTTCTCGTAGGACCCCATAGAGTCCCCTCACGACCCTATAAATTTTTTCATTTTTGACCCTATAGAGACCAAAACGACCCTATAGAGTCCCCGCAACGTTAAAATCCCGTAGGACCCCATAGAGTCCCCTCACGACCCTCAACACTCCCCGATAACTACTCTCAATGCATAACTTTACCGGAATATAATTTCTATTGTACATTTTTTAGATGGCGTTGATTTTTCGCCCCGCATGATGTCCGTCCTTTGTTCCCAGCCTGGAATGAGGACAAAACACTTTGGTTCTCTTCGTGATAGGCATGATAATACCTTCTTTCATTTTTGTTTACAGGTTTGTTGGGCTGATGGCAGCATAAAATAGATATGTAGTTTACCCCCGTTTTAAGACCGTTTATTAATTTTGTCTTCTTTCTCTCTTCTATTTTTTATCCTTTGTTTGTATATTTCCCCGTCATTCAAACATGTAGGAGTCAAGAATTTCTCTTGGCTTCTGTGTTTAGTGTTTGATTTGTGGATGTAAATTGTTTATTCCCCTGACGAAGAGTTTGCTTAGCTCGAAACGTTGGGAAAGTATTTGGTCTTTGCGCTGTTTGTCAATTTTGGTGTCAATATATATATATATATATATATATATATATATATATATATATATATATATATATATATATACATAACCGTCCGTCCACTTAATTTGGAGTCCACCTTTGCTTGACAATGAGCTTAATTCAATTACGTACTTGAAACCATATTATTTGCTTCAATTAGTTTACTCAAAACAACAAGTTCGTTTAAATAAACGTAAATTGGATCCTGCGACACAATAAAGTTGCGAATTTCCGTTAATGTTGATCATCCACCTGATCTGATTAATTATTTGAGTTAATCCTGGACACTTTAGAAACAAGATTGAATACATTTCTGCCAAGGCGATATCAGGTATGATTTACACACTCCTAACATTCCTTATTTAACTTAGATTTATTTTTGACGTTGTCAGCCATTGCCTCGCTTTTTCTCTGCATCTTATCAGCATATCCGATAAATCGATGGAGCAGTTAGACAAAATGACTACCGTCTATACTCGCGTATAACTCAATACCATCTGCAAACTGCATAGACCCAGATCTGCCGTCGTATAATGTGCCGGCAGATCTGGGTCTATGCAGTTTGTAAGGACTAATCAGTAGAACAAATAACATACATCCTGATCTGCCGGCGCATTATGCGACGGCAGATCAGGGTCTATGTTGTTTGCATTCGGACCCGAGTTATACGCGAGTATATACGGTAATTATCCTGTGTTCAGTAGTATTTTACGTTGTATGTTACAGGATATTTTGCTCTATTCAAATATATTTTATTAAAAAAGAAACCACTATTGTTTACGTATTATTACAGTGTATCACCTATCACTTTCGCCTGGTCAGTTGCTTCAAATGCTTCTCTTTTCTCCATTTCTTTTTCATTTCGCAATTTTTTTTTAAATCATTGCTTTTACAGCTGAATTAGTGGTATCTTTCCTGTCAAGGACAAAGTTAATTTCAGCGTAATTCAAACAAAACTGCAAAATATTCTTAATTATAGTGGGATATAGTAACGAAACAATTTATATTAATTCCTTTGTTCTCGATTTCAAAATGGAAGACTGTGAATTCATACACTTTTGAATAGATTATGCCAACGTTCTAGCACAAATTCAACTTAGGACATTACTTGCATTTTTGTATTCAACTACACCTTTGCTTTTGTTAGTCTTGTGCTTTAAATTATGCAATGTTATCAGCTTTTTAACTTCATAACGTAACTGTTATCACTCTTCACAACGCAGCTACTTTTGCAAGCTTTCAATTTTTGACATACAAACTTTTTATAATAAAGCTTGTTGCACGAAATACGGAATTGACTTGTTTTCTTCAGAATTTATATGCGATAAGAATTTTCTATTCGTGACGAAGAATTTACTATCAAATGATTAGCAGATTTATTCGTTTAAATTTTCTATTTGTGACTAAGAACTTACCATCAACTGATTAGCATATTTATTCCTTTAAATTTGGGGATTTTCTTGTTAGTGGATGCAGTATTTAGTGACTGACAGAGGACTAATAAGTAAGTGGTGAAAATGACATGAACTTTATATTTCAAACATATCAAAATGTTCATGATTTCTAATAAATTGTATATGTGGAAATGTTAAAACTGACTCTTTCTTAACCACCTACTCCCACATTACCAGTGCACATGTGATTACTTAAGGAGTCACACCTCACATGTCAGTATTTCCTTTGAATCTCTGTTATGCGTTTGTTGATTGTCAGGTGCACCCGTAGCCACAGAATCAATTAGATGTTAAAAGTAAGATGTGTGCCTTGTTTGGTATTCTGATCCCAACACAATATAAACATATAATTGGCACATTTTGATACTGTTTTTCAGCGGAATATTTTCTTAATTTACTCTTCTTCTACTGTATATTTACCCTGTAATCTAAGCAGGTAAATAGTTCAGCATTTGTGTTACGTGTTTGTTTTGCTTTCTGTAACTTGTTTCTTCCCCTGACGAAGAGCTTGATTAACTCGATACTTTTAAAAACTGACAACGAACAGTGCAAAACACGTTTTAAACTAGCCTAAGGGCTTTCGACCCTTCAGTCTTTGTGAAAGGCAATTACAAAACAGAGACAAGACAAACAATAAGCACAAATGAAAGCGTTGAAATCACAAACGTTTTTATGACTATGTCTAATGGAAATATTGTTTATCCTTGGAGTTCAAACCAATTAGACGCGACATGGAACATTTTCAAATAATACTTCCATTATACATAGTCATGCAAACTTTTGCTATTTCAAACGCTTTCTTTCGTATTTTTCGTTTGACTTATCTTGTTGTGAGTTTGTTGCATTTATCTTTTAAATAATCCCTGAGACGCGATCCCTTGATGGATCCAGAGCACTTTAAAGGATTGTTATTCGCCATATGGTTTGTATTCTCTCTCTCTCTCTCTCTCTCTCTCTCTCCTCTCTCTCTCTCTCTCTCTCTCTCTCTCTCTCTCTCTATATATATATATATATATATATATATATATATATATATATATATATATATATATAAGTTGGAACACGGCGGGCGGAAAATAACAAAGATATATAACTAGGTCACTCCAAACAGCATACCGATATTGCGCCAATAGCTTACATCAAATCTGGTTTGCCTTTTTCATATTTAACATATCCTTTTCTAGACATGCAGTTATTTCTTGTTATTTTGGGGATTTTTTATTTTTCCTTTAGTGTAGACCTTTTCATTATCTTGAATAGTTATGTTCTCTATGCCATAATGTAAATATTTATTGTTCAACACGTATCACCCTTTGTGTGTGTTTGTCTCTGTGTATATATTTCATTGTCCTCTGAGGAAGACCTTGCTTTAGGTCGAAATGCCGTGATCTTTGTTATTTTCCCCGCTCCTTTTTCCAACTTTGTGTCATTAGATAATATTTGTGCTGATGGATTGGATTCCAATTTTGTTTCTTTCGAACTCCTTGGAAATTCAGCACCTATCAAAGCATAGGTCGTAAGCACTCCCATATATATATATATATATATATATATATATATATATATATATATATATATATATATATATATATATATATATATATATATAACATAACTTAAGAATACTAAAACAAATGTTGATATTGTTTTCCTCGAAGGTAAAGGTTGCATGACATATTTGTGTGTGTAGATATACAATAATGAATCAGAGAAATATATAATAATATCATAACTTAAATCCGTCTAGCGTCTTGTTGAGTTCTGAAAGCCGAATCTTCATGTTGTTAAAAACGGTAATGTGGAGAGCAACTATTTACAAATCTGAATCCACATGCCAAAGGTTCATTTCTGCGCCTTCTAAGATACGAGAAAATGTTAATTCTCACTTTATTTTTATTTTTATTTTTACTTTATTTTAACCTAAATAATTTTTAGTTATTAACAGGTTTAGATGCTTTGAAAGTAAGTTTACAACAGGACGGTTAAAGTGTAAGACCTTACTGACGCAGTTCACAGTCGGGAGATCACATAGGGGTGCAAAATATTATCTAATTCAATTCAATTCAGTTTATTGTATAAAAGTTCAATAATTGACAGTGTACAGTGTATGAAAAACAAGAAAATAAATAAATCCATGATCAGATATGTCATGTAGTTATAGTGACAACCAAATATTTCAATTGTCAAGATATGAGACAAATTACCAACGAGGGAATTTTATGCAGAAACCAACCTATGCCATTTTAATGCTTATTACAAGAAGAATACTAAAATAGTGTTCATATTGTTTTACTCAAAGGTAAAGGTTTCAGGACAAGGTCAGATCTAGAAACTTGACCATGAGCTGTGAGAAAATATGGCAACAATGTTGTTTCAATTTGTCGTGATCTTAACTTTACAATGGTATATGTTGCCAACTTTCTTCCGTAATCTCCCAGTAATGTCCCCAAATATAGGACAAATGGCACTGGAGTACAACTTTATAGATGACGACGATAACCTATCGTAAATCAATCTATCTTTGCGAGCGTAACATTTTATACCATTAAATGAGACATTCGAATTCGTGCAAATGTAAATAATGTATCATGCTAGTTAGATTATTGGGAAAATATTATGTAGTGAATACGCTGAATTTAATGCATTTGCGAAATTTAGTTATAGGAATATATTAAGCTCTAGGTAACCAATTAATTTTCTTTCACTGTCAGATAAACTTATAAAATTAACAGTTATACTTGATCGCATGTTTAATAAACTGACAAAAATATTGCATCATAATTCAATAGTGGAAAGGGAAATGCAAACAAAAACAGAACTTGTCACTTCTAAATTGGTTATGCCAAGGATGATTAGATAGCTAAGTATATGGGAAGATTGATATGTGCATAAGTTAGTACTGCAAACACAAATCTTTTAACCTACGAAGCAACGGATAATTGTGTAAATGCTATTGATGAGAGTGGAACCTTTATAAGCTTAAAATACGACAGTATGCATTTTTAACAAACATACTTTTGTTACTTGGAACGTTTTTTTTTTTGGGGGGGGGGGGGGTGTTTAACGGCACTTTTAACACATTATTGGTTACATCATGGCTAGGAAATGAGAGCAAAGTGCCTTTCCCAATTACACACCAAGGCAGCCAACCCGGGCTAGCCTGGGTGGGTATCGAACCCGCGATCCTTGGATTATGAGACCGACGATCTACCAACTGAGCTACAGCGGCTGCATACTTAGAAACGGATTTAGATCAAGCAGTTTGATCCGAACAACAGCGCTACCATATTCGCAAGCCACGGGCGATCATCCGGTACGTTCCATTATCACCCATGGCTGCCTGTGCAGAGATTTTCTCGTTTTTCATAAAAATAAGACGTCATCAGCAACACAATGCAACAATATCCTGCATATAAATGAACGTGCCTGTTTTAAATGATCGATAAGTGACTGTGCTCGGAAGAGAAACTTTGATTGGTTCATTCAAACAGCGTAAAAAGGTCATGTTGGGTCACAATGGCGAGACAAATTTACTCGCGCTCGCAGTGATTGGTTACGTATGCTTATGCATATTCAAGAGAAGCCAGAAAACCTCTGCACAGGCGGCCACGGGTGATGCCATGAGTGATAAAGGAGCGTAGAGGATTATCGCCCATGGCTTGCGACGGTTCCGTGTCAGAGAATGCTGAAAATATGAGCAAAATTTGTTTTGATCTTTTTTGTTTTGCAATTTCCTACGTAATTATCAAGTGAGATAAAACATCCCAAACTGATATTTACTGGAGACCCTTTTCTACCGCAATATATGGATATTTTCTAAGCTTATATTCATATCATCGAGATATCGGTGTTCAAAATAAACGGAAATTTTTCAGCTCTTTTCGCTGTTTCCGCAGGAAAGCGATCATCTTCCGCTGAATCCTTGGTTGAATTATTCATCAGTAACAAAATTTAAACTTTTCGTGTCTTTTCTCAAGCTAAAGATACAAAATTCAAATCATTTCGATTGAAATAACTCTGATAGTGTTAAAATAGATAAGTCCAAGTTTCTGATTTGTCTAAATAATACCTGAAATTTAGTATCACCCTTGATACGCGACAAATCATGTGCAAATTTTGAGAAATATAGTCCCGAATTATTATAACAAGCATGATTAGTAGAATCTAAGAATGACTTGGTATAGATGTGAATGGAAATGTATCTCTCATATGAACCTCACTTATTTGTGTACTCGATTGGTCAACACAAATTTCAGTTAATGAAAGAACAGAGTCGTTTAGATTGTTTTGATGTGAAGTTATACGTCAACAAAGTCAATTGAAAAAATGACTAACATTACTGACCCCCCCCCCAAAAAAAAAAAAGAAGAGCCACTATCCCTCGTGTACAATTGTAATGTCTGAGTCAAGCAAGAAAAGTGTCCCAACTTTTCATGGCAAAAAACCCCAAAACAAACAATACCAAACTGTAATGTTTAAAGTTTGTTTTAAACGGAAATCTAATAAAAACAATTGCTTAACTATAGTTACCATAACGTGCATGTATGTATGTATGTATGTATGTATGTATGTATGTATGTATGTATGTATGTATGTATGTATGTATGTATGTATGTATGTATGTATGTATGTATGTATGTATGTATGTATGTATGTATGTATGTATGTATGTATGTATGTATGAGTAGATGAATAATGGCAATTTTGGACATACCAATTTAAGCCGAGTTTGAAAGATTTGCGATTATTCACTTTTAACGTTATTTTGACCGATTTGAAAGCTATAACAGACAGAGAAATTACTTTGTCGTCCCTATTCCACCGCCTGGGCCAAAACGTCTCCGCCGCCTGGAAAAAAAATCGCTTTCGCCCCGTTTTCGGAATCAGGGGAAAAAACGTTTTCGCCCCGCGCTCGAGACTCGGTATGTGCGGCGGGATTCGAGCTGGCGGCCGCGGGAAATTTTGGACATGACTCTGGAGGACCCGTTTGCGCCCGCGAGAGGGTTGGCTGCTGCCTCCCTTGTCGGCAAACCTCGCCTCTGTCAAAAGCGCAGCGATCTAAGCCCTATATGAAGATTTGTCCAGTAACAGCGGTAAATTCAAGATTTCCACTCATAGTGTCTCCACTTTTACTGACACACGCAGATGCGGCAACGCTGATTGCATTGTCTGTTTAGTTCGGTACCATGAAAAATTTTGTACCGCGGTATATCGCGGTATTTCTGAACATACCGCGATACGTTTCACGGTATACCGCAATCAGGGACCAACAATTTAATTTTCTGGGGCAGGGGCCTGGGATTACTTTTTTAAATTTCCGGCTCTCAAATAGCTGGAAACAAACATCTTGCTCTGATTTATAGCAAAATAAGACCATGTTATATCCATATTATTAGAAAAAAATGATCTTGAAATAAAGGAAAATAACATATCTTGGCTAGAAAGAAAATCGCACCCCCACTCCCCACCTCCTTGTTTAAATGGTCAGTACCTTATAGTAGATACATTTGCTATGTGTATGTTAATTGTTGTATCCTTTTTCATCTAAAAACTATAACTAAAATGGGATGATTAAGCTTACACTGTAGCTGACACACTGTAAATGTCACTGTGGTGACATTAGAGAGCTTTGTTGATAAAAATAGGAGATATTGACACTGAAGCATGCAATTTACTAGCTACACTATTGATATAATAGGCAGTGAAACTTTGAGTGGGACGTCAACACCCGGGCAAGATATTTATCAGAGAGGGCCAGTAAACATAAAACAGGTTGTTTCAACAAACGAGAAAATATTTAGTAGACTAGAGAAATTACGTAAAATTGAAAATCTTGGAATGATTATCAGTGCTACAAAGGAATACATGCACTTAACACATTAACATACGCTAGTAAATAAACTAATTATTTTTTTTTTCTCTTTTCTTAATCTGAAATTTTTCCAAAAGTTTGATCTGTCCCGAATATCTTTCACAACATCCCATTCGGCAGCCATGTTGGTGTACGTTACCATAAATATAATTAAATTTGTCATATTTGAAATATAATTATTTTGCAAAAAACATTCACAATATTTGGAATTATATTGTTATGAAAAATGAAACGATGCTTTTAATATCATTAAATTCGTAACAAGATTACTCGGCAACTACCGAAGTACCAGTACAGTGAAAAGGTACTGTGATACGTACTATCAGAAACAAATACAGCGGTATACCGGTATACCGGTAATACCGCGCACCTCTAATTGTCCGTGTCCTCCGTTGGAACGCCTAGGTCCGTAAACAAAATGTCCCAGCATAGAAGATAGCCAGTCATAAAATCATCCGACTTTTATACTAGCATTCTTGTACTAACAATGTGATTGGGGCCTCTGAGACTCATTACTCAGTTCAAGATTTCTAGAACAACGGTGCAGTCCAGTATATTAACAGCCTGAGTTTTTTCGTCCAGTAAGCTGGTGGAGGACTTCGTTCCGCAGTTTACTCCAGTATTGTTTTGGGTGATTTCTTTTAAATTGCCATGCATATCTAGACCGACTATCACAGCAAGCAGCAAGCATCAATGTGCTGCGCCTTCCGTCAAGAAAACTTTCACCTACGTCAATATGATCAAGATGAACAAACAACCTTTGGATATTGATAAATCTGTAATCGAAGAGAAGGAAATAGTAGCGCTTTCAAACCCAAGAAGCTGTGCAAGGCCATCGGCTATTAAGTCATAACCGCTGGCCAAAGTAACAGTCAGGTTTCTTTCGCAAATATTATTTGAAAGAACGGAATCCTTCTTTGAAAAAATTGGTTCAACCTTTTCAGAATTATAGTAACCATGAGTATCATTATAGGTGGCTGCAGCAGTTCTGGAAAAATATTGGTCTCATTATTTCCAAGTTCAGCGGAAATGTTAAACCATCCAAGCTTATAACTAAATTTACGCAGGTCGACACAACAATTGTCGCTGGTAGGTATAACCTGCTCAAGTTGAACAAGCCCGGCGCGAGGATTGGTCAGTGTAACGATCATGTCTGAGTTGCGATACAAGCCAAAAGCAGCCGTCAAGGCGGGTGCAGGCCCACAGCAGTTATATGGTGGCGCACTAAAAAGCGTACTGGTTAAATTAATAATGGAGCCGAACCTGTACAACAGCGACGGGACGTTGGTGCCAATACAAATGGCCAACTTTGCGGAAGCATCCTCGTGCATGTTGCCTGTCGGCGGCAAGATGACCACGGACATAAACGCGCCGATACAGACGGGCGACGTGGAAGGGTGGAATGGCAACTAGGAAAAGAGCTATTTTGGCAAAACTAGGTTAACTTCGCGGTTCGGTGCGCGTCCGCTGGTTGCGTCGTAAGTTTCCTAGGCCACATCATTATAGCGTCCACCTACATTTTCAACCGCCCGTTAAGGTTAGCGGGGACGGTTTACGCCTTTCGCGTGTACTTTCAGGCAAGGAGCATTTTTAATGAAATTAATGTCGTCCTGCCTGGTAACACAAACTGGAGGTGGAACAACAACGCCATCGGCATGGAACCGTGCAATCGCTTATGCAGAGAGTTTGGCGCCGATCTGGCCACTGATGGCGCAACACAAACATACGCAACAACGGCCTCGGCAAGGCCTACTACTTTATTTTCACACTTTAGTTTGCCAAACGCAGCATTCCAGTGTCTTTAGTGAGCGAAGACGACGTTGCCCCATATTGGCCTCAAGACCAAACTTTTAGCCACAGAAATCAGACTGACCAAATAGACGACTGGAAGGCCTTTTCCCCGAAATCTCAAATGGCTTTACTGCCGCAGGAATTGTTAGGATTAACGAAAGTATCCAAGTATTTGTTGATGAGCTTGATAGTGTCCGGTGTTTCGGCCTTTGCTGTCTAAAAGCAGTTTTTAGTCCTTGTCGACATGTCAGCAAAGGATGAAAACAACGCTCCAGAGCTGCTAAGAAACTACCAAGAAATTATTAGCAACGCACGGAACAAGCTGGATTATATTGTTGGCACGGGGCTTTACATGCTTCCATCAAACATGGAGCTCCGCAGGCTACAACAACAACATCTTGATCACAGGCGCCGATGCGGAGCTGGGAACAAACAAGGATGTAAACAAGATTATCGCCCCGCTAGCGCCAGCAGATGCCCAGGGTGCGGCCGAAGAGTCAGAAATCCGGCAGCAAGTAAAAAATGCTTTTGTTGAGCTTGGTGGCCCCGACGTCCCCGCCTTTACGACAGCCGGGCCTGTTGATCCGCCAGTCCCGCGCCAGCTCTATTAGCGGCCGCACCAGCCGCCCGCCGCCGTCGTCCCCATCTCATCGACAAGCGCGGCTGTGAAGGCGGATAAAACCGACAGCCCTTCGGGCCAGTGTTCAAGGAAGAACTCCGGAGCGACAAGCGCAGGAGAACGATGCGAACAAAACGGCGTTAGTGGTGGCTGGAGTAGCCGCTGGTGCCGCTTTCATGAGTCTGGTGCCGCCGAAGTCCCGACTATAAAGCCGGTCGCCCCAGCGTCAAGCGCAGTGTATGGTCCCATAAAAGGCAACAACAACCGTGATGATAATAACCATGAGGTATCCCGACAACCAGCCAATGGCGGACGCTACCGACCTCAACATAAATGAAATGATTGAGCCTATGATGACAGGAAGAGTTGCTGCAGCCTTTTCCGAAAGCGATTTGAGCATGCTGGCTAAGCGCTCAAGTGTCTCCTTGAGCCATTGCTTTATGCAAGGCTTTGGACCCAGGCTAGGGCCGGGTTTTAGAATCGTAGGCGCGCTTCCGTTTCCAACATCAGGCGTTTCGCCAAGCGCTGCTTTGATTGCCAGCCAGTGGTGCTAACAATAAAACAAAGCGCCGTTAAATTTTAGACGATTGCTACGCCCTGTTTGCGGAAAATGGATCGTATATGCGGGGAATCTGCGAGTAACTACCATCAAGCAGGCGGTTTGCTGCATTCAAAGTATGGACCTTTCCTAGGTATCCAGGACGTTCAGCTTTAAGCTGCTGCCGCGTGTCCGAGTCGGTTTCTTTTTCTAGGCCTGCTGTTATGTCGTCCGCAGCTTTCTGCATTTAAATATATATTTAGGTTATTGTTGGCAATCGCACCGTGCTTTGATTGCAGATTCTCATTCAAGCCCATTATTTTGCGACCTGGCAGCAACCTAAAAGTGCCATCAGACGCAGAGCTTAAAGCTTCTTGGATGCTGGCTCCAAGAGTCTGTGGGTCTTTATCACCGGCCTCGATAACTTTCTCAATGATCCGCGCAGCTTTTTTTAGCTTCTGACGACTCTGTGTCTACTACAGCTCTTCTTCTAGTTTATATGCGCGCGTCGATATTTTTACAGTACTCCCGCTCTATCGTTAAATATGATCATGGCACGATGTAGGGTTTTTGCCTGTACTCGAGGACCATTTCCGTGTTATCAACTTTAAAAGTCAGAAGGCCCTCCTTGTTGATATCAAATCTGGGTAGGATGTAGGATAGGGTCCATAACTAGTTTGTTTTTTCAGAAAAAGCTATTTACCCTAAGCTTTATTGCTTCATTTTGTGCCTCCCGTGGAAGATCTGAGAGTTCACCAAGCCTTTTTTTCTAAATCATCTGTATTCGGTGAAAAATCGTTATCCAACACTTCGGGCATAAATGGTGTGATCCTGACGGACCACATGCCATTTTATCAGACAGTCTTGGCCGATAGTCTAACCTTCAAGCTAACATTCAACGACCACAGGCGCTTAATAAAAGCTCCAACACAACGGCGTCGTACGTTTCTAGAGGGTTGTCTTTGGAGTTCGACGTTGTGAGGCACCAATAGCTGGCGAGGTCAATAAAAGACCAGTACAAGGACAAGCTGCCCATCCTGTACACGAGGGTACTGCGGCACCTTAGGATGGTCCTAAACAAAAGAGACATTATGTGAAACATCAACCTGAACACACCCGCAAAGAGCGTCAAAGCCATCGTCATCCTGATCGAGGACGCAACCGTTAGCCCCAAATATGAGCGCGACACTGAGCTGTTCTAAAAACCCATTATCAACAAGGTGTGGTGACCATTGAAGGCATCCCCAACGAGCTATACACACATGAACAGGTTCGTTACTAGCAGTGGGAGGAAGTCCACAAGGTTTTCGTTTGCGAAAACGTAAAGAATCCTAAGATTTCCTCAATGAACATCACTGGAGACTATAGAAACAAGTTTGCCCTAGTCCTTGATATGAGGACTACGGATGATTTAACGCTCCACGGCTCCAGTGGGAGGATCGAAAATGCCAGCGAGGGATAAACGATGCAGATCGAGAAAATGGCAGAAGCCACCGGCATCTTGAACGTGTACGTTTTCCTGCTAGTGGATTCGCACATAAATATACTCAATGGCTAGTTCTCTTCCACGCGTAAAGTCGGGAACATCTGCCCAAGCGACAAGCGCAACGGCGGGCAAGGTAGCGCCAATTTTTGAAAACCTGGGGCGCGGCCAATGCTGCTCGGAGATTTGCCTGGCAAAACAGGCGTTCCGCCGGGCAAAGAGCGCTTCAGCAAATCATTTAAGCTTATCTAATATGGACGTCGAAGAACTGCTTCGTTTGGCCCCACTTCCTGAGCTGCCAGACGAACCAACAGTCGTCCCGTTTGAGGGGGCTGCGGGAACGCCTGGTGGCCTCACTGTCCCCGTCGTCCCCGGCGTTCCCCCTGGGCAGCCTGTAAGGCTTGGAACGCCTGCGCTTGCGCCAGCCGGATAAACGCTACATCTGTTGACCTGACGCGCATGCGCGAACACCTGTCTGAGCTGGTCCTTACCGGCTCTGCTAGAAATACCTCGAAAGGCACGTAACGACAGAAGGTCTGGCCGCAATGAGCGACGAAGAGGTTGCAAGCCTCCACGCCCTGTAAGAAACAAAACTTGAAGTCAAAATGATAGCTTGCCTCGGCGCGTCGTTGGTTGCTCTGTTATCTGGGCCAATCCATTTCTTGATGTCCAGCGTCGATAGGCTTGTTTTGTTTATTCTGTGCACACCCATACTGTAGTGGTCGGTGCGTATGGCGGATATAGTGTGGCTAAATTATTTTCTCTCCTGGAGACACTCCAGGTAGAGGCTGTAGCGGAAGTCGGCTTTTACTACCGTCCGCGGAATGCCCTTGGCCTTGTAGATCTGAATGCTGTCAGCCTTCAGAATGCTGTACATTTTGGGGCGGAGTCCGACGAACTCGGCAATTGGCTGGCCGGCACACTCATCTTTTAACTTGCCTACTACGTTCTTGTTGGCCGTGTTGTAGAGCAGGTGTTCACTTGGGTATTAGCTCGTGTCGCAGATGCTGGCATCTTCAGCCATCAGCAGTCTCAATCTGCAGCAGCAGGCTGTCGGTGTCTGAGTATAGCAGGGTAGCCCTATCAGCATAACGCGCCTTAATATGGCCGTAGTCAATGTCGTACATCAGGAGCTTATTCAAAGCCAAAATCGCCATGCCGGTATAAATCAGGCGGTTAAGCTTCAGGTTGGCCTTCTTAGAATGCATGGCGACGAGATTGCCAACAAATATTTTATTGTCTCGAAGGCTGGGTTGGCAATTAGACGACGCAGTTTGTCTTCCTTGCCCTCGGGCCTCACAAGATCCTCCCTAATCTGGTTCAGCAAATTCTCCATCGTCTTGTCGTAGACGGAATTATTCATGAGTTTGAAAAGTCCTTTTCAAACTTGGTCGACGCCTTGGTACCCAGGTATGTATTTAACTGAATGTACGGCGCCATCCACGCGCTTTGGTCAAACTTCAGTGCCCGATGGACCTTGGTGACGTGCATCCAAGTCTGGTGTAGAGCTGGACCACACACCGCTCTTTTTTGCGCCGGCTGGGGACTAGGTTCATGCACTCAGTAAATTATCCCCTCTCCTCACACACACACACACCCAGAACATTCACTAAGCCAAGCTGGTAGTCGCTCAGTCAGATTTCTGGAACATGCAGTGCCTCTGGGGTCAGCGGAGATTCGCTGTGCAAATCATATAGCTCTTCAGGGTACTCGAGGTCTACTTCGAGAGTGTAGCCCTTTGGCTCGTCCGCCGCGATTTTTGTCCAGAGGCGAGATCTGGCTGGACTACCCACTTAAAACCAGCAGTTGGCAGACTCTGCAGGATGACCCTTTCGTACAGGTTGTGGGTGTTTAGGTAAGTAATCTAGTTATTTGGCTTGCTGGCGTCATCGTCCGGACACATTTGGTTCTTGGCCTTTGCGTGGCGGCGGTTCACCATGGAGACTCCGCCGCGAATACCCTTCTCAATAAACAGGTGCTGATCAATGCTAATCAGCATCTCTAGGTAGACGCATGTGATTTTCAGCAGAGCGTCCCAACTCATTCCAGGAGAGCTGTAGTAATGGGCTTGGTCGAGACCATAGTTTTTCAACAATGTTTTCCGAAACGCCACGAACACGTCAGTCAGCGCACGTCAGCCAGCAGTAGCACATCGTTTTGCAGGTAGAGATCGTGGCAATCTCCAAGGTTTTTGCAGCCAAATGTTTTCCACACCCTATGTGCGTGTTCGTACTCCTGTATCTTTGGCGCGGCGTGACTTTGCTGGCTGTATAATGCCTGTATTGGTGGGAGTTGTGTTTCCTCAAATTGCTACAGCTGATCATGTATTCCTACGAGTAGACACCCTTTTTGGTGAGAAGTTCAACATCGCGCACCATGTCTTAGGCTGTAATGCGAAAGGTCTCCTAAGACATGTTGGCGGCCAGCTTTTTCAGGCTGCTACTCATAAACTACAGGCTGTCCATAAACTATAGCTGCCCTAGTGATAACGCCAGGTACTTTTCCATATTGTTATGAGTGGCGCTAATCTTCTCAGCCGTGGCTATTCCGATGGCCTCGGTAATTAGGTGGCCGTCTTAGTCTCGCAGGTTATGGATCACAACCGGTACCTTCGTTTTTTTCTGGGTAGATTCGCAGCTTGATGTTGCATGCATTGTGGGCAGCACCACGGTACTTGCTGGTAAATGTGGCAGTGGTCTTTCGCACTGTCACCACCCATGACTTTGCCGCAAATGTGACAGTCTGTCGCTTCTTTAAACTTCCTCCAGTGGTCACTTCCCATAATTATCTTTGACTAGTTCCAAAAGACTACGCGGGTCTCTCCCAACTCGAACTCCAGGTCCCCGAGAAAGGTCGCTACGGAGTTCCCAGACGACTGTGTAAAAAAAGCTACATGAAACCTTGTCAGCTATTTTCTGTGTGTTACTTTGCGCAGGACTGCAAGCAGGGCCTTCTACTGTCACATTTAATACCTCGAAGTCCGCATAGATGATGTATGGAACTTGCATCTGGCGGAGGTGGTTCTGAAACGATAGGATGTTTTTGCCTGGTTCCAGCATGGTCACGCTCTGTGACTTTTCGCCTATGTCTTGGCAGTCTTTTGTATTGACTTCCAGTCGGTCGGACCAACTGAAGACGTGAAGGAACCAGCAGCAAACGTGCTTCTTTTCGTTACATTTGTTGTGAATCTTCACCATGTGGCTCAGACTTTTTTCCAAACATAGTGGCTCTTTCCTTCTTCGGTCAGCAACAGCAGGTCCACAATCTGCGGCCTTACTGCGCTAATATTATTGACTACCTGCTCGATTTCTTATGGTTAAGCACTACTGCAGCTTGACTCATAAACTAGCCTGTCACGTTAATTTTTTCGTTTCACTGGCCTCCTTATTTTCCAATTTTGTAGAAAGCAGAAGGCTAAACTTGGTACCACCAAGCTGCTGTAGGTCGTGACCAACCATCTCGTGTAACCTTGGCGCCATGGCGTGAAAAAATGCCATCGCATCTGCTTCAAGCCTATAATTTTTGGGGCACTGTTGCTCGATAGTCACTTACTAACGCACCCGGCGTTCGCCGTACGAATGCGGAAACATTGGCAAAGGACTCGGAACCCTTTCACGCTGTGGCGCTGGCACTTGCATTTCAGACCTGGGCAATGGCCTCTCGAGCATAGGCGCTGGCACTGGTCTTTCAGCCCTATGGTTTTGGCGCCCTGCCACAACCAACACCGCTACTTCCATTCGCATACGTTTGGGAAGTGATGGCCCCGGCCTGTAGTAACTAAGTAAAACCACGCACAGCCTCGTCCATGGTTGTATACTATGCGTGCTCTTAATAACAAAAGATTAAGCAAGATGTATGTATGAGTGTATCTAATGCCTGCTATAATCTCTAAATAAAAAATGTATATGGTGATGACTAATTTAGTGCCATTCCTAATTACACTCTTCGGCCGTTGCTGGTTTTAATTTCCAGTCAATTGCCTCTTGCGCCATCTGTTCCTGTGACAAAGATTTAAACCTATTGAGAGTTCCCAGTTAGTTAAGCACTTTGGCGTACATCTTTCTGGCCTTTACTTCTTTCCTCGCCAGCTTTCTAGACATAAAGGCATCCCACTGATTGCAAATCCTATGCTCTACTCTAACTTTAGCGCCACATTTCCAGCATGGCCGAAATTCAACCCCCGCGACAATATTTGCCAACGCTTGGTTTGTCACAAACCCTTCTTCTACCCAGATTTAGCCACTCACACTTTCTCAGCTCAGCATTGTATTACTTGATGCATATACTACAACACGCGTATGTTAGTTTGTAAACACCTAGTAAGCATGTACATTACCTTGTTGCGCATTCTGCTAATGCGACCCTATTTTTGGCTCCTGAGTTGAGCGTGGGGTAAAAAGCTTTTGGGTTCCTGAGTTCAAATACCCCTCCACAACCCATAGGAGGGGGGAGGGGGGCAGTGGAGGGCCGAAGCAAGGGTTTTCCCGGCTTGAAAACCCCTTCTTTGATGTGTGCGATTTATTTCAGCCAGCAAAAGCAAAATTAGCGAAATAAGGGTGTTCGGGTCCTAATAGCCTTTAAGTGAAATGCTTAAAAAAGTTTTTTTGTCTTTAGAAGATCCAGGTGGCCTTAAATACATATTTTACCACTACTGTTCGCATCCAAAATATATTGAGTATTTTCGACAGCTTCTTTTCTTCCATGTATGTCTAAAATTTTAATACCATAATAAGTCCTAGAGATATTGTCTGAAATGTTTGTGTGCAAGTGTGAATTTAAAGCGCTCATGGATTACATTTATACGGCACGTATATGAAAATGTATAACCACAGAATCCATCAATTGTCAAATGAAAAATTTAAGAAAGCACAGAGTTTGTTCAGCTCATTCAGTCACGTAAACAACATATTAAGTTTGTGATGTTGGGTGTTAATTAAGTGGAGTAATGCTTTTGGATGAAACTGCTCAACTTCAAAGCTGGCGGTAATTGGGCAATAGGTTGAAGCCCAGACAGGGTAAATGCTGTTTTGCATTGTTTTCCAGACTTCGTTTGAAAACGAGGTCAAAGGAGAAGAACCCTTGCTTCTCATAGACCGGTGTGGCAGAAGGTTAAAAAAAATCTTTTCATGTTAATCAATTATTTTCTCATTTCTATGTTATATGTTGCATTGATGCAATCCTCGAGATTGATATAGACCTCCCAACAAATGGGTTGCTTAGTAAAAGAAATAACAATAAAATGTGCGAAGTGAGAACGGAATTATGAGGAGTAGAATAGATATGTAATAGAAGCGACAAACCAACTACCTGTGGAGTGATACTATTTAAAAGTGCATAAACTGGAAAGTTATTTTTATGAAGAATACATTTAAAAGTGTAATATAATTTGCTTGCAAAATATACTGAAGAGTTTTTCAAAAGAGAATATAATACATTAAGCTTTCCAAATGAGATATTTGTGTTCTCCATATATGATAGAATGCTGTACAACAACTGTCAATGCTGATGGATATGTCAAATTCATCAATACCAAACTAAAGTTTAACAGTAAATACACTATTGCATTTCAGAAATTCCCTAGATGAGGTGACCCATAGCATATTTCTTGAAATATTTAGTTAAATTGTGAAATTCATGTACGATCCATAGCAAGAACTTGTTCACTAATTTTGTAATGTTAATTTTCAAAATGAGTCGCAAGTGATTTCAAAATCCACAGAAATGGCAATAACTCGAAAGTGAAAATTCGTTTTTTTTTTCTATTTTGAAAAATAAACATGAATAGAAAGTTTGCAGCAAACATTCCTTGAAATCAGACCCGTTAATGTGTTTCCCGCTTTTAAGATAGCCTTATTTCAATTGGGAAGTTATTGGGTTTAAAATCAATTCACATAACCAGTCAACATTTCTTTATATACACTGAAGGTGAGAGTATTCCTGAATCAAATGCACCGTGAAGAGGTGTTCTTCATATACCACTCGTTTGCGGTTGCAGGGTTTCAGTTCCGAATTCGATAGATGGCCTCATAGCCCAATTAATTTCCTTCTGTTTCATGTATAATCATTTAACAGTATGTCACTTTTACCATAACGGATAGACCTCTATCGAATCTTATCACACGTTAAGCCACATTGGTTAAAAGAATCCTGAAGGTTTTTATTATAGGTTGACTTGCTCGTTTATGTGTCTTACTAATGTAAAGAAAATGACTTAGAGGGAGTTATCGAAAAGCGTCTGCATGACCTAGAAAACAGGGACGTCATATTTCTTCATTAAACAGCAAGTAAATGCAACATCCTATACAATTTCACAACGTTTGTAGTTTACCTTTTAATTAGTATTTAAAACAAAAACTACGTACCTTTCCCAAATAAGCCAACGGCCAACAGACCATCCAAACAACGCACTAATTTTTCAGAATATCTTCCTGATTTTGATGAGCCTCAGTTGGAGATTATTGTGGTCTGAGGCCTGGTTAGGCCTCCATTTTGAGGCAAATTTTAGTCAATCTGTTACATTTGCGTGTCACACACACTTGTTTTTTTTTTTCTTTGTTTGTTGGGAGAGGGTATTAACACTAAGGGATGAAATGTGTTTAATCTCAAGTAAACAAGAAAATGAGAATTTTGAAATTAATCCAGTGGTATATTTTTCTTCTCCTTCTTCTGGTCTTTCAAAATTTCGATTGGAGTGGTCTGTTTGCAACGGATGCAGTACGATCCTAAGATATACTGCTTTATACTACAGCTATGGCCATCCGTGATTAGAACTATGTATGCAGCTTGTATTTACTGCCAACTATTTTCTTACTGGCGTTTTTATTGACAAATGAAAGCCTTTTCTTATCCGTATTTTTGTTTCTGCTTTTTCTCTACAATACATATGATATCTTTAATAGAAACACATACCTTATTGCCAAACCAAATACGGTCCAAGAGACATAATATGCAATCGGTAATGCATAATAAAGCGAATCCAGCTGTAGTCATGACGGGCATCTAAAATAAATTAATATAGAATTCGTTTTACTAAAATAGTTCAGCTTTATAAAATAGATTGTATATTGTTGACAAAAAGCATTAGATCTGAACCAAACATATCAAACAATTAATTTTGAGGCGGCGATAGTATACTAGAAGTGTACATAAATTAATTCAGAAACTACTTATCCTTTCTGCATACCAGATACACATATCTGTATGTTCATTATCGTTTCATCCTATGTACAATAAAATTTACAAAATATACAAAAGATAATCTAATTACCTACAGATTTCTTTCTCGTACAGATATATGAGACGAATTTTCAAAATAAGAACCAGCGACTTGCGGAGTTACCAGTTACAAGCTGGCAATAGTTTTATCAACGCAACATTTTTTGAATAGAATAAATTTACAGTTTTCCAAAATTTTCTTTGTTATGTACAAAGTCTACAAGGCTACATAATATACATTATGGTCATAATAAAAGCTATTATTAGTAATATCATGATGTTTATTCTTTTAAGAAATTTGAGCTTATTGCCAAGATAATGTTTTTGGACGCAAGATATTTAGGGCCACGAACAGGAGGCATAATTTTAAATATTGGGTTGGATTTGATTTTTTTCATTAAGATTTTGTTTTCCAGAGAATTGGTTTGAAGGGGAACAACATTGTGGTCATATAATTGTCATCCTTCTTCACAATTACAAATTAGAGAAAGTGCTGAAAAATATCTCTGTTATTTTTTAATTTCACCCTCTTATCTATGAGTACTTTGTTATTGGAAGTCTTAATTGTTGAGGATAGTTTACAGACAAGATTAAAAGGAGACATATTTTCTCAAGATGTAGGGACAAGTATAATATAATGCTGTTAATACTCATTCTAAAAAAAAAATTTTTAAAAATAGAAAGTTACTGGAGAAGTGAATGGGTTTTTGAAGCAAGGTTTTGCTCTCATTCAAATATGAAATATTGAAAGAAATAAAGGATTCGGGGGAAACTAAATTATTTTAGATGTTATTATAAATGATCGAAAATAATATTAGTAGCAATTCATGGACCAAATGAAAACAATCCCATTTTTTTAAACAACTCTTTGCACATATAAAGAAATTGGATAATTCATCATCAATAATTGGAGGAGATGGAATGTACCACTGAACTATGTTATAGATACAATTAACTATGTAAATAATAATAAGAAGAATGCACACAACCAAATACATTCAATAATGAAAGAATCGGACCTTATAGGTGTCTGGAGAGAGACGAACACCACTCTCAGAAGATATAGATGGAGAGGCCCTTTAAAAAAAAACAGGCTAGTCTAGATTACTTTCTGATACCATCAGACCTTCAAACATATCTGGCAAGCTCTAATACTGACATTGGGTACAAATCTGATCATTCTCCTGTTTCCAATTCCTTTACATTTAATGACCAAATAAAAGGACGAGGTACGTGGAAATTGAATAATAGTCTTTTAAGTGACCCTGAATTTGTAGATATCCTTAAAAACTGTATATCTGCTATTATTGATCAATATAAAAAGAATAATGGTAATAACAATTATGATGCAACTAATTTCAACATAAAGAAGTAATTGCTTTGGGATACTTTGAAACTAATGATACACAGAAAAACTATTTCATGCTCATCTTTTAAAAAGAGACAAAAGGATCAGCTGGAGAGAGATTTAGTCTAAATTAAAA
Organism: Margaritifera margaritifera; assembly: GCA_029931535.1. Classification (NCBI taxonomy): domain Eukaryota; kingdom Metazoa; phylum Mollusca; class Bivalvia; order Unionida; family Margaritiferidae; genus Margaritifera; species Margaritifera margaritifera. The sequence continues at coordinate 1,853,641 of JAQPZY010001484.1, forward strand.
TGTGTATATGATACTGATAATCTTTAAGATAAGGCCGATAAGATTGGCATACTGGAAACAAATTTGAAAATTCTCCGGCAAGATAAAGTTAAAGGCATGACCTTAAGGGCAAAAGTAAGATGGAAAGTAGAGGAGGGGAGAAGCTCTAAATTCTTTTGTAACCTTGGAAAAAGGCATTACACTGAAATATTAATACCTAAGTTTATCATTGATGATGGGAGTGAATTAACAGATCTGAATGATATTTTAATTGAACAGAAAACATTTTACATAAATCTCTCCTCAACTATAAATCCCCAAGTCAATAACTCTCATTTAAATAATTTCTTTGACTCTACAAATTCCTTGATTCGCAAATTATCTGCAGATGAGAAAAAAGCATTTGAAGGCCCTCTATCACTTCAAGAGTGTCTATATGCGCTGAAAAACATGAAGAAGGGCAAGTCACCTGGCTTAGATGATTTTACTGCCGAATTCTGTAAATTTATCTATTTGACCTGGGGCTTTTTTGGTTAGAGCAGTAAATTATGCATATGAAAACAATTGTCTATCAGTTATACAAAAGCAAGGAGTTATCATATGTATTCCTAAAGAAGGAAATCAAACTTTTGTCTACAAAATTGGCGACCCATCTCTCTCTCTTGAATGTTGAACTAAAAATTGCATCATCATCTATTGCCCACAGAATAAAGAAGACATCACTACAGACACTTCGTGAAACATAATCAGGTTTTTCGAAGGGCCGATATATCGGCGATTGTACACTCCTCATTTTTGATTTAATTGAAACAAAACAGAGGAAGACGACATCCTTGCACTTTTAGTTCTTCTTGATTTCGTAAAATCTTTTTATTCAATAGAATGGTCCTTTATAAAGAAGTGTTTAGAAGTTTTATGTTTTGGTCAATCTATCTTGAAATGGTTTCAAACCTTTTATCGTGATATATCTAGCTATGTGCTAAATACTGCACTCTGTGCTCAGTTTTTCCCTATGCAACGAGGGATCAGACAGGGTGACCCCCTTTCCCTATATCTATTCATAATAGCTGTTGAGTTATTAAGCGATGCTATAAAAACAATCCAAATATAAATTGTATACATTTTAACAACTCTGAACATCTAATAAGTCAATATGCTGATGATTCAACTCTCTTATTAGCTGATGACGACACTTCCCTCAACACTGCCTTAAATATTCTAGATAACTTCTCCTGCTGCTCTGGATTGGGGGTGAACTTGGACAAAACCCAGGTCATATGGCTTAGGGCATAAAGGGGATATAGCGAAGAATTAAGAACAGCAAAAAATATTACTCGGAATCACTCTGGTCGTTTTACACTTACTGGAATTAAATTTGATTGGAACAAAAACAATACTACTGTAGCAAATTATATAGAAAACAGTTGAATCAATTAAAAATTACTTGCTAATGGCTCCTTTAGAAACATGTCCATGATTGGATAAATCACAGTAATTGAATCGTTAGCTTTGCCTATGCTTGTTAACTGTTTTATGATACTTCCTTACTTTCCAAAGGAAATCATGCAACATATTCAAACAGTCTTTTTTAACTTCCTTTGGAGTGGAGAAGGTGACAAAATTAAAAGGGACATTCTAGTCAATAACTATCAAGATGGTGGACTGAAGATGCCTTTTTGTCATGCAATTAAGATCACGTGGATAAAAACATTGATTGATCCACTCAAATATTCACCATGGATACGTCTTTTTATAGACATACTTGAAGAGTTTGTAGGGGACAATATTTTTTCAAAGAAAGAAGGACTCCATATAGTTGCACAGAAGTTTAATTTATTTTTGAATTATGTGTTTTTGCATGGTCGGAATTGGATAACTATCCAACCACAACACCTGATCAAATTTTATCAATGTCACTCAGGTATAATAAATATATCAAGATAAATGATAATACAATCTTTCTGAATAAATAGTGTGAAAAGTCTCTATTTTTTATTAATGACATAATTAAGGAAGATGGCATGTTCCTTGCATACAATGAGTACATAAAAAATTTAATGTCAATATTACTTTTGTAGAATTCTGTGGAGTTCTTGACGCAATACCAGGAACTTGGAAAAACACTATTACTATTAAATTAAAATCTCCACTTCATGAAAATATAAATCTTTTCAGGAAGCAGGACAAACCTGCAAAATCATTGTATACGTTATATATGAGGAAAATAAAAAGACTTCCAGTTCAAACGGAAACTTAATGGAATTCTATTTTAAATCTTAATTATTCGCACGAAGATTGGGAATCAATACTTATCCTTCCCTTCTCTATTATTGAGGATACAGGACTTTAGAGTTTTCAATACAATTTTCTCCACAGAAGTCTCTATACTAATAGTAGATTGTTTAAATGAAAATCTCCAATCATCACTATGTACTTTTTGTAACGAGGACGAAGAGACTCTGTTCATTTATTTTTTGGATGTCATTTTACGAAAACAGTATTTATAAATTTTATGTCAGTTCTTAGGGACAAATGTCATATTGAGTGACATTTAACAGAAGAGACCATATTATTTGGAATTAGAAATTCAACAGAATTGGAGATCATTAATGAATCCGTAATTTTAATTTAAAATATATATATATATATATATATATATATATACTTGTTGAATTAAAAATTGAATTCCACGTTTTGTGGCTTGCATAGAACAAATCAAATTTTTATAAACATCTAGAATTATATTCTACATACTTGTACTCCTCGGCAAGGGCAGGAAAAATAAGAGGACAGTGGGAAAAGATTAAAGTAGTACTGACAGTTATTCAATAATTAGTTATGTAACAAACATATATGTGTGTATACAGGTATATATGTGTGTAACGTGTATATCTGTTTATATACGTATACACTACAAAAATATTGAAAATTGGCAATATACTTTATATATGTATATGTATATAACTTGACCAAATAAAAAAGAGAAAAAGAAAGATATCAATTTAAAAGGATACAATAAGTACATGCATTTAAGATTTGCATAAACAAAGCCACCGTTAAACTTAAAAAAAGAAAATATATGGAACGCCAGTCCTGTCTTTTGATACAAAAATGTAATTAGATGATGTACAAACCTCTTTATATGATGTACCTATGCTCTTTTAATATGTGCAAACTTCTTCATATTATGTGCTTTTGTCCTTATATTATGTACCAACGTCTTTATATGCGGTGCTTTTGTCCTTATATTATGTGTAAACTTCTTAATATGATGTGCTTTTGTCCTGATATTATGTACCAATGTCCTTATATTATGTGCTTTTGCCCTTATATTATGTACCAACGTCTTTATATGTGGTGCTTTTATCCTTATGTTATGTACAAGCTTCTTTATATGATGTGGTTTTGTTCTTATATTATGTGCAAACTTCTTTCTTTGATGTGCTTTTGTCCTTATTTTATGTGGTTTTGTCCTTATATTATGTACCAACGTCTTTATATATGCTGCTTTTGTCCTTATATTATGTGCAATCTTCTTTATATGATGTGCTTTTGTCCTTATATTATGTTCTTTTGTCCTTATATTATGTGGTTTTGTCCTTATATTATGTACCAACGTCTTTATATGTGGTGTTTTTGTCCTTATATTATGTGCAAACTTCTTTATATGATGTGCTTTTGTCCAGATATTATGTGTTTTCGTCCTTATATTATGTGCTTTTGTGCTTATATTATGTGCTTTTGTCATATTATGTGCTTTTGTTATATTATGTGCTCTTGTTATATTATATGCTTTTGTTATATTATGTGCTTTTGTCATATTATGTGCTTTTGTCCTTATATTATGTGCTTTTGTTATATTATGTGCTTTTGTTATATTATGTGCTTTTGTCCTTATATTATGTGCTTTTGTCCTTATATTATGTGCTTTTGTCCTATATTATGTGCTTTTGTCCTTATATTATGTGCTTTTGTCCTTATATTATGTGCTTTTGTCCTTATATTATGTGCTTTTGTCTTATATTATGTGTTTTTGTCCTTATATTATGTGCTTTTGTCCTTATATTATGTGCTTTTGTAATATTATGTGCTTTTGTCTTATATTATATGCTTTTGTCCTATATTATGTGCTTTTGTCATTATATTATGTGCTTTTGTTCTTATATTATGTGCTTTTGTCCTTATGTTATGTGCTTTTGTCCTTATATTATGTGCTTTTGTCTTATATTATGTGCTTTTGTCTTATATTATGTGCTTTTGTCCTTATATTATGTGCTTTTGTCCTTATATTATGTGCTTTTGTAATATTATGTGCTTTTGTCCTTATAGTATGTGCAAACTTCTTTCTTTGATGTGCTTTTGTCCTTATATTATGTACCAACGTCTTTATATGTGGTACTTTTGTAGTTATATTATGTGCAAACTTCTTTATATGATGTGTTTTTGTCCTTATATTATGTACCAACGTCCTTATATATGGTGCTTTTCTCCTTATATTATGTACCAACGTCTTTATATATGGTGCTTTTGTCCTTAAATTATGTGCAAACTTTTTATATGATGTGCTTTTGTCTTTATATTATGTACTAACGTCTTTATATGTGGTGCTTTTGTCCTTATATTATGTACCAATGTCTTTATATGTGGTGCTTTTGTCCTTAAATTATGTGCAAACTTTTTATATGATGTGCTTTTGTCTTTATATTATGTACCAACGTCTTTATATGATGTGCTTTTGTCCTTATATTATGTACCAACGTCTTTATATGTGGTGCTTTTGTCCTTAAATTATGTGCAAACTTTTTATATGATGTGCTTTTGTCTTTATATTATGTACCAACGTCTTTATATGATGTGCTTTTGTCCTTATATTATGTACCAACGTCTTTATATGTGGTGCTTTTGTCCTTAAATTATGTGCAAACTTTTTATATGATGTGCTTTTGTCTTTATATTATGTGTTTTTGTCCTTATATTATGTGCAAACTTTTTATATGATGTGCTTTTGTCTTTCTATTATGTGTAAACTTCTTTATAAGATGTGCTTTTGTCCAGATATTATGTACAAAAACCTTTATATGCAGTGCTTTTGTCCTTATATTATGTGAAAACTTCTTTATATGATGTGCTTTTGTCTTTATATTATGTGCTTTTTTGTACTTATATTATGCACCAACGTCTTTATATGTGGTGCTTTTGTGATTATATTATGTGCAAACTTCTTTATATGATGTGCTTTTGTCCTTATATTATGTACCAACGTCTTTATATGCGGTACTTTTGTAATTATATTATGTGCAAACTTCTCTACAGGATGTGCTTTTGTCCTTATATTATGTAGTGACACAAACCGTTATATTCTGTCTAAACTTTTTTATGTTCGGTCTGTACTACTTTATGGTGATGAGCAAAGCCGGAACTTTTGTAGAAGCGCGAAGGGGCCTATATTGTCTCATTACATCCGTACACCAGGCGCTGATGGATGGCTTATTGGTTTGCTAAACAGACAATCAGACCTGAAAAATCTGATTGCTAGACAGTATCAGCCGGTTACCCAAGAAGAATCACCCGTGATGCAATCCAAAATGTTCACTTTAAAACTGATATGTTTGAAAGCCCTATCATTTTCTTTGATTTCAAGAATACAGATAATTGATATTCAGATGAATCATCAACCAAAACTGGTTGCCCAGTTGGGCTTTGACTGTATTCCCTACTTGGAATTCTGGTTGTCTAGGCAACTTGGGGAAAAGGAATTTAATGCCCATGATTTGAGTAGTGCAACCTGCTCGCCATCTAAGGATGGTCTTTTTGATCACCCATTATACTTCATTGCTGTTCAACAGAGTTATGGTCCTTGTTGATCACCCATTATACTTCATTGCTTTTCAACAGAGTTATGGTCCTTGTTGATTTTAAGTTCTATATACCAACCTTGCACATTGTGTATTATTACCGTTTTAGTGCAAAGTAGTTCATAGTTTGTAACATTGTTTTGAGTGCAAACTAGTCTCATAGTTTGTAAGATTGTTTTGATACTTTGTAGATGTTATGCGCATCGTCTTAAGAATTGTTTTCAGCTATTATGCTCCAATGATTTTCACCTTAGCTTCTGCCTTTTTTGACTTAGTTGTAGAGAAAAAAGTAAGCAATGATCTTGAAATCATTGCAGACTTGATCAAAATTGAAATACAATGATTTAGAATAAATGATCAACATTAAAAGACTGGTATATTGATAAAGAATAATTATTATAACTAAGTTCCAAAGTGGCCCTTTTTTCAACTAATTTTCCCAATTTAATAAGCTCTGGATCCCTAGGTCTTAAAAAGATAGGAACACTCCTGATCTGTTTAAGTGAAAAGGAAAATAACTCGACCCATGGGGATCACAAAATGCTCTCTGAAGCTGTCAGGTTAATCCCACACAGCTACTTCTGAAATTAGGGTCGAATTTACCTATCCAACAGTATGACATAATATCATATATTCTGAAGTAACCAAGCTTGCCCGCCATGATCTGTGAGGCACATAATCTAATGTTAAGATGGTACAGTCAAACAGGTGTATGAAGAACAGTAAAAAGACGGGGCCAAAATGTCCTTTTTAAATAGGTGTCCTTTATATACAGGACTGAAACTATTGGTGTATTTTCATCTTGTTTAAATACTGTGCACTATATGTCTATATACGTATTTCTTAATATATAATTCTGAAAGTATTTTCACGCTGACAGACCGATGGACTTTTTAATGTAAATATATCAAACAAGTTTATAATGCTGAACAATTTTAGGTTTCAATTGACAAAAGAAACATTCAATATCTTCTTTTCAATGATTCTTCTTTAAATTTACAACAACAAAAAATCTTTTATAATCAACCATTTTTTATTATATCATTTTAAAATAATTCTAACATTCATATATTTGAAAATGACAATTTCAATCCAAGAAATTTTTGCTACACTAGGAAAAATACTATCTTTTTATAATAATCATTTATATTCGGCACAGCAATTAAACAAGGTATTTGTGATGTGCGTGTGCGTGTGTGTGGGGGGTGGGGGGGTGTGCGTGAGAGAGAGAGAGAGAAACATGAGATTATTTGAAAATATTCATATTTCATTCTTAATTTCAACTACAATGCATTAGTAGGTCGAGACAATTTACACGGAGACTCTCTACTTAATCTGAAAAAGTATTTGTATAGCGGCCGTGCATTTGAATCTGCAAGCAACTTATCGCACAACAATATTAAAATCAAATTCAGTAACTAAATAATGGGTTCTAAATAAGATCACATACGCCGTAAAGGCTAACAGTGTGAATCGACTTTCCTTGACAGTATGCCGTGTGAATAACCTTTTTAGAGGATTAGTATATGGCCACCGTACGAATTGCTATTCATTTATCAGTATTAGCTTTACTAGAAATGTAGTGCATACGTTTATTTTAGCATTACATAATTTCTATTGTGAAAAATAATTTGGGTACGAAAGTACTAGGATTTTAAATGCCTTGGATTTTCAAGGCAAGGTATGAAAAGTCCTTTGCAAATTGGTCTGGGAACAAAATATCTTGGCTAAATTTCTTCCAACCAGGTAGAGCAAGACACGTGATTTCCCATTCAAGTCAACGTAAATCTAAAGGACGAATATGGACAGTGACAAGGGAAGCAGTTCCTTCTTTGTCATTTACGGAAATAAGCAACTATATGTCCAATTAAACTGAAATATTAAACATATGAGATGGTTTACTATCCAGTACCCATGAGCCAGTCGCTACTCCAAGTGTCATCAAAATGTAATCAAAACAATATTAAATAATAAAACAAACCTTGATATTTCTCTGAAACAAGATTTGTCTTATCATTGTTTCACGACAATGTGGGAACACTCTTATTAATTCATTGGCTGACAATTCGAGTGTTTCATCATTGACAACCAAGAAGTAACATTTACCGAGGTTGTATTGTGTCATTCTTCGATATATAGTACTTTCTGAAACAGACAGTGTGTTACTGATACCCAAAACTGTAAAACCTGTCTCTAGAAGCGCTTCAATAGTAATTTTTGGGATGTGAAATTTATGGCGGCCAAGGTGATTGCTGACCAAATCGGGTTGACAACTTCCGTATTTTACGCATTCTATGCGAAGTCTGATGATGTATGGCCTATTGACTAAGTCCAAGCATTAAAAGTTGTACAATGATAGCTTGCCTTGCACACAATATGTTCAGTTCTTCAAAGACCACAAAGAAAAAATCTAAATTCACTTGTTTGAGAATATTAGACTTAGAGTCTGCCATTTTATTTCATTGTAGTAGCTAAGAAAATTAAACGGTTTAGTGAAACAATATATCCGCCTTAGGCCCTTTTGCGCTCCTGCAAAAGTTCCATCTTTGCTCATCTTCATAAAGAAGTTTGGACCGAATATAAAAAAGTTTCAACTGAATATAAAGCTTTCTGTTTTACTACACGATATAAGGACAAAAGCAGCATATATCTAAAGAAGTTTGCACATACTATAAGGACGAAAGCACCGAATATGAAGAAGTTTGCACATAATATAAGGACGAAAGCACCTCATATAAAGACGTTGGTACATAATATGAACAAAGAAACATCAAATATAGAGGTTTGTGCATCATATAATTAAAATTTTCATCTTAAGACAGCTCTGGCGTTCCATACAAAATAAGCTAATTATATATTTATGCACATACATAAAATATCTATAATATAATAAGGAGTTATGGTTGAAATGACAAATCAGCTTAATCGCCCAGATATCCAGTATATAAAAATAATTTTTGAACATCACATTAAAGAAAAATCTAAAAAGAAGACTTACAGTGAAGGCTTGAGGTTAATGTTATATTCATGCAATATTGCACATTAAATTTTGTAATTGTTTTACAAAATTAAATTGTCTGTGTTTTAAAATATGACGACATGCATCGACTGTGAGTTTAACAATATCAGGATTACACAGGATAAAACACATTTTGTCAATATCAGACAACTAAAAATCATTTTGTACGTGTATATCTTATTTCATAAGTAGTGCACATAACGAAGTGTAGATAAGCCTATTTCTATTTGAAAAGATTCCAAGATGTCGAGTGTGTTGTTTACAGTGTAGGTCGACGAGAGGACTTACAGCAGCGCAAAGGATGAAACAAGTACTTAAAAGTGCGCAATCATGGCAACATGATTTAATAAGTATGTAATCTCTGTAAAGTATATTCAAGACATCCTTTCAGATGAACTGTGCATATCATAGATAGAATATATACAAGTAGATCCGCGTATTACTAGGATGAATCACTTTACCTGACTAATCGCCCTTTTATTGCAACTAGTATCGAACATATAAGTCGTAGGATGTTTGCTTGTGATATTTAATTCAAATCACACAATGCATACATATATAAATGCTTGCATGCATATATCCACGTATGCGTACTAACAATTTATATAATAGTCTCGTTATATTCAGGCATCTAAAATACTTTCAATTTAAAATCAATGCCCTTAATATTCTGTGAAAATAAATAATCTGATTCGTCAAGTACACAAAAATCAGGTCATGCTTTTAAAACAAGGTTAAAGTAAGAAAATTACAATATACTTTGGAGGTACGTACACATCAATTCACTGGTATCAGACAACTATCTACATTAATGTTTTATCCATTATAAATTAAAAATTTAAACACAGGATTACCATGAGAAAAGATGTTAGGAAGAATAGCTAGAACAACAAAAATACTTGCTACTTCTTTCCATAATGAGACACGAAATGAGTTACATGTTCAATGACTTTATTTTCCACTCTGTAATCGCCTTTTGTTTTTGAATGAAGCTGGACATTAGATAATGTATGAGCTGAGAATACACGCCCTTATTGTTTATAAAGAAACAAAATGTTGGCCCGCTTAGATTTTATTCTTGCGTGGCTACTTGCACAACTGTAGCGTCTGTGCCCAACTCTTCACAATATGGAAAATATAAAGGTCTTACATCATTACATTGTTTGCGGTGTATGGATGTACTAAATGGTTTAGAATTTATTTTATCTACAGAGGTGGCGGAGTCGTATGGGAAAGTTCTGAGGATAGCAATAAGGAGAGGGTTGTAAATGGCTATTAAAATCGTAAGGGCATGCTATTTTGTTCTTGATTTGTTGCTGTCATTAGCATTTTACAGATGGCTGTTCCCTGTTATATAGTCGCTTTCATCCTCCTTCCTGATGCTTCTATTCTGCGAAGAATAATTCGGCTGCTGTGTGCTGACAACGTATGCAACAGCTCTGGACGCCTACGGAGAAACGACGGTAGATGCACGATGAGGAAATTATTCTTTAGGGTTTAAGTAAAACCACATAAAACGGAGAAAGACAATGGCAACCGTTGTTAGAGACAGATACCTACCAAAAAGAAAATATTACAAACTGTTAATAATGCACATATTGTGTGTTACGACTCTAGGGGTAATGTAACAAGATAAAAGACACAAACAAGCTTTCAAGATTAAAATGCAAATCTTTATTTTCCTAAAGAATTAAAATTATTAAAATAATTCAACAAACAATCAAAGTGAAAGAATTAAAATAACTTACAGTATAGAATATCCTAAAAAGTCCTAAAATGTTTTAAAGTTCACTTCCGAAAGTTAATCCGAGTAATCCGGATGTAGTATTCAGAATGAAATAGTCTGCAAAGTGCTACTGTGTTGATAAGTTGTAAATAAATCCAAATAATCCTTGTAAGTCTGGAATCTCACAAGTATTAGAAATGTTCCCGATAATTCCACGGAACTGTATGATATTTCAAATGAAGTCAGCACTAACTTCCTAAATGTACTGTACAGATAATAGATGAATCTTCAAATTATATAGATATATCCACACTGAACTATAAACTCAATTATGACCTCTCTTCTCTGAAAATAACTGGAAGAATAATAATCAGAGGATTAATCTTTATTTATACATGGTAAGTGCGCAGAATCGGAAGGAAAAACCCCTACTCCGTCTCTAATACCAGGGTATGTCACAATAATACAACCCTCTACGAACCAATCAGGAACTAGGTTGGGTGTCATAATGTTTACATTCTCACGCTCTTAAATTCTTAACCAGTAAACATCATGTTGATTCAGAATGGAATGTGACCTTACAATGTTAATTTCTAAAAGTACACAGCTAGGTAGAAGCTCCTTTCGCGCGCAATTAGTCATGTGACCATTTATCGATCGAAAAGCTGTCGTATGTATACTCATATGATAACCGCGATTCAGACTAAGAACAGAGATCATAAACTAGTAAATTAAATCAATTTAAAATGGACAAAGAGGTATGATTCCGTAGCATGTGTGATAGACAAACTCGGGTACAGATGTGTTAATTCTCATTTCACTTGTTCAATGGTTGGTTATTACTCATCCTTTGCACAAGAAAATTTAGAATCTGATAGTAGTATAGCAACTGAGAGTTCTAGCAAGAGTACAAAATAATATCTTTTTTTTACACCAGTCCTCTCTTATAGGGATACGATAACACTAAAATACAACAACAACAAAAATTCTAAATGTGTAGTGCTCCTGAATAGACAGACTAAGATATACGGTTACTGATGCAGCTGAGCCTTGAGTAGGGTGTAAACGGGGGGTAGCACAGCAATGCTATGAAAGTGGCAAAGCGAACATAAAAATAATAATATGAGTTTCTTTCATAATCTAATCTTGGACAGAAGTTGTGGACACAAGCGACAATGAATTGAATTCAACGGTTTTATATAAGGTGATATAAATCTTTCTTGAATTTAAATTGAAAGCCAATATGTTGGTATCTAGAGATATTGCTTATTTGTTTACAAGATTGTACGGGATTACAGTATGGTCAAAGCTAGTTGTGATGAAGATTAACAAGGTCAGTCTACATTAATTCAATTGAAATAGAGATAGAATTTATGCAAAACAAAGTTATATTATAGACTACATGTCGTGACTCAGTGTACGAAGATGTGTTAGAATCAACCATAGGAATGGCATGATTTAACAAAAATCTGAAATCATTCATACGGCTGAAATAATTAAAAAGAGTCGCAAATAGACTAAAATATGTACCTGTTGAAGACATACGTCTTGTTGTCTTGCTTGATGACACCTAAAGACAATTTGTCAAGCATGGATATTTATAAACCATTTTATATAACTGACAGGGAACAATATTTAAGACATATTTGATACAATAATGACAGTCCAGCTGCTTACGCAAATATCAATCAATTCTGTTAATAAATTAAACGGAACGAAAAGAAAGTAAACAACAGTGAATTGATCGAATGTTTAAACGAACAATGTACTTACACATTACACAAGCAAGCGAGGAACACATTTCCCTAAAGAAGGATTTATGTTAGTTACGTGGTTGACCAGTTGGAGGTGGATCTTGTTGACATGCAAGCATATGAAAAGGCAACGATGGATATAAATACATTTTGATAGTGATATAACTTTTCTCAAAATAGTGTTGTGCCTAAAAAAGTGAACAAAAAGAAAAGGATATGACATAAGCAATGCTTTTAGATACATCATTAAAGAACGAAAGATTAAAAATGTAGTTTGATGAAGAAAATCAGTTGTGCAACAACACTAATAAGAATTTGCTGGAAAAGGATAAAACTGAAAAATTCTCAGCTTCCGCAGATAAAAGGCATCTGTAGTAGAAATGGTTGACATGACCCTAAAGACTAGAATGTGCAAGTATTTGACCTTAAATTAAACCATAAAATGTGTTAACCTTTAACCAAATTTAGATGATGGTTATACTAACATTCGTCATAAATCAATAGACATTACTCCAGTTGAAGCAAACAAGCAAGGAAAGAGATCAAAAGTATGGATCAATCTATTTTAGTTACTTGAGAACTGATGCATTTGGAACACCATAATTTAAAGTCGGCACAACAGTCACAATTACAAAATACAAAACAGATTTTGCAAGCCTTACCTTCCTAACTTTATTGAGGAAATATATCCAATCAGGCAAGTCGTTTATGCTGTCCCATTCGTTTACAAACTGGACGACCTGAAGAAAGAGAATACATGGTGCATTCTTTATGAACAAGGGTTATCAAGATACGACAAACGAGATGACATATATAAAACTGAAAACTTTTTCAAGGAAAATTTAAAATCTGCTACATAAATAACTGGAGCAGTTACTTGTAAAATGCTACAAATAATAATAATAATAATAATAATAATAATAATAATAATAATAATAATAATAATAATGACGACTTTTGTACAGCTCCTAATCTTTAGAAGCTCTAAGCGCTTTACAACATTAGATAACACCTAAAACATATATAATAATATGATTACGAAAACAAACACCATGAAATTAGAAAACAAAAACATGCTGAAAATAATTAAGGTAAGGAAACATTATTAAGTCTTTAAGTCTGTTCTTGCAGTCGAAATAGGTGAGTTTTAAGAGGACTCGTGAATGACATCGCAGTGTCTTTGTGTCTAAGTTCAGTGAGAAATTCGTTCCTGGTTGCTGGGCCCTGGTATGCAAAAGAACGTTGTCTGTATGACTTCGTTTTGATAGTGGGAATAATGAGAATACGAGTGTCGGAAGAGGAGCGTAAGTATCTTGCTGGTGTGTACACATGGGTGAGGTGAGATAGGTATGTTGGACTGGAGCCAGTCAACGAAATGTAGCACAGATAAAAAAAATTGTGTTTGATTCTGGATCGAATGGGTAGCCAGTAGCGGGTACAGAGCAGGTGGAAGGTGTGCTCGGTTCGTGGTACTCTAACAATGATCCGAGCTGATGTGTTTTGAACTTTTTGAAGTTTCTGGGGTATATACTGAGACGAACCAGATAGAAGTGAATTACACTAGTCCAGTCTTTAAAGTACTAAGGAACACACATGTGTTTTAGTGGCATCAACTGAAAGAAAATTGTGAATGGACCTGATGCGTCTCAGCTCCAGATATGCAGCCTTGCATATGTTCATGACATGTTGGTGAAATGAGAGAGTACTGTCGAGAGTAACACCTAGGTTTTGTACTGACTGTGTGAATTTAATGTTGGTGTTGCTGATACTTATTGTTTGAGGTAAAGGATGTGAATGAGAAAGTCTTTGTGTTGTAATCAGAATGGCTTCAGTTTTTTCATCATTCATCTGCAGCTTGTTACATGTCATTCATGATTTTACATCGGAAATGCACCTCTCTACGCCTTGGATGGTAGCATCAACTTCGGTTGGGTGGCTTGATTTGTATATTTGGGTGTCGTCAGCGTACAATTGGTGAGACACCGGATGACGATATGAATGAAGAGAACAGGTCAAAGAACAGAGCCCTGTGGAACACCAAAACATAGATCAACTGGGCTGAAGAGTTTTCCATTTACGGACACAATTTGTGTCCTGTTGACCAAGTAGGACTTGAACCATAGTAAGGCTGTATCGTGAATGCCAAATACATGATGGAGACGGTGAAGTAATATATCATGGTCTGTTGTGTCAAATGCTGCAGACAAGTCAAGCAGGGTGAGGACTGTAATTTTTCCACTATCCAAAGCAGAGAGAAGGTCATTAACTACTTTCAGAAAGGTAGTTTCGGTACTGTGTCGAGGGCGATATGCAGACTTTACATTGCTAAAAGACGATTTGAATTCAGATGAGATACAAGTTGTGATAGAACAACTTTTATAAGATTTTTTACATAAATGGGAGGTTAGAAACTGGGCGGTACTTCCTTAAATCGTTATGGTCAAGTGTCGGTTTCTCCAGCAGAGGCTTTACAATAGAAGTTTTAAAAGATTATGGGAATTTCCCGGATGAGAGAGAAGTATTAATAACATCAGTTAGTGAAGGCAATATTGGATCTAAGCACTCAAGCAGCAGTGATGTCAGAATCGTATCAAGTTCACATGACTTTGGGGCACTCTTCATCACGATTGTGCGTACTAAATCCATAGAGACAGGCTCAAATGCTGCTAAAGGTTGCCGTTGCAACTGTATGGCGACGATGAGTCAATTGAAATTGTGTTGTCAAGCTTATCTCTAATGGTTTGTACTTTGTCACGGAAGAAATTTGCAAACTGGTCCAAAAGGTCGACCGGATAGAAGGTAGTTGGAAGTGGTGTACATTTGTTCCTTGGCATTAGCTTGATAGTAATCTCGAAGAGCTCTTTGCAGCTGTAACTTTCAGTGATTATAGTACTGTAGTATGCTGATTTTGCGCATTGGACTATGTTTGTGACATTCTTCTTAGCGGCTTTATAGATTTGCTTATGAATAGTGAGTCTGGTGGAAAGCCAAAGCCTCTCAGCCTTACGGCGTTCTCTTTTAGCAGTGCGAAGCTGGTCCCTAACACTTCTATACCATGGAGAACACTTTTGATTGATACTCTGCACGTGGTTGTTGGGGCATGTTTGTCAAGCAATGAACGCAGGCAGTTATGAAGTTGTTCTGCTGTAGGAGGTAACAAAGTTGTTAGGTTTGCTTGAATGTCATGCATAGGTTGGGTTCTATTTATCATACGGAGTTTTCTCTTAGTAGCAAACAAAGGTGGAGGGTTAGGCATTGATACCTCAAGATGGCATATGATGCAGAGGTGATCTGATGCAAGTTTGTGGGACACCAAGGAAGACTGTAGAATATTATCATCAGGTCTATGAAGAATCCAGGTTAAATGTGACCATGTTTATGGGTGGGTTGGCTAACTGACTGTTTGAGGTTGAACACGTGAATGGAATCTAGGAGTTTTGATGTGCATGGGTTTCCAGGACAGTCAAAGTGAAAGTTGAAATCTCCAAGAATAATCAGGTTGCCACCTATCGAATTGCCATACTCCAGGAGATTATGAAACTGATCCAAAAGAGAGATTCAGTCAGCTTGTTTTTTCTACAAGGAGGAGGGCGGTTGAGGCAGAAAAAAATGGACTAACCTTTGTTCCAGTGTGAGTGTGGTTTGGACCAGTTCAAACGATGTGTGATAGAAATTGAAGGTTGTAGTGTGGTTAAGACGGTTGATCATGTGATTGGGTCCACATTTTCCCGCCAGCTTTGGGGTGCAACCCGCTGTTAAGGCCAATATATTTAAAGTTTCGGTTCACATGTTCTGTCTATCCAATCGCAATGCTTTCGCGCCGGCTTCCCGCGGAGGGATTCTCTTAGCTAAGGACCTTTGACGTCAGTCCGGCCAATTTCTTTCTAAGGTAAAGACGTGTTGTCTTTATTTCTGGAACACAACTTCCGTCTTTGTTGTATTTAAGTAATCACATACTTTTGACTTTATATTCTTGCATGACCGATCTGGTAAGTGATTTCTGTCCTTGCTCTATCTCTCTTTCTTTCGAAACGATCGATGTCGTAAAGGGTATGCTTGTGTGTGTACATTTCTCTTTTCACCATCTCATCACACATATTAATACTATAGAACACATCTGTGCTTACACTCACTTTCTTTCTCTCTGACATAACTTGTAGTCTTTAACTGTATTCATAAGAACACATCACTGGCACACACAAACACACACACACACACACATATATATATATATATATATATATATATATATATATACAATGACGATGTGATTAATACGATGTATATATATATATATATATATATATATATATATACATATATATATATATAAATATATATATATATATATATATAATGAAGATGTGATTAATACGATGTATATATGTATATATATATACAATGAAGATGAGATTAATACGATATATCATGCCCATAAAAACTGGATAACCTACGCTAGGTTTTTGATATTTGGGTGCAGTTGTCTACTGTTTGGATAGATTATACTGTAGTAAACTTATCATTAGCTATTGGGAAAAAAGTAAACCACTATTGATCAGCAATTGTGAAAGAAAAGCAGGTGGACACAACTTTTTAACTGTCTGCGTAAAAAATATAGTAATATACGTACTGACGGACGGACACGAGTAAGCTACTCTATTCACATCGTGCATTCCTTTAAATATTACATTAATATTTTATCTAAATAATTTGTAAGTGAAATTGAGTGTTTAATTTGAGGGTTCAGGTTCAATTTTGCGGAACTTCCTATGTGTAATAAAGTGAAACAATTGCTTTTTTCATAGTTTTTGTTATATTGATTATTTAACAAATATCCATACATGTAGGTCACAATAACAAGTGAATCTTAAAGATTTTGATGATTTCTAAATATGTCGACAACTAAATTTAATTCATTAAAATCCTGTTTTCACGTATGTAAAACAGCGAGTATACCCTGTACATGTTATAACTACAGGTTCAACTACAGTGAAGACGATAGCTGAGGTTTATCAAGTAACGATTTCTAAGAGCAAGGTCCACAACATCCTTCCCTGTTGTACGCACTCACACACACACTAGTCACGAAAGAACGTGTGCTATACATTATGCATTTCTGAAACTTTAATATTCACGCTATTTTTAAGCTCTTTTGTGATCGTATACGATGCAATAAAGGAATTTTCTCTATGTCTTAGTCTGACTGAACTTAAGAAGAGTCACAAAACGACACATATAATACCATTGTTTAATTAGAATGTTGTAACAGAGACACCACTGTGACTCGTGATTATCAGTAAGACTTGTGATAACATGTATTAGCATTGCTTGATCTTCAAAAGCGAGATTTCGAGGCACCCCTACTCTCAGAGGTGCTCAATGGACTCCTACCACTTAATGCAGGGGTGTCACACTCCTTTGCTATGGCGGGACAGATTTGATATAAATAATAATAAACAATAATAAATAATTATAATAAATAATTAGTCTGGCGGGCCGTATGTTTGACGCCCCTGCCTTAATGCATTAGATATATATATATATATATATATATATATATATATATATATATATATATATATATATATATATATATATATATATAACAGGCAAATAGATACAGGTACTGCAACTTAATTTAATTCGTTACATTTTAATTATTTTATATAATTTGAGACAGCTTTTATTATCATACTTACAATATGCAAACTAAGATATTGACCAATGTTGAATTAAATATTGTGTAACATGACCTAATAGCCTAAGTCCATTACATGCACAGCTCCATTCCCATAATTTTGATACCTGTATATTGTCCGATTTGCTCAACCTGTCAAGACAGCATGTAAGTTCATTGTATATTGTAGGCGCCACCGTATGCTGGCCGATACTGGCCATGTCGTGTTGCCGCATTGTCGCGGCGACAAAGCAACAAGGTGCCAATTGTCAGCGACAATCTGACAAAATACCGCGACAAAGCGACGTAATGCCAACGCGACAACCCTCCAAAATGCTGCAACAACCAGACAAAACTAGGTCGACAAAACAACAAAGTTATTTTGTCGCTTTGTAGCCCTATTTTGTCGAGTTGGCGCCTGGATTGTGTTGGGTTGTCTTGTTGCTTTTTCGCCGCGTTATCGCTTTGTCACTTTGCGGCATTGTCAGTGTCGGGTTGTCGTCTCCCAGTTGACATGCGTAATCTAAGTAATTTTGGATCGCCATTTGCAATTCGCTTTTATGCTCCCTGCAAACTCTACTTTGGCCGGAGCAGGAGGGAAGCTGAGTCTAGGAACTTAATAATATAACATTATTTCTGAGTCCTTTTTCATTAGAAACAATTTCATGTACTTGCTATATGCAGAAGCTATGCAAAGAATTTGTATATTAAATATTAACCAAGAAATATGGGAGTATTAGGCCCATACAATGTAATATTGATTTTGATTAACCGTCACGGATGGAATGAAATGTAGATATCAACAAAAGAAGACGTGACAAAGTGCCAACTCAACAAAGCGAAAATGGGTCAAGGCGACAAAGCTCCAACGCGACAAAGCACCAACCCGACAAAACGCGAATCCGACAAAATTATGGCGCCAAAGCGACAAAGCGAAAAAACAACAAAGTGCCAACGCAACAACGCGCAAAGAGACAACCCGACAAATTCAAGGCGTCAAGGCGAGAAAATAGGGCGAAAAAGTGACTAAATAATACTGTCGCTTTGTAGCCCTTGTTTTATCGGGTTCTCGCACTGTTTTGTCGCGTTGTCACGTGGGAGCTTTGTCGTGTTATTTAGTCTGGTTGTCTCTGTCGCCGCAACAATGCGATAATGCGACATAGTAAGTATCAATCAACATTTCCTCTGTCGTTCAATGTTAGCCACTGCACTCCAGATCACTGGTTGCACCTCTGCCGGCGTGGATTTGAATCGAGCCAACGGCATATCT
This sequence comes from Margaritifera margaritifera, assembly GCA_029931535.1. Lineage (NCBI taxonomy): Eukaryota > Metazoa > Mollusca > Bivalvia > Unionida > Margaritiferidae > Margaritifera > Margaritifera margaritifera. The sequence continues at coordinate 1,872,921 of JAQPZY010001484.1, forward strand.
GAAGGACCATCATGATTCATCGCATTCTCTTTCAAGGTTGCTTGGCTTAAATGACCCTGGATGTTGACAGGGCGTAAAACACAATCACCACCACCAGCACCAGATCACAGACTTCTAGTTATAGGTGTTGGTTCGATCCCGCCATCGCTGTGTCTGAAGACAAAATCAGCCCTTTATCGTTTCATTACATTATGAGCTTGTCCGTCCCAGAATGTCCTAAAATATTTGTTGACGAGATGTAAAACACCTGTCACTCATTCAATGTAGATTGTACCAATGTTTCCTGAGTCAGAGCAAGTACTTTTATAATAAATAAATAGCATAAATAATAAATCTAGAAACAAGTATGTGACCATTTATTTTAGATATTGCATAATTATATGTTTTCAAAATAAAATTTACAAAATAATTACAATTTCAAATATTATCATCTTACGTTCTTGGAGGAACTCAAACTTTGTGTGCTTATTTTCTATTTATTTTACCATACGAAGAGAAGATTTTTAGTGTTTGCATTCCTAGATTCTGTACAAAATGATCAAAATGCCATCTCCGGTCTTTCGTATTTATAAGTCGTATGAATATGTATCTTATTCTGTAAACGGTAATTCCATATCAATGAAAGATATATGTTTTCATTGACTGAGATTTAAAATATCTTCTACTGAATTGGAGATATTTTTCATCCAAACGGAAATATCTACTGAACCACCAATAATATAGGAATTAAAGTTATGTTCAAATGGATTGAAAGGATGGTCCTTACTAATGAATAAACTATCTTCAAGAGTTCTACAAAAGAGTTCAGGAATTCTCTTATTCATATCAAGAGCTCATAAATTCAATTTTAAAATGAAAGCATTTTTAAACGGAATTCAATTATAACAATCGAATAATATTTGAAACGTAATTTAAACAACAACACTTTAATTTCCTTCCAACAACAAAATATAAGAATGAAGTAAATGTATATTTTGATTTTGGCAAGTGATGTTCATCAAAGTTCTCTTCATCACACAGAAAGTTAAAAACATTCGGATAGATTTTTTTAAAAAAAATTTATTTTGTGTGCATATTTCTCAATCCCTTTATTGTTATAATGGACATGTTGGAACTTTTTAAGAAACATCGTGTCATAATAATCTCTGAATGATGATTGTAGAATGGCTTCATCTTCGTAGTTATACATAAGTGCCGCATCCATGGTGGTTTCAGACACAAATCTCCAGTATTTAAGGGGCAGGTTATTTCTAATACCCAAGTATGGGTTACTCTTCAAGAGAAGTCTATTATTGATATCGCCTGCAAAGCTGGTATCCTCTACATCAAACACCGGTTCATAATACTCATAGAGATTTTGATGTACATGCTGGTATCCGATACTTAACTATTTGTACGTAGAGGTGAATAAGTGAGCCAAGCGAAATTGGTTTTGCCATCTTTTTCCACATGTTCACAATAAACGTGCACTTTTGTTTCAAGCATTTTTGAGAAAGCCATTATTTCTATCTCTGTACCCCAGGTCCCAGGATCAGATATTCCCGATTTACTGATATATGTATTTACTGGCTGTAATTGTATTATTTCGAACACTTCCTTGTTTGTTTGTTTTTTTTGTTTTTTGGTTGTTTTTTTTTTTGTGCTTGTTTGTTTTGTTTTGCTTTGTTTGTTGGTTGGTTGGTTGGTTGGTTGGTTTGTTGGTTTGTTGGTTTCACGCCATACAATGGGTCTGTCTATGATAATTTTCACTTTTATTTCAAACATCTGTGATTTGTCTTTTTGCCTCTCTTTGTCAACGGGTTTGTAGAAAATTGTATTAATCGTATCCGTACGCAAATATCCTACGTCAGCTTAGTCCTGTTTCCTGTCGGTTAGACCTGTCTGGATTTGTGTACTGTCGTTCAGAATATCTCGCTGATTGACGTTTTTTCTGGAGACAAACGGGCTTCGAAATTACTCCCATTTTGATACCTTTAGTTTTATCTTCCTTCGGTTTTGATCCAGTTTCACTCGATCTCCTCTTCTAAGTTTTCAGTATGTTACCATTAACAACTTTCTTGTATCCCAGTAGACGGTAAGGTCCTTTTTCAGTACTGCTTCGTTAATATATGGTCCAGTCTCCACGAGGCACTTAGTTTTCCTCCTTTTCTGATTGTTTTTCTTGTTTTGTCAAGTAATATTTTATCTCCGTCCTTTAAAGCAATGTCTTCCATTTTGGTATCGTGGTAAATCTTTTTTTTTTCTTAATGTGCAGTCCATATATTCTCTGCAGCTCTTTTGCACGACAGAGACAAATTCAGAAATAAATCCACCTTCGCTTCCATTGCTTCAGTATCTATAAGGGTATGATCCTCCGACGATGGAATATCGAGCTCGACCGGTAATCTTGCCTTTATTCTATACACAAGAGAAAATTGATCTTTCTTTGTAGATTTATGCTCCGTAGTTCGGGAAGCAAATAATAGATAAGGAAACCTTGCATCACAGTTATTGGATTTATAGTTCACGAAATGGTTCAGCATGGAACAAAGCGTGCGATTAAATCTTTCTTTCAGACCCCCTGTTTGGTGATGACGGGATGCAATCCTGTACTCTATATCCATCTGGCCGCAGAACAACTGGTTAACATCATTGCAAAATTCTCTCCGTTGTTCTGTAATGAATTTCTCAGGGATCCGATGGTTACAAACGTATCTTATTAGGCAATTTACTACGGTTTGTGCATTCTTGTCTTGGATTGCCTCAGCATACACCCATTTTGTAAGATACTCTATAAGCGCCATGATGTCTTGGTTTCCTCAATGAAAAAATAATAACTTTAAGTTCCGAGATTTTGACATTGTCATGATTCAGAGGTTTGAGAGGTTGGTGTATGTCTCATATACTCGGATATCAATGTATAAAAGGTGTAAAAGTAGAATATACTTCAAATTTCATTTAATTAAGAAACATGATTTACATGTTCAATATCTCTATATGTACATGTATCTTGCAATGTCAAACATGTGGCCCAAATGGGCCATAGTTGCTTACCTGCTACGTAGCTCATAGTAGTATAGTGGAGTGATATGGGGACAATGGCAATTTAACGTTAAACACCCATTTGTGGTATTTATAGGGACAAGTGGAAATGTAATATTAAAAATATCCATAGATTTAACATAATGGGTGGTTATAGGGACAATGGGAATTTAATATTAAACCGCCATTTGTAGGATTTATAGGGACAAGGAGAAATGTAATGTTAAAGATTTGTCCATATGTTCACCATGATGGGTCGTTATAAGGGCAATGGGAATTTAACATTAGACCGCCATTTGTTTGGATTTATAGAGACAAGGGGAAATGTATTGTTAAAATGTCCATTGAATTAACCTGTGGGGAACTCTCTGGGGACAAGAAGGGAAATCCTATATTAAAAATGCCCATAGGTTTAACATTATAGGACTCTGGGAAAAAATGGGAAATTCTATGTTAAAAATAATGTCCAAATGGTAATGTTAAAATTACACTTACTTCGCAACAGAACTTTCTGCCAGTATTTATCAAGCCACAATAGGATGATAAAAACGAAAAACAGTATTATACATTCAAACCCCCATTTGGCTCCATACAGGATTTACAACAATGAATATGTTTTAACACACTTTCTGAATTGTAAAAGTAAGATAATGTATGTCCTTAAGTGTGTGTTTGTTCTTCTCTCCGTCCTGTTTAATGTCTATAGAAGGCTATGTTTGTGTATGTTTGTAAGCACTCCTACTCTTTTCTCTTCTTTCTCTCCATGTGTGATAGTGTATAAATATGTTTGTCTATGTGTGAGCACCCCTACACCTTTTTCTCCTTTTCGCTCCATGTATGATACTATATAAGTATGTTCGTCTATGTGCCAGCTGTTGGTCAATCCAAACAGTGTGTTGGATAGTAAATGTAGGGTGTTGGATAGTAAATGTGGGAGTAATGGATAGTACATAACTGTTTGTTGGCCACTCTAAACGGCGTGTTGGATAGTAAATGTGGGGGTAATGGATTGTACATGACTGGGTGATTGTAACTCCAAACGGCATGGGTGTTGCATAGTAAATGTTGGGGTAATGGATAGTACATGATTGATTTTTGGCTACTCCAAACAGCGTGTTGGATAATAAATGTGTGGTATTTGTTAGTAAGTGTGGGGGTAATGAACAGTATATAACTGGGTGTTGGTCAGTCAAAGTGTATGCTAAACCTATGCACGTTTCTAACATTTTCCCTTTCACACACTATACGGGCCCATCCAAAAGCATTTATAGCGACAAGGGGAAAGTTAATGCTACAAAGTAACATTACGCTTTCTCTTGTCGCCATACAGGCTCATAATGTTAAACCCGTGGACGTTTTAAACATTACGTTTTCCCTTGTCGCCACAAAGACCCCAATGTTAAACCCATGAACTAACGGCGTAATGGTAAATTCCCGTTTGTCGCCATACAGGTCCACACTGTTAAAGGCGTAATGTTAAATACACTTTAGTCGCCACAGGGGCCCACACATGTTAAACCTATGGCACAATGTCAATTCCTGTTAGTGGCTTTATCACCCCACTGTACATCATTAAGCAGTAAGGGGAGGAGAAGAATAAAAATTTAAAAAATGGTGTATGTGTGAAGTGAGGAGCTGAGGACCACCATTTAAACAATCTTGTTCAAGTATGATCGGAAGCCACATACAAAATATCAAAGCTCTGGGCTTCATACTTTCAGAGTAGAAGATATTTTATTTTAAACTTTTCATATAGAACACTACAAGAATCATATGACTCCTGAGTAAAGGCCTTTTCTGACATTATAGGCATTTTCTGAACAAACTTGGCACAGCATGATGTTAAAATTCCACGTATAAATTATCAAAGCTCTGGAAGTATAATTTTAGCGAAAATGTTTTTTTCAACATTGTCATTATAAAACTGTATGGAAATCATGTGCTCCCTGGGGCGCGGCCAAATATGACCCGAGGATCTTTATTTGGATGTATGTTGGGGCAGTAATTTACAGAAAAACCATATATTTTGCTCGCCAGAAATTTCTCTGCAAAAAAAGAAACCGCAATATGCTCGGACCACCTCGGTTATTTCTACGGTTAGATTGATGGTAGGACTGACCAAAAAGTTACGAATGAAGAAATAGTTAAATGCTTTTGCAGCTTCTCAGTCAATCCTTGTTTCGAAAATAGCTGAGGTGGTGTGAATCGCAGCTATTGGGATGCATTCGAGGTATAATCCGTATGACTGACCTCGAAGTTGCGAATGTGTAAGATTGACCGAGAAGTTGCAAAAAAAAAACAAAAAACATTGTTCCATGAATTCGCAACTTCTCGGTCAATTCTTGTTTCCTAAATAGCTGAGGTGGTCTTAATGGCAGCTATCAGCATACACTTCAGCGGTACAATACTGTAATGAAAGGACCAACTGTGTAAATCTGACTAGAACGCGACACATGACATTATTTTTAATTTTGCCTGGAACATCAAATATCGCTCAATTTGTACAAATTCGTATCCTAATTTCAACGATCAAATACAAAATCGCAGATCGCCTACATGTTGCGATTAGAAGTTTATTTCGACCAATAGCATTTTGTGTAAGTTCAGTCGTACGACTCTAGGTCTTACACTGTAAGTAAAATCAACAAACAATTTATTTCTAGACAATTAAAGTCAAAATTCAAAAGACACAATAACGTGAATTAAAGTCCAAATAATCCAATAATCCTAAGTGTCCTAAACACGTCCTAAATATAGATTGTTCCGAATGAATTAGTGTAGCCTTGAATGTCCTGATATGCCAATAGTATTGAATGTCTGATGTGTCAGTAATCTTGAATGTCCTGATATGCCTGAATGATGTAATCCAGAATATCTTTGAATGAATTCACTTAAATCCCAGAGTCAAGTATTAAACCAAATGTTACTAGTGCATCTTGTTTTAAACATTTTTGGAATTTGTTTCCTTAAGAGCTTTTGCAGCAATACCTACAAGTGTTGTGCTAATGTCCTAACACCAGGATGTAACGATTCCTGCTACACTCAATCAATCTATGAAATACCTGTACTGTCCGAAATACCTGTACTGTCCGAATTCAAAACTCTCCATACTATTTTATATTTCTTCCTAACACCTCTATAGTGATCCCTCTGTTGATTAAGTTACGGTTTATTTCATGAATAATGTGCAGTCTAAAAGTAAGACCTTTGTCATTGTCACGAATTGACAAGCTTTGATGCAGCAGTGTAGAATATAACGGTTGAGCACTTCGTACATTTTCACATATTTATCTAAAACCTGTGTTATTTCTTCTATGCATTTGACATCTTAGACTTTGTAGTGGTAACCAGTTTTATCATCTATGTAGATGTTGTGCTTTGCACAGGTTTCGATATTTAAATGGTACAGTTGTACTTTTCACATTCTACACAATGTTTATTTGGCTTACTTTTCAAAACACAAATATACTATTTGGGTCCTTAGTACTTATTTATTGTGACTGAAAATGACACATACATTGTTGCATCGCAGGTGCACTTATTCTGCTTTTGAAGATGCTATTTATCTACAGCATACGCTACACTATGTATTGAGTAACAATTTTATCTGGTAAAAGTCCATTAACTATCAGGTGGTCAACTGCGAAATGGCTAAGGGACACTGGAATTATTAGCTTTACAACTTCTTCAATTTTCAACCACAATAGCTTTTTCAAAAGCATGCTGTAGGGAATAGTAAGAGCAGAACCCTATGCTGCGTGGTAAATTGTGTTGATAATGTTTTTGGTTTCAGTCGACACTTGTCTGTATTTATTAACCAAAAACGTTCATGCATTTAGCAATGTATATTTGGTTTTGAGTTTAAGTTTGGTTTTAGTGTTAACAATTTTGTCAGATAAAATTCCTTGTGCTTTCAAGTAGTCGATTGTGAACTGAGAAGGTGAAATGGAATGATCAGCTTTATAATTTCTTAAATGTCCACGCGTGATGGCGGCCCTAATGACCTCTTAAACTACTTATTGAAAAGAATGGTGTATGTAACTGTGACAGCCGATTTTAATGCTGCATGGCAAATATAGCTGATAATTGTTTTGTTTTTTTTTTTCACTCAACATCATATTATTTATGCAGCTAACAATACTACAAGGCTGCGCTGTGCGCAAAACATTGGTATATATGTACAAGCTGTTATATTTATTATCTTAAAAGGTAAAACATTTCTGGTAGTACATTGTAAGATACTGACATTGTTTTATCTTGTCTTTCGGCTTTGGTTGATTGTTCATTGACAACTTCGACATCTCTTCATACCAGATGTTGAAGATTTTGTAAACAAACAATTTTCTTTTTGACCATATGAACAAGATACAAAAGCATCTACACCATCTCCTATCAAATAAATGATTTTATTGTTTGAACATGTATTTCTTTCAGATAGTGTCCTTGCAGAATCTCGTGATTGTTTAGAGTCTTCTTGTTCTTTCTATAAACGTTCGGTATTGACTTTTTAAGAATTCTCCGAAAGTTTTCCAAGTTGCCTTTCATGTGCAACTCTACGTGGATCTTTTGGTCTTTTTGAAGTTAGTTCTCTAGTAATGTTTCAGACTTAAATTCGTGTTACTTTTTGTCTTCGTTATCTTCCATTTATTTGTATTCAAATATGGAAGGTTAACTAAACACAATTTCAAGATGTCAAAAGAATTAATTGGAAGATGACTTACAATGTTATTTACATTTATTTAGAACGCAAATTCCTTAATAAGCAAGACGGATTTTAGGACATGTACAAAATGTGGCGAAGATAACGATTTATCAGCCTTTCACAGGGCTAGTACTCACTGCAAACCTTATCATAATTAGGACAGTAGAATATATCAAAAGTGTAGTAGAGACCAAAGAACACTTGAATTAGTATCACAAAAAAATACACGACAAAACGTACCACAACGCCGAAAACTGTATCATAATTATACTGACAAGAAGACTTTTATCAGCACTGCAGTAACATATTAGATCCGATACAGCTTTGAAAATATGCTATGTTCCATCGTTTAACTTCTACCGAAGGTGGCTAAATTTTACAAAACCTGAAGATGTTACTTAAGATGATTTAGACGTAGATCACGTTATTCCACGTGCCTCTTTTGATCCATCCGAAGAAGATGAAAAAGAAAATGTTTCCACTTTACAAATACTACATACATTATAACCTGTAAAAGCAGATCTAAAAATACACCCAAAAAATGTCTCTGAATGAAGAGATGGAATAAAGTTGAATCAATCAGAATGACTAACCTTGTTATTATGGAGCTTTGGAGCAGTAGTGTCTAATATATTTTACCTGTAAGACTTTATTGGACGGTTACTACTGCAGTTGCAACTATTTTAACAATTGTGGTTAGCGGCACAAGGCATCAACAATAAAAGAACGGATACGCATATATTAAGCATTTGTTTTCCATGGTATGCTTCGTCGTTTGGTAATGCAAATTCTCCAAAGTTTTCTTCTTTGTCTTATGTTGTCTTTTCGAAATGCGTATTTTTAAATGTTATAAATCTAGCATTCGGTGCAGATAGAGGAAAACCTAGCTTTAATAACAAAACGTGCGGTGAAGTATCTAATTGTGTTTGTTGCCATGTAATCATCTTTCAGTTCATTTAATAAATTGTCAATCTTGTCGATTGGACGAAATCTGTTATTCCATTTCATTTAATAAATTGTCAATCTTGTCGATTGGACGAAATCTGTTATTCCATACTATAACTTACGGCATATGACAACGAATTGGGAACGCGGCATTATCATTGACAAATGTAACATGCGTCTCCTTAAATTGTTTGCTATCTATATTTTCCAACTCAATTCAGTTAAAAGTTTACCGGTTATCACTTCGTATGTTCCATTTGCAATAACTTTCGTCAATTACTGATTCTGCCCCTCAGTTTCTGAAAAAAAGAACATGACTGAAGGTCGTACAGAATTTGAAATAAAAGAATTTTACAATCCTTTATATGAAGAAGATGACATCGAAACACAAGACCGAATGCAAATTGATAATACTTACAACTTGCTAGTCGTTTTTATTAAACAATACTTCCTGTTTCTGAAATTGCAACAGATTGTTTGACTTGGAGACGTATTTAAGGAACCGATACAATGATTACTTATAACAAACTGAGCACATTATCATTTAATAAGAAGTGACTAGATAGTTAGAGCACTCAACTATGAAAAACATCATGGTAGATAAGGGAAAATGATTAGGATAGGTGAAATAATAAGGATTATATCGCCAAGAATATATAAAACAATACAGAAACAGATAGTTTTACCATGTTAGGTTCGATGAGGCAAGACAAACAATTGCGTGTTACCTACAGAGGAATCTATTGATGGTTATATCGAGGTGGCACATCCTAAATACCAGCTGCAACCAACTGTTGTACAAAGACAACAATGACAAATATCTGGGGAAATATATATATATATGCAAAATTTGGGTCGTACATATTAACACCTTAGAAATCAAGTACGATATTTGGAAACTGAAATGGATGAATTGTTTGCTAAAATACAAAGTGTACAACATTTACTTGCAAGCCAGGAACACACTCTCCAAAGATAATTTACCCAGAAAGAAGAAAGAGAGATAGGAGGATAGAAAGAACATATAAAAAGATTGAAAGAAAGCTTAAGAAAGAGATAAATGATCGTGAAAAGATTAAATTACAAAACGAGGTAGATAAAGTTAAAATTATGACGTCAGAACTAGTTGGACATATACAAAATTCAAAAATATTTACGAATTTACCATGGAAAAAATAAGAGTGATAAGAAGAAAACACACTCTCGGCAAAAAGACTAAAACTGTTATTCAAAGAAAATGTGCTACAGAGGCACTGCAATAGGTATGACAATATCACCAGTTGATCTGTCCATTGCCAACACTTTGAGCGATACTGTAACTGGTGGTGGAGGATGAGCTGCGCCATCAGGAAGCAAAAGGGATTCGCTCATTGACAAAATCCTAGAGGGTTTAATAAATATTGCTAATTATGTTTTGGGTTGGCTAAAAGAGAAACGCCTGAAATTGTGGGTGGTACTATCAGTTTGCTGCTTATGAGTGCTATTCAATTGTGTCTTTCCTTGCTGAACATGTGATATTACAATTTTTGGCATTAGCGGGTTTGTTATTTGCCTTTTTGATCAAAAGTTTAAGAAGCGTGTAACCTATTTTAAACAGTAAACTATATCAGATTCTGCAGCCATTAGTTTTGTTTATTTATTGCATGGTCAATATTGTTTTTGGACATTTCTAAATCTTCAGGGGTTACTTGAGAATCGGATGGAGTTAGAACAACGTGCACCGGAGTATAAAATAATAATACTTTAATCTAACCTTGAAGTACATTCATATGTCAGACGATTACCATCTTGCAGAAAAATGATACGTCCGGCCAGCAGGTTCATCTTTATCTGCCATATAATTTATTTCCTCAGCTAACAAGGGTCTTCAATATTCAAAAGTAACTGCTCCAGAGTTCTAATGTCTATTATAAGCAACTAACACTAAAGCAGGTTTATGCTTCCTAAAACCTTGGTGTATGGTGTTATGTTCTTCTGCTCCATTATCTATCATGTATTTGTTTTTTTCCTTGAGGCATCTCCAGTCAGTCTGTAGTGGAGTTTTTAAATGATTGCAGACAAGATTGAACTGTTTCATATCTATGTTAATGTTATTTGATTTGACTGCATCGTCATCAGGTAAACGTAATTCACACTCAGACAGCAGTTTAACCATTTTAATACACTAAACTAAGTTACATGACAATGGTAAGATTCTGTCTTTCTGTATTAGTCTGTTTTGTTTTTTTGTTTTTTAATGTAAGTCCATCGTAGGAGCCATCAAATGTTGTCGCCGTTTGTTTAGGGTCTATAAATGCAGTATAATATCTGTTTTTATGTGTAAGCCTACTTAAGTCCATTTATCAACCATGAAGTTTCAGCTTTTGTTAAATAACAAATTAGTATGAAATTTTATTTTCTTACGTAATACGCTGATCCCATATTTAATGTTTTCCACATTCACGTGTAATTATATGTTGACTTTTCTCTCTGATCTGCCCATGTCCTCCAATGAAATACCAGCTTAATCTCATTTCTTGTACAAAATCTTTGCATCTTTGGGATATTGTATTTCGTTGTTCCTTTTAGTCTATCAGTTCTTCTCTTTTTCATCTGTAAGATTTTACAACAACTGATTTGTGCTTCGCACACGTGAATTATGCATCATTGTACCTATTTATTTCAGAACTTTGCTTTCAGTTATAATTAGATGTCAAATGAAAGTTCTCTGAAAACTGAATCTTCAAAATCTGTATATCGACACACGGTGAAATGTGTACTGTTTTGCTTTATCAAGATGGCGTACGAACTCTTTCCTTATCAACTGATTTTTGTTAATTTTATTATTACTCTTTGTGATTCAAGGATGCATTGCATACGTTAAACTTGTTCGTGGTAAATTGTTTTTCAAGAACAAATGCCTAGTTGATTCAGTATTTGTGTGAATTCATGCAATACCTTCTATGTATAAAATCGGAAATAAGTCTAAATGTTCCCATAATTGCATTTTTTTCTCGCCAATGTGATTTTCATTACCCTTTACGCTGCTTATTGCTGCTATATATATAGTGTGCTTCCTTTAACTCCGAAGAATATGTGCACTTTTGGTACACCGTCGCTGAAGGTAGGATTTCTCGGAGGCAGGAAGTCACTGGACAGGAGTGTCTTTGGCACATCCTTTATTTTAATGGCATAATGTTTCAGTTGGTCCCCAACTGTTAAATGATTGATCAAGAAATTCTAGCGGTTTTGCTAATTTTAAATATTACATTTAGGTGTTCCGAATGCATCCGTTGTTAAGTAATCAAATAGACTGACCCATACTTTTTATCTGTTTCATCATTGCTAGTTTTATCTGGCGTCGTATCAATTAGCCATGGTGAGACGTCAATCCATTGTCTAGTATAATTTCAAGTCTTCTGAGTCCTGTTAAATCTTTCCACTATAGATGATTTTTATCTGTGTAAGCTGAAACGTATTCGATGTTTTACTTTTCCAACAAATCCTTAACTATCCTGCTTTAAACTCTTTTCCTCACAAACTGTATCTTTTTTAGGCTTCGCTTTTTAAAGAATTATATCGAAGCGTCGTGCTTGTCTCAGCTCTTTATAATCATTACTTTTGTCAATCCATATGTATTTTGAGAAAATATGTATCACTGTCAAAATGTAATTATAACCATTTTTTCTTTTTCAGATGCTAGCATGTTATCAATGTCTGCCTGTCACTGATCATCCATGTTAATAACATAAAACTCTTTTGTAGGGATTTTTTTCTCGCTTGCTTGTGTGATATGTATGTAGACTATTCACTTACCATTCTTTCAATTCATCGTATTTTCTTTTTTTTATTTCGGTTTAATTTGTTCTCATAATTGATTGATATGTATGAGCAACTGGACTTTCTGGATCGGAGTAAAGATGTCTTAAATACTGAACTTTATCGACCATTTAAAACGATATATAAACATCCAAAGAATATTCTACCTTTAATATATTGTCTTTTCATGTTATCAATAAGCCAACAGGACATCCATCTATAATATGTACTTTCATTTTCAACTATTGGCAACATTTTTTTAATCTATTCGAACGTATCAGATGTATGTTAATTCTTTTATATTCCTATTGCTGAACCAAAACCGGCTACTTCATACAATGAGTCACTACATGCTGTTTAAAATTGAACTTTGTTTTCTATCAATTATATCTCTGTTCTTGCCGAATCGTTGTATACTGACCTTGTAACATTTACGAAAGCTTCAATTTGCATTGTAACTTGAGTCGTATTCAAATATTTTATTTTTACCCACATTAAATACATAATTTATTATTTCTTAGTGTTACACTGTTTATATGACCTAATTTACACGTTGTTAATGCTTATTTCAATGTTATCATCACTGAATGTAAACTGTAAATCTACACATTTTCTAAACCATTGCGTGATATCATTTTGGATATTTAAAATAGATACATCAATATTTTTTATTATCTTAAATGTTTCATTTGTTTTTCTTCGTGTAACCAGATTTGATCATAATTTTTGCCTCATACAGATTTGTAAACAAATACACATTATATCTTGATACCGAGCTTGTTTCTTTTATGCTAAACTCATGAAATATTTATATCACCTCTCTACAACTGTTGAGTTTATCACAATATACCTTTTTATCAGTATTTATGTTGTGTTAAAAATTTCTAATTATTTTGTTTGCTGTGCAAACTCATTAGCTGTGCAGTTCTTTTTTTTTTCTTTTTTTGTGTCTTCACAGTCCGATTGTACTTTTCATTTTTTTTTAACAATCAACACTGAGTATGTGGACCAGGGATTTGATGATACTATTGTTTTAAAATAAATATGAGTGATCCATACATGTATAAATGTTCTCATATACCTATACGAAATTTGAAATTGTAAATATGACTGTCTGGTCAAATCTGATTGTCTAATTGACTGATTCTGTATTTCAATATGTGAACAGCACTAACGTATACGACTGTCAAGAGTCATGAGTCATGGGGGCGTTTTAAAAGATAAGAGTGGTACAGAAATGTTCTTGTACCCCTATACTAGATTTAAAATTGCAAAAATATGATTGGCAAATGACAATCCATCCTGTAAAAACAACTGACACAAAATAAATAAAGTGTTTAAACATTTATATAGACTCTTTGCAATAATAATCACACCCATATGGTTAGAGATAGATAGATAGATAGATAGATAGATAGATAGATAGATAGATAGATAGATAGATAGATAGTTCTATGGGTGGACGGTCGGGTGTGAACATTTTGACAAACTTGCAGTCCCGATACTAAATTATGGAAGTGAAGTTTTGGTTTCATACAAGGAAAAACTATAGAGCGATTACATCAACAGCTTAGTTTTTTAAAAAATTGCTGAAAATAAAACAATCCATCCAGAATGGTTTTGTTAATAGGGATTATACGTATCAGGAAGTTTGGGATAATTAAATGATGTGTGCAATTTTTAAACTTTTAAACGTTTATAGCAATACATTTATCTATATTTCATATGAAGTGACGTTGCATGACTTGAATACCTATCAACGGAAAAAGGACTGGACTAGCTTTTCTACAGATCTATTGTGTAAACTAGGATTCTCTGAAGTTTGGACGTATCAGGGGTTTGGAATGAAGGACTCTTTTTGCTTTGGTTAAAACAATAATAAGGGGTGCTTTTATCGTCTTCAGCAAGAGCTCGTTCAGATGTATACCTTTCAGAGTGTTTGGGATTTAAACTATATATTCATATGCTGTTCAAGTTCAGAAATACATGGTTTTACTTACAAGAATTAGAGTCTCTTAGAATCGACTTTATATCGAAACGTGTACATGGGCAGAACCTCAAATGGCTACCTTATCAGAAAAATAAATGTGTTTTATGTAATGTTTTGGAAGATGAATATCACTTTGTTTTTTAATGTTCCTTTTACTCTTATGTCCTTGCAAGATATATATCCCAGTAGTGTGATAATGGTCGTTTTAGATTTGTTACATATATAGGTCAACACCGCCTACCCTCCATGATTGTTTTCGAAGTCAAGCAAAATTTCTTTCGAGGGTTCTTCGGACACTCCTAACAGGTCAAATATTATCTTACTACGGAGCTGTCCGCCACGCACCCGAGCTACATCTTGAAACGCCACAAACATGTGTTTGGGTGCGCCGACACCTCGTTGGGTAGTCATTTGGCATGAAAATTGCTGAACGTTGCTTTCTGTAAATAATATGGTGAGTGTTTACAACGACAGCGTTGACGTGCCTGCGGAGCCCATAAACGACGACAAACGAATTTCTGCATCCACCGAAGGGATTATCACAGGCATCCATACTGTTAATTTCGACAACACAGCTTTGCTATCAATGCCTCCATCACGCCAAATTGCATCGCTGGCATCATGTTTTCGGTATAACGTGACTGTGTGTTTGGCTCCAATGTTGTAATTGGGATTAAAACCTTCTTCAGCTACAGTGGCGGGGAGATCTGCACGGTCATTAGGCCGTCGTATTATAAACTGTCTCTGATCTGTATGGTATGTTGTATTCTTGTAAAACGTCATAGACGGGCCAGTGGATCTTGAATAATCGTCACTGAAACGGGCAAGTCCAATAATCGTCGTGGCATCGTCGAAGTTGTCCAAACATGTTTCGATTTCCTTTCCGTCGATGAGATAACGTGAGCTGCTTAACAACGCCATGATGCCGTTGTTGACAAATCCAACCTTGACATTGCCGTCGTAATTGGTGCCGAGTTGTCATGATGTACAGGTTTTCCATCGATTTCTAAGAAGGCCTCACACGGAAGAAAATACCGAGACGTGTCATGCATTGGGAATTCTATTTTTGTTTTATTAGGATCCTTAGTCAGGTACGAATAATACGTACGAAACTCTCGGACGCTTCGGTCTACCATTATAGGCGCGTCCATGTCAAACGCGGTATCGGGTACTTCTTCAAATTTTGCCATTGTTTATACATTATCGGTTTCGTCTAATACCTTTTGATGGCTTTGCCATCTATACTCCGTCCATAACCGTAATCCGCTTCCCATTTGCAGCCATTGCATTAGTGGTGGCTTGCGCCAACTCGGCCAGACGTTCTATAGAGGCTTCGTTAATGATTTTACTGACCAGTGCTGGCATTGTTGCCATCGACGGAAGTGCAACCGCTTTTGGTTGCGGCGGTGCTCAAGTCACTAATCGTCGTAGTCGATATCAAATCGATTGAAACGCCTGTGATCCCAGATATTTCAACCGGTGCACGACAGCACTTTTAACACTGTCAGAGATTCACATTGCAATATTGTTTAGCGATCTGTGCAGCGTGTGAAGCTAGGGGCCCCGAGCATCTTTGCGCGCCTGTGAACAATCCCCGGCCGACATCATGAGTCCATTTCCGTAATATACCGAGTAAACAGGTTTTCTTGCTTTGATGACACGCACGGGTCACACACGTACAACCGTAATTGTACATTAAATGTCAGGTCGATCTCTAATGTACAGTTGTATCGAAAGTGTAGCTTCCCCGCGGGGAGGCGGGGTTCGCGAAGCGCTCACGGGCGCGACCAAAACTGCGCTTGGACCTGTATACACGCGGGGATTGCACTCACGTGTGCCATGGGGGTAAAGTCATGAGGAGTAGAAGGCGTTAACACATACCGGTAACAGAAATCCTAATCTCCATTATCGCACTACTATCCCTAATTATTTTAGAAATAGGACAAATATCATTACGTTTATTGAGCTATTAATTTTGGACCATTTATATTGGAACCCTTATCTTCTAATGAATTTGCAATTTGTTACCTTTATATTTTGACAACCTTAATTTCACTCAGCATTATATAGCCAGAATTGTTCTGATGTGCCGATAAACATACATACATACATACATACATACATACATACATACATACATACATACATACATACATACATACATACATACATACATACATACATACATACATACATACATACATACATACACACATACATACATACATATATACACATCCATATATACATACATGCATTCATACATGACCTGTGCCACAGAACCCAAAAACTAAAACCCAGTTATTTATTACACTATTTTGTTTAATTGATAGTCCAGGGATATGATCTGTACCATTTGTAGTTTTCGTGTAGAAACAATATGCAATTTATTGCACTCTTTATCTGCATGCCACAATTTAGGAAAGATAACATGTATATAAATAGTTATACCTATTCTCTCAATTTGCCCTACGCTGGTAAAGCGTACCACTTGTTGCCTACATACTAACTAAAAGTAAAGCGTACCACTTGTTGCCTACATACTAACTAAAAGTAAAGCGTACCACTTGTTGCCTACATACTAACAAAAAGGTTCTATAAAATAAGACTCTCGTTTAACAAAATTGAATTTTATGACGATGTGATAATATGTATAAAGAGCCTCGTATTCAACTCTCTATATATCATTGAATTAGAGATACATTCAGCGACGATTGATTCAGGCAATAATATAACTTAAAAGAGCATTGGAACTGAATTCGAAGATAGAATGCTGAAACAAGAATACACCTCTTCTGAAGAAAATCAAAATTAAAAAAATAGGTCACTTCTTATCAGTACGTATTTAGATTGGGATATGAAAATGCTAAAAACAGCAAAACACAGTTGTGACAAATCATTGGACATGAAGTGTGTTAAAAACAGACCTAGTTTTCTTGCATCCCTAATTGTAATGACCTTTAACCTTTGATGACAACAATGAATATTATGAAAGCATTTCCCTTATCTGTGTCACTACTCGGAGGAAGCTGGAGGCAAGGGATTTAGTTTATGTTGGGTTAATACTTACAAAAAGTTCCCATACTATAAAATTCTTGTACCTTGTGATGAGTCAGGGCAATGAATCACCATGGTTCTTGCATACTATTGCTCTCCAAGCCAAAGGTATTTTTTCATTATTTTTTATATTTTTTTATATTGATAAAACTATGTTTATCGTTCGTGGTATGGAACTGTGATTGACCAAATACTGGTCTTGCATATGAATTCGTCGCGCGATTGGGACACATCTATGAGTAAAATACATCATTACACATATTTTTACGAAAGATAAGATTCATATTTATTATTCAAAACTTTACCTCGGTATTACAAATTTGACATAATTTACGTGCCATCTTTCATTTATTTCATCTAATACGTACAAAATAATAGAAATACAGTTCGTTACATCCTCCTAATATATTGAAAAGATTGAGAAAGCAACATCGTTTGAAAAGCTGCTTTGGCTCAACAACTACTCCATCAGTTCGTTTATTTCCTCCATTCGTTTGTAACATTAAATATCGTCAAGTGCCCAGTCATACGCTGCGGTCAGACTTTGAAGATTAAAAGATTAAACTAACAGCGAACTCTACAACGGCACGCGAAGAGTCTGTCTTATCCCATTTAAGAATAATCCTTTCATTGTATTTTCATCCTCTTTTATTTTGCGAAACATTAGTGGCCTGAGATTGATATTGCGTCTCGCAGAAATAAAATATTGTTAAAAAATATATTGCTAGAGATCCTATAGCGCGATTGATGGCGGATCAATGGTGCTGGCTAGCTAAAGCAACCTAATTTAGAAGACTTCTGGGAATTCAGGGCTATAACTTTGTTTAGAAGTGTACCTAAGCTCAGTTATAATCAAAACAACATTATTCAGCGATGTAGAATGAAACGCCGAAAATAACGGATATATCTTGTACAGTTTGTTGTGCCATACTCCATACCCTCAAACCAGGTTAATTAAATGGATGTATCTAATTTGATATGCGATCTTACAGATTTCGGTCTGTTCGAAATATGTATAGAATATCACTCTTCTTATATTGTGCCGCCTAATGGTAATCGACGTTTCAGACATTTCTTATTTATTAATCACAAATGACAATCTAAGGATCCATTAAGCGGATAACGTAATTATTTGGTCTTGGAGAGACAATCATGTGCACGGGATCCCCCCGGCAAAAGGGAACGATGATCACGTTTGCTATAAATCTTCACATTTCAGTGAAAGGCAAGACATTTCAGTTTTATCATGATATATTTGCTGAACCTATTTATTAAAGGAATATTTATGTTCACCTTCTGCTTTGATAGTAGGATGTACTTTGTCATTAGACTGTGTTAGAGAACTATTTGGATAAAATAAGTCATTATTTCATGTCAAAATACCATAGACTGACGATGGTAAAGATTTAACAATATAAAAACTGCAGTCGAAGGCATACAGAAACACATTTCAGCACAATAAAACACCGAGTATCTGGATTCTGATCATTGAGACTTCTCATTTTCTGAATTAATGGAGATTCTTCTAGACAAAAAAAAAAAAAAAGAGATCGTGGCGTCATTTCAATGCATAGTTAATTGTATTTGTTCCGACCAAGCCCATGTCTCCCGGTCGGTTGATATCATCTAGGATATATTCGATCAAGGCCAATATTCAGCCCGAATTTCAAGTTCAAGCTCCAAGTCGAACATTTTCACTTTCTGTACTTTTGAGGTTAGAATGGCAGTAATGAATGATAATCTTAATCGTGGTATCCTAGCAAACTTCATTTTAATGACAATTTTATTGCAGTAAAAATTAATGGCTTCGGTCTTTTGAGATTGATCCTTTGTGCCCAAAAAGTACAGAGAAAAGAGGGCAAAGACTATGAGCAAATCCACTGGTTTACAGCAGGATCCAGTTTGTGCGAGCGAATCGATGGTAGTGTGCCCGTAGTTGTCTTCTGAGAATTTATTTTGGGATGGCAGTCTTTTATGGCGAGATGAACCCTTACGTAGAAGCAATATAAAACCGTAGATATTATATGAAACAAGATGCATCTATATTCATTATGCGACATTACGCGACATACTTGATATGGCATAATTTAAACCATGATCTTGACTCAATTAGTGTAAATGTTGATGCGATATTTGAAGTATTACATTCTTGGATTGGAGTAATATAGAACAGGAACATAATATCAAACGTAGTATTCACTGCTGTACTAGAAAAGTGCCGCAATCGACGGTTTCATGTTAGTACTTCATGTGACAATTGTGGTATGCATGAAAATAATGATATTCTTTCGTGAGAACATTTTTACCTCTGTGCGATACATTCACATCCACTTGTCTTCTGTTCAAACCTAAGTCAGATCAGCACAGTTTGGCAATTTCCACTTCATTTGTACATTTCTCTATGCAGTATTACAAACGGATGATTTAGTTTACAGCAACGTGTAAGTCTGCCTTGGAAAGGATAACAATTTTCCCCCAGACTGAGCAGTGTGAAAGAATACACATAGTAATGATCAATACAAAAGTGGTGACAAGTAATAACTTTTGCTTCATGAAAGGGGAGACATCCGAATAAACCTGGGGTGCGGGACTGACAGTTCTCACCCCATCTATCTTGATTCATAAGAGTTAGTTGAGAAAAAAAAAGAAAAAAAATAACATAAGGCAAAGATCAAGTAGACTGGGTGGGAAATTAGTACAGGCATGAAACTAATCTTCTTGTATCTAGAAGTAGAAGATGTGGAATCTGCTATTTATTATATATTTGGTACACTTTACACACAGTGTTTGCGGTCTAATATTATTCATATTTCAACACGTTAACATATCACTTTCTGTTAATCAGATTGGTCCAAATTAAGTCCATGAAATCCTTGCACAGTATTCTCATTATTGATTGGCTGCTACCGTGGAAATTTTCTATGACCCACCTTCTGGAATTTTTTTTTTTTAAAAATATTACCATCAAAAATACGGCAGCCGTCTTTCCGATCGGTAGCCCAATGGACACTAGGAAAAAAAGGGCGACTATCACAAAAACGCACAGAAGTGGTTACATATGTCAAAATATGGCCAATTTACGCTAAGCAGAATTAACCGAATGCCAAACTAAAACTAGAACAGAAGTGCATTGCTGCTAGAACGTGGTATGGATCTTGTACCCCTCCCCCGGGACAAGCGTGGTTTAAATGTCAACCAATAAGAGTAAATAAACACACCCCTCTTATGAATGTCGACAAATGCTGGTCTCCTTACTGACAGAAATATATCTAACCACAGCATTTTTCCAAATCAAATAATGCAAATATCCGGTCAAAAAACAAAACAAAACAACAACAACAAAACAACAACATGCAATCTGGGACCACTGTACTCAGCAACACCTCTAGTCTGTATCTTGTACAATTTCTTATCACACGAATATCCAACAACTGGAATGCTACGTTGTTTCTGCTGTAACCAATACTGCATCTGTGGTGAATGTCCATAGTGGAATCGACACACTTTTCGGTAGAAACATTGTAAACAGTCGCATTGAAATCCATATATATGGCGCGTCAACTATTCCAGCTGACATAATCCAAGTGAACTATGTGAGATCACACAGGAATTTCCATCAGAGATCCAGTGAGTAAAAATGACGTTGTCCGTGTCAAATGTTCAATTGATTTGGAAGGACGGTTTATTATTGAATTATAATTTGCAAGAAAATCTACTCGTAAATGTTACTTGTTTTCGAACTGTGTTTTCTTGATTCAACTAGCGTCTAGGACTATTTTTTCAAGCGCAAGAATATAAAGATGCAGCGTCAGAGCCAGAATTAAATTAAATGCAGAAAATCGTGTGTTCTTTCTATCTAAACTCGTTCCATTAAAAAAAACTTTGTGATAAAAAGAATATTAAACGGGTAATGATTTAATATTAAATTTATTAAACGAGTTCAATATTGTCCAGCTTTCATTCGCCAAGGCTCGCAAAAGCAAAATTATTCAACTCGTTTGATAAATTCAATATTACATCATTACCCATTTGAGATCCTCTATTTATCACATAGTTGGTACACTTTACATATAGTGTGTGCAGGTTAATATTTTTGATATGTTAACATGTTAACATATCACTTGATGTGAATCTGATTGGTCCCAATAAGCCCATGAAATTCTTGCGCAGTATTCTCTTTACTGATTGACTGCGACCGTGGGAAATTTCTTCACCCCAACTTCTGGAACCTTTTTTAAAAAACTATTACTATCAACATTTTTGCGGCCTTTTTTCGAATCGATTGCCAGAGGGGCATTAAGAAAGAAAGGTTACGTCTGTCCGAATATGGTCAATTTACCCCACAGGGTAAAATTAATAATATCGGTCAATGGATAGAGGGCTGGAGGGTCCAAAAGTAAAAATAGAACATTGGTACATTTTACCCACCCTCTAGTACTAATATTAGTACCCCTACTTTGTGGACCATGACGAGGCTACGACATCGTGGCTACCGGCTCCCAGGACAAGCGTGGTTTAAATGTTAAACTATAGAAGTAAATAAACTCACCTCTGATTAGAGAAGAATGTGGACAAATGCCGGTCTCCCAACTGACTGAAAGTTTTGCAGCCACAGCATTCATCCCAATCAAATAAAGCATTAAATCTTGAATCACTATTATACACAGTAACACCTGTATAGTCTAGATTTAGTAAAATGTCTGCATCCAACCATCATCCCTACAAACGAATATCCAAGAACTGTAATACAACTTTAGTGGAATCGACACACTTTAGGTGGAAACATTGTAAACAGTGTCATCGAAATTCATGTATATGGCGCGCCACACAGGAATTTCCATTGGAAGTCCAGTGTTGAAAAATGATGTTTTCCGTGTCAAATGTTCTATTGATTTGGAAGTACAGTTTCTCTTTTGAATTATAATTTGTTTAAGAAAAATCTGCCTCTAAATGTTACTGGTTAACTAATTGTGCATTATTGATTCAACTCGCGTCTGGAACAATTTTTTTACGCGCAAGAATTTAAAGGTGCAGCGTCTGAGCCAGAATTTATTGAATGCCGAAATTCGTATGTTCTTCTTTTTCTCCAAACTCTCTCCACTAAAATAAAAACTATGTGATAAACATAATCTCAAATGGGTAAATGATTTAATATTAAATTTATGAAACTCGTTGAATAATTGCCAGCTTTTGCTCGCCAAGGCTCGCAAAAGCTGTAAATTAGTCAACTCGTTGAATAAATTCAATATTAAATCATCACCCATTTGAGATCCTCTACTGATCATATGATTACTGTGTTATTTACGTCGATATACCATATCATATTTTTCATATAATTAACACGTATAATAACATCTCATGACGTCACAAATGACGTCATAACGCCATGCAAAAGAAAGGAGTAACAACCGAGGCATTCGAATGTATTTCAAAATCATTCACTACACTATTCTGTGGTTTGGTTAAATAAAATCAGTATTTTTCGTCATCCGATGAATATAATCTAACATTTATGCTCAATTCAAATGAAATTTATGAAACTCGTTGAATAATTTCAATCTTATCCTTGGCAAGATAGAAATGTTTCGACGAGTTTCATAAATTTCATTTGAAATGAACATTAATCAGTCAAGAAAATATTTTGATAAAGCTAATAACATCTGTCTGCGGACTCGGCATGTATTATATACAAATACAAATGTCTGCGGATCAGCCTGTCTTAGATACAAATACAAGTGTCTGCGGACTCGGTCAGTCTTAAACACAAGTGTCTGCGGACTCAGCTTGTCTAAAAACAAATACAAGTGTCTGCGGACTCAGCCTGTCTTTAATACAAATACAAGTGTCTGCGGACTCAGCTTGTCTAAAAAACAAATATAAGTGTCTGCGGACTCAGCCTGTCTTAAATACAAATACAAGTGTATGCGGACTCAGCTTGTCTTTAATACAAATACAAGTGTCTGCGGACTCAGCCTGTCTTTAATACAAATACAAGTGTCTGCGGACTCAGCTTGTCTAAAAACAAATATAAGTGTCTGCGGACTCAGCCTGTCTTAAATACAAATACAAGTGTATGCGGACTCAGCTTGTCTAAAAACAAATATAAGTGTCTGCGGACTCAGCCTGTCTTAAATACAAATACATGTGTCTGCGGACTCAGCCTGTCTTAAATACAAATACATGTGTCTGCGGACTCAGCCTGTCTTAAATACAGATACATGTGGCCACCTCTTACGATGGATGGAGAGAGAGCGATTGAACGTAGCATAGTACTATTAATTTGGACTTAAGGTCTCAAATATCAATGTTATTGTATTTCCACTGAATTCTAAAGGGTTTTATGAGAAATGTTACGTCCTAGCACCTTGTTCGTGATCAGAATTAATAAATAGCTGACGAAATAATTGTTTATCATTGTGGTGTCAGTCATTCGGTAGTTAGGTTTGATTTGGTTTGGTTTTAATACTTTGAAGGTTATAGGGTGCTTAGGCAAGTAAAGTGCCTTCCCTAGACCTAAAACACATAGCGCCAGCCAATCCGGGCTGACCCGTTGGTGGGAATCAAACCGGCACCCGTCTGGTCACAAGTACAACGTCTTAAGCTCTGATCCACCGCGACTACTCCGTTTAGACTTAGACTTTAAAGAAAATAAATGCAAACCTACTCATTTTGACCACTTTCGATACATCATTTGCAGTAATATTGAATTATGCAGGCAATGGTTATATCTCTCAAACGTCTTTATAATAAGATAATACCAGAATGGATATTTTTTTCAGTAATCTTAGCGCCTATAGTCATAACTTCGAAATTTAATGATTTTTGCAACTACCGGACAGTGACTCCGTCTATAGTGGCATTGAATAAATGATTTTGCATGCATACAATAAGGTTAAGCCGATATACAGTTCTCATAAGTATGACCTGATTGCTTGATAGATTGATTGATTGGTTTTTAATGGCATACCACATGAGAGGTTACAAAATTGCCAAGGCAATTGGAATAAAATGTCTTGCTCAATGATGCACCAAGTCGGCCTACCCGGCCAAATCTGGGTTAGAATTCGAACTTGCACATTTTATTTCGAGTCCAGCACGCTAACAATCGAGCCACAGTGTCACTTAATAATACTAAAAAAGACTGAATCGTACAAAACACGCGTATGATGTAAAATTTGTAATTTATGGCTGGCCATAGCTAAAATTAGTTGATTGTATAAAAAGAATGCCTATATCAGTCTCCTGAAGTCGGATACATGCTGAATATAAACACAAATCAATTTACATATCTGATATGTTCGGGGAGAAACGGAACAAGACATTCTAATACCAATCAGTAAATAACAGTACTATGTATTTAATATGCTTGAACACAAGACAATTACCTACACAAGATCGCCACTTTTAAAGCGAAATAAACTTATTGAATTTACTAGAAATCTTTCCTTCGAGTATCATGGCTAACTGTACTTTACATGCATGTTATCCAAGTTTACACTGACAACTGAATACTTTATCCAAAACTATGTATCTTTATCGACGGTTCCTCAAATTGAGTCCACAATGAATAAATCTTAATTGGCTTGTCGTTTGAAGTTAAGCACTGACCAATCGAGCAGATATTTTACGATCCTACGCAGTCAATGTATAGGCAGATCCAATATACATGGTGAGTCAGATAACATCAAAACAACGTTTCTGTATAAAATCAACCTGCCACTGGGAAATATAATTACAAAGCAAAGATTGTGACTTGTACAATGATGATGCACCCGTAAGGAATAATGCAAGCAGTGAAAATAACAAGATCGAAAGGAACCAGAATTCGCTCTACATTTAAAACGTCATATTTGAAGACGAAACATGAAAACAGATTTGTGAAAAAAGGCACAGCAGCAGTTTGTATAAAGAATAATTTATCTACAAAAGCAGAGATGCATTATAATTGCATATGCAAAAACATAGTTTGAAAGGCATAAGTTTCTTTAAATTAGCGTGAAAATAAGGAACTCTTTGAAGTTTCCCTACTCAAATTATGATATAATCAAGGCGTGAAAGTAAGGAACTCTTTGAAGTTTCCCTGTTAAAACTATATGTATAATCAAAACGTGAAAGGAAAGAACTGTTTGAAGTTTCCCTACAAAAAAATATATGTATAATCAAAACTTGAAAGTAAAGAACTGTTTGAAGTTTCCCTACTATATATATATATATATATATATATATATATATATATATATATATATATATATATATATATATATATATATATATATTCAAAATGTCAAAGGTAGGAACTCTTTCAAGTTTGCCTATTCAAAATATATGTATAATCAAAACGTGAAAGTAAAGAACTGTTTGAAGTGTCCTAACTAAAAAATATATGTATAATCAAAACGTGAAAGTAAAGAACTGTTTGAAGTGTCCTAACTAAAAAATATATGTATAATCAAAGTGTGTAATAAAAAGAGCTTCTGTACAACCTTCTTGCCGGCATAAAAAAATATCATGGTTAAGGCATCAAATCCAAAGATAGAACCATTCTTTATTGGTATGGAAAGTTTGCACATTTTCTATCTTCTTTGCTGGTTGAAAAGTTACGTTATGCTATTTCGAATAGCTGAACGAACAATAACAGAAAACACACAGAAACTCTCTCTCTCTCTCTCTCACACACACACACACACACACACACATATGCAGATATGAATCTATGCATTTGTGAAGCAAATATTTAGTTCATAAGATTGGAATTCAGATTGACTGGTAAACAGAGAATGATTTCATTTTGACGTTAAAAAGATGATCCAGTGACAGCAAGAGGATGATCCAGTGACAGGAAAAGGATGATTCAGTGACAGCAAAAGGATGATTCAGCGACAGCAAACGGATGATCCAGTGACAGCAAGAGGATGATCCAGTGACAGCAAAAGGATGATTCATTGACAGCAAAAGGATGATTCAGTGACGCAAATGATGCTCTAGTACAAATGTTTTCTACACAGTAATGACATCCTCTGATGCCACATCCTTTTTTTCTACTTCTCTTTCTTCTGCTGCGGAACACTACATTAGGTGGCTATGAGATTCATGTATATAATCTCATGTTACGAACTGATAGGTGACACACGTTTGATAATTTGTCCCAGCAGAAATCATGAATCACTTTTATAATATGTAGATCAGCAATAGCTGCTCCATACCTATATAAGCATATTATCCTCTAGCGCTGTGATGAGAAATTATTTTTATCAGGAGGCATTTTCGTTTGAATATTAATTAGTTTCAGTAACCTTTAGCAATAATTGTTGAACTCAAAAAGGAAAGCGAAATATTTATAACATATATCATTATGTAGATAGGGACCGGGGCCTTGAGAATACGGAACCAAGCATTGAAAATACGGGACCAAGACTTGAGAATACGGGGCCAGGTATTGAGAATAAGGGGCCAGGCCTTGAGAATACTGGGTCCGGTCTTGAGAATACCCGACCAGGCCTTGAGACTACAAAGCCAGGCCACATATTCTTAAAAGTGTTTGAGCAAGAAACTTACACTCAAGCTCTAAGTTCAAATAAAGTTAACAATCTGTAATTTTATTTATATTATACCGCTAGATTCACACAATTTTGATAGCCTGTAACTTTACTTATTATTCAGCTAGAATCATACAACTTTGACAGTCTGTAACTTTACCTTTTTTTCCAGCTAGAATCATAAAACTTTGACAGTCTGTAACTTTACTTATTATTCAGCTAGAATCATACAACTTTGACAGTCTGTAACTTTACTTATTATTCAGCTAGAATCATAAACTTTAACAAATTTCTTGAGTACCTTAACGAGATTGCAAAATTTCAAGTATGTAGGTGTACCAGAAGTATCATATAAGATTTTTTGGGTTTTCATCTTGACCTTGAGTTTCTTCTTCAACAAGTTTATGCTGTTTCAGATATATATATATATATATATATATATATATATATATATATATATATATATATATATATATATATATAATTAAGTCAATGTTTGCTTTATAAAGTCAACCTGATGACTCTTTTTAAATCTAAACATTTTTCCAGGTATTTATATATATTGGGACGAGGAAGCAATACAGACTGCTTAAACGGATGAACTCATAAATACCAGACTAAAATACCAATACCAATACCGGATGTGAGGAATAATATTCCAAAGTGAGGTTACTATGGATTATGTAAATGGTATCACGCATATAACGACTCTAGCGCACGAATAGAGAACAAGAAGGAAAAATCATGCCATGAAAGAGAAAATATCCAAAAGCATCTCCATTCAGTTTTGTACAAATATCAAAAGGCTATCAATAGAAAATATGAATCAATGTGGCTGAGCTAAAAACCTAAAAGTCATCATATCATTAACAGAAAGGATCTGGATTAGACTCTTCAAAATCTTATTTGGTCACAAAATAAGATGATACAAGGCGCAGTATGTTAATATTCAGAGTAAAATGTACGCAATGCTTCAACGACTAAGCAACTTGTATCACCTATATAAACAAACATATGCTATAATTTGCGTCAATATAAACCTGCAATGTATTTTACGATTTTAGTTAATATAAGATGAGAAATATGCTAAAAAAAACCCACAAACATTTGATGTCTATGTTGCCTTCACGACTGCTGAGTATTTAATGCAAGATCTTTCAAATTTCCTTTCTAGACATACTTTAGATTTTATAGCATACAGTTTTGTGTTGAAATGACGAAATACAGACCGGTTTGTGGATATATGAGAGTGTAAATCATATCATAAAACAATACTTTGATACCACTCTAAATCTGCGGCCTAACTTCATTGACAGTTCAACACTGAAACATCTCTTGAAAGCATCCATGTTTTTCAGCTTAAGAAAAAAATAAAATAAATAAACGATCTTAATCTGGACACCAAGCGATGATAGCGGAAGTAGATACCAGAAAGGTTAGTCATATTTTGGCCTATTATCTAATGTTAGTTTGTTGTTAAATAGCCCAAATATGCTGCACAGCTATAAATGCACACACTAAAGACGAAAGCCTCCATCAGATAATTTAATATTTACAATCCTGTTATTTGTCAAAAATGTCTCAAAGAATACAACCTCAAATATTTCAGGACCGATCAATACTATTATTTCTGGAAAAATCGCATTGCAAGCTTTAAAAACAGGGTTAATGCGTCTGTCTAGTGACAGGTAATTAGAATTATGTATGAAAGTATGTATTTAAGTTGGGATGCTTGTATTGCTGTACCTCTGTAGTTTCTTTAGTCGTTTGAGAAAAGAAGCACACGATGCTAAAATCAATAGCCACACTTGGTGAATGTGTTTTTGAGGTACTAAGAGATGCCTTTTATCGAGGTACATGGATATTAAGGAGGGTACTTACATTTGCAGCGTTAAAATGATGACTTCTTCACATAAAGTTTGTGCTGACGCAAGTTTCTTTGATTTCATTGTCTGCAGAAAACTTATTCAGCTGCACGTAATGCAGTATGTTCAAGCTTGTATAACAAATTAACAGGAAAAGATCAATTTTGATTATTTATTTTCATCATTTGTCATTTATAATGGGCATTAGAGAAAGTTGTGCCTTAATCATACTTATCACGCAACGCTATGGAATAATTAATCTGTGTTTTGCTATAGGATGATCCGTAAAATAAGATTTGACTAGCAGATAACCGCGACGAATAATCGTTGAATCTGCTCACAGCATGTTGAATCGAACTGATATATATATATATATATATATATATATATATATATATATATATATATATATATATATATATATATATATATATACATATAAAGTGCGTAATCTTGATGGAGGTAGACAGGATACTTTTGATGAGTTTTTAGTACCACTTTGGATTGATTTTTATATATAAAAAAACACATCTGTGTTATGTTCAAATTCAATATGGCTTAGTATTTCATGCGCCGGTAAATAGGTTATTGAAATTATCTTTTTCATGGAATAAGTAAAATAATTTAAATTGTAACGAAATTAAAGGCAACACTAGACTAAACTTGAGGAAAACGACGTGAGTGCTTGATCCCCTCAGTAAATACGAATGTTACGAACAGACCCTTAAACTACACAGGGCTAAGTTTAATGATGGCCAAAGAGAGCCAGATGGTCAATAAATAAATGACGCATTATGTCTTAGATTGATTCAATTTGTTTGTAGTGATACTGATTAATCAGCTATCTTTTCATCCAAACAAGATAGGAACTCATTTGGGAATAGTTCATATCCGGATGTCACAAAATGTGCAAAAGTACTTCGCCCCTCCCTAATATATATATATATATATATATATATATATATATATATATATATATATATATATATATATATATGCTATGAAATCGCCGATGTTGTATCAGATTTTTAGCAAAGTGTGTCTATTTCACAAATTGCAGAAACAGAGAAGGAACATATTATTTTTTAAAAAATACTGTTAAAAGACAACAAGAAGTTAGATTTAAGATATTTTTATTTTTCATCACTTTAATTCTTCTTATCTTCTCCTATATTATATATCGCATTATATCCTTTGTCCTGTGTCTGACCATACACAGTTGAATGTCACAGCAACTTGATAAGTAAGGATCCAGCAGTCTACAACTTGATAAGTAATGACCCAGCACACTATAATTATAAGTAAGGACAGAGCACTCTACCATCCACAGTTAAATGTGATAGCAACTAGATAAGTAAGGACCAAGCACTCTAAGCAGCTTGATAAGTAAGGACTCAGCACTCTATAATTTGATAATTAAGGACCCAGCAGTCTACAACTTGATAAGTAAGGACCCAGCACTCCATAATTATAAGTAATAACCCAGCAATCTATAATTGTCAGTAAGGACCCAGCACTCTATAATTATACGTAATAACCCAGTACTCTATAATTATAAGTAAGGACCCAGCACTCCATAATTATAAGTAATAACCCAGCAATCTATAATTGTCAGTAAGGACCCAGCACTCTATAATTATACGTAATAACCCAGTACTCCATAATTATAAGTAAGGACCAAGCACTCTATAATTATAAGTAATAACCCAGCAATCTATAATTATAAGTAATAACCCAGCACTCTATAATTATAAGTAATAATCCAGTACTCTATAATTATACGTAATAACCCAGTACTCTATAATTATAAGTAAGGACCAAGCACTCTATAATTATAAGCAATAACCCAGCAATCTATAATTATAAGTAAGGACCCAGCACTCTATAATTATAAGTAATAACCCAGTACTCTATAATTATGAGTAAGAATCCAGTACACTATAATTATAAGTAAGGACCCAGTACTCTATAATTATAAGTGAGGACCCAGCACTCTATAATTATAAGTGAGGACCCAGCACTCTATAAATAAAAGTAAGGGCCCAGCACTCTACAATTTGATTTCTCTATCAAATATAGTTTATGTCTTATTCAGTTTTAAACTTAGCGTCTTGTTTGTTTTTACCGTCCATTCTTGGGCAATATTCAGTTAGGACCGTTGAGTGGCCATATTTAGCTAGGACTCCTTAGGACATATTTAGTTCAGACCGTTCTTAGGCCATATTTAGTTCAGGCCGTTCTTAGGCCATATTTAGTTAGGACTCTTCTTAGGCCATATTTAGTTAGGACTGTTCTTAGGCCATATTTAGTTCAGACCGTTCTTAGGCCATATTTAGTTAGGACTGTTCTTAGGCCATATTTAGTTCAGACCGTTCTTAGGCCATATTTAGTTCAGACCGTTCTTAGGCCATATTTAGTTAGGACTCTTCTTAGGCCATATTTAGTTAGGACTGTTCTTAGGCCATATTTAGTTCAGACCGTTCTTAGGCCATATTTAGTTAGGACTGTTCTTAGGCCATATTTAGTTCAGACCGTTTTAGGCCATATTTAGTTCAGACCGTTCTTAGGCCATATTTAGTTCAGACTGTTCTTAGGCCATATTTAGTTCAGACCGTTCTTAGGTCATATTTAGTTCAGACCGTTCTTAGGCCATATTTAGTTCAGACCGTTAGTAAGCAATATTTAGTTAAGTCTGAATCTTGAATGGAAGTTTATTTTCACACTAAAAGTATGATAAGAAGAACGGATCCATGGTTCTGACCAAACAATTATGGTCTATATTTATGCATGCAGGTTTCTCAGATCTTTGTTTATATTATGACCACCCTATTGACCAATATACAATCTAGTTCTGAATACATTATCTTCATCTAATACAGCTGGGTAGGTCATGTCTCGTTGGCATTGGTCATCAATCAGTAGACCGATATGTCAAGACCACATGTGTAGTATAATCTTCTTGATTGGAGCCAATCCGCAATACGTTCAGTACAACAATCTCTCCATTTTCTACAGAAACGGAAAACATAGTGGCGCCTGGCAGCTATGATTGGTCGATAAGTAACGAAAAATAAAGGTACACAAAACCAGTAATGTTGCTCTATTCTCCGGTGTGGTTTAAGGACAAAATACTATTGATATAGTTTCACCCATTGCAAGCAACATAGAGGACTGAATTTTTGTATCATTTATTGAACTGAGTTGAAAGCTTCGATTCTCTGTCTGTTATTCAGCCATAAGTATCTATCATAACTAAAGAAAGAACCAGTCAATACATTTTGCTTTTTGTGATCCCAAAATGTCTTTGCATTATTCAGTCATACTATTTCTATAGCTTCAGTTTTCTTTCGATTCACATGTCATCTGTTATCTGTGATTGGTTCTTTCAAAGGAAGATCATTGTCTACGTTGGCCGTTGCCATGAAACTGGAATAATAATTGCCAAACCGGCTTAATTTAGCCTATGTCTTAAGATTCTACTTATATGTATATCTGAAGGAAACAGTATCTGACTTTATTGTTTCTATAACCACTGTAATAAACAACATAAAGCAATACTGAACATGATAAATATGACTTTATAGTATTGTAATTGTATTGATATATGACGAATATAAATCTCATGTTATTATGTTGTTACGTAATTGGTGGGGGGGGGGGCAACTGGCATTACTGATCTATCAATTAGAAACAGAAATAGCAATTGCATAAAAACAATAATGTTATTATGTTAGTATAATACGTCTCAGGGAAAAATGGTCAGACACAAGTGGTCGCTCTTAGAAAGAGAATGCACTTTTAGAATTTGCTATCAATCTGTTATAGGGTATAAAATGCTAAAATGATAACTTAATTTATTAAATGTTTGGTTAAACTATTCTCGAAACTGGCGCCTGTCGACTATTTAATGACGGAATTTATTACAACAACACCGCTGTGGATAAAATCAGTCACCAAGTTGTATCAATGTACCAGAACGATGTGGATACAATCAGTCACCAATTGGTATCAATGTATCAGAAGACCACCATCTCATCCAAAAGAAATTGTGCAAGATACAATAAGAAGTGTCCAAAAACGCACTCTGAAAGGAGTATGTCGTTTAACGTTAAACTTTTGGTCTTTAATAATCCAGACTTTTATCATTCTGAATGACCGTATGTATGTATGTATGTATGTATGTATGTATGTATGTATGTATGTATGTATGTATGTATGTATGTATGTGTATATTACGTATCCATGCATGTGTGTGCGTGTGTATGTATGCATGTGTGCGTGTGTGTGTACGTATGCGGTGATAATTAATATATATGCATTTTACAAAAACGAGTTGATAGAGTGGCAGCTAGATCAGATTATTTATTTAATTGATGCTTATATGAACAACGATGGAATATTACGTGTAACGTAAGGTATTTATAAAAGTAAAAAGATGATTTTCTGCACATAGTCACGGCACATAATTATTGTACTTATTTTGGCTGCGTTTATTTCTTATTCTGCAGAAACGGTATTTAGCTTCTTGCAATAAAGTTGTTCTAGGCTCAAGCTACGAGGTGATACAAACAAGAGATTATTACGACAATTTTTCTCCAAGACAAGACATTAATCACTGTCCAGAACTGCGGATTAGCGAGACCAGTATCTGCCCTGGATAATTACGAAGTCCTTTAGCGGAACAAATAGAAGCCATCCCGGAAAAAAAAATGTAACAGTGATAGAAAATGTGCACACATAAAAAAAGGAATGTGTTCTAGAATCGAATGTGTCTATAATCTTGATAAAATGTTTCCAAAATGACATCCAATGATACCTTGCACTTATAATGCAAATCCTTTTTATTTCAGTAGACACAGATAAAACTATATTTTTAAAATTCCTGTTTATTTAAGGAAAGACGTTTTTCGTACTAAGCCTATGTGTACACAAACCGCATAATCATGGTTATATCAATTCTAAATATCACCTCTACTGGAAAATAAAGGAATGTCGAAAGGGTAGCGAAGAAGTCATAGAGAGAGACCTAATGCTATTTTGCATTTCAACGACCAACACATCTCTGTCTGTCTATACTGTCAAATGAAAGATATTGTTCTTTTTGCAAATATTGACAAACCGATATATGTAATTGATGTGATACATCTTTGTAGAGATTAGCAATAACTTACCAGTCCAACACATTTTCTTTACTACACGTGTTTTCTTCTTTTACTAAATGCCTGCTCGAAAGAATGTTTATTTTTAGTTAAAATTAGGGAAGTTAGGGATACTATATTACTTCGCAAAGACCTTTAAAAATTAAAACTTATTATTCACTTATTTTCTTTTGTATATTTTTATTTATTTCATTTATTTTTTCATTTTTTATTCTTGCACTGCTTTTCTATGCTTTACGAATGTTTAATAAACTAAGATAAACTTTTGTAGAAAACATACTGTCTGCAAATAGAAGGTGCTGAAGTCAACACTCATAATTTAGCAGATGTATTGAGATGCTGGACTATATGTATTTCTTTAGATAAAGCCAAGATAGGTGCTTTTTTTATTCTCTGCGACCATCCAATTCAATGGAGCGCATCTAAATACTGGATTTACATTTTACAGCCTTACAGATATATAACTTGTACATTTGGATGCATCATACTTCAGTTTATCAGGTGACTTAAATGTTCTTACAGGATGTGAAACATAATCTCTCAGATCGTGGCTAATACGAAATCTGGAGAAGAAAAATACATCTTCTACTTATGTACTGCCATAGGAAAGTAGCGGCATCTGATATTTGTTTTATTTATCAATCAGTAAGGACAATCTAACGATACATGAAACCAATGATATAAATATATTGTCAATGTATGCTTTTGGTAAATAGCATGGGGGCTCCTTTGAAATCAAACCATAGGACTGAACTCGTTATTAATATATTAAATTAAGTTAAAATAGCAATATCAGTGCTTACTGAGTAAAATGTTAGGTGGATTCGATGAATAATTTATATTAAGGCAATGATCTGCATCTGACTGTTTTAAAATAATCAATGGATCGTCTTAACAAATTATAAGAATAAAAAAACGATAATAATCTTTATTCATAGGCTACCGGCCCAGATTACATACATACATGAAAATATATGGCACAACCACGAAACAAGACAATTCTAGGACTACTAAAACACTGACTCTCGAACTTTTAAAGAATTTGCTAGAGACAGAACAGAATTATATAAGAGATTAATATTATTTTAATTTTTCTCATAAGTTATTGAAATTAATGTATTCAGCATTAGAGAAAATGTTCGAAGGTAAAACGCATTACTCAAATTACATTTAACTACAAAGTGAAATTTATTTTCTATATCTACACAAAAATGGTACAGTCTATCGACATGGGGATTATTTTTAAATGTATCAACATCTACCATCATTTACCATTACAGGGAAGTTTCCATTTCTGAACATAAATAGTAAGCGAACGCTGTATAAAGAATTTAAGCCATTGACATAATATTGACAACTCAAGTAGTTTATAATCTTATTACAAAATCGGAATCTAGCCATTGAATTTAAATCTCCATTCAGTAGTTGTAGAAATATAATGAATAAAGGTTCTCATCACTCACCTCTTGATTTACCCAAACTTCTTTGATTCCGTGTGAAAACAACAGCTTTTTAACTTGATTTGTCCAACATTCACAGTGTTCGCCCCAAGTCAACTGTAGATTATAACTTTGTTCTGGAAATCTATCGTCAGTCCTCTTTAATATTCTGAACCAGTACTTAAGTATCCTACTATATGTTATTACTTGCACTGGCGTTATACCTAATTCATTGTAGATACAAAAAAAATAAAAAAATCATTTGGTGTTTGTTTTGTAATACCAGTAACATTCACAAAATTATGCACTGCCTCTTTTTTTCTGATCTATAATTCAAAATTGGCGCAATGTTTGCGTTAAATATTTGAAATACAGTTTTTGTACACAGTTTATTAAAAGATTGAATCTAACCTTCAGACCAGAGAGTGCCTTTGCTGCTTGTGATGCGCAAGATTTTTGACGTGCATATTAGGGGCATTTAGAAGAAAATGCACAACCAAAATGTTGTTCGTCCTTCGAGTTCGAAGATGACCATTACATTACTAACTGGTTTGGTTTCTGTGAGTACGTGAGTGGCTGATCAGGCCAATTTGTACTCTGAACTGTCTGTTGCACACTGGACAGGAGATGCCGCTTAGGGTTGCTTGATCAACAGACGATCTGCTACAGTTCTGAGAGTTACGCTGCTCGCACTTCTGCACTGCCTCTGCAATTCTCCGCAGTTCAAAGTCTGTTGCTCCAGTATGGATGAGATTCGCCGGGTCGAGTGATCCTGTGCGAGATCTTCCCAAGACTCAGGGTCAATGTTGAAATGTTTCGAGGATGACTTGAGGGAATCTTGATGCGTTTCTTCTGATCACCCTAAGATCGCTTTCCCTCCTTCATCTCGCCGTGGAAGATCATCTTTGGTAGTAGCTCTTCGGACATGCTGGTGACGTGGCCTGCGCATCTCATCTGTGATTTCATTAGCAGAGTGTGGATGCTTGGAATGCCTGCCCGTGTGAGAACCTCTGTGTCTGCGACCCTGTCCTGCCATCTTATCCTCATCAGTTTCCTCAGGCAGTCCATGTGAAAATGGTTCAGCTTATTGGCATGGCGTCTGTACACCGTTCAGGTTTCGCATGCCACGTTAGATTTGGCAATCGTGGCGTTGGTTTCATCATCGATGTGAACTGCATGTGACAGTGAACTGCCGAGATAGGTGAACGTGTCCTCTGCCAGGAGGGTTTTGCCATTTACTGTGATGATAGGCTCTACGTAAGGCTTTCCTGGTGCAGGTTAGTGCATCACCTCTGTCTTCTTGATACTGATTGTGAGACCGAATTGTCACGAGCTGAAGAGAAATCGTCCATACTCTGTTGCATGTCAGACTCAGATTTGGCATTTAGGGAACAGTTGTCAGTAATAGGTGATCACGAACAGTCACTTTCTGTAACTTCATCTTTACATGTGGTCTCCTCAGATTGAACAGCTTGTCATCAGTCCAGTATCTGATGTCAATTCCAGTATCATAGTCACAGAAGGCATCAGTAAGCATGGCAGAGAACATCAATACTGAAGAGGGTTGGGGCCAACACACAGCCTTGCTTGACTCCACTGGTGACCGGGAATGGTTCAGATGACTCACGAGTGAGCATGCCATCATGGAATTGTCGAACCATTACGATGAGTTTCTCTGGGCTACCAAATTGTACCATGATCTTCCAGAGGCTCTCACGACAGACTGTGTCAAAGGCCTTTGTCATGGCGACGAATGTCGTTTACAGGTTAGAGTTATGTTCCCGGCATTTCTTCTTGAGTTTACGAACAGCACACACCATGTCTGTGGTCCCTCGTCCTTTCCTGAAGCCACACTAACTCTCAGGCAGGAGCCCGTGATCAATGTGATGCACTAGGCGATTCAGCAGAACTCTGGTGAGGATTTACCGGCTATTGACAGCAATGAGATGCCCCCATGGTTGTCGAAGGATTGTCTATTGTATTTCTGTTTGAATGCATCATTGTACTCCTGGGGTATAGTTCCTTGAGTTTACATTGACTGGAAGAGTTCAGTCAGTTTCTGTGCCATGTGCGAGCCTCCGGCTTTGTAGATTTTTGCTGGTATAGCATCTGCTCCAGATGTTATGCCATTTGAAAGCATGTCAATTGCTTTCTCAGCTTCAGTCAGCGCTGGTAGATCAGCAAGTGATATTTTTTCAACTTTGGGGAGTCGATCAGTAGCCTTCTCACTGATACATGATTGTTGATTGAGGATGTTGTTTAAAATGCTTAAAAGATGACGTTTCTATCAGGCTATCAACAAAAACGCCAACTTTCATATCCTCTCAAATTACCCCTTTCAAAAAAGCTAAGAGTTTAGTCTTCTCTTTCTTTTAATTTATTTTGTATTCTTTGAAGCTTAATAGCAGTTTCAGCAACAGCAATCAAGCAAATCTGCATTCAGCAGTACAAATAACTGAGCACATTCTAATGTTATAGCACTATGTTGGTCAGAAATGTGTCTTTAACTCATATAAAAGCAGTGAAAATAAAATAGGTGTTAAAACACAACCTTGTCTTATTCCGACTAGACAGTTAATTGTTTCTGTCAAGTCAATTGGCGTATTCACACAAGCTTTGACATTTGCATACATTTGATTTTCAATATCGGAAACATTTTACTGCTTATATTTTTATTTACTAGTTTATTGTAAAGTAAGCTACGAGTAGTATGGTCAAACGCTTTATCATAAGCAACTAAAAGAACATACAATCTACCTCTTTTTCCCTCATGTATTCACACACATCAATGCTCTAGAAATACATATATCATCCACAGTAGAGTCTCTACCTTTAGCTTGGTAGAAAGCTATTCCCTATAAATTTCGGGCATAATTATATTCCATTTTGTGAATGGGTGCCATAACAGCTGTTGACCAGCACTTCGGAAAGTATCCAAGATCAAATAATTTATTAAAAATAAACACTAAAACGGGTAGTATATTAAACACTAAAACGGGTGATATTCCTTGTTGCCTTTCGAAAATTACTCGAAAGGAAATTAATACAATCGGATTTTCCAGATTGTGAACTTGTTTGTTTTTATAACGTTTTGTACTTCTTCTTCTGTTTCTTTACCGTCCAAATTGTCATTGAGATTGTCAGTTGTGTCGTTTAATAATAATAATAATAATAATAATAATAATAATAATAATAATAATAATAATAATAATAATAATAATAATAATAATTAATAATAATAGCAACAACAACAACAACAATAATCACATTCTTAGATTAAAACAGCAAAAATCTCCCCAACATGCCGGTACAAACTACACATAGCAAGCATTCTACTAAAACGTATGAGGCATATAACTATGTTATGGAAAATGTTGCTTATTGGGATGTTAACATCCAGACTTTCCAGTTTCTGAAAGACATGGAACTAGGTCCTAACATCATTCCCGTGTAAATGAGTCATTCAGGCAATCACAACAACGTATCTAGATAAACTCTATGATCCCCGACGAGTCGGTGTAATTGATGTTTCATCAGATTCTGTCTAAGTAAAAGCATTACTATATATATATATATATATATATATATATATATATATATATATATATATATATATATATATATATATATATATTACAATAAAAGAAAGCTCTCACAGACAAACCTATTGTTGTTTCCGCCATTGACTTTACTAATCAGAGTTTTCTATTCTTCTTGTTTAATCGTAAATCTTACTTTAGAACCAATATAAGCCTTATTACATCGCAACAAGCATGTGAAGAAACAAAATCCTAATTGAGGATTAAAGGATATACTCCATTCAGCTGAATATGATATACATCTGAATGTTTTCCTCCACCTGTCCAAAAAGACAAGAAATTCTTGGCTGCTGTCACTCTGGATTATAAACCTTAACACTTATTCTTATTTATAGAATTAGCAACGTATGAAAATCTAACATTTCTTATCAACGATAGGTATGTCTGGAAAGTTCTAACGCTCTGTTAATTAAATAAGGCTGATGTCAACTCAACTATGCAATGTGTATCGGTGTCCAACTGGAAGACACACACATACCTACATATCTGCTACACACACACACACACACACACACACACACACACACACACACACACACACACACACACATACATCTACCTATCTATCTATCATTCTCCATTATATACTTAATTCAAACTTTTATATATATATATATATATATATATATATATATATATATATATATATATATATATATGAGCAAGTCCATGTGTCAGTGCATAGATAGAAATAGTCTCATTCAACAGGAAATCAATAATATATCCATGTTTTATTCCTTTTGCATCATCGTCATAAATGCTCTTCAGTTCATGGAACCTCTTCCTGAAGAGCATCCATGATGACGATGCGATAGCCCTAGGAGGAATAAAATGTGACTATATTACTGACGACGATGCGATAGCCCTAGGAGGAATAAAATGTGACTATATTAATGTGTGACTATATTACTGTGTGACTATATTACTGATTTTCTGTTGAAAGAAAACTTCAATCGCTTCTTCCCTCTCTCTATATAGATATAAAACAAAATTAACATACACGTTACTAAGATGTCCTCCCCGAGAATGAGGAATTATTTTCTGAGTTTGAGACAGTATTTGCTATGCATGGGAATATCAGTTGTATTTTGTATTAAAGTGACACAGCCTGAAGTTTCTTTATATCGCTGCAGTCGTTTGAAAAAATCACATGATGCTTAAAACCATTAATCAAATCGTATGTTATGGCCCAAACTTGTCTGATTTATAGAAAACCACAAATAATTATCATGATCACTAAATGAAACGACATATATATATATGGTATTGCTAGACTTGGTAGAATTTATAATGTTAAATATCAGCGACCTGTATCATAATTATGTTGTTTTAAACACGGAGCTTCTTTTGTTGTAAATCTTACTGGAAACTGCATGCATATCACAAATTAAGTCAGCACAGCTAAGGACATGCATATTTCTGCTGAAGACAATGGTACAAGCTGCACGCCAACAAGTATCAATATGAACTTAAATGGGAACGTTTGTACATTTTGTTAAAGCTTAACCTTGATTATCTACTGGGTGTGGATAGTACAACATATTTCCTAACTATTTTAGTGGTCACATATGATGGTGTACAATGAGCAAAACATTATCATCATTATGATAGACAAGGCCCAAAACGATACAGCCCAATCAAAACATTATCACCAGTATAATAGACAAGGCCCAAAACGATACAGCCCAATCAAAACATTATCACCATTATAATAGACAAGGCCCAAAATCATACAGCCCAATCAAAACATTATCACCATTATAATAGACATTGTCCAAAATCATACAGCCCAATCAAAACATTATCACCAGTATAATAGACATTGCCCAAAATCATACAGCCCAATCAAAACATTATCACCATTATAATAGACAAGGCCCAAAACCATACAGCCCAATCAAAACATTATCACCATTATAATAGACATGGCCCAAAACCATACAGCCCAATCAAAACAGTATCATCAATATAATAGACAAGGCCCAAAACCATACAGCCCAATCAAAACATTATCACCATTATGATAGACATGGCCCAAAACCATACAGCCCAATCAAAACATTATCACCATTATAATAGACAAGGCCCAAAACCATACAGCCCAATCAAAACATTATCATCAATATAATAGACAAGGCCCAAAACCATACAGCCCAATCATCCTTGCACTGACATATTTAGATTATTCAGTAGCAATACCACACTTGTGATTAGAAACAATAAATATTTCAGTTCCTAAAGGTAGATAAAGTACTGTTTGTAGATTCAAGTATTCCAGTTTACAAAGGTGTAAGTATTGTCATTTAGCGGTAGTACACTTTTTTTTCTTCTGAAATATGAAAACTATTATGCAAACATATATCACTACTTGGAAGCAATAATATGAATTCTTGTGTTCGGGGTTATTTCTTTTTATGTTTGAAATATTTACAGTAAAACTAGTTATTGTAGAGCTTTTCGTAAATACCAGCTATTCAATTTGATAATGGGGGTGGGGGGTGAGGGGCCTGAAAAACAGTCTTAGATTTACTTTCTGCAAATTGGAATTTGCCGCCAGATCGCTCTGTTTTGTATCACATGATATATTGGTAGAAATAAATTGCTGTAAACATCGTATATATTTGCAATGAATGCAGTAGGCTTAGGAGAAAACGGAGATTCATTTTTGCATACCAAAATAAATTAACTCAGATTCTTTGAAAGAATGCACTTGGAAACCCGTCTCTCTGCACCTCAGATTACTTGGGATATATATTAGATGTCGTCTTTTGCAAGGTTTGTTGATTAAAAGACAATTCGGGCCAAACTTTGTGATCGCTGTTGGTTAAAAAATTAAGTAAAAGAAGCAGAAATGAAATGCTTTTGGTCAAGTAATTGCACTTCTTAGAAAACTCTCTAAAGATACTTTGGACAATACCATCTATACTCGCTTATAAGTCGAGTCCAACTGCATACAACATAGACTCTAATCTGCGTTCGCATAATGCGCCTACATATCAGGGTCTATGTTGTTTATTCTACTAAGTACTCCTAACAAACTGCATAGACCAGGATCAACTGTGGCAGTTTGCGACGACAGATCTTTGCAGTTGCACTCGACTTATAAGCGAGTACAAACGGTATGTTGCATTCTTTTGATTTTCACTTTCTATTACGTTATACAGACGTTAACCAAGACTGCAATAATATCAGTTAGACTAACGTGTGCGACTGCATTTTAATTTACAGTTCAATTAAACCAAACATCTTTGAAAATCATCTGACATACTAAATCTTTAATACTGATAAAGTATAGCTCAATGATAAAAACTTGGATACTGAAAATAGCATTATTCAAGAGAGTTGTTGTTTAATAATACTGTACTAAATTTACAGACGTTGCTTAATAATACTGTATTACATTTACAGATGTTGATTATTAATATTGTATTAAATTTACAGACGTTGCTTAATAATACTGTATTACATTTACAGACGTTGATTAATAATACTAAATTAAATTTACAGACGTCATTTAATAATACTGTAATTAATTTACAGACGCTGTTTAATAATACTGTATTAAATTTACAAACGTTGATAATTAATACTGTGTTACATTTACAGACGTTGATTAATAATACTGTATTACATTTACAGACGTTGATTTAATAATACTGTATTACATTTACAGATGTTGTTTAATAATACTGTATTAAATTTACAGACTTTGTTTAATAATACTGTATTAAATTTACAGACGTTGCTTAATAATACTGTATTACAGTTACAGACGTTGCAATAATAATACTGTATTACAGTTACAGACGTTGTTTAGTAATACTGTGTTAAATTTAGAGACGTTGCTTAATAATACTGTATTAAATTCACAGACGTCGTTTAATAATACTGTATTAAATTTA
Organism: Margaritifera margaritifera; assembly: GCA_029931535.1. Classification (NCBI taxonomy): domain Eukaryota; kingdom Metazoa; phylum Mollusca; class Bivalvia; order Unionida; family Margaritiferidae; genus Margaritifera; species Margaritifera margaritifera. Next base: position 1,915,934 of record JAQPZY010001484.1, read on the forward strand.
CAGACGTTGCTTAATAATACTGTATTACATTACAGACGTTGTTTAATAATACTGTATTAAATTTACAGACGTTGCTTAATAATACTGTATTACAGTTACAGACGTTGTTTAGTAATACTGTGTTAAATTTAGAGACGTTGCTTAATAATACTGTATTAAATTTACAGACGTTGTTTAATAATACTGTATTAAATTTACAGTCGTTGATTAATAATACTGTATTAAATTTACAGTCGTTGTTTAATAATACTGTATTACATTTACAGACGTTGTTTAATAATACTGTATTAAATTCACAGACGTTGTTTAGTAATACTGTGTTAAATTTACAGACGTTGCTTAATAATACTGTAATACATTTACAGACGTTGTTTAATAATACTGTATTCAATTTACAGACGTTGTTTAATAATACTGTATTAAATTTACAGTCGTTGATTAATAATACTGTATTTAATTTACAGACGTTGCTTAATAATACTGTATTAAATTTACAGACGTTGTTTAATAATGCTGTATTAATTTCAGTCGTTGATTAATAATACTGTATTACATTTACAGACGTTGATTAATAATACTGTATTAAATTTACAGACGTTGTTTAATAATACTGTATTAAATTTACAGACGTCATTTAATAATAATGTATTAACTTTACAGACGTTGTTTAAAAATACTGTATTAAATTTACAGACGTTGCTTACTAATACTGTATTACATTTACAGACGTTGATTAATAATACTGTATTACATTTACAGACGTTGATTTAATAATACTGTATTACATTTACAGACGTTGTTTATTAATACTGTATTAAATTTCAGACGTTGATTAATAATATTGTATTAAATTTACAGACGTTGCTTAATAATACTGTATTAAATTTACAGACGTCGTTAAATTTACAGGCGTTGCTTAATAATACTGAATTAAATTTACAGACTTTGCTTACTATTAATGTGTTAAATTTACAGACCTTGCATAATATTACTGTGTTAAATTTACAGACGTTGTTTAATAATACTGTATTAAATTTACAGACATTGATTTGATAAATATAAATGATAACAGTGCACTATTTTCCCTGATTTATTTCACAGATGTCGTCTTCTTATTTTCTGAATTCATTGCAAAGTTAAAGCTATAAATTAGAAATGCGAACCATATGCAGTTTCCTGGATTTAAGCAGCAGAGTGAGAGTTCGGGGTGGGCGTCTTTCCGTGTGGTTAAACGTTCATCTCACCAGAGTCGTATTATATCATTATATCTGTCTGACAGCAATTTATGCTAGGTGCCAAGTTGAATTTAGAAGAAGGGGTCATACAAAAATTCAGATAACAACTAAGCTTTGATGCCATAATTGAAAGCGCTTTGATTATGTCCGACTCTTAAATGATGTAGAAATTTTTGTTGTATGTTCAGCATCTATCTTTATGGAATGTAGCATCCTGCATAGCCTTTAGTAGTGATGGGGAGCAATTTAAATATGGTGCTGTGGACACATTTCTGACCATAATTGCCTAAATTGTGAAAATTTGGATTTATGGGCACCATGTGCCGATAGTGGCCCGAATGACGTAGTGGGAAGAGAAGGTGCTCATAGTGGAAGTGTTGGATTGGTCGGATGCACATGGCTGGACAATAAACAACAAACGATAGCAATTCCTCTAGCACACACTTGAGTACATCAGCTAGCTCCACCTTCGTTTTACCTGAATAAGGCAAGGAAATAGCAAACAAAAGTATCAGAGCCTACAGAAAACTCTACTTTGTTGCTGACAATATTCCAAAATATGTTAAAGCATAAATATTGACACTCCAATCATACTTTCACCAGGTACTATAACTCCCTGCCTATTACAATATGCTTGTTCTAGAGGAAATTTTCAGTTTTTTTTCTGCCTCTTCGCAATATCAATAGGAGACTTCCACTTGTTCAAGGCTAGATGATGTATTGATCAGAGGAATCAAAACTGGTCTTCCAAACTGCTTAAAAATTAGTTCCGTTATGTGTTTACTTGTTTTCCAATATGGCCGTACCATGTTCTTTAGAGTGCTTACTCCTTGAACTCAATATCAAAGGTAGCTTTGAAGGTAGTCGAATATTTTCCATACATATTTCTAACAGTATGCTCCCCGGCCACAGCACCTTTTTCCAATATTAAATCCAATACCTCCTCTTTAACTTAACACTGCTGTTTAAACTTTGTTCTCAATTTCAAAGCACGGGATTCACTCTGGTATTTTCGCCATATAGACCAATATTGTCGTCATATTGTTATTGTATACTTATGAATTTTGATTCCCTGCCAGTGTCATTTCTGATACATCAACTTGGACGTATTTTGGTTGCAGTTTCTCTAAACTGCTCTAAGTTAGAATATTGTCTCCTAAACCACCGGTAAATGAAGATCGAAGTCCCTATCTTTATCCACGCAAATTACTAACAACAATTCAGCAGCCCCGAAGGACTTGACCTGCGTGATGTTATGACAGTGAATACTGGGGATTGGATGAGTAAGTAAGTAATAAGATTATATATTTTTAAACGAACAAAAAAAAATGCTCTGACCATATTTATTTCTGTACATCCACTTTTCTTTTCCTTCAACTGCTTCCCTCAATATCCATCCTAACAAGCTCGATTCATAAACTTGTTCCCGCATCAGGAACACTGAATCATTCTTTTTCCCTCGGGAATACAGGGACTCGAGGACAAGCAGAGACTACGCATATCTACACCGTGTAGATATTACTCCAGAATGTTTAATCCTGTGTCACATCTTCTGCAAATATAACCGTATGCGAGAAATCCTTCGATATTGGTAACAGCGTCAAAATAGTTTTCGTTATGATATATAGATATATGTAATTTCTGTCTGTAACTTCGGGTCCTCGAAACAGGAGATCTTTGCGTATGACTTTTTGGTGGACCATCGAGATATAGCGAGGGGTCACAACTTCTTACATTTTCTGCATCTCTTTGGGTCCGCACACGATCCCCGTAGAAGTTCCTACTAAGACATGCCTGCTTGTTCCAAAATTATCTCTCCTTCTAACTATTGTTTATATTTGTACGATTTTCTAATGTTCGTATCAGTTTTCTCTACTGTAGCTCTGGCCACCATGATGGCGCGCGCTTAACATATGTTGCCTTTGTCTTTGTCGATAGTGATTATACTCCTCGTGATGGCAGATAGCTGGTGATCTGATAACACTTCTCCCGAAAGAGGCAAGATGTGACTCACATAGACGGACGCTTTTCAATCCGAATGTCGAATTCGTCGTTGGATTGTTGCACGTTCTGAATCTTGTCGATGACCTTAGAAACCGTTAATTTAGAAGGTCTGCTAAGTTGGCAAATACCGGAGATTTCAAACTGTCGTGTTAATGGAAAGTCGTAAGCGATCTTGATCCTAGATCTCATACCATAATTTCAATGCGTCCAAGTTACACTCGAAGAAATCAGTGATAAAAGCAACTGATTTCTCTGTGGGGCCCTCTTTCTTAAAATCCTTGAATCTTACGGTTTAAGTGTCATTCGAAATTTTCTCGAGAACAAATTGCAAGCGGTTTTGATATGGAAGCAATCCTCGGGTACTGCAGTGCGAGTTTTTCACTTTGGCGATCTTGACTCTTTCGATGGTGACGCATACTGATCGATCAACTCAAACACTAGGGTGTACTTGTGCCAATGCCGCTTTTCTCGTGTCGGGCGACAAAGACCTTTCACTTCGCCGTCGCTTCACATCTGGCTTCCGGATAGGATCGTGCGATCTTTCCTTGTTAACACTTGCTTATGGTATACCGTTTTATTCAATTGTTTTCTCTGTGTGTATATATATGAGCAAAGACAAAATGTTATGGTGCGAGATTTACGGAAAGTGATTCGAAATTACATTCCGTCTACAAAAGACCTCTGCGGAAATTTCTCAACCACTACCGAGACAAAAGTGAAGATACATGTTACATATGTCAAAAGAAAGAGAGAAGGCATTAGGCACCAGAGTGTGCACAACGCAAAAGAAAACTGACCATATTTATTAACACATGCCGCTAAGCCAACGGTCCTTTTCAGGGCCAATCTAATTCGATCAAAGAACAAACTCATTACGATTGAAATTTGCACGAGTGTTTATCCTTCTACTACACTCATTGCCCACTATATATTTGTCTGTAAGGATGGCGTTTGTTTGTGAGGGCATGTTTTGATCTTTAAGGATGGTGCTGTGTTGTAAGGATGTGTATTAATATATAAGGATGGGTGTTGGTCTGTAAGTGTGGGTGTTTGTTCATCTTTACAGGTGATTTTTCTGTCATTGTGTGATTTGTCAGTCTATCCGTGGTTTATACGCGTGTTTGTCTGTATATCCGTATGTGTTGCCTTGCCCGCCCCATTGATCCTCTATGCGACCCTCACCCTCTTTCACCTTATACCATTTTGAGCTCCTATGGAGCCCACGACCTACCCCACCCTTCCTGACAATCTGAGCTACTATGAGCACCTGCTCAATTATTTTTGCCACTATGGGCACTGGACCGATCACAACTTTCCTCACACATCCGAAGTCTTACCGACAATGCTTGGTCGTCTAGCTTTCCAACCTATACGTTTAAATTTAAGCTACACATCTTATCGTAATATATAAGGCAGTAGTTAAGGGGAACACTACGAGTACTTCTCTATGAACACTCTTGTACCTATAGTAGTCCACATTGTGCAAATGTGGATTATTGGATACCAGGTGCCCATACTTGTCACAAAAATAAACGGAATGGGAAAGCAAGGTTGATAATCGTAACCAGTACTTCGATGTTTTAAATGATACTTACCAAATTGTCAAAAACCTTTTGGCAAACGCGAATGATTCCAACAAGACGATTTATATTTAAATGGTCAGAAACGTTTCCTTGTTTCAATCGTTGATTATCCATATGATTGTTAGTTGATATGTATTATTTCTGTTCTAAAACTAAAATATATCGATTTTTTTAAAACAATATTTGCTAAAAAAAATAATGCCAGACTGTATAGTAATGTTTATATTTTTTCTCATGGTTATTGGCTGTTGTCTATCTGACTGGTACTTTACAATTTGAACAGTATAAGTTTGTTGTCCTTTATTTTTGACATTCTTATTATGTAATTGTCTTTGGCACATGCGTGGTCGTGCATAGACGAGATTGTTTCAGTCTCTTCGTTTTATTTCCTATCCGTCTTTAATGTTTTCTACATTTCCAATGACAACATTTAAAAATTAAAGTCTTCAGCAGTATGTCCTTGATATGCATTACCGAAAGATACTCTTTAAAGAAAAAGAAAGGTCCCATGTATTCAAAGATGAAGCGATGTAGCTTACTTGTTAAGAGATAAGAACAATATAACATATTTGTAATTTATTATAAAATATATATTAAATGCGACACATGTTCTTCGTGTTTATTATGTTGAAATCTAGTGATAGCATTGTAAATTTCATGAACTTTTTGAATCATGTTGAGGAGTAAAGTATTATAACATGAAACTACCGATTTGCACAGTAATGGAAACGAATCTGTTTATTCTGTAGATAATATTTAATATATTTACTTTTTTATTTTTCACCACAGCTAGACCTCTTTTGTATGCCCTGGGGCATCATATTATTTGAAGTTGCTTAGTAAATAGACAAAATTAGGACCAAGAATTTTCGTAAGGGCAAAAACAATGCATAGTTTAAGGCTGCGCCCTGAATTGTCTTCCTTCCTAGTTTTCTCAGAAGGCTGTGCGCTGCTTCAGGATTTTACAACAGCAAACAAATTGCCCCTTTGAAGCATTATGTATGCAAGTTTTATTTTTGCCGAGAAACTTTGAATAGTGTGCATACTTTTGAATGAATCTACTGATTTGTGCAGTAATGGAACTAAATGCCTTATATCGTTTTTGCTCTGAATAACATTTGACACGTTTAGTCAATGTCCAGAAAACTACAACATGCTTTGGTCAGCCCATTGTGTCCTGACACTATTGAGCCATAAACATTTCCTGTGGATACCGTTGCCTCTACGTTAACCTGTCGTCTGTACTTTCTGACTAAGTTTCGCAGAAAAGCCAATTGCCAATGTGCAAGTAAGGCTAAATCGATTATCCTGACCAAAACTGATTTAATTTGGCAGACGTCTTGAGATCTCGACACAGCTGCATTTCTTTGCATTGATCCTAGCCATGCTTGCTTGTTTCTACAACCATCGCACTCAGCACAAAATGTTCAAGTACTTAATATGATAGAAGTTTTACACAGCTTGATGTGCCAAAATGCAAAAGCATTGTTCTGTAACCGTTTGATTAAATTGTCAATGCCCGTTATGAAGCCCAATATTTCAGGTTTGAGTAAATACGGAATATGTGAAGGATATCAATCTCGATACCTTGTATAGCCATGGAGACGTGGCTGTTTCTGACATTTTTCATTCATCAATCAGGAACAAAAACCGTAGTAGACATCATACTAACGATTTTATTATAGTACGGTATCTCGTTTGGATATATAATCACATATAGGGAGCGTCCAATGAAAGAAAACACAATGATTAGATTAAATATTAAAAGGTTCAACTACATTGATGAATGGTTATGTCATTTTCATCAAGAAATATTTGATCTACGAGTTCTCAAGAATGATGATTATATAGTTTAGACTTGAGATCTCTCTGTTAAAATGGTCCATATTCGACGTTCTTTTTTTAAAAAAGTGCATGTATTAAACAAGTGCACAATTTGAAGCAAGTAGAGAGTACATTTAGGGCAGTAAAACTCTGATTATTGAGATATCATCAATATTCTTCAGACGGTCGCTCCATTTCATTTAACCGTAGAAATTCCATGTCTCGTGACAATCTGACATAATTGAAGATATACCAGGTTGAATCTACATAGAAAGCATATCTTCAGCACTTTTAAGTAACGTGCAAGAGTGGCATTGTCGTTGTGACAGTATAACAAGCATAGACTAAATGACATTATAATCGGAAGTTGATGATACTCTTTGTGATAATATGACAAGCATAGACTAAATGACGTTATAATCGGAAATTGATGATACTCTTTGCGATGGTATGACAAGCATACAACAAAATGACGTTATAATCGGAAACTGACGATACTCTTTGTGAGTGTATGACAAGCAACACCAAAATAACGTTATAATCGGAAATTGATGATACTCTTTGTGAGTGTATGACAAGCAACACCAAAATGACGTTATAATCGGAAGTTGATGATACTCTTTGTGAGTGTATGACAAGCAACACCAAAATGACGTTATAATCGGAAATTGATGATACTCTTTGTGAGTGTATGACAAGCAACACCAAAATGACGTTATAATCGGAAGTTGATGATACTCTTTGTGAGTGTATGACAAGCAACACCAAAATGACGTTATAATCGGAAATTGATGATACTCTTTGTGAGTGTATGACAAGCAACACCAAAATGACGTTATAATCGGAAATTGATGATATTCTTTGTAATAGTATGACAAGCATAGACTAAATGACGTTATAATAAGAAATTGATGATACTCTTTGTAATAGTATGACAAGCATAGTCTAAATGACGTTATAATCGGAAATTGATGATACTCTTTGTGAGTGTATGACAAGCAACACCAAAATGACGTTATAATCGGAAATTGATGATACTCTTTCTACAGTTATTAATACTGTACACTTAAAACTAAAACTGAGACTCACATGATAAAAATGCTCCTATTCATTAGTAAGACTTAATTGTCTTGTACTGAGTCATCGTATAGAAAATCAATTCAGTTCTCAGTTACGATATACAGCGGGTGTCAGATTATGGGTTTACTACAATCATTTAGAAAAATAAATACCAATTAAGACTGTATTGTCTTTGTTGCTGTCGCCTTGGAATTTGACTAAAATCCAAATTATTTTTAATGCATAAGGAGGATGTACAATAAAAGGTTTCCTATAATCAATTGGTATTTTGGTCATATTCTGTAGATTTCAATATTTCGCCTTTCGGACAGATGTGCGTTAGTGTTACGCGAATCGAATGACGGTTGATAAGAGCAATCTATGTCAGTTTCGATCAGAATATCTATTTTGTTCATTGACATAATCTTTTTATATCAGAGATTTAGGTTAATGTTGCACCACATAATTAGAGCTGAGAAATGTGAATATATCAAGTATTCATTGAACTCTTATAAGTTTATTGCTGTTTTAATGGACCTGTATCCTCACAGGTCATACTCTTTTAGAATATATCGCCTCATTGTGATGATATCTGTACATTGTGTCGCATGCTATGCTATAACGTCGTGATCCATTTCCTCCATCTCTGCCAGTAAAGAATTACTTACGTTTTTCCTCCGACGTATTAGGCAAATTCTTCACATTTTGCACTGAAGCCATTGTAGAAAAACGATCGCACAACATGCTGTCTAAATTTATTGCGATGCAGTTATCAAAGTGTACGGTTGTCTCAAGGTGGCATTTTACCACCAAATTTACATCGTTGTGGCAGAGATATTATCATCCCAAAGGGAGGTAACCCATTGTGAGGACAAAGAATCTGCATAATCCTTTTACGCAGGTCTTTTAGGAAATATCAAACACTGGGAATAGTTATTTGAAAATCGTCGCTGGATTTGCCACATATTCGATATCACGGAAACGAATAAGTCATAGTATGTTAATAACATTCAACATTTAATATCAGATAAAAAGTAATTGCAACCTTCGAAAGCGAAAATATATTGAAAGAACCTTAAGTCATCAACACTCCTAAATAACATTGCGAGATTTTTGTGTCGATAAAATGAAACCACATAGATTAGAATATACTTTAAAGAGACACAAAAAATAGATTGGTTTTTTTTTCAAGACAAAGTATAGTCTAGTTTGTCTAAAGAATAAGATGATGGATTAATCTGCGAATTATGTGTGGCAGGTTTTAAAAGCGTAATTAGTCTTTATTCCCTCAAAAATAAGTACCGCTGAAATATAAAAGTTTCTTATCGGAACATATAAACGCTAAAACAAGCAAAATGTCTTCAAATACCGCCACGAAATCATTATGCAACTGTACAAAACATTCATATAAATAAGAAACTGTCTCAAAAGATTGGATTTAAAAAACATAAAAAACCAACTCAAACCTATTGCCTATTGCCGCCCTAAACACCAAATGTTGGTACATTGTATGTATGTATGTATGTGTATGTATGTCACACGAAAGGGTTCTTTTTCCTGAATGCCTGTCAAGGGAAGATGTGGCCTTTTATTTCAGTCTAATCATATATTTTGTCTCGCAAACAACCTAACCAACAATGTCCATGTCTTATTCTGTATTCGTAAATCTCCCATTTGTGCTTTAATTTCCTAAACATTTTTAATATATCTGGATTGAGTTTCGTGCACAATGGAGGGCGCCTCGGGGAGTATATGGATGGTGCTGTCAAAACCTGACATTATGTAGCACATGTTTTCCGATTCTGACCTTTAAGTCGGCTTAAATGTAATTCAAGCTTAGTGGTATCGATTCTGAGACCGCCCGATTCATTTATTACAGATACATCTTGTTAAGTTTGATTAGCCATACTTGATTAGCATTGGTCTTTAGGCATGTCACTTAAATTTTTGTAATAGATCTGAAACACTACGGCGGGGCCAATAAGGAATCAGTAAATAATTCAATATTATTTTCTTGTATTGCTTTAGGGTAGTAGTGCGGTCGTATATTTCTTTTTGGATGATTAACGAGTAAAATGATATATAAAATGAATAATATGATTATGTTGGTCCTGCACGTATTTAGTATGGAAGTGGTTTACTTAAAAAGCAACTTGCATGACTATATTTGTTATCAATCTGTTCGACAATGTTGAGGAATTACAATGTCAGAATTTTTTAATGAAATATTTATTTGACCAGCTTAGACGGGTTAGAGAAATAATGTTATTCTTTAAACTTTACAACCCCTATGAAATTATTTTATTGCTTCGAACTTAAACCTCCAATGATATGTTCCGTATCTCAGTTTTGTGAATAAAATCAATGCATTTTCTTGATTAATAATAATAATAATAATACAAGACACATACATGTCCGAAAAACCCGTAAATGTAAACACCAAGCTGCATATTAACACCTATGGGAGAATGCAGTTTTGACAGGAAGAATGTTGTCTATTATGGTGTCAAATCTCCAGACTTTAAATCTTCTGAACAATAGCAGAATCTGAACAAATCAGAACATTAATTATATTTGTTAGTGTAATTCAGACACACATATGTTATCCGATGGGACTGTATAATAATATTTTCTCAAATTCTGTCTGAGCGAAAAGCCTATTGTTTACAATTGGAGAAAGCTCTTGTACGCAAAGGCATTGTTGTTCCCTCCATTGAGATTGTTAATCATGATATTGTCTGGTTCTGTTTTTATCTTTTGACTGGCAGTAGATCCGGTATAAACCTTATTCCATCGCGACCAGCATGCAAAAAGAACAATTTCCTAACTGAGGATTGAGAGATATTGACCGTTGACAAGAATACGATGTACGTCATATGTTTCCTCCATCCAGCCAATATGTCATTTTTGAACGATATGGTTACAACATCTTGGTTGAAGTCACATTGGAATATGAACAGGATACATCTCCTTGATTATCATATGAGGAAAGCGTCAAAATATATCATATCTTATGATTGATATGTTTGTTTGGTAAATTGTAAAACCAAGTGAAATCAATGAGGCTAATTGTTAACTGTACAATGTATATCGTCTCCATTGCTGGCATTTATGAATCTGTCACAGATAAATACTTCAAATGAAAATAAATAATGCACACATTACCCAAATGTTCTTGCTGAACGAAAGACGCTATTGTCTATGATCAATTGAATATTTGCTCTGAAAGAAAATACCAGTCACAATCTCCCTTTAAGTGTTATAAAAGTACCTGAATCTAACATTTAGTGTCATTTGAAAATGATCCAAAGATGTGTGAAACAAATACGCTATTATATGGCCCACAATTTTCAAATTTAGACAAAACCACATAAACTGTTTGTCATATCTAAAAACGAACCAATACATTTCCTTTATTGAAGATTTGATTTTCATAGGCTGAAGTTTGGTATTGGTAGTATGCAATTGATAGAATTTATCAACTCAACTAATACACTTGAGACCAAAAACTATAATCATGTGATTTGAAGCAGAAAGCTACTATCTTCTTCTGTACAGCTGACTGAAAAATTATATATATATATATATATATATATATATATATATATATATATATATATATATATATATATATATATATACATACAATATGCATGTCATCAAGTATCAAAAACGCTCTTAATAAGAAATGTTTATTGTTTACGGATTTTGCTACAGGTTGAAATTGATTATTTGGAGGTTGTCCATAATGTAACCAGTTCCTGTATACATAAGTGGTTAAATCTGAGTCTGCGATTTGACAAAGACGTAATCAACATTATAATAAGCACAATCCATGTCCACCAACCTCCCTGTAATAAGTACACTCCATGTCCACCAATTGCCCTGTAATAAGCACAATCCATGTCTACCAACCTCCCTGTAATAAGTACACTCCATGTCCACCAATTGCCCTGTAATAAGCACAATCCATGTCTACCAACCTCCCTGTAATAAGCACAATCCATGTCCACCAACCTCCCTATAATAAGCACAATCCATGTCTACCAACCTCCCTGTAATAAGCACAATCCATGTCCACCAACCTCCCTGTAACAAGCACAGTCCATGTCTACCAATCGCCCTGTAAACTCAACCATAGTCTTTAAGTTGTATATGAAAATGTAATAATAGTCTGTGATAGAGCCACAGAGACAAAATCTGATTTTGTGCCCGCCGCGGATTTAAATATGCTTGATTTTAAACCTGTTTTCTAAACTGAAACATGCATATGCAAAATACACATTATCTTTATAGAATCGTTTAGTTTCTAAAGTTTTTGAAATGTTTGATATCCGAATAAAACTAGATTAGCTTTCCGTCCCTACTGCACTAATTTCAATATATCAGTGGCATTATAGAGTTACACAAGTTCCTTGATAAATGTAATGAAGCTCTCAGCCAAATCAGATAATAATCAACAAGGGAAGAAACAGGTCAAATTAATGTGTGGATAATGTCTGCCCATGTCTTTGATTAATAGTTTCATTTTGTATCCAATGTGAAAGTTTTTTCCAAAGGGGAAAAAAGATGGGCTAAGTAAAATGGGTAATTTTCTCAGGGTACAATTCACAAAAATTGACTAGGATTATAGTATTGGCCTAAAAGTGACAAAACGACATGTCCATACGATGGACAAACCATACATCAGAGAAGTCTCATATATTCTGTTGTGATTGTACCAGCACATATTTTGAAAAACTTTGCCCAATCAAGTACATACGATTGCTTGCAATGTTTTAAACTATTCAGCTGTAAATGCAAATGTCATAAGGTAAACTAGAATGCTTTATTACAGAAGCAAACGAGGAAATCGTTATATATCACTTTCACGGACGTATCAACCTTTTACAGCTGGTAATATCAATAATTCATAATATAAATCATACAACATCAGGGTGAGACTATGTATGTTTCTCATCCCGATCCCCGACTCCAGCTAAAATCACACATCAATATTTTAAAATCTAAAAGTTTACTTCATGCTAAATACGTTCTGAAACATTAAAATCATATAAAATGAATTGTAAATTGCAATTCTTTCTGAAACATGCTGGTGACTTTCACTCTTAGAGATAAGCGGGTCATGCTTGCATAGACAATTTTATTTTACAATGAATTTCCATTACATTTCACAAACTGATGCCTTTATTTTTTAGGGTCAATATATATCAGAAAATTCAGTGCCGACCTACATTGGTCTGAAGTCCCCAAACAGGCATAGTATATATACATGAAAGTACAATAAGTCATCAAACGATGCTATTAGAGTACAGTTATCATCCTATTAGAGTACAGTTATCATCCTATTAGAGTACAATTATCGTCCTATTAGAGTACAGTTATCGTCCTATTAGAGTAAAGTTATCATCCTATTAGAGTACAGTTATCATCCTATTAGAGTACAGTTATCATCCTATTAGAGTACAGTTATCATCCTATTAGAGTACAGTTATCATCAAATCTTACTGTATAAAAAGTAAGTTTGTTGACGCAAAAGAAAGAGAAATTGGCATGAAATAACAAAAACATAAATTCTTATAAACGTATTGATAATAGTATCTTCATTGCAGAGAAATAAATGAGGTACAAAGTTTCTCATTACATTTCACTTGTTTAAAATTAAACTTTTTTTTCCCGACAAGAACTAAGGAAATCAGGAAAGAAGATAATTTTCGCAGCAAATCACGTACAAATCCCTTCGTCACGAAATATGTATTTCTTCTAAAGCTAGTAGAAGAATTACAGCGTAAACTGAAAATAAATATATGCAAGCGGCAAGAAAAGATGTAACAAGCTGTCTGAATTACTTCTGAAAATAGCATAGCCAGTATTTCAGTGGAAGAAACTAACACGGAAGCCGGGAAGGGAAGTTAATGCCAAATTGGCAACTATAAATGTTTTTAATTCTTAAGGTCAAGAAATATCCTAAATCGTTCACAATAAACCAAGATACTGAGTTGCTCTTTGATTCTTTATTAATAGTTTTAAAAGGCGTTCTCTATTATCAATTTTCGAGCAACAAACAAACGCCAAAAGCTTTCTGCCGAGATAGATATCACTAGTGTACAGCAAACAAATTATTCATAAAAAATTCGTCATTTAATGGTTCTATCATCTTAAAACAGGGGCTCTTGATATTCATCAAAACTTATCATTACAATCCGGTCACAAGGTGTACCAAAGCGATTAAAACTGTGTTCTTTGTAAAACATTTGAATTTCATCGGCGACGATATCGAAAACCTATCAACCCTACATAGTCAGCAACTATTTGGTATGCAAAATTTCAGCGCCCTGTTACCTCGCCGGTAAAAAAAGACATCAAATTGATCCGATTTTTTTTCCTAGACCAAGAATAAATAAACACACATGTATATGTGTGCATGAGTGCGTGTGTGCATGTATGTATGTATCTAATTTAGATTGTTACCTTTTATTGATGAATGATGATGAAGCAGAAAACTTTCACTTTATGTTTAAAACGTGAAGGTAAGAGCAGCAACATAATAATAGCTTTTCCAATTTCTTTTCTTCTCTGGCTTCGTTGTCGGCTAAAAACTTCAACTGCTTTCGATTTGAATTTTAGATTCGTCATAAAAGAAAAAGAGGAAGAGATCAAATTTGTTTTTATTGCCCCAACATTTCACATTTATCATTCTTTGATTTTGCGGACAGGCGACAGTTCTGTACGACCTGTGTAATCACGAAGCTTTATGGCAACATAGATAGAATTTTGGAAATTGATATCAAGGTGAAACAAGAATTTGTTACGAAACGAAAGTAATTAATATTTTTTTCAATTACTACGTAATAATAAACGTCGTATAGAATGATATATTCATACGACGTATCAAGGTGATGAATGTCTCGGGAACATAATAATTACATTTTAAATAATTGTGTCAGTCAAAGAAGAAAAAGAAAAAATTCATATTTATTTGATTTTATATTTTACCTTTAAGAACTTCATAAATTTAAACACACAGTCTTTGTAGCAAAAAGTTTAAGTGTTAATAGTGCAGAGGCAGACAGAGAAATGCCTGTAGAAAAGCATAGAAGTTGTACTCTTACAACTCCTGCAAGATTTGTTACATGCAAAAAATCTGAGCCAGTGTTTCACGGACCTACTGCTTACAGGTCTTTTTCACGCCAATGTTTTCATACAGACCTTTTGGCATTCAAAGCTGCACAATTTAAAACACATATTTTAAAAATATTTTTTGTTAGCTAGTGCGTGCAGAAAATATTAAAATTACTGACGATTCAACCTGTTTGGCAATGAAGAAAACAATCATAAATTCGTTTCGAAGGTGGAATTAGCCGCTGATTTGCATTGTTTTTTACCAGACAATAAATTGTACACGTACTCCACTCTTCTGGGCTGTTCACCTGGACGACCGATAATCCGGACAAAATCCATTTCTCCCAATGAGTCTAGATAATGTATGTGTTACTGTGTTGATTAAAATACCGAATGCGTGAAATATGCTTAGAATTAATACAGTAGGCTTAGAGGAAGAATGAGAATTTGGTATTTGATTGAAAACAATGTCTCAACTACAACAAGTTTGCTTCTTTCCATACATAACAATGCATTGGAAACAGTCTGTCGGTATTTGCTATTTCCGAGTTTCGTGTCTCATATCATCTTTTGCAAGGCTTTTGATCCAATATCCGGAGTTCTTGCAATTTATTGAAAGGTCAAGTAAATGAAGCAGCAACTGAGCACTTTTAAAGATTTTCTACGATTTGCAATTAAAAAATTAAGACTAGACTTTTACGAAGACAAAAAAAAAGCCTTTTATACCAATTTGTGCTACTTCATCATAATGTACAGTTAAAATAAGTACAAAATCTATGATAATCGTCTGCCCTCTTTAATCTCTAACATTTATAAAATGTCATGAAAATGCACACCGACAAAAACTTGACATCTGAAAAATCCTAAAAACGTATGCAAGAGTTCGTTGGTTATTAAATTTACAGAAGTAAATTTTGATAAATATAAATAATTATCTGTTTGATTCTACTCTCAGGTGATTTATTTATAATTCGATAGTTTAGGAAAGCCCATTCAACGTGAGATATAGTGCTGTATTCTTCTTGTCTACAGCTGCCAGATTTACGGTAGAATCTAAATTCCATGAAAAACATTATATCACGATATTAATGAGAAAAGCATTCAAATTTATTTTTTATTCTTTTATGTTTGGAGTTTGCAAGGAGAAAGTAACATTTATATCTCCTTAACAGCTTAGATTGCTAAATTTATGTGCTATTATATACGTCTGTATTACAACAAATGATGTGATATCATTATACGTCTGTATTACAACAAATGATGTGATATCATTATCAGTCGGTATTACATCAAATTATGTGATATCATTATCAGTCGGTATTACATCAAATTATGTGATATCATTATCAGTCGGTATTACATCAAATTATGTGATATCATTATCAGTCGGTATTACATCAAATTATGTGATATCATTATACGTCTGTATTACAACAAATGATGTGATATCATTATGCGTCTGTATTACAACAAATTATGTGATATAATTTTCAGTCTGTATTACAACAAATCATGTGATATCATTATCAGTCTGTATTACAACAAATCATGTGACTTCATTATACGCCTGTATTACAACAAATTATGTGATAACATTATCCGTCTGTATTACAACAAATTATGTGATATCATTATACGTCTGTATTACAACAATTTATGTGATATCATTATTCGTCTGTATTACAACAAATTATGTGATAACATTATCCGTCTGTATTACAACAAATCATGTGATTTCATTATCCGTCTGTATTACAATAAATCAGGTTATATCATTATCCGTCTGTATTACAACAAATCAGGTTATATCATTATCCGTCTGTATTACAACAAATTATGTGATATCATTACACGTCTGTATTACAACAACTTATGTGATTTTTTTGTCCGTCTGTATTACAACAAATTATGTGATAACATTATCCGTCTGTATTACAACAATTTATGTGATTTCATTATCCGTCTGTATTAAAACAAATTATGTGATAACATTATCCGTTTATGTGATGTTTATGTGATTTCATTATCGGTATGTATTACAACAATGTATGTGATTTCATTATCAGTCTGTATTACAACAATTTATGTGATTTCATTATCCGTCTGTATTACAACAAATTATGTAATATCATTATCCGTATGTATTACAACAAATCATGTGATATAATTATACGTCTGTTTTACAACAAATCATGTGATATCATTATCCCTCTGTATTTCAACAAATCATGTGATATCGTTATACGTCTGTATTACAACATCTTATGCCAGCTGCCAAATTTGATAGCGTCTAGCCAAAAGAAGGAACCGTCAAAAAAAGATCAGAAACCAAATTAGACCTAATGCTGCCAGTGACAGTATTTGGTTGTGTCCGATCTTTAGTTCATGTAGATAAATTATATATTTGGTATATGAAACATCCATCTTTATTTGAAATAGTACTTCTAGTGTAATATATATGTGCAAAAATAGTGGAACAAACATAGTAAGTGTTTTTGTTTTGTTTGCTTGTTTTTGTTGTTTTTTTATAAGGGTGCATGTCTATAAAAGTGACATATTTAGTTAAAAACTTGCAGGAATCTTCTTATAAATGTAGATCAGTCCAACAAGAAGCCTGTATTTAATTGGTAAGAAACTTTTCCTTATTTTCCTTATAGTGGATATGTTTCATTATATATACGCTTGCCAGTGATTTTATGTATTCAAAAATTGAAAAATATTAAAGAGATTCCTGATATTTACTAAAAGAATCAAGTCACATTTAATTTTCATCTTTCTTTATTTTTCTCTGTTTTATCTATATTTTCGTGTCTAACTGATGCTCAAAAGTTTTTTGTCTCTTCCTTTTCATGCGCCTGAAATTGTATTTCCCCGCACATATTTAAGTTTAAGATTATTTTTGCCATGTTAATTTTGTGTAGGGTTATGTTTCCATCCCTTCTTTTTTTACATTTATTATTTTGTGTAGAGTTATGTTTCCTCACCTTGTTTGTTTCTTCTTACAGTTATTAAATTTTCCATATCAACATTTGGGAATAAAGTATACAAAGGTATGCATACATTACCGAAATAAAAATACAAATATTTTAGCAAAAGAAAAAAAAAATACACTTGTAAGGATGCAAAATATAGAATATACTAATATGCTGGACAATACTCTCAGCTCTAACATACATATGATAATGATGAATTAGTCACTAGCAATAGAATATGACAGATGGTTTAGCATATCCGTCTCATGCTATTTTACAGCTATAAACCCCAATCTTCTCGATTGAAGCATATAGGTAGTACGTGAACTATATAAATCGCTTTGCCTTGTAAATTCATGGGGATGTGGAGGCATCTTACATTTTTGATTGATCAATCAGGAAACACAATCTAAGTAGACATACAACTAATAACTCTCTCTTTGTGGGATGTGTCTTTGGAAGAGACAATAATATATAGTGATTGTCCAATTTAAAAGAAAAATTATTAAATTACATATTTTATAGTTTATCTAAACTGATGATGGGATATGTAATATACTTATGATCTACAAGGTGTCAAAGCCTCGAATGATGAATGTGCTGTTTAGACCTGAGAACAATATATTAAATTGGTATGTTCGACAGCCTTGTGAATAATGTACTGGAACTCAACAAGTCCAAATTTAACACGAGTAGAAAGTACTTTAGGGCAGTAACAATTTGTTTATTTCACTGTCGACCACCAAACGTTTCTAAACCATAGGAAAACAGCAAAGAAAAAGTGTCCAGTCCTTAAATCTTTATACTTCAGGTGGTCGTTCTATTTCATTTAATTTGTCTGGAGAAATTCCACGTATCCTAATGAGTCAACATACTTAAGGATGTATTAGATTGAGTCTACGAGGATAGCCATAGTCTACACTTGGTGTGTAAGATCGAGTCAACGAGGATTGCCATAGCCTAGATTTGGTGTATAATATCGAATCTACGAGGATTGCCATAATCTACGCTTGGGTGAAGATTCCAAGAGTGGACAGCTAATTGAGCGAGGCCTTGATTTAACAGATTCTTGCTAGATTCTAATGATCTTTTATATCTAGAGGTTTACTCGGCATCGTCTTTGTGACATTATGATAAGCATATACCAACACTGCGTTCTAATTGGAATTGAAACATGCACTTTGTAGAGTTATTGAATCTGGTACACTTAAAACCAAACTTTAGACTCGTGTGATACAAATGATCTTACTTAATTTAAGGCCTTCACTTTTTAGCCGTAGTCATAGTAGAATTTGATCTGAATGTCCATCCTATTCCCTGTTATGGTAGATGGTGGTTGCCAGATTAACCGTTTTCCAAGGTCAATTTGTTTCGTTTAGTTTTTTTTTTTTATAAAAAACTAAAACTTTTAAGAAGCAAATGACATTATTTACCAAATCGAATGATAGTTTTGCAAAATACAAACAAAAACACCTGTCATTCATCAACAATAAAGGAGATGATCATCATATTTAATTAGAAAGAGCTTGGACAGAACATTTATCAAGAAAGAGCTTGGACATAACATTTATCAAGAAAGAGCTTGGACATAACATTTATCAAGAAAGAGCGTTGACATAACATTTATCAAGAAAGAGTTTGGACATAACATTTATCAAGAAAGAGCTTGGACATAACATTTATCAAGAAAGAGATTGGACAAGCATTTATCAAGAAAGATCTTGGACATAACATGTATCAAGAAAGAGCTTGGACATAACATTTATCAAGAAAGAGCATGGACATAACATTAATCAAGAAAGAGCTTGGACATAACATTTATCAAGAAAGAGCGTGGACATAACATTTATCAAGAAAGAGCTTGGACATAACATTTATCAAGAAAGAGCTTGGACATAACATTTATCAAAAAGAGCTTGGACATAGCATTTATCACGATATAGCTTGGATGTAACATTTACCAAGATGGAGCTAGGACATTGTCTGTTTTATAATGAATTTTAACTTACATCATTTCAAAGACACGAAATTTAGATTTAGAAATCCGAAAAACAATCTCTAAAATTGAGACAAATATGAAATATGGACGAATACAAATCTTATTAACGGTCAGACCGTAATGAAATTAGCATAGCTTGGTTGTTCTCATTTTGCATAGGTAAAAAACATATTTGTGGATTTTAAAACTAAGAAGTTAACATATTTCCTTGCACTCAACGTATTCTACTGAAACACAATGGCAAAATAGGGGCCAACTCTCAAACACAATGGCAAACTCGGAGTCACCTCTGAAACTGACTGTTAATGTATATTTCATCCAATCGTATCTTCATCCAACTTTCGAGGGGCTGAATCTAAAATTTAATCACTCAAAGTAGAGCAAACGTCGGCACACTTTAATGTATATATGTATAAACATTCTTGACGTGATCCGTCTGTATTCCATATTCATAAGAATTATAATGTTAGAATTAGAGGAAGAGTAATCATGCCTGTCAGCACAGAATTATATATATACGATAAACATCGCACTAGCGAAAGCAGAGTGGAAATAAATTTCATGTAGATGAATATTCATCATTAGCGCGTCGATCATTTTGAATTTTGCTTATCTTATTCAAAGATAAACTCCGCGGATATGCCTTTTGATCCATACCTTCTTAAACTAATAATAAATAGCAAATTTAATGGAGAAGGTTCATTTTTCCTAAAGAATATATATCTTCAGTCCTGATTCGTAATGCGCCTGAATGGTAATTCTCTTGTCTTGAGTCAAAGCAGTGTATGTTGCAGACTCGTTTGACAGAAGAGGCATATGTGAATGTGTGGAGATTGACAGTAGAGGCATATGTGTGTGTATGGAGATTGACAGTAGAGGCATATATGATTGTATGGAGATTGACAGTAGAGGCATATGTGTATGTGTGGAAATTGACAGTAGAGGCATGTGTGTATGTGTTGAGATTGACAGTAGAGGCATAGGTGTGTGTATGGAGATTGACAACAGAGGCATATGTGTATGTGTGGAAATTGACAGTGGAGGCATATGTGTATGTGTGGAAATTGACAGTAGAGACATATGTGCATGTATGGAGATTGAGCCAATCTAAATTTAGCTTGATTTTCTTTTAAAGTTTCTTTAGAGCAGAGAGGTTTGTGGTAATAATTACTTTTTGTTCGTGTAATCACCACCTGTCTAGTATGTAGATATATATCATGTTTCCTTATCTATGATGTCATAGACTGAGCCAAAACTTAGATAAAATTTTAAAGCTATCGCCTTCGGACAAACGTGCTTTAGGGTTCTGGATGAAATTCACAACATCGCGACAAAATCGAATGACCATCTGTGACAGCAATATATGGTTATTTCGTTGAGAATGTCTCTCTATGTCGCTATTTGATAGAATCCTTTCATATCAAAGTGTGAGGGCGAATAGTCTAATACTAACATGAAGTTTCTACTGAATGAGAATGCTTTACGCGGATCATTCTCCTGACCAAAAGTAACATCTCCTTAGAAAGGCGTACATAGTAACAAGGTTTTCCCGACTTATAAAAATGTTTTCACAAGGAGAGCTAGTATTATTTATGGAGAACATAGAAAAAACAAAACATTTGGAGGTTCTAGAACTTGGCAATTTCAGACACAGGTAATTGCTAAATTGGAAAGCACAAAAAGATATTAAAAGAAGCTTCAGTCATCATCCCTCTAAAATAACACATTCAGCTTTCAATTTGGGAAAAAAGACTACTGAGCCGAGCATAAATGAGGAAAAACAAAGCAACAGCGGCAGTAATAAAAAAGACTTGAATTTGTCAAGACTGAGAATACTCTAATTTGACTAAGGGGAAAAAATCGTGTGTTTCATAAGCGTAATTAGTCATGTTTTGCTTGAAAACAAGCCAAGCTGAAATATAAAAGGTTTTTCATCGACAAATATAACCTCAAAAACAAGACAATTAATATTAAAGACCGTCACGAAAAGACTAGGCAGTCGTTTCAAACGTTCATATTAGTCAGAAACTGTATCAAAATATCCCTTCTACAACAATTCTCAAAGCTCTCACAATAAACGTCTCTCGCAATTTTTACTTGCAGCCGTAATAATCAAATGTAGATGCATATTATGTATGTATGTATGTGTGCATGCATGTGCATGTATGTGTGTATGTATGCATGTTACATCAGATGATCACTAATTGTGACAGGCAAACCACGTTTGTTTGTCCTGCGGTCCGACATTTATGAATTTGTCAGCAACTATGGATCATGACGTGGAAAGCATGGTAGATGGAGGAAGATTGGATGCAACAGTGTATGCACATTAATGTTGTACTGATTCTATTTTCGTTTCTTTCTTTTTCTAAAGAAATTGGTTCTTCATTTTAAACTGATGTATTCGGAGCTCGTGTCATGAACGCATGGAAATAATTTCGCTCCGACACAAGGGAGAAATCACTCTCTACTTTTGCTGATTAGCGGGACACGATCCTCACCTGGATAATTACAAAGTCTTATTGCGAGAGAAATAGAAGACATAGTATATATATATATATATATATATATATATATATATATATATATATATATATATATATATATATATATATATATATATGTTACAGTGACAGAAAACTTGCTTCCACAAACAAAAATGATAAATTGTCCAATATTTTACGTACATTCTCAAAAAGTTCATAAAATAATAAATCGTTCTTCTATTTGCTGATTTGATTCTATTTTATTCTGTTAGGCACAGATAATACAATATTTTGAAAAATCGTGTTTATTTGAACAATGCTCTTCTTAACAAACGCATGTGTATGAAAAGCGCATAATCACTGTAACTATATAAATTGCAAATATCTGGCATGCTAAGGAATATTAATGGATAAGCAGGAAGTCGTCGATAGAAAGCTCTTTTCTCACAACGATCTTATAAGACGCATATAGAGGATCTGACCTAGTACTTTGTACATCTAAGGCAATTGGAACTTGGTGCCTGTGCTGCTATAGGAAACTTCCGTTTGTTTGCTGAAATGTCAACAAAGACACGTTTGTCATGGACGGATCCATAAAATTCATTTAATGGGAGCGTAAGCAAGTAGGCAAGGGGTCTGCGGGATGGAATCCCTGGAGGGAGCCCAAGGGGCTAAGCTTCCAGAAAGCTCTTGCATTTTAATCTGTTCCATGGTATCATTTTAACCATCTAGGGATCGGACCACTAATTCATTTCATACAGAACTTAATGTTAATGTATCAAAAATTAAAAATAATTTCTGTATTAGATTCGTATACCAACCACACATGCTTCCATTCATTAGAGTTAGCGAAAAAATCCTTCCTTGAAAAACAGGTGTTTCGCAGCATTTTTTTTTTTTAGCCTCCTGCTGCTAAACAGGGGGACTCTCTGGTCTGCACGAAAAAAACATAACTTCGCACCAAAAGTCCATATTATATTTTGTCAGTAGGAAATTAAATACAGGATATCAAAATAAAAGTAAATATTTTGTTATCAACTATAGTACATAGATTGAAGTTTATGAAATGTATAGTGGAAGAAAATTAAATCCATTTACTAGCCGATGCATGCATCTCAAAATATTTAGTACTCTATTTTTTGTATTACCCCACCAGTAGACTGGTTCTCTGGCTCTACAATAATTAGCGGTCCGATAACTATAAATGTAAAGAAAACTTACATATGGAACTGTTCTGGTTATTTCTCGCTCATTTTTAGGTAGGGGTGAGCTCTTCAGCTGCTGCCCTCCTCCCCCCCCCCCCCCCGCGCCGATCTGCCTCTGTATGTTGTCGTGCATATGTGTGCAGAAAAATTATAACTGTGCATGCTATTTCATTTTTTTCTGAATGCCTATCAAGAAAGATATGGCCTTTTAGTTCAATCTTACCATACATTTGTTCGGCGCACAACCTAACCAGCGATTCGCCTGTGTTATTCTGTATTCTTCTATCGGTTCCGTTTGCCCTTTTTGATCTGTATTTCGACACTAATGTCAATACTTGACTTACGTTAACAGATGCCTTGGGATTCTGACCTTTTTATAGATTTAAAGGTAGTTCTGCCTAAGCTGTGTTGATTCTGAGACCGCTCTAAGCTGTGTTGATTCTGAGACCGCTCAAAGCTGTGTTGATTCTGAGACCGCTCTAAGCTGTGTTGATTCTGAGACCGCTGAATTCATATATTACAGATACATATTGTTAAGTTTAATTCAGTTTTAACTGTTCACAGGATGCACAAACAAAAACACGTGTTCTTGAAAGAAAAAGGAAACACTTGCAAGTCCAGCCGAATTATTCACCTGTGACTTGAAAATTCGATCTTAACTTCTGAATGAGCGCATAGCACCCGCCGAACTGTCTCACCTGGTGCCTGGTATTTTTCCGAAAATCTCTCTCTCTCTCTCTCTCTCTCTCTCTCTCTCTCTCTCTCTCTCTCTCTCTCTCTCTCTCTCTCATTTATGATTCCAAGTGGTTAATGATGGAGATTCGGGGAGCTAAGAGAGAGCTTCATTGAGCAACATGGTATGTAGTCGGGACATATTGAGTGAGAAATTATACATTTTTGTTCGTGTCCATCCAACAATATTTTGATTTTTTTTAAAACTGAGTACCTTCTGCTTCTTAACCGCTTACTTAATGCTTCTAAGAAGGACACAATTTCGTAACTTTTAGAGAGCAACCAAATAATTCAAGTCAAACGGTTTTGGTTAGGCCAAAGAATGCGGGTGGTGATTTCAATCTTCGTAACGGATGTGAAATACTTCAGTGAGGTCAATATAGAACCTCTGAATAAAATAAATCTTCATTCATTTTACTGCCTTATGGAGGTAGGGCATTTGGACATTAATGTGGTCAGTAACAACAATCTAGGGATTTATATATATATATATATATATATATATATATATATATATATATATATATATATATATATAATCAATAATGTGTTTATTGGTACTGTGTGTCTTAGGCATTGAAGGAATGCCCTCAGAAATCAACTGATATGACGTCATTAGTTCTCAATCTGTTAAACTATGTTGACAAACTACAATGTCAGATTTTGTGATGAAATATTTACTTGATCAGTTTAGATGGACTCGGGGAATTATTTGTATTGTTTTATCTTGCATAGACCTGATAAGATCCAGTGAAAATATCTATTTCCGACAGTTCTATGAATGAAATCGATCTACTCTCTTGATTGATAATGATAGTAATATCATCTAAAGACAAGACTTCTTTCTATCCTAAAAAACCCTGTATGTGTCACATGACAAGAATAATATTATCGTCTAGGGTTAGAATACAACTTTGTCAGATAAAATGTTGTTTATCAGGTAGATAGCTATGCGGACTTGTCATGTTCTGTTACTAGGTTGATAGCTATACGGACACGTCATGTTCTATTACTAGGTTGATAGCTATGCGGACACGTCATGTTCTGTTACAAGGTTTATAGCTATACGGACATGGCATGCTCTGTTACTAGGCTGATAGCTATGTGGACTTGTCATGTTCTGTTACTAGGTTGATAGCTGTGCGGACATGTCATGCTCTGAGCTAATAAAGCAGAGTCTCATAAAAAGGATCAAAATTTCCATCAGTTCGTGTCACTCAGACAAAAATATTTTCGTATTCTGCCAAAGTCTATGTTCCCCGATGAATCTGGTATAACAAATGTTTTCTCTAATTCAGTCTGAAAGTAAAGTCTTGTTTTTACAATAGGAGAAAGCTCCTGCTGGGCAATGCTAGTTTGGTTCCCGCCGTCTACTTTGTTAATCAGTCAGTAGATCCGGTATAAGCCTTATTACATCGTGACAAGCATCTGCAATATAGCTCCAAATTGAGGATTGAAAGAAATAAAGTCTTCACTGGAAAATGATATTTGTCAGAAGTTTTCCCAGGCGTCCAGTATGTCCTTTTCAATAGGATTGTACGTCTTCGATATAGTCAATTTGGAACAGAAACAGAATACTTATATTCTTAATAATAAGATCAGGAAAGTATCAGAATGTAACATTCGTTATGATTGACTTGTTTGTTTAGAAAATTGCAACTCGGTGAAATCGATGAGGATAATTGTCAATTGTGCAATGTTTATTGGTGTCCAGTGCTAACACTTAAATTTTGTTCACAGCTTAATACTTTAAACGAAAAAAAATGAACACACATTCCAAAATTGTCAATGCATAGGAATTATTTTCTAAGTTATAGTCAATATTTGTTAGAAAAGAGAATATCAGATGTATTTTCAAGTCATGGTTTACGTCTGAATCTAACAATTCCTGTTATCGCTGCAGTCGTTTCGAAAATATCGATGGATAGATAATACCAATACTTTATTTTATGACTCTTTTATTTCCAATTTAGAAACAAGTACAAACTCTGGCTGTTATCCCCAAACGAAACAATGTATTTCCTTCCTTAAACATTTGATTTACATAGGCTGAAGTTTGGTATCGGTAGTATTTAACTTGTAGTATTTATCACCTCCAAAAATGCATTTGAGACCAAAAAGCATAACCCTATCGTTTAAAGTACAGAGCTAGCTTCTTTAGTACCATATATACTCGAGTATAATCCAGGTCCAAATGCAAACAACATAGACCCTGATCTGCCGTCGCATAATGCGCCGGCAGATCAGGGTCTATGTTGTTTGTTCTACTGATTAGTCCTTACAAACTGCATAGACCCATATCTACCGCCGCATTATGCGACGGCAGATCAGGGTCTATTTTGTTTGCAAACTCTTTCGTGCAATATGTCATTTTCAACTTACCTTTTCAATTGTAAATGTAAAATGCCATAAGGGAAATAGTCTTCCTTACGGTAGTAACAAGGAAATCGTTATGTATGACTTTCTTGTAGGCATCAATCTTAAGTTAGGTGTACATTAATTAAA
Organism: Margaritifera margaritifera; assembly: GCA_029931535.1. Lineage (NCBI taxonomy): Eukaryota > Metazoa > Mollusca > Bivalvia > Unionida > Margaritiferidae > Margaritifera > Margaritifera margaritifera. The sequence goes on from JAQPZY010001484.1 coordinate 1,942,660, forward strand.
TTGTCTTAGTCATGTTATACCTCAACTTCTAAAATATTTTAACAATGGTAATGACAGCTTTATTCTTAGAATAGGGCCACCCATAATATTAGCAATTCATAACGTAAATTGCACTCAATCTGGATGCGACTGCGTGTGCTACTCCCCACCACATACCCCGCAAAAATACCACACTATTTTAAAATGTAAACATTTATTACATACTATACACTTTGAAATAGTTTAAAAGCATAAGAAAGTTTTTGTTAATTGCAAATTTTATTGAAAGACGCTAGTGATTTTCACTTTTAAAGGTAAACGGGTAATGCCAGGATAGACAATATTTACAACAATTCATTTTGCCAGATAATGTACATTTTCCAAAATGTGGCGTTTTTGCTGTTTTTTCTGTTGCGGACAGCATATATCAGAAAATTCAGTTTAGAACTACATTATTCTATGTCCCAAAATACAACTAGTATAGACCTGAAAGCAAAATGATTCATACAATTCCTGTTAGATAGATTATCATCATCTCTTATTTTACAAAAGAAAGTTACCTGAAGTGAAATAAAGAGAGATTGACGTGAAATAACAAAAATACATTTGTTTTCAAATGCAGTGACAAATCAATGAATCAGGTACCCATTAACTTGTAACTAGTTACAAATTGAACGCATTTTGAACAAGAACTAAAGAATTCAGACAACAAGATATTTTCAGTAGCATAGCTTATTTAAAGCTCTTTCCGGAGAAGGGGATTTTTTAAAAGTGCTTTTTTTCAAAAGCTAGAATTATTAGTTGAAGAATCATATCATATAGATGAAAAAATGATGCAAGCAACAAATATATAACACGGAATCTGAATTGTGTATAGAATAAGAAAGTAAAAACAAAACGAAAAGTGGAAAGTTAACTCCAAATTGGCAATAAGGAATATTATTTAATTCCTAAAGGCAAAACAATTTTCTAATTCGTCCACAAAATAACAGCTCATACTGCATTGTTCTTTGCTATGTTAATAGGAGTTTGAAAATGATTATTACATTACCACAACACGCAGCTCAAAAAGTATTCCATTAATTATTTAAGCAAACAAATGATATCTTGCAAAGACGCTATATAATGGTTACACAATCTTGAGACAGAGAACCTTGATAATTGTTTAAAACTTTCATCACGATTCTGTTCTAATCAAGATTAAGTCAATTAAGAAAGGCTGTATTTGTTCAACGTTTCGATGTACACCAGGAACCACAGCATCAAAATTATATTTATCCTCTATAGTCAATAAAACTATTATTTATATAAAATATTGCGAAAGCATCTGGTCACCTTGCTGGTTAGAAAGACCATCAAATCGATTCGATATTATTTTTTAAATTAATAATAAATAGAAATAAACTACTTCATGTATGTCGATTTTAGACTAACAATGACGAAGTACATGATTTCCATCTGCTTTGTAGAAAGTCATAGGCAAAAGTGAAGCAACTTTCAGCAGCAATGGAACTATAACAGCTGAAACTATATGGTGGGTGGGGGGATGTTGTATGCTTTATTTACTGGAGAAAACATCTTAGCTGCTTTCCATTTAAATCTTAGACTAATGTTAGAAAATTATAGGAAAAGAGATAAAATTGTATCATATTATTTTACCCCAGCACAATATATTCATCCCTTTTCAACATTGCAGAGTGGCTAGAGTTTTACAAGATCTCTGAAGCTCTAAGGCAACATAAATAGAAGTTATAAACTGGACATCTAGATGAGAGAAGACATTCTAAAAATGTCTAAGTTCTAAACGTCTCGTCGATTGATATATTAATATGATTGAGTAATGTCTTGTCGACGTAACAGTCACATTTCAAATACTATTGTCAGTCAAATAAAGAGGAATCATTGAAAATTCGTATTAGTTTGATTAAATTATAATCTCTTTAAGAAGTCAATGATTATGTTACGCACACGATCTTCATTAAAGAGATAGCAAAGTATTACTTGTGCAAAGGCAGACATAAGAATGTTGTTCACTTAGAGATTTTGTCTTACGAGCTTTGTCAGATGGAAAGAAAGATCTGTTTCTATATCTTACACACTTATTGCTATCAACTATTACTTCGAGAAAGTTTTGATGGAAAAAATTGTGTCATTATTTTGCAATTTTCAAAGCCTCCAAATAAAAACCAAGATACAAACGTTTACAAAAAATTATTTCCCGTTAGCCAGGGTAGAAAGTAGTGAAAATACTGACAATTCGATTTCTTTGGAACTCAATAAAAGCACCAATGATTCATTTCAAACGTGAAATTCGCAGCTTATTTGCGCAGAAGATACAAAGTTCATTATATGAAAGCTATTTCTCCAGACATTTCGATCAAAATGTCTCTCGGATACACGCTGTATGCATGCCGTATATTTATCACTTTTCTGGGCAACCGATAATCCGGACAAAATCCATGTCACACGATGAGTCCGGATGGTCAACGTTTTACTGTATGATACAAACGCTGAATGCGTCAATTATGCTTAGAATGAAAACAGTGGGCTTAGGGAAAGAAGGAAAATTTGATATTGGATTTAAAACAGTATCTGAACTACGTAGCCTACGGGCACCTCTTAAATTCTGACTTAGATGGATAATGCCGTCTTTTGCAAGGTGTTTGGCCCAGTGTCTGTAGTTCTTGAACTTTTTTGAAAGATCAATGTAAAAGAAGCAGAGATTAAGTACTTTTAAAGATTGTCTAGTGTTTGCAGCTCATTAAATATTTTTTTCGGTAAGTTTAGATATTGCGCCAAATAGACTCGTCAGCTTCACCACTGTCTACCATTTGTCTATACTTTTATGGAGAGAAAAGTCTTTTTACGTCTTGGTGAGAAAAGTAACTTATTACGTATATATCACAGCCTTCTACGTCCGTACTTTATCGCTAAAATGACTGAGTTTATTAAAAAATTCTTTGGAGGAACATTGAGAAGGTACTTCCATGTTCTTTCAGGGACATGAATGCTTAAAAGTCTTAATCCTCCACCCGTTGTTTTTTTTTTTTTTTTGTGCAAAGAAAATTACTTTTTCAATTCTTAGCGCAATCTCATCTTCATATAATATTTATAACATGCGGAGATGATTAAGGCCAAATATCTTGAAAGATTTTGTCTTGCAGGCAAACAGTTTTGCCGGTCAATAGAAGCGGCCTCTTTCAGAACAAATGTCCATTAAATTTGGCCTTGTTCTTTACTGTTCAACTGAGAGAAACATCCATCCTGTTTGATCTCTCAGATTGACAAAATTTAATGAAATTGTGCAATTATACTGGCGCCGGCGGAGAGGCTACCGCTGTTGTTGTTACTTTCGGTATCTTTCAACGACGGATTGTGAAGAAGATAACCAATACAACTGCTGAGTAAAATAGTCCACAATTGTTTATCTCCTTGCTGCAAACTCAAATTTCCAATGGCTGCTCCAATGATACAATATACCACAAAGATTTTGCAGGAAAAGATGATTTGATTTTTAGGGACATGTTCTCCACACCACACCCACAGTGTTGTTTTGTAGTTCTTGGAGAGATTGGCCCTGAAAAGGAAATGCAGCTGTATTTAACGGCATGCTGAAAACTTCTACTTCTTGTCATAGTCGATTAATTGTGAAGGGGCAATCAAAGAATCGAAACTGGGTGGAGATTCTTTCCAACGAACTTTCACTTCTTGAAGTCGACGTTTTCTTCGATCTGGAATGCTTTCGATATCGTACACGTCGTCTTCTTTCTTGGTCACTAGTTGTAACTCAGGCAAGTAAAAAGTTCCTTTAGCACTTCTCCTTTCAAAGCTTTCAATTTATAGCCATGATAATCATATCCACGTAGTTGTCCTGTGACACGAAACAATTCTGTTTTCCAGTTAGGTAAATAACCTTTGTCAAAAGTGCGTTTTTGTTTTTGCAATGCGAACCCAATCTCCATCGTTTATAACTTCTTTCTTTTTTCTCGTCTTTGACGTTCCAAAGCTGTCACTTCTTCTGGACCACATCCGATGCTACGATGGTACGATTTATTGTAACCTTTGAGCAGATGTGGTAACACGTCGATGTATTTGAGAGTTAATGTGTAAAATATTAAAACATACGTTCTTTCAAAGTTCCACGACTCTGGCTTTGTTTCAGGATTTTCAGTGGCAAAAAAATGAATGAATCTTTTTTCAATTCTTTTTTACAAGCTTGTTTTACAAATTCGGTGCCTTTTTATGTTTGTCATCTTAGAGGGTGTCGACCACTTTGTTTCAAATCCAGTTTTAAAGCATACACTAACTCTGAACGTTTTTTGTTTTTTTTGAAGTCAAAGGCACTAGCCAAGCTGAGTTTGAAAACATGTCGATGAAACAAAACAAATGTTAGGATTAGAAGTTAAATGTGGTGTCCGTTGTTTGTAACAACGATGGAGTCCATCCATGTTTATAAGAGACTGACGTTAATTTCCTCCTTCGATAAGATCCAAGGGTACATGTGTGATATCTTTCCAGAAAAGTATGCTCTTTTTATCTTCTTCTTCATTATCTCATTACTCCATCTAAAAGAGGTTCAGGTTCAGTAATCGATCCTAAAAAAGGAGCAGGCACTTTTAACAACGGTGCTATCAGCATGGGTAGAAATCCTCATCTTTGAACAAGCATGTTTTGTTGTTTTTTCTTTTGACTCATTATCATTTTCTTTTTCAACTTTTGGCAACAAACGTGACATTGTCGTCAAAATAACTGTTTCTGTATCTTGGTAAAATGTACCGTTCGTTTCAAAACGTTCAAAAAACATTCACACACTGTATCGATGGCTTATTTGTGTGCTTTTTGACTGATTTGTTTTCGCATTGGAGCATTGGATTTGGTCAGTACTGATAAAACATCCCAATGTTTAGCTGAACGAAAAGGGAATCTCTTTTTTCTATTTGTGGAAGGTTTCTTTGGACGATGATGTGAACTCTGTGACATCTTTGTTAAGGAGGAAAAAACAGAAGTGAATCTTATCCAACACATCTTTTTTATTCTGAAATTCGTGCCTACTGATTGTCGGACGATCGAACAATTGTAATTTTTATTCGATCACACGTTTGAAAAATTTGGTTTTGCCAGGACCACTTGGTCCAGCAATCAACATGTTAAATGAATGGCGATCTGACGTTTCGTCACACACTGAGTGTCAAAAAATTTTGGGTAGTTAACTCTGTATGCATTATATATGAACGAAAATATACACGGGGTTCGATGCAGCTTACAGCGCTACCCGAGGGTGGTTTATTTGTATCATTACATACTTCAAAATACTGAGTTCGGTTCGCCCACAAATGCACGTGCAAAGTGCCTTCAGTGTGAAACCCGATTACCTTAAGTTACCTGGCCGTGGATTTTGACCATAACCAGGGTACTTATAGAGTAAATTCTTGCTGTATTATCACAATACAGATGAGTTTTGTCAGTAAGATGTCCATCTTACGGAAGCAATCTTCAGCTGTAGAGGTATGTGGAATGTAAAACTGTATTCTTTCTTGCTATCCTTTCTATGTGATAGAATTGTTTTATATATTGGATGTTTAAGAGTTTATTCTAAATTTTACAGAGAGTCAGACCTATGCCACGTCACGCCATGCTATCAGATAAACTATAGTATGGTTCAAGTTAGCCGAGGGTGGTTTATTTTTAGCCTTACATGTTATATGTGACATGCATTAAATGATGAGTAATGCCCAAGTTCTTATAATCAAGTGAGATTAATCTTGTCGAACACAGATTCATTTACGAACGTGGTTATTATAATAATAATCTTGTACAGTAGTTCTGATGAAATAATTCAATATGTAATGAAGCCAATTCATGTGCGCGCATGCGTAATGTGTATCATTGTGTTCGTACTTAACCGTGTCTCATGCACTACACGGTTCAGTCATTGTATTTTTGGCTGTTCACTATGGGTCGTAGAACTCTGTGGGATTTCGTGTTGCTCGATCGATGGTGACCTTGGCTCAAAGGACAGTATTGGTTTACTCGCAGTGAGGTGCCAAAGGTTCGGGACCAACGGGTCTGCGGGGAAAGAGGTTTCTGGAGGGACCCTTCGGCGGACTGGAAGGAGCGGGCCATGCATGGTTGCTCCTTGACCATTCGACGAGAGCTGTGGAACCGGAAATATCTTGTGATCGTCGACTGGGCGCCACGAGATACATAACATCATATGCTCTATTTTTTAATCAATATAATTCAATATCACTATATGGGTAAAAGTCTAATTCAGCATCGTTATGTGGGTAAAAATTAATTGCTCCTTGCTTACATTTCAGAAATTCGTTGACATAGCCTAAAAAATCCCTACAGTTGAGTCGTCGGCCTGTTGGAATTGTTCTGTGGTAGGAAAGTGCCAAATTCGTATAGTTTTAACAAGCAGTATCCGCGATCGACAGCGTAAAACAATTAAACCTCATCCACGTTCATGTCAAGGCTCGTTGTTGATCGTCGTGGCGACCATGGTGGTCTTGATTACACGTTTCAGTACACGAACGGCATAAAGGAAAGATAATTTTTATGTGGCAATGATGAGGTAAAACAGGGGATGGTTCAAGTTCGTCGGTGGCGGAAGATTGCATTTGATCAAACCTTCGTATTGACGAATGTGTCTCCACGTCAATGTGCTATGTCAAATTTCGGGATGACCGGTGGAAAATCGATCATATTTACAAAAAGGATACAAGTGACACATATCGATGTATTTAATTTGCTCTCCTTGGGATTCGTCCACGTCGTACAGCAAGCGTGTAGCATTTGTTCGTCCTCCAAACAAACTGTCGCATGGATTTAAATGTTTGATGTCTACCACATCGTAATCTTCGACGATATTTTTAAATTCTGGATCTGTTTTCAATGGTTGATCGTATTCGTGTTCCCACGTTTCTATCACTTGGTATCCTTGACTTTCTAAACTCTGGCGTCGTTGATATGGTTATGGTCGTATAACTCTTCCATGGTAAACTCTGAGAAAAGATTTTTGAGGTCTCGTTGAGGAAAACTAGTAGGGCATCCATAAAATAAGCACAATTTGTAGACCTTCTGTGGGTTTTCTAAATTCCGACTATTCACGAAAAGAGTTCCTATTTTCTTTTCTCCGTCGTTTCTAGCATATTGTATCCACTTCTCTTGAGTTTCACACAAACAATGGAGCCATTGCAATGCTTTGGCTGAATATCGACGGCAGACAGAGAGTAAGGATTGAGGTGGTATAATGGCTAGTTTGTTCTCGGGCATGAACTTCGTTCGATACACTAATTCCCACGTTTTGACAATGGTAGAGCCTTCCTTCAAGGGATCGATACCTCTGCGATCCAGAAATAATTGTCAAAATTTTCCACAACAACGTTGTAAAATGTCCACATCGGATCGACAAAATTACATCATTTCTTCTTGAAAATCAATAGTGTCTGAAAAGTGAGTTTGGTACCAAGCGTAGAAAGCTTCTCGTTCTGTTCGCATAACGTCAGGGTCGTAGAAACGAACTTCAGGCAAATGCGAGAGTACAACGTGCTGATTTGCTCCGGTATTGAAACAGTGTGGAAAATAGTCTTTAGCCATTTATGTCATTCCAAATGCTTTAAGCATTCTACTCAAAGGTATAGCCCCCAAAATATTTTTAAAAATCATGGAGTCTTTAAATTTTAAGTTTCCCACTTTCATGTAAATGATTTTGGCTCCGTTCATGGTAACTGTTTGAAATTTGGTTCCTAGTTCTGAATAATATCTCAAAAGAAATTGTCCGTCTTAACCTGAGAAATTGTGAGTCATGACTGTAGCGTATCGATGTCAGTTCCCATAACGATGGACCTCCTTTTCGTTCCAAGTGTTTTCGGTGGGGTCTAAAATCCACTCGGCAAAATCAGAGAGAGTATGGGAGCACCGAAATGTCTTTTCTCGTCATCCTGGATACACGCTACAATTTGGACAATGATGAAATAAAGGTTCCTAAATATAATTGCTGCAAGCGCGATGAGCCAGACAAAACTTCGGTATGTGAATTCCAGTCTCTTGTGAACATTCAAAGTAAAAAAAAAGATAAAATCTACACGTTTCTTATTATTCTTGTTCTGATCGTCATTTAATACTTCCTCAATTTTCTTGTCATATCGAAGAGCAAAACTATCGCCTTTTGCCGGCATATTCAGCTTGATGTTCCACAAGGGCTGGCTCTTTTTCAGCACTATTTTGCGATGAAGCAGCACTCTGGTAAACAATAACCACTTTTCCCATGTACTGCTGCCTGATCTTACCTGCGAGTTCAGAGTGGGCCACAACATCAAAATCCAGCTAAATGCCAGCGATGCCGTTGCTCGTGATTTTCGAGAGCAAGTCTCATGACTAGCCCTTTTTTATTATAAAGACAAAACTCATATAGTACGCGCAGAATGAAAACGATGTCGTTGAACCCAAGCGGCGAGCACAAGCTTATGAGTTTCTCAGAAAGGGAATTTTTGACAAGCTACTCCTGTGTACAGACCCACCAATTTTCTACCAGTTCATTGTTTCGACAGTGTGATGTGGTGGCTTCATATTGTATACGCCACCAGTCACACTATGACACTTGTAATCTATGCTATATTATCTTTAAGCTACTTATTGTTTAGTGCTCAACCATCCATAACCAGAACTTTATAAGAACCATAGAGGTTGCCGTAAGTGACATGAGTGTTGACGAGGCCTTGAGCTCGGCAATGGCCTTGACAAACTGTCTCTCCGCCTTATTCTCCATTCGTTTTAGTTTTCTTGACACTGTAATACCACCATAACGTGGAAAAATCCCATGATCAGCCCCAAGACCCACTCGACACTTCCAGCATGGTTTTATTTGACAATCTCGCCTGCTCTGTGCCGCATGAATAGCACAGTACACATTTATACACTTTATCCGCACAGCTTTGTGCTCCCTAGCTTCAGCCAAACGTACTTGTTTTCAGCAAGACGTGTCGTAACTCATAGGTATACGACCTGTCATTAAACGGTATATTCGGTTAGCTGTATACAAGTGGAAGAATATTTCTTTAAAAGGGGGTAAAACCACAGTTTTGTGCCTGCCTCAAGGAGGATGGGGATAGTGGGGATTCAACTGCCCAACAACCAAGCGTTTTTCATTTTATTCGCCAACGTCTAGCCAACCGGCTAACAGTTGTTCCGACGGTTTGGCCGTTCCACTGTTTCTCCAGCAGCACGGGTTTCAAACAGTATTTCCGTGCATTTTTGTTTGGGGGGGGGGAGGCGGTTGCTAATGTAGCCTTGTTTTAACTGCCTCCTCTTGGGGGATGACTTTTAAACCAATGCTACCACTGGTAATTATCTTGGAACAAATGTATGAAAAACGTTTGAAAACTCGCGCTGCCCGCTGCCCCCACCCCTAAAAAACAAACAAACTGGCTGTCATCCTGGCTCCCCACCCCGGTTCCCATCCAGGCTCACCGGGATTGACGTCAAACGCTGGTCCCCAATCGGCTGACCGCTGGCCCTCCACCCGGCTCCCTAAGTGGCTCACTGGGGTTGAGTAGTAGAACAGATAGCTAAATTCCTCATTTTACTATTACTATTTTAGATATCGGATAAACAATATTTCGAATGTCCGATATGTGATATTTCTGTATACTAATGAGCTCCGTAAATTTCTAAGACTGTTTGACTGGACATGGGTATGTTGGCTCGCAAAGAACGATACATATAAAGATACAACAGTGTATATATCAAATTTATTAAATAGTCTAATTAATATATATTTTTTTAAATCATGAAATGCTACCTAAATGACACATACCAAGTACTGCAAGTACGAACTATCAGGTAAACCCAGTGTTAACTTCACAATTTGTTATATTTAGAAGGAGCATTCGCTGTCCGTTGTCTATGTTTTCATTTGGCATCTTTGCATACATTCATTTGTTGTTTTTTTTGTATGGTGTAAGGTCTATCTTTTGTACTAGGAGCCGTTTGTTTGCCCGCACGGCGCTACTCCTATGCTCTGTTCTAACCATAGTCATCTGGGTGATGGCCTTTTCCTCGAATACTAAGGGTGAAAAATAATATACATTACTTCCTTCTAAAAAGCTTTCGTTTCGACTTGCATTTTTCAAACTGCATTTATGAAATCATTGCAGCAGAATTTAATTGACTATATAATAACATTACAATAAATTAAAGTTTCGAAATAAATGAATTCTTTTTTACAATAGTTATACTTCCTTCATAAAAGAAACTGTTGTGAATGAGTGATAAGATGATTACACGATTGGTAGAATTTCAATACACATAGTGCATTTTGCCTCTGAACATCTGCTCGATGAATGAATGAACAAGTGAATGAATGGACAAATGACGAATGATTACACAATAAACATTTCATATCTGTAAAAACAAATTTGTCGCACATGTCCTTTTTCTTGAGTGATTGGTGAAATTTCCAATTGTTCCAGATCCTAGTTTATTTACTCCGAATTGGTTGGCTGAAAGTTTTCAGTCCAGGCAAGGGTCTGACAATCCTGAGGCCATCGTGTATGATCTTAATATAACTAGTGTACACTTCAAGCATACTGCCTAGCAATAATTTTCCACTGATTTAATTCTCCAATGGAAATTCTTAGAATAATTAACACAATTAATATGACTAAATAATACGTCCATCTTCTTTGAATTCGGTAGCACACTGCACATCGCTACCCAAAGAACTTTGCACAGCATTCCATGGGGAAAAAATATCGAAGTTGTTGGTTAAGTCAGTTACATGATTGACACTGAACAATATATAAAAATAACCTCGACAAAATAATTCCGCCTCCTCGTGGGTAATATATCGCTGATGTTTCCCATACATTGTTTCGTGTCACCATGTAACCATTACTTAATAGCTCTTCCAGATTCATGAAAATTTAATCAGATACTTTTACATTGTATCAATATACTGATATAGTTTTAGAACATAACCATTAAAAAATTGTGAATTTCACAAAATATACTGTGTTTAATTTGTGTGGACACTTTTCATTGTATCAATACATTCAGCACTTTCATAACATATTGTACAGGGCCTATGTTGAGTGCATTTGCGTCCAGTTTTTGTTTTATTTGGGTTTGGATTGTGAAGGGTATTTATCGGTCATGTCAGTCTTGCAAATTTGTTTCTTGTACAAGAAGTTGTTTATATCTCACCCTATTAAATTAACTATGACGTTATTTACACAAGAATGACGTTAAATATAGTATGCTCAAAAATACTTGGAAAGTATCATGTACCACTTTCCTGAAGAGCATCCATGACGATGATGCGAAGGCACTTGGAGGAATCAAATATAAATATATTAGTGATTTCCTCTTGAATGAACACACACACACACACATACACACACAAATTTATATATATATATATATATATATATATATATATATATATATATAAACACACACACACAGATACACACGCACTCACTCGCACACATTGTGATACGTATTTTCTTTTACGCCAATGATTTAGTTGTCTTACGAATTACTAAGTCTCATTAACTGAAAATGAACGTGGTATTCATGATATGTTCAATTACACGGCAACAAATGGAGTCTAATAAATGGAGTCTATCCAACAAGTAATGTTAAATATATAAAGAATGTAAGCACTTTACCCGGATTGTTCTCATAACTAAAAGTGACGTTTCGGTAGGACTTCTCCCATAAAAGCAGCGTTGTCCTTGCTATTTTCGAACTAGCTCTTTTATCGAGGAAACAGAAAATCAAAATATCGAGTTTTAAGTCCATGGAAAGTAGAATTCTGCAGCAAAGCAGGAGTATCCCAAGGTTTATTTGCAGTTGTCACTGCCTCTTGGAGTATTTTCAGTTGTCACTACCCCCATCCTATACATAAATGCTAACTGTCTCCAACCGCCCAGTCTCTGCTCCGAAGTTGTGGATAACAATTTTAAAACGGCTCTGCTCATTTACAGAACACCCTAAGCATACCTCAAAGTTTAAAGTCTCTATCTTCAAGGGTGTAGGAGACACTACTCGACATCGTACAACTGTTTAGATCACGTGACATTTCATATACAATTAAATATATTTAAAAATGTCCCTAAGGCATAAATGAAAATTCTGAAACCGTTGTACAAATCTAATGGATAACCCTTAAAATATTCCCATGTATGAAGTCTCTATTTTAAATGGCATAGAAGCACTTGTGCAACATTAGACATGCACGCTTGCACGAACGGGCAGGAGCACATAATCCCCATATTTATTTCACAGATCCTGGGGATCAAAGTCATAAAACTAATTGTAAGCCTCCGACAAAAGTATTTCGAAAACTGTCATCATCACTGAAGCATCATTGCAAAAGTTTTAGTTGAGACAAGAAAACCACTATGCAGTGCAGAAAAATGAAAAGACAACACACCAGTGACAGTAATGAAAAGACTAGATTTTTCAAGACAAAAAATTTCTAATTTGTCTCGAGAAAAGATGATGGATTGATCTTGGAATAGTGAGTGCCTGTTCTCAAGAGCGTAAATTATCACCATTTGCTAGAACACAAGCAACTCTGAAATATGAAAAGCTTTTCATCGACATATTTGACAGCTGCAAGAAACAAATAACATTCAGTTCCACCAAGTAAATGATTTTGCAATTTTATATAAGATTGATATTCCTCATAAAATGCCTCAAAAGAAACGGTTTCAATAAAAAAAGATCAAAGCGATTCAATTAAACGTTTTGGCGATTGTGTTTTCTGTTGAATTTTCTTGTTGACTTAAAAGCTAAATGTTGACGCATCATACATGTGGCAAGAAAATGGTTAATTGTATAATTTTGCAACAGTAATAATAATAATAATAATAATAATAATTATTATTATTATTATTATTATTATTATTATTATTATTATTATTATTATTTAACCAGGATAACACATTGGTCATGAAAGACCCAACCTACCACGTGGTCTTCAACGTCTTAAAATAATGTAACAGAAACCAAGTGAAACCAACAATATAGATAAAATCAACAAACAATTTATTTCTCTGTAATTAAAATGAAAATTCAAAAGACACTTTCAATTTGTGAATTAAATTTCAAATAATCCTAAATGTCCTAAAAACATGTCAGAAATTATAGAATGTTCCGAATGAATGAATGTTCCAAGTGAATGAATGTTCCGAATGAATGGATGTTCGGAATTAATTGGTAGTCTTCAATGTCCTGATGTACCACAACAATAGTCTTGAATGTACTGATGAACCACAACGATAGTCTGGAATGTACTGATGTACCACAATAATGTAATCCAGATTATCTTTAAGAATGTTCCGCAAAATATCCAAAAGTCATATATTTAAATCCAAAGGTTAATGAGCACTTTATGTTAATTCCAGTGAATGTTCAAATAAATAATTATGTCTAATGCATTACAGCATTACAGCACAACTATGATTCCAAATTGTCTGATGATAAAAAACAGACTGATGATACAAAAAGAGGAAATTTTTTAAACAGGATTTAAAATTGGAATGATAATAATGCGTATCAAGTCTGTATTTATACACATATTCATATAACCCACAATTGAATCGTTCCCCAATGGCTTGATCTGCACATTTTTGTTTCGCTAACAACACAGCAATGGCTTTGAAACTTTCTTTATCTTGATCCACCTGTTGAAGCTGCGGACATGTTAACGGTCCACGTGCGTAAATGCTTTTGAACGCGTCTGCGACACTTGTTGAATTTGGACCTCAACGGCTCGGCTTCCTTGTGTCTGCTGGCAACATCTACGACAGTTAGTGCCTATTTGTATGTGCCTCTGCGTACCCGATCATGTTAGAGAAACAAAAGATCGGCCTGGTGAACTGCGTTGGGCGTCCTCACATCAAACCATCCACGGGAAATTTCCTTGGCGCGGTTAGTTAAATCTGCCACAATGCTTATTTGGCTAGCCACGCTCTGGCGACCCCATGGGTAACTTTTGCCGCGCTTGCTAAACTTTCAACGGCTGCTCCACCTTCCAATAACCGCGTCGATTGTATTATATCGTGGACAATTTCGCCTCCGTGTTTGTTATATCAATGTGCTTCACCTGCAAGTGGCACTCTAGCTGCCACCAAGTGCAATCTTGACCTTCATGCCTCCTTTAACAATCCATCTGGCGATTCTCTCTTCGATGGCCGGCCCCGTAATCTCATTCAAGTCACGTTGACGCGCACGTATATCGTTTGATGTGTTTTATACGCGGGATCTTGTCGGTAACACGCAGCATCGACGCGATTTACAGGTTTTTCTTTGTGCTTTGGACGTTATTTGAGTCCAGTCGTATATTTAACCGTGCTCCAGGCCGCAATAATTGTATATGAGCCCCGGAGGGAACCAAATATGCTTTTCATCAGGATGTTTACTTCACTGTGCCCCGGGTAGCTTTATTAACGCAGCACTGATATCACGGCAAAGTTTTGGGGTTTTGTTTTGTTTAACCTGGAAGGTTTCACGAACGTAAATTTCTTTGCTCCACATCGGGAACAATTTCCAGCGATTGCGGCTCTGCTATCATGTATTACGAACCTGAGTTGGATTTGCGGTACGTGTTTTCATGCAGCATCGCACACAATATGAAGGTTTGATGATAAGTTCTACAACAAGTGACATTCATCACAGCATCACGAAAGTGAAAATAATATTCCGTTACTGACTTCGGTGAAGCCGCAGGCGCAGAGGCATGGTTCGATGTTTCCAAACTCGGTTCGAGCGTTAATTATTGGCCCGTCCGGATCCGGGAAAATCTAACTGCTGTTGAATCCGATCATGCGATGGTTAACGTGGGATCTGTTGTACGTGATTGCACCATTCGCGGACGATCAAAAGTGTTATGATGTACTCAGGGATTTTATGGAACCGCTTTATATGCACACATGCTTAAAGTTATCCGAGACAACTGCAACATGGTGATGATACTGTGTTGGGTTGACGAGCATGACCTGGCAAACGTTCATTTGACCTGGTGTACAGCCAACGCTTCGTGGGATGAATTTCAAAATATGTTTGCAGAGTCACCATAAACCCGTATGGTTTCCTCACGATCGACTTGAGTGATGGACCGCGCAAGTATCACGTGGGTTTAAACACGAACGCGTCTCACACGAATTTGTTAAGCGATTTAACGGCCATGATAAATGTATACGATGACACAACCTGCTATAGATACGACCATGTGGGTATTCAGGGAGTTTCCTGGATTAAAACAAGCCAGCATGGAATCTTTTAGCAAGCATACGTAATGAATCTGTAAACAAAAATGTTGAAGGAATCGAGGAGTTGTGGCCAAATTTATAGAAGCAGTCATGAAACAAAGAAAGAGTAAAATTTCCAGGAGGCAAGCACATTCACCTGAACCCGGACATCATACGAACCCCAACCCAGACCATTATACGAACCTGAACCATCAAACGAGACTGGACCCTTGTACGAACCCGAACATAAACCCAAACCTAAACCCAAACCTAAATCCAAACTAAATCCAAACGTAAAACTCCGATGGAACCTCAACTGGTAGAACTTTCCCCAGCCTAAGACGCTGTTCTCGATTAAAGAAAAACCACGAAGAAGCGCAGAAAGCGAAAGACGATAAAGAAAACAGCAGCAAAGACGTACAAAGACTGAAAAGACGCAGACCTACCCACAAGTTGACCGTTTAGCTGCAGTCGAATCCCCATTCAAACGTCCACCTGTACTCGAATCCCCATTCGAAAGTCCACTTGCACCAGAACCCCAATGCGAACGTCCACTTGCACCAGAACGAACGTGGGACGAAGAACCTGCCAGGCTGCGAGGAGAACTTACAACTTCCAGGCAGAAACCACCTGTAGGAGAAGGCTTTGGTGGATCAGTTACCCACACGTGTGACCCGCAACAGGTCTACGTACTCGGGGACAGACTGGAAACACTCGTGGGGTCAGTTTGCGCCAGCAACAAAGCGCCAGAAGTCATCAACGAGGCCAAATTCATTTGTCAGCGGTTGCTCACCGGCAACATTATGGACCCGGAAACGTTTCGCGCGCTAATACACGAACTCATTGAAGACTTTTTGAGTGCAATCAATGCCGCGATGCAGTGTGTCGTTGCAAATACAACCCCGAGTGTCACCTCGATGATTATAATCTCGTCAACGAAACCATTATTCTACGTGGTTTTCTCTACGCCAATTACTGCGGGGCAATGCCGCACACTCGAGATCGCACTAGCGTCGCTGCGCGTGTATTACAGTTGGCCTAATATCTGATCGCGGCTGTTCTGGGGCCTTGGCACGAATAACTCGCTTGTGTTCTTGGAGAACGGTGGTACCACCTGGAATGTTTGTTATTGGACTTTACAAGGGCGCGTACGACTCAATCAATAAAGAGATCTGACGGAGGATTTCGTTGGTGACCAAGAAAGACTAAAATCTATGTACGCGAACACGAGTTCACACTCCGCTCTGCCATCTCAGTCGAATCTCCACAGTAAGAGGTTGACATCGGACAGTCGTCGCTAAGAACAGTTCTTGGTTGGTCCGAATATATTAATAAGATTGCCGAGGAGCAACGAATTCTGCGTGCAGGACCCGCCGGTGCTAGTTACAATATCGCTTCAGATATTGTCAGGATCACCTTCGCGATTCAGGTTAATCTAACATGTGATGCTATCAGTGGTAGTTACAGTTCAGCCGTGGGAAGCGTAGCTTCTCAAGGTTAAATATTGTGCGGGTTTTCCCCATTTGTGTCCCCGGATGATCTACTCTCGATTACTCCCACTCCGGAGTATCTTCCATGCAAAAATCAACGGTTGACACACCTTCGGTTCACCATTGTTGACCAGGATGGGCACGCGTTAGACCTCTGCGTTGAAACTTTGACGATACAACTGTACATTAGAGATCCAACTGATATTTAATACAATGACGTGGACGTGTGATACCCGTGCATGTTGCCAACGCAAGAAAACCCGTTTAAGTGACATATTACGAAAATGGTCTCGTTGATGTTGTCCGGAGATTGTTCACAGGAGTCCCAATGGTTCTCGAGGCCCTGAATTCGCGCGCTGCACCAATCGCTAAGCAAATTGCAATGCGAGTCGTTGATAGCATTAAAAGCGCTGATGTGGTTCGGTTGAAAAATCTGGGATCGCAGGCGGTTCAATCAATCGAGATCAACTTCGACGATCAGTAACTCGGCAATCAAAAGCGGTTACACTACTATCAACAGCAACAATGCCAGCTGCGGTTAGTAAAATTATCAATGAAGCCGCTCAACAACGTCTGGCAGAAGCTTATACGGATTCGATGATTGCAAATCTGGCAGTGGGAAGCGGATTACGGTTGTGGACTGGATGTAAAAGGCATTAGAAGAAACCGATAATGTATAAATAGAATATAATGGCAAAATTGGAAGATGCACCCGATCCCGCGTTTAACATGTTTTCGCCTGTGTTGGTAGATTGAAGCAGCCGAGATTTTCAGTATTATTCGTACCAGGCTAGAGACCTCAAGAAATTAAAAATAGAATTACGAATGCATGACACGTCTAGATTTTTTTTCCATGTGAGGCCTTCTTGGAAATCGAGGGAAAACTTGTACAAGCCGACAATGACGATTACATCCACGGTACCAACGTTGGATTTTTCAACAACGGCATCATGGCATTGTTCAATAGCACACGATATCTCATCAACGGAAAGGAAATCGGAGTAATTCTCAGCAACGTAGACGTTGCCACGACAATTCTCGGACTCGCCAGATACAGCAACGATTATGCGAAATCCGTTGGCCCAACTATGATGTTTGTCAAGGATACAGCCGATCATGCAGATAATACCCAGTATAAACTTCATCAACTTACACAGACTGCTTTTGTGGACGAGCACCCAGCTGGAATGGATGCCAGACCTGATGTTAGCGGCGCCCCTATGCTGTTTAGCGTCAATAATAGTTTCAACGGTGGATTCGCGCAGCGTCGAGCACATCTTCGTGGAGACTCATTGTTATTTTCATGTGCGATTCCCCTCAGTCATATATTCGGGTTTTGCAGAGATGTCGGCAAGGTTTTTTTCGGAGCCAAATACACTAGTGTTATTCCGGAAGGGTCACGATAACGATGCAATTTGCATGGCGCTGGTATCCATGATGGCATTGACTAAAGAATCACGGTTGTTGCCATTTATTCAGTCTGGAGGCGCGTCAACGCTATCGTTTCTCGCGCTCACCACAGTCTCGTCACAGCAAGCAGTTTATATGACAAACAAGTACCTGACATAGCATCAGCGTGCCAAAACACGTGTTCGTGGCATTTCAAAATAAGAATATAGAGGATGACAGGCAAGCCCGTAGTGTAATGATAATTGACCAGTTAGGAGTGTCTAAAGTGTATCTGCGGTTAACCGGCCACCAGGAACTCTAGGAAGAAGTTTTGCTTAATTTCGAATTCAATCAAGTCGCACGGGCATATTACAAGCTATGATCGTACGTGCACCGGCATTAAAACATTGACACGGGTCTGCAGATTTCCCAGAAAGACTTCACAACGTTGTACCCGTTCTTTTACTTTTCATTAGAACACCGGGAGCTGTTCAAGCAGTCCGTGATCGACATGTACTATCATGCACGAGTAAATGCGCCCATTGTCAATTACAGATGCATTGCTGTTTTCCTCTCCGACAAGACTCTGTTGTTGGAGGGCACCAGTGGCCGAATGAGGGTTGTTGAGGCACCTGTGGAAAACTCGTAGTGGTTTTCACAAACTCATAATTGAACAGCACACTTACAATAATGCCATATCACAAAAGTTAAGGTTGGTTTAGTAAAACCAACTTGCGAAAATAAAAGTGCGATAAAAAACGAATGCAGGCTCACACTTAGGATTTCTCCGAAAAAAGTTAACTGGAGATGTCCCCTTATGGCTAACTCAAACACATCTTAACAAGTTAAAAGAAGCCAAAGAAAAGAACACCTCGGTAATATTAAAGTTATCAAAGTCGGAGGTGGTACAAATGCAAAATAGCGGTGGAATATTTCCATTTCTCACGGCGATTTCAGCTTGATGGCAGCTGCCGCACCAGCGGTTGCAAAAGCAGCTGCGCTAGGGGTCGTTGGAACCGCATTCGGGATGGCTCTGAAAAAAGGCGGTTGGAGACAGCATAGCCTCTTGTGGATCCATAGTGTCTCGTAGACGAATAAGAAAAAGGAAAAGGTCTTCGACTAACCGGGAAGACTCCCAAAATATCCTTGACGGCCGTTGACCAATTTTGATTTACTCGCGATGACTAAGTCAATCAAACGTTTCCGAGGTGTCTTTATGCGGGATGAACTTGCGTCAATGGTCCCCCGCACGTGAGAAACCGGCATCGTTAACCTGGATTCGACAACAAGACCTGAAACGTATAAGGTCGCATACGCAGTGACACCTCGACAGGTTTTGTATTTTGACTCGTTCGGGCTTGCATCGCCACGTGAAGTCGTTGATTATTTATATGGTGACTACACTGTTTTATTCAACACTGTCGTTGCAAACTCGAACAGACTGCCCAATATGTGGACATCTTGTTGTTAAAGCATTACATGCACTAGCGGGAAGCCCGACGCGCTTGATGCTTTTACACTTGAAACATATACGAAATGCCTGTTGATATTTACGGACGCCCGAACGCAGCGACCCGACGCGGCAGTTACGATTTAGCCAGGTTTGCAACCAAAGCCGATCTGAGTGAGTTAGCTAACCTGGTTATAGTTGGCGTCGACCCAAACGAGCTTGTGATTTTTAAAGACAAAACTGGAAAACTTTAAACGTTCAATGTGGACATCAATGATATTGTTCTGAAGCTGCGATGCGCCATCGCGAAATACCTGGCAGAGATCACTGAGAACCAGAGAATCAGAGACTCTGGTGTGTCGGTTGCTTTTATCAAAGACTACGTCGATGCTGCTAATACTGGGATGAAACAATATGTGGATGTAAAGGTCGCCAATGTGCCCTCACCAACACGCGTAATAACTTTATTGGGATCAATCAAAGGAATATTAACCAGCCAAGGATATGAAAAACAAGATGGCATGCAAATGGCCGACTTGTTTTCGTTACTAGCGGGGATGGTTGACAAAATCATCACATCTTAAAGGTGCGCTAGTCTGGATCGTACTTGTTTATCTTAGACGGATTTAGAGGCGAGTGTGGTACAATATCAAATATTAGTAAATGATCAGAAGCAGATTTTTTGGTTAGTAAGGCGTGTCATCAAAATCTTCAGTGTTCCAGAATCTTTCGCATGACGCGAAAAAATAATGAAAGCGAAATAACAGCTGGGAGATGAAATCAACAAGAAAACCGTTTTACTCGCAAAATACAAATGCGTGTGTGTTGTCTTGGATGCTATTTGTGGACTCGCCGCCGCAACAACCGTTGGTCTTGGTGTGGCAGGAATTGCGACCATTGCAACTATCATAGGCACGCCAATCGGAATTGTTGTCTGAGCCATATTGATAGTAACCGGTGTCGCAGACGGAGCTGGCAAAATAATTTTGTCACTTTTACAACGAGTACGTGTTTATTCAGAAATCCTCGCTGCAACGCAAAGTATTCTCAATACAATTAATAAACTATACTCGATAGCCATCGAAAATAAAACGATTACCATGGCGGAGTTCTGGACGGTGTTGGTTGAAATGGAAAACCACCGACGTCTCCGCGCACAGATACGAAACCGGCGCACTAGCGACCTAAAACAGGTAACTGATTTAACAGGCAGCAAAAATCGAGTAACCAGTTGCCGGCGTATATTGATCTGTCTGCGAGCTTACAGCACTGCAGCTTCCCAACCCATGACGCAGGCTTCCACGCGAACTCACGTGGGCTACAATCACAGATACACACGTGTGCAAAACATTTCCAGTGGGAAAAAGTTATGGGGAATCTATAAGGAGTTTCGGTCCTCGGAAAACCCAAATTGGTCATCCTTTCTTAATGTCCCATTATCACACTACTTGAGCGTCTAGGATGCATATCATTCCATGTAAATTTTAAATTAAAAAAAATCCCAAAACGTTAAGCATGAGACTATAACGGACGCAAATCCTTATATTCGGGACGGAAAAAGATATAGTCGCTTTGTATGAATAAATGGGTGTCAGTTGTCAAAGTAAAGTAAAAGACTGCTAATTCTGGGACAACTTCATGTAATTACATAAGTTTCAGTGAAACCAATACACATAGTTGGATGTAAGCCTGATACCCTGTCACTGTGTTTAGACTTTTTATCAGCCTTTAGGTGAAATTACATCAGTCAGGTGAATTAACACCTTACACAACATGTACCCAATATACAGTGGATTACAACCCGTGATCCACTACAGACTAAAAATAAAGGCCGATAATTCAAGTGGAATATGTTCTCTTTTAGCGCAGAAAGGAAAGTCTGTCCACCAAGACACAGTGTTACGACTCTAGGGGTAATGTAACAGAATAAAAGACACAAACAAGCTTTCAAGATTAAAATGCAAAACTTTAATTTCCTAAAATATTAAAAGAATTAAAATAGTTCAGCAAATAATCAAAGTGAAAGAATTAAAATAACTTACAGTATAGAATATCCTAAAAAGTCCTAAAATGTTTTAAAGTTCACTTCCTGATGTTAATCCGAGTAATCCGGATGAAGTATTCCGAATGAAAATAACCTGCACTGTGTTGAAATTGATAGGTTCTGATTAAGTCCAAAATAATCCTTGCAAGTCTGGAATCTCACAAGTTTTAGAATAATGTCCGATAATTCCACGGAGCTGTATAGTAATTCAGATGAATTACTAATTATATAAATATATTCCACACTGAACTGAAATAAATCTCAATAAGACCTCTCTTCGTTCAAGCAACTGTAAAGAATCCTTTATCACTGGATGAGTTGCTATATATACATAACAAGTGCGCAGATTTAAAAAGGGAATACGCTTTCTCCGTCTTTAATAATATGGTATTACAAAATAACACAACCCTCTAAGAACCAATCAGGAACTAGGTTACGCGTCATTTACCCAAAGGTCTAGCGTACTAAAAAATCTTAAAGAGTAAACATAATGTTATTGTAGTATGGAATGTGACCTTTCAATGCTGATTTCAAAAGTACAAAACTAGGTCGACTTCATTTTCCCGCGCAATTAATCATGTGACCACTTATTGATCGAGCACTAGTCGTATGTATACATATATGCTAACCGCTATTCAGAATAAAAACAGAGATCATAAATTAGTAAATTAAATCATTATAAAAAGGTAAAAAGGTATGATTCCGTAACAACAGTAATTACGCAAAACCTTCCGCACGATTACAGTATCTTCCCACCAAAAAGCATACCAAGAGGTCGAATAAAGTCATGACATGACTCACAAAAATTTACCTATTGATACACAATAAGCACATGTTTCTTTTAGAAGATATTCATGAGTGTTGTAATAAGTATCTAAGATAACTCGCTAATTGTTGTCAGACCACTTCCATATCTGATGTACAACATGAAGTATATGGATACAATATGTCCTAAATTAGCAAGATGAGTCCCTGTTTTATGGGACCACCGAATGAAATCATCAGTATCTAATTTTCACAATTATCTCTCTGGTATCTTAATTTAAAAATGTATGTTTCATGAACGACTCAGAGTCACCAAAGCTTGTGATACAGGTCTTAAATCTGAGTATTTGAAGTTCAGTTATTTGTGTCTTAAATAAAATTCCAAATCACTCTTAGCAGAAAAGTATTTTTACTAAACAACTTCTTCAGGCAAAACTTTAGTCGGTCTGCTTTTTTGTTGTTGTTGTTGTTGTTGTTGTTTTGTTTTTTATGGGGTTTTCTTGTGGGCTTTTTTGGCTTTTTTTTCGGGGGGGGGGGGGTAGCTCCATTTTCCCACCTGAGAACTGGTTGTTTTAGGGGACACAAGTAATCGTGCCACATTTTTAATTTGGAATGTTGTCAATATATTCATTTCCTAAGAAAAAAATAAATAAATAAATAAATTCTTTTGGCTTTGCAAACCATACAGAGAACAAGCCTGAGGATATATATTGTGACCACAGAACAATCATAGTTCTTGCTCATAAATGTTCATTGTTGATGTTATTTTACGAAAGTTGTGTCATGTATTCGCAAGTCAGTTATAAGAGTATCATATTACAAACTCACTGTGGAAAAAGATATATATTTTCTTATTTTGCTCCATCATAATATATCAAAAACTTTCAAATATTGCACATTAACAAAACTCGTGGTAAATCTAATAATGAAACGTAATTAATTGGAACAATGCTACTGGAATAACGGTAGGAAAAGATCTGATTGAAAAATTTAAATAACCACTTATTCTTTTGTTTTAACTGATTTAATTATAGCGTGTCTGCGCCTGCTCCCGCACGGATTCTCTGGGGTATTCTTATGATATCAGATACATATTCTTCAAATTTCACTCTTTATGCAAAGAATCAAGGAAAAGTTTCAATCGTGCGACAACTGATTCCGGGTGGTAAGAGGTACAGACTCTCTCTAGTGTAGGAATTCATAACAGTTGATCTGCGTGCATCTTTGACATAAGTAGTATATTCACAAGAATTGTCTATCATAAAATATTAAGAAAACTCATTTTAAACAGACGACGTATTTTTCAATAATTATTTTAATTTTTCTAATCTTGGATTAAAACGGTAATATCGAGGTAAGAACTGTCTATATTGGCTCAGAGCGGAACATACAAGCGAAGAGTGATATTCATCTTCCATTTGATTTAAATTACAAAGCTTACAGATTTAATGACTTCTATCTATATTTTCAAATCTTCCATACTCAGTTGCAAGTTGATGCGATACACAGCTAAATCTGGCCAGGGCCCGTATGTATTTTTCCAACTGAATACAAGTTAAAAAATCGAAAACTAGCCTTTTGAGATTCGATAGCCAAAAACCATATTGCATATTTGTCAGGTTTTCCGTGAAAACAGAATTGATAAGACTATATTGTAAAAATGCATTCTTTTATACCAGTATTTTAACTTTCATTGCTCTCTTATCACTTTCAAAGAATAACTTCCAAGTTAACCGTATATAGCTACACTTAAACTCTGCGGTTTTACGCATAAATTATTTTAAAGAAATTTCATTTTAACATTTTCTAGTTCCTTTGCACGATGAACACCCCACATCTCATCACCTTATGTCTGTATTTACAAAACCATCAAGTTAAACAAGTGTAACTTGTGTTAATTTTTTATACTTAAATTGTAAAGTCAATAAATTGCCTTTGTAGCCTGGCTAGTTATTTTTTTCTTTTTTACATTAAATTTTCCATTGTAACTCAGAGTAACCCCTAAGTATGTAAATTCATTTACAAATGATAACGGTTCATCGCAACAACAACAAAAAACAGCAACAAACAAACAACAACAAAAAAAACATTACACATTTTGACATTGATGTCCACATCTAAAACCCATTAATTTGCTTTTATTGTTATTTACCTCAATGTTACATTTGTCACATTGATTCTTCAGATTATTGTTAAAAACGGCCATGATTCAAAACGCAAGCAGCGTTCTGGATTTCCCGTAACCATGATGTTTCTAGAAGGGGAAATTACTCTGGCTATCAAAATATCTAATTGTAACAATTATCGCTAACCATCTTAATACTTACATATCAGTTGAATTAATGACATATAGTCACCAAAGCATGTAATTATGGATAGAAAATAAATCTGAATAATAGAAGACATATTATTCTGCCATTAGTAAAAGTTCACATCACAGTAAAGACTTTCTGCAAGGGAACTTTATGCCCTAGACATGTTTTCTAAACAGCTTCCAGCAAGACAACATTTGGCTTGCTTGCAATGTTTTCTCCACAGAGCGTTTATTGGATTGTAAATAATTTTGTTATAGTTAGCTCCAAATGTGATCAATACATTTCTTATTTAAGACAATACAAATTTATTTTTCTTTGCAAGCAAATTACGAGTAAAAATTTTAATATTTTGGCAACTGTATAGTTTCCGCACATCAATGTTGTGCTGATTAAATTTCCAACAGTACATTTTATGCTGAACCCTACTTCGGCTGCTCGAAATTAAATTATAAAAATTTTGAATTAAAAGCTCATGGGGAATAGAGATCCATTTTTGGTAATCTTGCTTCTTCAGAAGACAGTAATCACTCTTAAATATTGCATATTGGCGAACTGTGTGCCAAATCTAATCACAAAGCGGAATCAATTGCGACTATGCTTCTGGAATAACAGTGGATAATGGTCTCATTATAAGAACACGTAATGGTTATTTTTTCGTAGAATTTCGACGTAATTGTGTTTATACCTTAATTAATGATACAATTCCTGGCCCCGTATTATCGAAGTTTTATGAGCGTGACACTCAAACACAAAACCCCAAAATGATAAATGGTACTTAGGAGTGCACCTACGTCAGGAAATTCAACCGTATATAAGATGAAACAAAGTTACTAAATATCTGAAATTTCTCCTTTATTGCTATTAAAGTTACAGACTGTCAAAGTTTTGATGCTTTGAGCCTGAGCTTGAGTTTTGTACTCAAAACATTTCGAGAATACTGGGTCAGAACTTATAAAGCGTTAGATAAATAGCTCTTTTAAATAGCCGTATTCCTTAGCATCATCTAAGTGTATCGATAACAAAATGTAGGAAAATACATGTTAAATTAATGAACGAGTTTCTTTTTGTTCTCTAGTCTATGAGCGTGTAAAGGTACAAGTCTAAATCATGTTAATGTAAAATTTCATTTTTATGGCAGTCACAGGATTATCAATGTCAGAGGCAAAAGGAGATCTATCCCAGAATGTAGACAAAATGTTAGAGCCATCAAGGAATCTAGCCCAAAATTCACACACTACTGTCCCTTAGACCTTCTTCAACCAACATTCTAAACAAAAACTACACATTCTTTCTTAATCGAAAATATTATCCAAACTCTAAACTTGATGTTTTGATTCATTTATAATCGAAATGGTACTTCTTTGCAGCATTTCTTGTGCTCGTTCGATTTTGGAATTGCTTTTTGTAATAACTGATTGAGAGGATATTAGGTGAGTAAACTGACAATAGAAAAGTTCTTACATAGAAATTTTTTAATCTTAATGCCTATATCCATTTCACAGATAATATATATATATATATATATATATATATATATATATATATATATATATATATATATATATATATATATATAATATATATATTAATGCTGTAATGAATATAAATACCAACTTAATGATTATTTTGAAAACTCTTAAGACACTTGTTTCACTGCAATCTGAACAGGACGTCAGGAATACAATAAACGATGTAAAGTCAGTTTATTAATCAGAAAACAATTATTCTGGTAAAAACAGTCGGATTGCACCTGTTCGGCAGATGGTAGGTGTCCTGTTTGCAAGAGTTATACTTTTACTAAAGTTTATTGAAGGTTGTCTTCATATAAGAAACCACCCTGAGCCTTCACATGTGAGTACTTTGAACAATTCACAAAGTTCTATAACAAATATGTTGTACTGGTAGAAGTCGTAAAGACTACATTATCAGTCATTGGAAGATATATCATACTTTGCATTTACGCAGTCAGTGTCCGTGGTTTTTATTAAATACTCTTATATTAAAATTAGGACTAAATTGTGCGATCGATTCTGAATATATACATTTCCACCAGACTTAAACATCTGGGCAGATGGTCAACATCCTCGCTATCTAAACATTGATTACTACATACGGCACATAGATGTCATATGCTCGTATTAGTAGAGGTAAATCCATCATTTTATGATTAGGTGTAATTCTACCATAACTAGTTAACAAGTTATATTTAAATTTGTCCTTGACAGTAGTTAATACTGGGAATGCAAACGAGTGGTTTTCTGATAGCCCAGACATGCATTTCTCTGATGACGTGTGCGTTTAACTAATTAACAATATGTAGGCGGTTTAATAATACATCAGCACCATCCTGTCCATACAGTTCATAATTTTACTTCCAAATAAAAATGTCCTCTCTTTTAATTTATATCATAGTATTTTCCTTTCTTTCGAAGAATATCCATCAAATACAATAGGACGATATATTTGTGAAACGTTGCGTCTTATTCTATATGATTATGCAAAAATTCAAGCAGTCTCTGTAAAGTTGACTATATTAATCCTTGAAAAAGAAATAGTCGGCAAGAAAACTTTTTAAATAAATTGTAAATAAATTATTCATAATTAGTTGATTACCATCTTAGAAACAGTTTCCATGCATGCACATCTCCATCTGATTCGAAGTTTTATTCAAAATCTTATTTAATTCTAAATTATAAATATAATGGGCGAGATGCATGCATCTTTGATATAAGAATTACGTTCCAAACATTAACTAATTCAATTAGTTATAACATATACAAACAAAATCATTTATGAACGACGTCAATGAAAGATCTCCTTTGTTGACAAACTTGTGTGCATGAAAGCTTATAGTCTAGTTCAAGTTAATTTAAAATATCACTTTTTATCTACAGACACAGGAATGTCGATTCCCATTGTAAAATGGGACCTAGCACAGATATGCTCACACCAGACCTCATTCCAACAGTGTTTTAAAACAAACAATATAGCTCAAGCTCTAAACTTCATGTTGGGATTCATAATAGTAAAATAGAAATTCGTTGAAGAATGTATAGCTAAGGATTCTGTGAATTCATTTGCAGTACAGTCATGTAAGAAAACACAATATAGAGTACACGTTGACAGATTCATGATTTTTTCTTTGTTCATTTTTGTATATTTCTCTTTGAAACGCGCCCGCGAGAATATTAATTGGGTATCCAAAAAATAGAACCGTTATTGCCGGTTTAGTAAGTCGTAAATCAAGATATATATCCGTATTCTAATGAGGATCAATATCAACTTGAGGATTGTTATTAAAACCTTTCAGCCGTTTGTCTGACTGCAGTCTAACCAGCAATCATATTAAATCCCTTCATACGTTTGTCTGGCTACAGTCTAACCAGCAATCATATTAAAACCCTTCATCCGTTTGTCTGGCTGCAGTCTAACTAGCAATCCTTTAGAAAGCGTCAGAAATACATTATATAGTATAAAATCAATGCAGGAACCAAAAAACGCACGCTTCTGTTAAAAACAAAACAAAGCTCTAAATAAACAGTATTTTTGCACCCTCGGGATCAGATGCTAGCGGCCAGTCTTCTGTCTTCTGCTTGAGTTCTAAATCTAATATCATTCATTCAAGATTTTCTTCATCTTAAATACAATCTTTGACCCCATATCACCTGCACATGCGAGTACTGTGTACTACGTTTTCTATTTATTGAAAGATATACAAATATTCCGATAAGAAATATGATCCAGTGATAGCAGTTGTAAAAGTCAAATTGTAATGTAGTGGAAGGTATTTCATACCTTGCCTTTAGGCAATCTTTTTTTACCACATAGATTTTAATCAATATTGATGTTTTAAAATTAGAGCTAAAATGTACGACCACATCTGAATATGCATTTATATCAGTCTTGATGTCTAGGAGGATCACAAGACCTCAGTATCTAATGCTGCTATAACTACATCAAGCACATGGATGTTATTCGCCCTTATTAATAGGGTAAAACAGACTTCTTGTAACCCGACAGGATTCAATCTTCATTAGCTACCATAACAAGTGTACAATTTAAAGTTAACGATTTGCTTTCGAATTCGTGCTTGGCAGTAAATGAACACTGCGAATACATTTGGGTGGTTTCTTAATAACCCGGACGTGCAGTGCTATGATGAAGGGTGCACTTTACTTCGTAACATAATGTGATCATTTCCTTTTGAGGTATATCCATCTGATATACCATAAGACCATGTCTTTGTGAAAAATGGAGTCTTACTCCTATAGTTTTGCTACAATAGAAAAGGGTCTGCAGTTTTAACTCCATGAATTATCATCACATATCTTATTTTCCAAAATAAATCTATTAAAATCATTTTAAAATGAATCGATTATAATTAGTAGCTCCAAACCAAACGTCAGAAAACATTTCTATGCCTGTAAATATGTCTCTGATTTCTGCACAGTTTTACATCCATCAGAAAATTACTAGTTACGCGAAGTCATAAAAGCGGCATGTTCTGAGAGATGCTCTTGGACTGAGTACAACAAGCAAAACGACATTGATTACAGAAGCTTGTGACATTCTGGATCTTGAAGAGCCATTATATTTTTCCAGAGGCAAAGTATCACCCTTGTTGTGTGTATTTTACTTCTTAATATAAAACTCCAAGAAAAATATTCATTATATACAATACGTCTCTGCCTTGGAAAATAGGGTCATATTACTTCCCTATTGTTAAGCTAAATGAAGGTAGGACGTGTAATAATTGTTCTTGTAATCTTAGTATACATATATATATATATATATATATATATATATATATATATATATATATATATATATATATATAGTCAACACGAATCGCTTAAAATTGATTTACGTTCAACTATATACGTTATCATTCGTTCTAAGAGTAAAAAGTATCTGATTAGTTACTGTTTCAAATCCCTTGGAACATTCTAGATGACAGGTGGTCTCAAAGCAGCGCGTTCAGGTCGATGTATATGTAGAGATTACCTTTTATAATCTTGCTCCATCAGAAGACATTAATCGCTCTTAGACGTTGCGTATTAGCAAAAGATCCCAAATCTAATCACAAATACAAAATCCATGGGAACTCTGCTACTGCCTACTGCCAACATGAGAAGAAAACCTGCTAACAAGAAGAATATGAGTGATTTGTTATATATATATATATATATATATATATATATATATATATATATATATATATATATATATGTGTGTGTGTGTGTGTGTGTGTGTGTGTGTGTGCATTGTCCTAACTTATAATAGACTATATTACACTACATGCATGTCTCTTTGACACAAGATTATGTTCCCAAGATTTATCCTAGTCAATCGAATTCAAAACATCAGGAAACGTCATTTTATTGCAATGGAAGGTTTCCTTTGTTAACAAGTCTGTATACACGAAAAGCTCATATCGGCCTATATATCTGATATATTAACATATTTGTTTAGAGGCATACCCAGTAATTAGATGCAAAATGGGATCTAGTCCAGTGAGTCGGAGAGGATGGCGATCGATGTGTCTACGGGGGCTCTGTCCTGTCTTAAAAAGGGTCGAAAATGTATAGTGGTAGACGAGAATTTAACATGGGAAATTTCTTGCCCCTATAATTGTGAGCGATAAAGGGTCGAAAGTTTATGGGGCATAAGGGGAATTTAACATAGACGCATTCTTAGTTCATAGCTACATTGTAACAGTGTAGCAATAGGTGACGTCTACACTTGAACAGAAATGTTGTATGACGTCACAGGTTTATCATGTGTGGTGAGTCGGTCTGTTTGTGTAACAGTTTTGCATGTGTTTGTATAGAAATGAGAGGTCGTCTGCTTTCTAACGGAAAGGCTGTAGTTTGTTTTTGCTTGATAAAGATAGGGATAGAAAAGTACTTCGAAGTTATGTATCTTAACAGGGGTGTGTATATCGAGAGTGAGAGAGAGAGTTAGAGTTAGAGAATTTTTTAAAGAGACACACAAACAAACAAATCAACATCATTTTTTCAAAATCAACATTTTTTTATTAAGCCCCGCTCACTTAAAATGAAGAGGAAGAATTAGGGCTTATCAATTTCGTTTTTTTCATGTACAAAAGATTAAACATGAACATATGTACAAGGTTTACGACGTTGTGGAGTCAAACTAGATTTCCAATTATCATTGAGTACAGTATCATTTTTCTACGGATGTACACTACGTTTCTGAGCTACAGAAAATAGATAGTCATAATGTTCACAAAACTTGAATATATTTTGTTTTAAATTCCCATATTTGTGCATGATCGTGATTTCCCCTGTATAACACAGGTACAGGATAGCTATAACAGTCCCTCGCGCAGGTCGTTTGGCACTGATTGACCTAGCTACATTATGTACCAAAGCAAACATTGGTTGAAATTAGGTGTCCCTTAAAACACGCCGTTTCGTATTGACTGAGCTATCTATACTACGTACTAATCGGCTATCAGGCCGTTTCTCACTGATTGACCTAGCTACATTATGTATTAAAAGCGAACAGTGATTGAAGTTAGGTGTCCCTTAAACACGCCGTTTCGTACTGATTTGGGCTAGCTACATTACGTACTAAACAGCTATCAGGCCGTTTCGCACTGGTTGACCTAGCTAAATTATGTACTAAAAGCGTTAGTGGCTAGAGTTTATTGCCCATCACACATGTCGTTTCTTACTGATTGAACTAGCTATACTACGTACTAAATCGCTATCAAGCCGTTTCACACTGATTAACCTAGTTACATTATTGGACTGGTGTTGTCTGTTTTGAGAACTTTGACTTTCAGGTACAAGTAACTGTCATTCAAATCGATCTAATCTTCGGTTTGTCTTTTGATTTCAAATTCGATTGATGCTGAGGTAGTCAAAGACGACACAGGATGAAATTCTACCCATTGGGATACTTGCATCGTCATCATCGTCGGTGGGATGCAAACAGATCGAGTTCTGACTTGATACATTCGCAAGAATCTCGGTGCATAATTTTCATTTAGTAATCAAAATGTCCAACTCTCTAACGGCTTTTCTTCTTTTCTAATTCTGAGCGTGTTTGTGAGATTTGAAAAGTTTTTGGTGTCTTTTGTTGCCTTGTCCTTGCTGTGGCGTAGAAGAGGAATCAATGCCTTTGACAGGAGCGTGAAGCAAATTTATAGGTGTATCTTGGCGAGCCAAGAGTTTTTTCCAGTTGGAAGCAACACGTGTTTTCCAGCTTTCATGAACGCTACTTTGGGGGCGCTCTACAGATAATACATGCTTCTGAGAGAGTGACAGGTGTAAGATGAAGTATTTTGCATTTGCAATATGCACAATGGAGAGAATGTTGGCATACCTCTATGTTACTTTCATGTACTGTGGTTGAAATTTCTTTACATATTGTACTTGTGGAAACTGGACATGATCTAAGCACACGGCAGACAAAATGGCCGCTCCAAAGTACTCGAAAAATCAGCCTGAATTAGTCAAAAGTGCACTATTTTCAGGAGTTATTAAAATAGGGAAACGAATTTTGTCAGAGCAGACAATACCAGCATCTGAAAGTACTATGAATAAATTACAAAATATCTAAAAAGTAAAAAAAGTTATCGGCTCTTTTTTTTATATTTACCTTTGAAGTCCAGGAAGTGAAAATGACTAAGCGGAGCTAGCAGTTTTTTGAGAGGTGCACATCTTAAGTAAGACCAAGCTGTATACTCTATAACCCAAATTTCATCCATCAATCATACACTAAAATAAAGGGAATTCAAAGTTCTTTTCACAATGCCTAAGATATACAAGGTCTTTTTTAAATAGCCAGAACAGTCAGTGAGGAAACCCTGGGTAATTCTTTTTCTTTAAATTTCTAACCCTATGCAAAGTACGAAACTGGAGAGCGCCACCTTTATGATTTTGTTGGTCGATGAGTACATTTGGGAGAAATTCATTTTCATATGTCAAAGCTGCATGTTTTAAAACATGCAATCCTCGTGTAACCATAGGTTTTAAAATGGGTGCTACCGTACGAAAAGCAGATTTTAACATATCTCCTTAATCATGTCCTCGTTGTTGAGCGACTCCTTGGTACACAGGATACATCTGTTACAATTCAATGGAGAATAGTTTGTCGAAAATGTTGGTTCAAGGTGACTTTTCCTGTAGAGAATAAAATATTTTGTCCCAGATCTCCTTTAATACTAATATTGACACTATCAAAATAAGATTTACTGAGAGGAAGATAGTGAGGATGTACAAATTCTCGGTAAACGTGATATGTGTTTCCTCCTTCATCGTAGAAAGCTATGACAGAATCCACTTTGAAAGGAATGACTCTCAGCAAAGGAGTAGCTGTGTTTCTGACGATATTGCATTCCACGACATCAGAGTACACAAAGATTAAATTCAGTCCTTCGTTCAGTTCAATTGGGGAAGTAAAATACTTGTAGAATCTATCGTTATTGTGAATGTCTTCGGTTGGAACGCGTGATGTGTTTCCATCCAGAATAGCAAACACACTAGGAGGAAACGTGATGGACAGCGTTTTTGGCGTCGGAAGAATCTAATTTGAAACGATGAGAAGTTTGATAGTATTCGATCAGTACACTTTGACGAGTTTTATCCAGTGCTTTGCCAAACTGATTGTTAAACACAGTTCAAATCGATTCGACGAGATGTCGAGCATTAAAATGATATTGTGAAGAAATTCCCATGCTAATGATATTTAATTGAGGATTTGTCGCTGATGGTGTTTGGGTTTCGTAAAAACCAGGATAATTTTTGTCGAAGTGTTCTTGGATTTGTTCGTTGAGGATTTTTACCATAAAAGTGGTTTGGTCTTCGACAATATTCCAGACTTGAGTGGGATCAATGATTTCTACCAAAGCTACTTCCCAAATGAGCTTCGTGATCTAATTGTACAGACTGGGGTAATAACAACATAAGGTGTTGTTAGGAAACACATCCATAGAACTGTCACTGGATAATGTTAAATAAAATTGGTTATTCATACTTCGATGGTTTTGGTTTTCGAGGAGTCACTTGATGTCAGAGGAGGGTTCAAGAAGAGGGTTACTGTGATTAGAAGAATTCTTGTTTTAATACGTGTTGCCGGTAAAGCTACCGTTGTTGTTGTTACTGTTAGTACATTTCAATGAAGGACTGGGAAGAAGATAACCAATACAATTGCTGAGTAAAATTGTCCACAATTATTTGTCTTCTTGTTACAAAGTCAAATTTTCGATGGCTGCTCCAATGACACATACACCACAAAGATTTGCAGAAAAAGACGATTTGATTTTTAGGAACAAGTTCTCCACACCACGCCCACATCGGTTGTTGTTGTTGCTGTTGTTGAAAAGATGAATTCTGAGAATGAGAAGTAGATGCTGTGTTTAATGGCATGGTGGTCACTTCAACTTCTTTTTATAGTCTATGACTTGTGAAGCGGCAATCCAAGAATCTACACTTGGAGGATATCCTTTCCAACGAACGTTCACTTCTTCTAGTCGACGTTTGCCCACTTTACGTGTTCTTCGATTGAGAATGCTTTCGATACCGTACACGTCGTCTTCTTTCTTGATCACTCGTTGTAACTCAGGCAAGTAACAAGTTCCTTTTAACACTTCTCTGTTCAAGTCTTCTAATTTATAGACAGGTGGATTACGTCCACTCACTTGTCCAGTGACACGAAACAATTCTGTCTTCCAGTTATGTAAATAACCTTTGTAAAATGTGCGTTTGGAGTTTCCATTGCGAACCCAATCTCCGGTCTTTAACACTTCTTTCTTGTTTCTGGTGGGTGACGTTACAAACAATCGATCAAACATCATCACTTCGTTTTCAGGGGTCACTTCTTCGGGTGCACACCCGATGCTACGATGGTAAGATTGCTTGTTAAGCTTTGACTAAAGGTAGTAACACGTCGATGTATTTGAGAGAGTGTCGATGTGTTAAATATTTCTACATATGTTCTTTCCAAGTTCCACGACACTCGCTTTTGTTTCAGTATTTTCAGTGGTGAAAAAATGAATGTCTTTTTTTTCTCAATTCTTTTTGAAAAGCTTGGTTCAGAAATTCAGTGCCTTTATCTGTTTGCCATCTTAGAGGATGTCGACCACTTTATTTCAAAACCAGTTTTAAAACTCGCACTAACTCTGAACTTGGTTTAGAAGTCGAAGGAACTGCCCAAGCTGATTTTGAAAACACGCCAATGACACAAAACAAATATTTGTAACCACGATTGTAGGCCGTCAAATGACAGACATATGTTAAATCTGCTTGCAATTGATGATCGGTGTCAGCTACTTTGGTTTGACTTCTGGAAACGTTTCGTCCACTGGGTTTGTGTAACGTATACGTCGATTGTTATTGTAACCATTGTTGCACATCTTGAAGACGGACACTTTTGAGTTTGATTTTAGCAGCACGATATTATATTTTAATTCCTCCGCAACAAGCAGCATCAGCAGGATTGTAGTAAATGCTAGCTAAAAGTGTCTACATGATGGGGTTTGGCTATAGTTGCTGCTGCTGCTCCTCAATAAGTCACTCACTTTTCATTAATGCTCTTAGGTTCGTGTAATCAGTCTACCAGCGAGCAAGTTAAACACAAAATAATCTTCGTGCCAAAATGGAAAACCTGATTTGCCTCAATGTAAATAGTTCAAAGTATACAGTTTTCTGAGGTTTGTTTCCAAAATATTAGTATTAGATTCTTTGATCTTGGTTTTACCGTTTCAAAACAGTATGTAAATAGTGTCACCCGCCTAGAAAAACGGATCAGTAGATCTCCAGAGCCCTTAGCCAGTTTCTCTGATTTTTGCTGAACTGGGCTTTGGCATGTTTGATATATATATATATATATATATATATATATATATATATATATATATATATATATATATTTATATTTATATATATATATATGTGTGTGTGTGTGTGTGTGTGTGTGTGTGTGTGTGTGTGTGTGTGTGTGTGTGTGTTGTATTAAGTATCTGAATCGCTTTGAGGATTTATAAAAATGTGCCTTTTAACTCTTGATTAGATGCTAGGTGATATTTATTTTTGCCCCAGTTATTAGATAACTACCTTTCACTGAAGGCTTTCTTCTTATGAAAGACAACTTGTAAAACTCACTACATGCACACGCAACTGCTACCAGTCCTACTTTGATGTGTTTATAGATGGAGAAAAATGAAGAAATTAAATATGATACAGTGGTTACAGCTGTTAAAAGTGTCATTCGTGGAAGATATTTTATAGCTTGCCTTTACACAATTAATTTGTCTAGTTTTAGTAAAGACTCTTGCATTACAGTTAGGACTGAAATGTGCGACCGCTTGTGAATATGCATTTATATCAGTCTAGACGTCTGGAAAGATCATCAGATCGCAATATCTAAAGCTGAAACATTACATGAAGCACATGGTTAGTGTACGCCCCTGTTAAAAGGATGAAACGGTCGTTTTTTGATCCGAGAGAATTGAATCTTCATTAGGTACTATATCCAGTTTACAATTTGCAGTTTGTAATTTCTTTTTTAATATACCCTTGGCCGAAAACTAACAACGGGAATGCAAATAATAATAACTCAGACATGCACAGTCCTGGTGAAGTGTACCTGCTATTTCCTAGGATAATATTCTCCTATCATTTTGACGAATATGCATCATATACGATAATACAATATTTGTATGAAATGTGACGTTGTTCCTCCACGTTTTTGCTGATATGCAAGCTGCTTTTGCAGTTTTTTTTTCTATTATCAAAAAGAAATCTCTTCAAATTAATTTAAATTGAATTATTTAAGCAATGTGTTCCAGGACTCTTGAACTTAACGCGACACGCACAATGATGATTCCGGAAGCTAGTGAGGTTCTACGGTTCCTGAGCGATATTTATATAGCGCAAAAAAAAAAAAAAAAAAAAAAAAAAAGCCTTTCAAGATGTATTTGGATATCAGCAATTATCGTACAAGCATCTCAGTTCTAAACCAGAATTCTGGTTAAGTTTTTCTTTGCTAAATTCCGAAAGGCAATGATGGACCTAGGGACCAATGTAAGTTGCATACTTGTCACTTCGTGCGTAGTAATTATTATATAGTAAAAGTGTGGGGATCTCAGTGGTTGCAAAGTTCACACACAAGGGCTAGGTACATTCCTAGGGTTCGAAAACGCCGTCTTGGGAAATTATTTATCTCACATACGAATTCATTGTTTTATGCCCTGTAACTTTCGGTATGTCTATAGGATGCGGATTCAAATAGTTTAGGATTTGCTATCCTTTGAGGGAGGGGGCTGATTCCCCATGGTGGGAAACAAACCCTAAGGCATATGTTGGTCATATTTATGAATTACTCTTTTCATTCTCAGCACATTAATGTAAGGTTATTGGGTAGGGATCTTATAACTTTCAAAGATTTTACAAGGGGTCCAGTGCATGAGCGTGAGGAATTGGCTAATTGCTATGATTGTACTTTCATGGTTTATATATTGTTCAAGTACATAAAGTAATTTTTTCATGTCATGGAAATGCATTAGTAGTTACTGGATTGGACTATCAATAGTTTCCAAGATATGCCCCTTTGGGTTCCAATCTATAGGGTTGAGATAAAAATTCCGAAACGTCTGAATACTAGGAGTGTCAATATCATGTCTAAAATCCATTCATCTAAATACTGGGAGTGTCAATATTATGTCTTAAACCGCATACATCTGAATACTAGGAGTGTCAATATTATGTCTAAAACAAAAGATAAAATCATTGTACTGCTTACAATTATGAATCTTTATGCGTTACCTTTGCTTTCAAAACAATTTATTCACATAATTTTTTGTACTGGTTTTGCTTTATTTTCGCTCAAAGAAATTATTGTTATAGGAGACTTTAAATAATCTTTTTACATTAGCTTGTAATGTTATCAATACACTTCTTATGAATAACGACATGGAAAAAAAACTTTATTTTTCTTTCGTAGCGGGCATATACAAAAATTTCAGGCACACACCACCGGTATTTCAAATGCCACACAGAAGGCCTATACAACTGTTCAACAATGGAACAAATGTCAGTCAGTTTGGCATATAATATTTTCGATCTGACACCAACGTTTTCACAAAAAAATCCATTTTTATCGCCCCCGTTTGCTACAATAGTATCAAAAGTATACTTTATGCCGCGATCCAAACGTTTGCAGTATGCAAATAGATGGTATCCTTGAAGATTCTGCCAGATCATCTGTAACAGAGGTATAAAAAATTTTAAAAAGAAGTTGATAGATTTGTGAAAGGTTTCTGGTGTTTTTGATCAATTTTGTTTTGATTTCCTTGTAATATGTGCCAAGATAATTTTGTGTGATTTTACTAATAAAGAAAATGGTATGTCTTTTGTACAGTACAGTTCTCGAAGAGCCTATCCATCTATCAAGGTATATCAAAACATAATCAATATCAATGTCAACTTCGTCATAATTAATTTGTGGGACTGTTTTGAAGACCCTTCAGCCGCTTGTCTGCCTTCAATCTGTTTTTGTTATATTTTCTTTTGATTGCGCTAGCATATGGATATTTCGAGAGTGCTGATTGAACGAAGTATGTTTATAATATGGTCTGAAGGCAAAGAGAACGTCTGGAATACAAAGAGGATATTTTCTTTTCCCTCATTAATACCGGATATATTTCATCGTGTGGTACAAAAAACGTGATATTTTAAATAGTTGCTAAGCCACGAGTTAAAATATATCTTTTTTTTTGTTGTTGTTGTTTTTTGTACCACAAGATGAAATATATATGGTATTTACGCAGGAAAAGAAACTTTTCCTTTTATTATATACCAAACTTGCTCCAGAATAGAAGCTTAGAAGATTAAACTCATTCTTCAGCACAGTACCCAACCCTGTTTCGTAAATTGACCTCATTTTCATAGACTGATCATATAAATATCAGTGACTTAAGAGAACTTTATGATTGTGTTGATCTAATCTGTCGCAGTAAATTACATTTTTGACATTTTGTAAACTATTTGATCATATTTGACCACAAAGCAAGTCTGATTCAACAATACATCACAGCGGGTTTTATCATTCTTGTCAAGGAAGTAAGGGAAAATAACTTCATAAAGACGTGAACGGCGTCGAGTCAAATTTCTGCAGTAAAAATTCAATTCCATGTCAGAAATGTAATTCAGTTTCTCTTTATTTGTTCTAGCTCACAAAGTGCTCGTTTTTGTTGCTCCAGGTA
The DNA here is from genome assembly GCA_029931535.1 of Margaritifera margaritifera. Lineage (NCBI taxonomy): Eukaryota > Metazoa > Mollusca > Bivalvia > Unionida > Margaritiferidae > Margaritifera > Margaritifera margaritifera. The sequence continues at coordinate 1,981,588 of JAQPZY010001484.1, forward strand.
GAACTTATATAGGCACACACAATCAAGCGTCGCATGGTATGATGGGAAATCTTATATTTTCACAAGTGAAAATATATCAGGATACATTTTTCATATTTGAAAATATAGGAATGAAAAAAATATGAAAATTATTTCGCCAGTAAGTTTGTATAATTCACGCTAAGGTATGTAATAAATTATAATATAAAATCAGTGTGTAAGCTATGAAACATTCGCTATTGTTGCGGAAAAAAGGTAGAAGGATAAAGCGGTCGTCCGTCATGTATAGAGTCGATGATAGGTGCCGTCTTTTGCTAGAGGTTTTAGATATCACCATAATAATTGAGCAAATCAGCTGTTATTGTATTTTATTGTAATCCCTCAGAAAAAATTACAATTTTTCTATGATTTTTCCTGGACATTTGCTAACCAGTGAAGAATGCTACTCTCTTTCGTTGGAAGGCAGCATTAAAACCTAAACAGAAAATAATATGTTTATTATTTCAGCTTCTTGGTTTCTGCGTAGAATGAAAAAGCAAACAGATGTGATTTGCTCGGCTCGGGAAAGGTCACTTGTGCTTAATACTTCTAGTCGTTTTATTCACATGCAACTATTTCCAGAAAATGTAATCTAATTGCAACAGTTATCTGTGAAGCATCTTAATTTTTAAACAAATATCAGTACAGTTAGGTATAGAGAGTCACCAGAGCCTGTAATAACGGATCGGCTACAAATCTGAGTGACACTAGTCCCGCTAATTTGAGTAAAATGAAAGTTCAAATCACCGTACGGACTTCCAATTAGGGAAGTTTATGCGCTACCTTTATCTTTTAAACAATTTATGCCCAGAAAACGTTTGATCAGTATTATTTTGTTTTTCCTCAGGGAATCGGATGTTTTACGTGATTGTATATAAAAACCTTTTTGAAACCTTATAGTTTGGATTACGGTAGGCTTCATCGATCACTGTAATTGAAAATGAAAGGCTAAAAACGGTATGTGATTGGCCTGTTGCACCTAAAATTGATCGAGACATATAGAAAAGTACCTACAGAATATAGCATTTCTTTTATTTGGTTAAAAATCGGTGACGAAATACCATAGACCTAATCCTAAGTGCGCTAGTATCTAGCAACTCGTCTAAAACTTTCTATAAATGAGACGTTAGCTCTAAAATTCCTACCGTCAGTAGAACTAGGGACTTTGAGAGCTATGGTAACCTCATCTACATCGCTTTTCAAGTCAGAAAAGTTGTCAATACTTGCAAGTGTCTGATTTGTCACAAATCAAATAAAACATCACTAATCACACCTAAACACAAAAAAATCATGTTTTTTGCCATGTATTATGTATTGGGCGAGACACTATTACATCCGTGATTCAGGAAGCCAGTAACAGTTTGGGTTTCCAGAAAGCAAAATGGTTCTCTTCAACCAATTTACCGCCTTTCAAAGTTTCTCATCGCAGCAGTTATTGATTAGGCATCTTAATTCTAACATATCAGTCCAATCCCTAACAAAGGGTCACAATAGCTGTTATCATGGACATTCTAGAAGACACAATATTTTCTGAAAATAAAAATCATTATTGCTACACATACTTCTGATTTGAATTAGGGACAACATTTATATGCTACTTTGTTTTCGGAACCATTTCATGCTACATAAATTTTGACTGCTTTTGATTTTATTTTTTTCTTCAGAAAACTGAGCGTTTTAAGGGACTGTACATAATTTTGTTATATGTATTTAGTAATGTATTATGTTGTCAATACATTTTTAAGAAAAAAAAAATGAACAACTTACTTTCTCTTTCCAAAACTTTTTAAAAATCAAGCATCATGGTAAATATGTTAGCAGCAGTTAGAATGGTTGCTTCTGCACATCAATTTGAAGCTGATTCTGTTGCCAATTATATTTTTGTACAGAAAGCTGCTTCAGACGCTCCCAATTCAATTTTATGATTTTTTTTTACAAACTAATAGAATGTAGAGGTCCATTTTGTTCCAACAGAAGCCATTAATCACTCTCAGATATCGCGTATCAACGAAATGGATGCCAATTCAAATCACGAAGCAAAACAAATGGGAACCATGCTACTTTGGTAACTGATTACCAGCAGAAAATGATTTCATTTCTTTTAAAACTTAGAGTATTTGTTAACTCTGGTTTAATTATATTGTGTCCAAATTTATCATGCTTCTTCTACATATGAATTACGTTCCCAAACGTAATGTGAGTAAGTCACTTTTAAAAGGGAAATTCGTTTTAATTCATTGAAATAGTTCGTTTGCCTACTAAGCCGTTTGCATGTAAAGTTTATTGTCTTGGTCATGTAAATGAAAAATATAATTTCCTTTAGCGGTCGACACAGAATTGCCGAAACTAAAGGCAAAAAAAAGATACAACTCTGTGGTGCCAACACTATTCCCCTAGATACTTCTTTTCGCCTACACTTTGAAACAATATTTGCATTATCTCTCTCTCTCTCTCTCTCTCTCTCTCTCTCTCTCTCTCTCTCTCTCTCTCTCTCTCTCTCTCTCTCTCTCTCGATTAAATATAATCCAAGCTCCCAATTTAATATTTTGATTCATACTTTGGCGAAATGGTAATTCATGGCAAAAGGTATGGAAGATTCTACAGACTCATTTATGGTACAGGGATTTAAAAACGATAATAAAAAGGTATACATTGATAGATCCATGAAGTCCTTTCGTTTGTTCATTTTAATGTTTTTGTTTTCTAACAACCACCCATGAGAATATTAAGTGAGTAAACTGACTACAGAAAAAAGTTCTTGCCGGCTTTGTCATGTCTATATCTTGATAAACATGCCCATTTCATATAGAAGATTGCCGGGACAGTAATAATGTGCCTCAAAAGCAGCTTGAGGATTGCTTTGAAAACCATTCAGCCGCCTTTCTGGCTGCAATTCAGTATTAATGTTATGATTCGGACGTCGGGAATGCAATATATTATGAGAAACAGTGCACAAACCACAAACGTGAGCTTCTCCTGAATTTGATTGTTTTTGTTTTTGTTTTTTGTTTTTTGGTTGTTGTTTTTTTTTTGGTTATTTTTTTTAAATATACATTCTGATTTAACAGTCGCTTTGCTCTTGTGCAGTAAATGTTAGCTACCGTCCTCTGCTGTTTGGTTCACAGGCCGTTTATTTAAGGTTTACGTTTCATTAAAGACCACTTTTAAAAACATGCATTCCGACTACATGAGAGTGATTATCCCTACACTTTCGAATTGATAAAAGATCCACCAAAACAATGCAGATATGAAATACACTGTAGTTTCCACTTTAAATCAATGGAAGATAGTTCTCTAATTTTTTTGCGCAATCAATTTTCAAAGTATTTAGCAAGACTTTAAGACATTTTGCACTAAACTTGGGACTTAAGTGTGCCACCACTTCCGCATATATATATATATATATATATATATATATATATATATATATATATATATATATATATATATATGCCGTATTATATAAAACATTTTGATGACGTATGCCCTTACAACTAAGGTGAGTCTCTCTTCTTTACTCAGAGATTTCACTCAGCAGTTTATAATTTGTTGCCATTTGTCTTGAATGGAAATAAACACTTGGAATACACAGAATGATTCCTGGATGAGCCAAGATATGCAATATGCTAGTGAAGTGTCCATTTAAATTCCTAACTTGGTGCTAGTATCACTCTTTTATTTTGAGGAATATTCTGTGGATACCATAAGACTATACCATTATAAAGCCTGGCTTCTCTAGGTCCTATTGGTTGGCAGAAATTAGGGTTGCGCCTGTAGTGTTGACTATATAATTCTTCATCTAAATATCTCTTGTCCAAAAAGATGAATCATTTATAATAATTCGCTTGAAACATCACAATGTTGTCCATTAACTGCAAATTCATATCAGATTTCTCACAAGTTTAAAATCCATCTGATAATCACTAATGATACACTAATGATACACAGTCACATAGCAGTGTGTGTTCCAAACCATGAACATGTGTGCAAAATGCAAAAATGACGTGATTCAAGCAGGAAGTAACGTTCTGGGCTGTCCAAAGAACAGCTGTTCTCCAGGGGCCACATTAACGCCTACCATAAATGCAGCAATTGTCGATCAAGCATCCAAATCCTAAACTATGTCTTCATTTGAAAATATAAAGTGATTAATACTCAGAGTACTCAAGATCCTCTTATTCTCCAAAATAAAGACACAAAACCGCTGTTTGGACATCAAATTAGAGAAGTCGATGGGGTTTTATTATTTTCCGAACATGAAGTGGGATATTTTTTTTTTTTTTATGGCAAGAAAACTTTCTTCAATTTTTCCGACGATTTTAATGGATCTAATCTGGTATAATTAGTTTGAAACTTTATCAACATTTTACTGGCGCATAGAGATCACGAAATCATGAATGACACCTCAATAATGAAAAAGATTATACATGCATGGACACAGACGAGATTCAGTTTTGTTTGCAAATTTCCATCTGATTTCTGAATAGTTTCAAAACTGAGGGAAGATCTATTTTCTCTGTCTGTCTGTCTGTCTCTCTCTCTCTCTCTCTCTCTATATATATATATAAAATTCCTCCACCAAACTTTCTTGTATTTATCCCATAGTTTTCTGCAAGTTTGTCTTGACGTATCCCTTTTTTAAGGCGGACGACACAAGAAAATAAACAACACAAACACAAAAAGACATGCCAAAACATGATGAAAACTAATGATATCTCCAGCACAGTTACCAGGTGAAGAACTCACAGCACCATCTCATGCAAAATACAAAATGTGATATACTTAAGAACATGCAACGTTTCTTCAATCCTGCATGTGGGGGATGCCTAAAAACTAAACAGGAGGATGAATCTACATAAATTCGACTGACAAACCAACACATTTGCTATAAGCCCCGTTGCAGGACATTTTCCTTCCCCTGGCCACCATTTCAGTATTATTATCCTGACGGGAATAGTCTACAATCAAAATTGGAACCTCGAAGCAGAAGAGTAGTTGAGGGGGGGGGGTATTGGGGGACAAAGGGGGCGATTGGGGGACAAACGGGAAATTAACATTAGGGGGCCTCTTCAGGGACAAGATGGCGGAGGTCTGGGTAAAATAGGGACAAAAGTGAAAAATTTATAGGGACAAAGGGGGTTCTTCAGGGACAAACGGGAGTTTAACATTAGGGGGTCTCTTCAGGGACAAGATGGTGGAGGCTTAGGTATTGAGGGACAAAATTTTAGGATCCCAATTTTCTTTTATTATTTTCTTCCATCATTGGTTTTCTTCTTCGTCTTTTTTTTCTTCTATTTGAGGTACTGAATGAATGACTTCGTCATTATTTTCCTCCTTTGTGGTAGTAGTTGGTGACTGGTGAATCACTTCACAAAATCCCTCAAAATCCCTCATCTATCTCCATAGGTTCTACGTTCTGCATCTTTTGTTTCTTCTAATAGTCTACAATGACTTCTCTCAAACTGTTGATCTCTAGAGTGTTATCAAATTCTGCATACAAGATGACGTTCACTGTCTGGGTTAGAGCTTGACCAAACTGAAGTTCCACACGAAGAGGGAATGATTTTATAGGGTGGAAATGTCCTTCATCGCTGCCTTGGTCCGGAGTGAAATCAAATCCCCACAAGGCATACCCTCCTGCATAATCCTCGTACGTAATGCCGTGGCTACTGTCGCGGCCTAACTGTCCTGTGGCTTCATACAGGGTCAAGTAAGATCGTAAGTAATTTCTCTCGCCACCAAAGTCAGGTTCAAAAGGTCTGGTACACAAGGTCTTGCCATCTCGACTGACATCTATCTTGGTGACGTTAAAGTGTTCAAACTGGAATGGATTCTGAGTGATGTTTCCGTTGAAGGCTGCATTAGAAACCATACCAATGATCAAACGTTTAGGGAGCTGTCCTTGGAAGATGTGATCTTCGACTATGGATCGGAGTCCAGCGGCTGCAGTAAAGGTTTTCACTTCCACGCGTCTAAGAGGATACTTTGCAGTGGTTCTGCTCAAGGTTTGACTGATGTCGTTAGCTACTTTGGGTAAGACTTCTACACGTCGCACATAAAGTTTGGCTTGTTGAATGATGGTTTTCCACTCGTTAGAAAAAGCTATCAAATGGAAAGCGGCACTACTGCGATTTAGTCTCAGACGTACATCTACTCCGTTCAACAAATACTTGTCTTGCAACCACATGTCCAAATGCAAACGATCCATCAGTTCTAAACTGTTCCCTCTGATTTTCTTTCGGCGTTCGTTAAATCCCACATTATGGGGATCTGCTGGAATTATTTTATGAGCAGCATCATCAGTCTGGTCAATCCTCGCCCCTACTGACGGGGATATGTCGTTGAAGGCACCCGCGGTGTCAGGTTTCCAGACCACAGAAGCATCCAGATGAGTGTTCTTGGCATCTTTTCCGTACGACAAGAGATTTTCCAAATATGCACGGTAAGGGTAAGTATCCAAACTGCTGCTGATCAGTTTGTTATTCAAGTACAAATCTATTCCACTGAACAAAGAATGAAAGAAATTATTGACGGGAGCTACTAGGGAAGCTTCCACAGGAAGGCTGTTGTCACTTTTTTGTACTAGCAGTTTCAGGTACAAGTAACTGTTATTCAGATCGATGTAATCTTCGGTTTGTCCTTTGATATCAAATTCGATAGAAGCTGAATCCGTCAAAGACGATACAGGATGAAATTCCACCCATTGGGATTCTTGCATTGTCATCATGGTGGGACGCATAGAAAACAGATCTAGTTCAGACTTGGTACATTCGCAAGAATCTCGGTGCAACATTTTTTTTCAATGGATTAGTAATCAAATACGTCTAATTCTCTACCAGTTCTTCTTCTTTTCTTATTTTTTCTGGAAGTACTACTGCCGTGTGTTCTTTTATGAAATCTGAAAGGATTTTGAGGTCGTCGTCTCTTTCTACCTTGTCCTTGCTGCTGTGAAGTAATGCCAGAGTCTGAAGCGTGAAGCGTATTTATAGGATTCTCTCGGAGACCTAAAAGATCTTTACCAGTCGTCATCAACACATTTTTGCCTGCTCTCAAAAAGGCTTCTTTTGGATTTTGTTTGTCGATGAGGACATTTTGCAAAAATTCTTTTCCTTGTGTCAAAGTAGCATCTTTTAAGGCATGAAATCCTCGAGACACCATCGGTTTCAAAATAGGAGCTACCGTCCTAAAGGCTGATTTTAACATATCTCCTAAACCATGTCCTCGTTGTCGAGCCACTCCTTGGTACACTGGATACATTTTTTTTGAGGAATGTTAGAGAATTTGTTTTTTTCGAAAATGTAGTTTCACCGTGACTTTTCCTTGGTCAATGAATGGTACATCTTGTCCTAAATCTCCTTTTATACTAATCTGGACACTGTCAAAATACGATTTACTGACTGGAAGATATTGAGGATGTACAAATTCACGGTGAACGTGAAAGGTGTTGCCACCAATACTAGCATTACTAGTGGTAGTACTTCCACCCTCTTCGTCCACAGTAACACTAGAACCACCACCACCACCAATATCCAATTTGAAAGGCATGACTCTCAGTAACGGAGCAGATGTGTGTCCCACCACGTTGTACTCCACCGCATCGGAGTACACAAACATTAAATTCAGTCCACCATTCAATTCGATAGGATGTTTAAATTTATGTCCAAATTCTACGTTGGTTCCAAACTCTAAATCACTTTCAGCGGTAAAATCTTTATTTCCACCCAAAATACCAAACAATCCAGAGCAAAATTCAATGGTCAAATATTTTCTCTCTTCCAAAGATAAACCTTTATCTTTCTCAGTAAGGAGTTGCCCTCTCTCTTTGAAAAATTGGACAATTAAACGTCGTGCCAAAGCATGGTAAGCAATTCTTACAAATTTATTGGCTGCTGATATGGCTTGGCTAAATTGCCGTGCAAACTGGGTTCTAATGGTGTCCACCAAATGTTCAGGACTAAAATAATACCCTGTAGGAATTCTCAGGGTAATCTGAGAATAGACAGTAGGACTAGTAGATTTAGGATCTGGTACTAACTTTTTGAATGATCCTTTCATGTCTGGATCTTCAGGGTCTTCTTTCCAGATTTCAGGATCATTATTTACCAAGTGATCATGTATATTTTTGTTCAAGATTTGTACAACCATAGTGTTTTGAGTTTTGTTGATGTTTATGATTTGCGTAGGATGAATGATTTCTACCAAACTCACTTCCCAATGACTATCGTGATCCAATTGAATGGCTTGAGGTAATTTGGCCGTGAAACAACATAAGCGGTTGTTGGGAAACACATCCATGGAACTGTCACTAGGTAACGTTAAATAAAATTGGTCATTCATAGTTCTAAGGTGGTGGTTCTGGTGTCCGAGGAGTCACTCAAATGAACAGAAGAAGGATGTTCAAAAGGTTCCAAAAGAGGATTGGTATTTTGGTGGTGGTAACTGGACGAAGAAGAAGGTGAACTGGCGTTGGTCGAACTAGCGTGGTTGTTGCTATGGCTGCTGTTGTCTGTCGTCGTAAATTTCAAAGAGGGACTGGGTAAAAGATAACCGATGCAACTGCTCAGTAAAATGGTCCACAATTGTTTGTCTCCTTGTTGTAAACTCAAATTGGCAATCGCTGCTCCGATGACACAATACACTACAAAGATTTGGCAGAAAAAGACGATTTGATTCTTAGGCACACATTCTCTGCACCACACCCAAAGTGGTTGTTTTTGTAAATCTTGAAGAGAAGAACTCTGTGAAGGAGTCGTTGAAGTCGTCTGGGTGGCTACTGTGTTGAATGGCATGTTGTGAGTTTACTTCTTTTTCTTTTTATAGTCGACGACTTGAGAAGCTGCAATCCAAGAATCAAAACTAGGGGGATATCCTTTCCAACGTACTTTGACTTCTTCTATTCGTCGTTTACCAACTTTGCGTGTTCTTTGTTCGAGAATGCTTTCGATGTCGTACAAGGTGTCTTCTTTTTTAGTCACTCGTTGTAACTCAGGCAAGTAAAATGTTCCTTTGAGTACTTCACCGTGCATTTCTTCCAATTTATAGACGGGAGGATCACGTCCACGGACGGGGGTAGTGACACGAAGCAATTCGGTAGTCCAGTTAGGTAAATAACCTTTGTCAAAAGTACGTTTGGTTTTTCCGATGCGAACCCAATCTCCCGTTTTTAACTCCAACAAGGTTTTTCTTCTACTTTTTTTTCTCTTCTGCTGGGGTGAACCAAATAATTTATCAAACACAGACACTTCGTTTTCAGGGCTGACCTCTTCGGGGGCACATCCGATGCTACGATGGTACGATTGATTGTACGCTTTGACCAAACGAGGTAACACGTCGATGTACTTGAGAGTATGTTGATGTGTAAAATATTTCCACATGCGTTCTTTCAAAGTTCTTTGAAAACGTTCCACGATACTGGCTTTGGTTTCAGGATTTTCGGTCGTAAAAAAATGAATCTGTCTTTGTTTCAATTCTTTTTGAAAAGCTTGGTTTAGAAATTCGGTGCCTTTGTCCGTTTGCCATCGTAAAGGTTGACGTCCACTTTGTTTCAAGACCAATTTTAAGGCTCGTACCAATTCGGTACTGCTTTTAGAAGTCAAAGGCACGACCCAAGCAAATTTGGAAAACACGTCGATGACACAAAACAAATATTTGTGACCACGATTGTAAGTGGCTAAATGAGAGACGTCCGCTAAATCGGCTTGCCATTGATGATCGATCCCTTCCACTTGAGTAGTACTTCTAGAAAATTTACGTCGAATGGGTTTGTGTAACGTGTACGTCGATTGTTCTTGTAACCATCGTCGTACTTCGGGCAAACGTACACTTTTCAATTGACTTTTAGCAGCTCGATATAATTTTTGAACTCCTCCGTAACCAGCAGCATGACCAGGATTGTAATAAATGGTGGCTAACAGTTTCTCCATGATTTTCCTCAAGAATAAGTCAACCAAGTGCCAATACTCTTTTCTTCGTGAGGTATCTTTTTGGATTGTTGTTGTTTACGTGTCCGACGTGCTACTGGGGTAAAGGAGGGAGTTTGATCAGGGGTCATCGGTTCTGTTTTGACTTCTTTCTTCACTTCTTTCTTTTTCTCTTCTGAGGGTAAAGGGGTAGACCTTTTCTTTTTTATCCAATCCGGGGTGGCTAACTTTTTTATTTTTTTAAGAGAAGGTGGAGTTGGTAATTCTTCTTCTTCTTCTTCTTCTTCTTCTTTGACTTTAGGTTCGCTTTTCATCAGAGCCTTAAAATCTCTCAGAGTGGGTGAAGCTGTTTCGTCGACTGCTTTTTGACGAAAGAGTTGTAGACGTTGTAAAAGTTGACCGTACCGTTGCGATTTTTCTGTTTCGGACACATTGTTTTGTTCCATCAGGGATTGTAATTCTTGTTGTAACTGAGACATCTCGTTGAGATTAGGATTGACTGGTAAATGAGGTATCCGTTGTTCGTTCCAACGATGAAATTACATCCATCGTTTGTAAGGTACTAAAGTTAGTTTTCGTCCTTCCATTTCATTCAAAGGTACCAAAAAGGTGTGGTCTTTTCAGAGAAGGGTGGTCCTTTTTATCTTCTTTTTTTATCGCATGACCCCTCCTAAAAGTGGTCCAGCAATCGTTCCTAACAAAGGAGCGGCTATTTTTAACAGCGGTCCTAACAACATAGGTAGAAATCCTCCTCGTTGTACCAACATTTTTTTCTTTTGTTGAAGAGGTATTTTCTTTTTCACCATTTGACGAAGAACGTTCCGATGTTTCCCTAATTTTTGTTTCTGTATCTTGGACAAAGGTACCGTTCCTTTCAACACGTTCAAACAACATTCACACACGGTATCGATGATTTCTTTAGGAGCTGTTTGAATGAGTTGTTTTCGCATGGGAGGATTGGATTTGGTCAAGACAGACAAGACATCCCAATGTTTAGCTAGACGAGGGGGAAGTCGTCCTTTTTTTGGTGGTTTTCTTCTTTTCTTGGTGGTGGTGTGCACGTTTGGGAGCCATCTTTTTTAGTCGGTAGAAAACAAGTCTGAAGTCTTTTAGCAGGGAACCCTTCTATTTTATACTGGAATACGTCTCCACTGATTGTCTGCACGACGTACCAACTTCACGACAGGTCTGACTCGACGTTGAGGTGTTTTCAAGGGACTAAATCGTCTCAATTCTTCTTTGGATAAATCCACTAAACTTTGTAAGATACCAGTTCTTTCTTGTACTTTGGTTTTAGGGGATGGTACTTTGTGGGTGGCTGCTGCCATGGCTAAATCAGCTGAAGTCGACGGCCCCGACGGGGTAACTTTCGAAATAGGTTTCCATTTTTGCATCAAATTAGGAAACACGGATCTTAAGTCTGGTTTGACAGGCATCATGGTAAAAGGGGGTGAAGAAGAAGAAGACAAAGAGGAAGAAGTGGACGCAAAAGGAGACCTTGTCATCATGGGGGACTGTGATGGTGGTGATGGTAAGGGTGGTGGTGGTGGTGTTTTGCGGGTGCACGTTTGCGTCCTGGCAGCAGTAATTCTTTTACGTCGGGTGTCAGTGGTGGTGGTAGTGGGTGTTTTTTTCTTCTTGGCAGAACTTTTCTTTTTTGGGGTGGCTTTCTTCTTTTTTGGACTTTTCTTCTTCTTTTTAGGAGTTGTTTTGGTTTTGGCATCATTAGGATCCCATTTCAAAAGGGAACGAATCATAACCCCTCCTAAAGAACCACTTCCACCAGGAGTTAAAATGATTTGTTTTTTAGTCCGTGAATCGATTCTTGGATCAGCCAGTTGTGACAATGCTACTTTATGTCTTTGAAAAAAAACGTTGAGTTTGATGAGGGATGTGAATGATGCCTTGCAGTAATTGACGTGCTGTCAAAGTAAACCATCGTAACACTTCTTTAAGACTCGCTTCTAACAAATGAGCACGGACTTGTGCATTTTTTTCACGACTGATGCGATACAAGGCACGAATCAATTTCGCCGAAGGATGAGGTTGAAAGGAAGTCATCTCAAAAAGAGTGTGAGATAGAAATGATGTCGTAGGTTGTTTTTATAGTTTTTTTTAAAAATGGGCTGAAGGGGACGTGTAAATGACAGGACCTCCTTCTTCACCCCAAGGGTGAAAGATACTGGCACGAAATCTCAAATAGTCAGGAGTAGTCGGTTTTAAGTCGATGAGTAAATACTCGTGAGGGGTTTGAGTGGCATCGTCGTACGCATAATTGAGCCAAGGAGCCCCTAACTGTTTGGCTAACACTTGTACTTGAGATTTGTCTCTGGGACTTTTAAACAAGACCACGTAATGAGCATTCAGACTGATGGTTCGATGAGCTTTACTTTGTTGAAATAAATTTTGTGTAATGTAGACAATACTGGCATTACGATGTTGTCCTTTTCGTGTAAACCAAAGTTTAATTTCTTCTTCGTCTTCTCCTAACATGTCATCAAAAATAACTAAATGAGTTTGACTCACGTCAGACACGATTCCATCGTCTTCGTGAGGAATACCATCCACAAATGAAATGGTTTCTCCTTGACTTTCTTTCAATAACGTGTAAGACGGTTGCCACTCTTTGTAACACCACACGATACGTTGAGGTGGACGATCAAACAAATCAGTTTTGTGTTCGATCAATCGTTTGACAAATTCGGTTTTCCCTGAACCACTGGGTCCAGCAATCAACATCTTAAATGGATGGCGCAGATACAAAGCATTCCAACTTTGACGATCTAACTTTTCGTCAATCACTTTAACCACAGAAGAGGAAGAGGCAGACGAGGTAGTAGAAGAAGATGTAGCCATGATTGAGGTAAGAAGATTTTTGAGAAGAAGACAAAAAACTCAAGGCATTTTATACGATTTTCATACACGTTTATTTTTTTAGAAAAAAAGTAACCAACCAACCAACAAAAAAATAACATATTTTTTTTAAAGTCATTCATTTACAGTACGAGTGAGAAAATAGGCAAGTAAAATCATCAGGTACACAATGAAGGCTCCTACTAAAACCATCAAACTGTCATATAAACACGTCAATGTACAACAATTGTTTCGTGTCCTAGTCATGAAAGACACTGTGTTTTGTGGTGACATTCTTCTGCTCGTCTTTTTTGTTTTTTTTTAATCCTCTGACGGTAGCGGTGGTGGTGGTGGTAAAGAAGGGTGGTGTTCCTCCTCAAGAGGTATTGGAACCACAGTAGTGGTGGTGGTGTCAGGTACTTCTTCTTTTAGGGTTTCCCATGGAGGTTCCCATTTTTTCACTTTTAGAACCTTATGAACAAGTGGCCAAATCTTTGCTGAACTGGGCCACTTCTTGTAACCAATATTGGAAACCAAGGTTTCTCCAGGGTCGTACATCTTTCCAATGGAAAAGGTGTTGGTGTAACTCACTAGCAAAACACACTTCTTGAAATGTTTTATACACAGATAAAGTGTGACGAATGTCTTCTTCACATGGAAGTGCGTCACTAATTTTCATTACCACTCTCAACGCTTTACGTACAATGTTTCTTTCTTGGACTGATAAAATCAAATTTTTATAGTCTTCTTCTTCTTCTACTAAGTCCAAAAAAGAACACAGGGTCATATTGTTTTTTTGAAACTCAACAACAATTGAGTCCAAAACAACCACGGATCGTTCAAAAGAATCCAAGGCAAACACTTGTCCTCAAAAATACTCCACAAGGAATGTCCTGGAAAACGAATTCCAAGATAAGAAGTCACTAAGACACACACCACATAACGTCCAAAATTTAATGGACACAGTTCTTGTATCACTTTTTTATAATCCTCTAAGGTCTGAACATGATCTATGATTTCCTTCCACGGAATCCGTTTCACGAGTGGCGTGTAGAGTTCAGGCATACCCACTCTTTTATAGCCAGGCTGTGTCTAATAATAGACACTTAATTGTCACTGGCTAGATCTTTGGCAAACTGTGGTACTTCTTCTAGCCAAGCATTGAAGCCAAGGCATCTGGCTCATCGTACCCGTACTGTTCTAAACCCACTAAAGGTAAGAAGTGACAATGCGGAGACCATCTGGCATGTTCAATGTCAGCTGAGTCGGTAGGCTCCCAATGGTGAAGTTTCACACCACAACTAAAACATTGAACTTTATCTCCTTCTCCCGTGTATTTAAATCCAGATCTAGCTAAACCTTCTGGTTTAGGTCCTTCTAGATATTTTGGCCACTTGTCTTTGAATGACTCGAGTCGACTTTCATACTTGGAATAACCAAGTAAACTCACAGGTATTCTGATATGCAAATAGGGACCCACATTCACCTTGTTGTCATTAACGTCAATACCAGTTTCTTTAGTATTTCCAGTAAAACATAAAGGGTGTACTGCCTCTTTAGAGGGTGGCCGATGAGTGGTGGTGGTGGTGGTGATGTGACAAGCTACGGAATCCTTTTGAACGTGTGAATCGGGAATACCAAACCGTACAGAATCCGTTTCATTGCATGGTTCTGCATCACACTCCAAGTCGTGGTGACTCATCTTTTTTTTCTTCTTGCTTCTTGGTTAACGTTGAAAGTGAGAATGAAGGGTTAGGTTTGGAAGGGGTGCCCTTTTTTATACTTCTCCAAATCGGCGTGTCCGTAAGGTAAAGTCGTGTGATCTGGAAGTCTCACTCTTTTTTGGTACACGATACGATACAGTTTTTGAACAGGTCGAGTCACGATTTTATGATTTGGTAGGCGTACAATCTTGTGAGGTTCTAACGTGGCTACTTGAAAATCTTTCACTTGTCCAGACAGTAGAGCATTTTTCAAAACCTCAAAGTTCACGACTTGGTTAGTTCGATAGTTCAGAGTCAATCCTTTGACTTTGCATTGGGTGTGAAATTGACCTTGAGGGTCTCGGTATCGGTACCCATCATTTTTAGGGCCACCGCTAGCAAAACTCAAAATGGTATCTTGAGGGTGCTCGTCTGTCCAGGCTCCTAAACGATCTCCTTGAATAGTAGGGTGTGGACAACCGGGGCGATGAATGTAAATGCAGCTGTCAGTATCAAAATACAAGACACGATCTCCCAAGACTTCTAACGCTTCGTCGTACAATTTCAAACGAGCATGAGCGGTCACGTAAGCGGCAATGACTACGTTACTAAAGTCGTCAGGTTTGACAAACTTGGGTTCTTCTTCGAAATTGACATAGATCAAATCCTCACGGACGATTTCGACGTGTTTAACTAGTATACTTTTGTCGTCCACCAATTCAAAGTAACGATAAGGATCGTCCACGTATTCCGTCTTGGGTAAGATCGTACGTTGAGCCATTTTTCCCCACAAACAATTCAACATCACTTTGGCAAACGATCTTTTTCCTTCATTTTTTTCTACGTCTTCTAAAGTGATGCCTTCGACGTCACGGTATTCTTCTTTAAATCGTTCTTGGTCTTCGGGAGTTTGACACCACGAAGGATAACCACTAGCTTCTTGTTTCAGTTTGAGAAATTGGTTCACGTACCCCGAAAAAATGCCTGGATGATTAGTGGCGTCGTCCTTTTGGTATTGGGCTGTAGTTGGAAAGTGCCAAATTTCATATACGTTCAATAAACGGTATCCACGATCCAGAGCTCGAAACAATTCGGCACTGACCCACGTTCCTGTCAACGACCGTTCTTCCTTCGTGTGGCGACAGGGATGATCTTGGTTGCACGTTTCGGCACACGTCCGACATAAAGGAAACATCAATTTTCCTTGACAATGGTGAGGTAAGATGGGATGAAACAAGTTTGTCGGAGGTAAGACTTTACATTTGATTAATCCTTCGTATTGACGAATGTGTTCCACGTCAATGTGTTCTGTTAAAATTTCAGGGTGACCGGTAGGAAAACGAGAATATTTACACACCCAAGGATACAAAGAACACACGTCAATGTATTTGATTTCTTCTCCTTGGGATTCATTCACGTCGTACAGTAAACGAGTGGCATTGGTTCGTCCTCCAAATAAACTGTGGCGCGGATCCAAAGGTTCGATGTCGGCTGCGTCGTAACTTTGAGTGATGGTCTTAAATTCAGGATCGGTTTTCAAACGTCGATCGTATTCGTGTTCCCACATTTCTATCACTTCGTAACCTTGACTTTCTAACTGGAGTCGTCGTTGGCAAGTCTGTTCGTATAACTGATCCATGGTAGAATCTGAATAAGGGCTTTCCATGTCTCGGTCAGGATAACAAGTAGGACATCCGTGAAATAAACATCCCTGAAACTCGTACACTATGTGCGGGTTTTCTAAATCCCAACCATCCACGGAAAAACTGTCCATCGTATCCCGAAAAATTGTGAGCTATGACGGTGGCATACCGATGACAACTTCCGTAACGATGAATGTCTTCTTCGCTCCAAGTGTCGTGGGTGGTAGGATCTAAAACCCATTCAGCAAACTCAGACAAAGTATTCACTCCACGAAAGATTTTTTCACGTCCTCCTGGAATACGACTACAATGAGGACAGTGAAAATGAATCGATTCTTGAATGCACTGATTACAAGCCCGATGTGCTACACAAAAATTTGGAATGTGAATGCCTGTTTCTTGCATGCATTCAAAATCAAAGAAGATGAAATCTACTTGGTTCTTGTTCTTCTTCATCTTTATTTCTTTCTTCTCTATCTTGTCAAACTTTTGAATAAAACATCGATGATCAAAATCGACGATCTGATGACAAATAGAACATTTTTTCTTACCAGCACAAATGTGTGCTTTGGGGTCGTTGGTACGAATGAGCTGTCCACACGTAGAACACGATTGTAATAACTCACAAGCACATTTTTGTTGGTGTCGTCCTTGGGTCTTTCGATGCTGTTGGTAACAAGTAGGACTGACAAAACGGCGTCGACAGGTTTCACAATAAACGTGTTGATGTTGTGGTTCAGGAAGGCATGGTGGGTCGGCTAAACAACCCCGACATCTCGCTCCACAATGAATGTGTTTCTCCCGACTATTACACCCTTTGTTACATTTCTCACAGAAGTAAGAGTATCCCAAAAATCCAGTAATACTAGTAATGGTATCAAAATGTTCTTGATGGTGATAAAGATGAATGTATTTTCCTTCAGGAAAATCAGGGCCTCGAAACAGTAGAGCTCCACGCACTTCTTGAGGGTGAACTTTTAACGTATAATGAGGAGCCAAAACATCTTGAAGTTGCTGTAATTGAGAAATGCCACACACGGTCTCTTTAGGGATCCCTGCTTGTTTCAACAAGGGTTCTGCCTCTTTTCGTTGTTTGGGTCTGTTAGATTTTCGAATGTTATTCCAGGCTTTTTTCCATTCTTTGCTCTCGTTCTTGTTAGTATAGGTACGACCCACCACGATAGCTCGAGCCAAGCACATTGAATCTTCAGTATTGTTAATTTGAACGACACTGTGTTTGGTAGTACGAAGATCGTCCACCAATAACGGTTTTCTGCTTCGACCACTTCCTCGAGGTGGAGAAACGTGAGTCAAGTAAAGGGTCGCCTTTCCATCGGTGATGGAAAACTTGTCATTGGATTGTTGTACATGTTCTATTTTGGACATGACTTTATCTGGCGTTAATTCAGCCGGACTGCTAAATTCAATCCAAACAGGACTCTTCAATTGGTCATGATGAATGGCTAGTCTCAAGCGATCCTCTTCTTTAGCTCCACATTGCCGTTTCAAGTTGATTAAGACAGATTCCCACAAATCGCTAATGAACCGCGCCGCTTTCTCGGGAGGTACTTCGGACTTGAAGTCTTTGAAGTGAACCGTATGTGTATAGGCAGTGGTCCTAAATTTTCGAGAAGTGATTTTTTGTGTCTCTTGAATCCTATAGTAATTTTCAGGAGCCACGGCGGTAGTAGGACTTTCTTGGTTAGGGGTTCTGGTGTTGGTAGTAGTGGTTTTGGTTTTGGGTGGTAGTGGTCGTTTGGAAGTTTGGGTTTCAGGTTGTTCACTCATCTCGTCTTCAAAGTCACTGGCATGGACTTGAGCTAGTACTTCCTCTAAGGGTGTTTCAGGCGGCACGGAATACCTTTGTCGTCGTGGCCTCTTGGTTTGTTCTTTTTCTTCTTCTTCTTCTTCTTCTTCTTCTGGTTTCTCATAGATTTTGCGTGATCTTTTCATCTTGAACTTTACTTTGAAACTGATTCAGTTTTTACCCAGGTACCTTTATATAGAGAGAGGAGAGTATATAAAGAGAGACCTTCGTACCTTCAGAATCAGTCTTTGGTGATTGTACTTTCAAACTGTGAAGATGGAAAAGTACTGCGCTCGAGATAAAAGTCAAGATACTTGCTATATCTGCAAAGAGAAAGGTCATTGGGCTACACAATGTCCACAACGGCAACACCAAAACAGAGATAAAAGACAAGATACTTGTTATATCTGCAAAGAGAAAGGTCATTGGGTTACACAATGTCCACAACGGCAACACCAAAACAGAGATAAAAGTGAAGATACTTGTTATATCTGTCAAGAGAAAGGACATTGGGCTCCAGAATGTCCACAACGTCAACAGCAAAAGAGAGACAGAAGAAAAGATATCTGTTATCATTGTAAAGGACCAGGACATTGGTCTTATGAATGTCCTCAGAAAGAAGAAGAAGAAGAAACTCTAGCAGAGGAGAGGGAGGAAGCCGATTCAAAATCAACAAACCTAAAAGAAGAAGAAGAACATATCATCAAGAAAAGTAAGAAGAGAGTAAGAAGAATGGAAGACAGTGAGAATGAAGAAGAAGAAGAAGAAGAAGAAGAAGAAGAAGAAAAGGAAAACAGGATTTCTATGAAGAAGAAATTCAAGAAACACAAGAGAGACAATGAGAATGAAAAAGAAAAGGAAACTATGACTCCAGTGTTTCGATTCAAGCCACACAAGCATTACAGAAAGTGAACTTTGTTTTCTTGTGTGTTTTTTTTTTTGGTGTTATATGTTATATTGCTGAATTATTTTGTAAAAAAAATTGGATGAATACAACAGACTGGAGAGAAAAAAAAGTAAGTGGTTTTGTGTTATTTTGTTTTAGAGTAGAGATGCACGCACTCACACTTGTGGTTTTTTTATCAAAAGTAGTTTCTTTTAGGTCATGTGGTTTTTAGATTCAGGGTCATGGAGTGTAAACACCGCGAAGCCCAAGAATGACGTAGAAAGAATGACGTTGAAATCTGATTTGAAACTGATTCAGTTTTCACCCAGGCACCTTTATATAGAGAGAGGAGAGTATATAAAGAGAGAGCTTCGTACCTTCAGAATCAGTCTTTGGGATTGCACATTCAAACTGTGAAGATGGAAAAGTACTGCGCTCAAGATAAAAGTCAAGATACTTGCTATATCTACCAAGAGAAAGGATATTGGTCTTCAGAATGTCCACCACGTCCATTTGGAATTGAATTGAATAAGTACGTTCATAAAGTGTATGATAATTATGCTGCAGACATACTTGGAAATGCCTATCATTTGAAGTCTGGAAGGAAAGTCAAAGGAATTTTGAGATCAACTGGATTGATAACTATTACGGTTACTGGTAAGGAAGGAAAGAAGAGGAAAGATACAAATCGAGGGAGATTTGTCTTTGAAGCGGTCAATGGAGTGGATCTACCAAGACAGAGTCAAGTGGTACATCTCAATGATGTACTTGATGATGATAGAATAGAAAATCTTCAAGTGATGACTGCTAGTGAAAAAGAATGTTTGCATAAACATGTGAAGAATGATAAAGAAAAAAGGAGAGTTCATTTTGGAAGTGCTAAAAGTGTGTTGTGTCAGTTGGTTGGTGAGACTGAGGAAAGAAGATTTGGAAGTATGACAAAGGCTGCTCAATATTTTGATTGTCGTTCATCAGGTATCTACCGTTGCTGTACTGGGATTAATAAGTCGGTCTTTTCGAAGAAGTTTCAGAAAAGATTTCAAGCTAGATGGGAAGAGCCAGAGAAGAAGAGTCAAGTCATTGGAGGATTTGTGAGACCTGTGAAATTAACTGACTTGAATTCAGGATTATACAGTAGAATGGATTCCGCTAGTGATGTGGCAAGATGCTTTGGATTAGATCATCGTAAAGTTTACAGGATTTGTCAAAAACGGCAGTGGATTCAAGATGATAATGGACATTTTATTAAGTTGGAGTTTATCAATGAGAGTCCAGAAGAAAGTTATGAGAGAATTGTCAACAAGAATCTTCCTGAAATGCCAGAACAAGAAGACGATGAAATGGTAATAATATAAAAATGAATTGAACTGTATTGGACTTATATGAAATTGTTTTATTACCACGAGTAGCATAATGTATATACATTAAATAAAATATAATTATTATTATTGATGTATATCTCGGCTCTTGTTTGTTTTTTTAGATCCGAGCAATGGATGGTGTATGTGTTAAATAGTATGTTAGCGTGATTTCATTCCTTCGTCTTTCCCTCTATTTTTTATTGAATTTGAAAAAAAATAATGAATATGTTCTTTCTTTCTTTCTATCGATCTAAAAGTTGAAAAAAAATGGTGTTGTGTGGTTTTTATTGAATTTGAAAAAAAAAATAATGAATATGTTCTTTCTCTCTCTTTCTATCGATCTAAAAAAAGGTAAAAACCTTTTTTTCCCACTATTTTTTTTATTGAATTTGAAAAAAATAATGAATATGTTCTTTTTTTCTTTCTGTCAATCTGAAAAAAAACCTTACCATGTTTTCCTTCACGTCCGAACTTCTAGTATATTAAAAACCACGTCTTCACCGGTTAAGCTATCTAGTTTTTTTATTCAACCGACATGAACAACGTTAAAATCATCAGACAAGTTAAAGTGAATTTTAGAGGTGGCCTGGCCCCTCCTCCATGACTTAGAGAGAAAAAGGAGAAGGAGGAGAGGGAGAAGGAGGAGAAGGAAAGGAAAATTCCCATCAAATTGCATCCAATGATGGAAGAAAATAATAAAAGAAAATTGGGATCCTAAAATTTTGTCCCTCAATACCTAAGCCTCCACCATCTTGTCCCTGAAGAGACCCCCTAATGTTAAACTCCCGTTTGTCCCTATAAATTTTTCACTTTTGTCCCTATTTTACCCAAACCTCCGCCATCTTGTCCCTGAAGAGGCCCCCTAATGTTAATTTCCCGTTTGTCCCCCAATCGCCCCCTTTATCCCCCAATACCCCCCCCCCTCAACTACTCAGAAGAGCAAAGGCAACTTATTGGATTCGCCGCCTCAGAATTCTCAGACCAGGCGGCTTGAATCAAGAAGAATAGAAACCCGTTTGCCTCTTCATGTTTACATTTGTTTTGAAGTGTTTAACTTCCTATGGGTTTTGTGCTATTTTTTATTTGTACACGTTTGGAACTTTAATTTTGATTGGCACTATATAACCATTATTGTGCTGAGGTGCCGTTAACCACAAATACATACATATCATCTCATTCCTAATTTTGGAAGCACGTTAGAAACCCATTTCTCTCATCATGCTTGCATTTGTTTGGAAGCTTTACATTTTGAAGGTTTGTTTGTTTTATTCTTGGTTTTTACTTTTTTGGAACTTTTACTTCAAGTTGGCACCACTGAAAATCTTGAAATGAAACCCAGTGTGGTGGAACGTATTCAAAGAACTTTAAAAGAACGCACGTGGAAATACTGTACACATCAACATACTCTCAAATACATCGACGTGTAACCGTCAAAACCAACAATTAATCGTAACATCGTAGCATCAGGTGTGCTCCTGAAGAAGTGACACCTAAAAATAGTGATTGTGTTTGATCAATTGTTTGGAACGTCAAAGATCAGAAAAGAAATGAAAGAAGTGTTAAACACCGGATATTGGGTTCGCACTGGAAAAAACGTAATGTACCTTTGACTAAGGTTATTTAAGCAATTTCACGACAGAATTGTTTTGTGTCATAGATAAGTGCGTGGACGTGATCCCCCCCCCCCCATTTTATAAATTGGAAGATATGAACGGAGAAGTATTAAAAGGAACTTTTTACGTGCCCAAGTTACAACGAGTGACCAAGAAAGACGATGACGTATACGGTATCGAAAGCATTCTTAATCGAAAAACACATAAAATGGGAAAACATCGTATCGAAGAAGCTAAAGTCCGTTGGAAAGGACATCCATCCAGTTTCGATTCTTGGATTGCAGCGTCACAAGTCAACGACTATAAAAAGAAGCAGAAGTCACAAACATGCTGTTCAATGTTGCATCTACTTCTACGAGTTATTCCCTCTAAAAACTACAAACACAACAACAACCACAGTGGGTGTGGTATGGAGAACGTTTACCTAAATATCAAATCGTCTTTTTCTGTCAAATATTATAGTATAGTGTCATTGGAGCAGCGACTGGACATTTGAGTTTGCAACAAGGAGATAAACAATTTTATTCAGCACGTGCATTTGCTATCTTCTTCACAATCTTTTGTTGAAATATACCTACAGTAACAACGGTAGCCTCGCCAAAACCAGTCACAACTCTTCTAGTCACAGCAGCAATCCTCTAGAACCTTTGGAAAACCACTCTTCTTTGACATCGAGTTCCTCCTCAGAGACAAGAACCATCGAACTATATATAATCAATTGTATTTAACATTACCTAGTGACAGTTCTATGGATGTGTTTCCCAACAACAAATTATGTCATTTCACGACAAAATTACCTCGATCCAAAAAGTTGGACCACGAAGCTCACTGGAAAGTGGCTTTGGTATAAACAGTTCATCCCACCCAAGTCTGGAATATTGTCGAAGATCAAACCACCTTCGTCGTAGCAATACTCAAGGAACAAGTACAAGAATCCCCTACCTACCCCCCCCCCCAAAAAAAAAAAAAAAAAAAAAACCAGCGCCAGCTAATCCCATGTTAAATATCTATATCATGAGAATTCCTCCAGGATATTATTGTAATGCTCGACATCTCGTCGAAACGATTTCAACTATTTTAACGATCAGTTTGGCATAGTACTGGATAAACTTGACCTGAGTGCACTGATAGAGTACCATCCACCTTCCCGTCGTCTCAGTTTTGATTTTCATGACGGCAAAACGTTATCCATCAATTTGTTCTCCCAGTTTATTTGCTTTTTTGTGTGGAAACACAGCTCTCGCTCCTACCAAAGACATCAAGCACAGCAATCGAGTATACAAGTATTTTCGATATCCCATTGAATTGAACGAAGGACTGAATTTGATGTCTGTGTACTATGGTGTTCTCGTGTACAACGTTGTAGGAAACAGCCGCTTCGTTGCTAACAGTCATTCCTTTCAAAGTGGATTCTGCCTAAGCTTCTTACGATGAACGAGGAAACACGTATCACATTCATCGAGACTTTGTACAACCTAATTATCTTTCTGCCAGTACATCGTATTTTGACAGTATAAATATTAGCATAAAAAGAGATCTTGAACAAAATATTATATTCTCCAAAGGAAAAGTAACTGTGAAACTACATTTTCGAAAACGATTCTCCAGTGAATTGTGACTGATGTATCCTGTATACCGAGGAGTAGCTCGACAATGAGGACATAGTTTGGAAGATATGCTAAAATCGGCTTTTTGTACGGTGGCACCCGTCATAAAACCTATGGTCACTCGAGGATTGCATGCTGTAATAGATGCGACCTTAACGCAAGGAAAAGAATTTCTCAAAAACGTGCTCACCTACCAACAAAGTTCCAAACAAGCGTTTATGAAAG
The DNA here is from genome assembly GCA_029931535.1 of Margaritifera margaritifera. Taxonomy (NCBI): domain Eukaryota; kingdom Metazoa; phylum Mollusca; class Bivalvia; order Unionida; family Margaritiferidae; genus Margaritifera; species Margaritifera margaritifera. The sequence continues at coordinate 2,005,224 of JAQPZY010001484.1, forward strand.
CAGGACAAAATGAGCTGATTCAAACAGAAAAATAACTCCTGCGTCGCCGCCAAGACACGCCTATATATTCACTCCACACTACTGGTGAAGGCATTAATTCCTCCTCTACGCCACAGCAAGGACAAGGCAGAAAGAGACGTCAAAACACTTCAGACCTCATAGGCATGACCAGAAAAAGAATAGGAAAAGAAGAAAAGTCAGAAATGTGAATGTTTTATGATTACTAAAAATGATGCATGGAGATTCTTGCAAATGTTCCAAGTCAGAACTCGATCTGTTTGCCATGCCACCGACGATGATGACGATGCGAGAATTCCAATGGGTAGAATTTGATCCCGTGTCGTCTTTGACCACTTCAGCTCCTATCGAGTTTCAAATCCAAGGACAAACCGAAGATTACTTCGATCTGAATAACAGTTACTTGTACATGAAAGTCAGAGTTCTCAAAAGGAACAACAATCCAGGCCTCGATGCCAGAGTATCTCCCATCAACAATTTCATGCATTCGTTCTTCAGCGAGTGGAAGTGTACTTGAACAGCAAACCTTGAACAGCAAACTGGTGAGCAGCAGCATGAACACTTACCCTTACCGAGCGTTCCTCGAGAATCTCTTGACGTGCGGAAAATAAGCCAAGAACACACATCTGGATGCCTCAGTAGTGTGGAAACCTGACACCTTGGATGCCTTCAACGACACGGAGTTGACAGAAGATAATGATCATCACACTGTTGGAGTTAACGACCGCCAAAAGTAAATCAAACAAGAACTTATTTTAGAAATGATGGATCGTTTACACTTGGACATCTGGTTGCAAGACAAATATGTGCTGAATGGTGTGTATGTCCATCTGAGACTGAAACGAAGTAGTACCATATTTCATTTGATGTCAACTGCTAACGAGTACAGAACTATCATCGAAGAAGCCCGACTCTAAGTGAGACGTGTGGAAGTCTTACCTAAAGTAGGAAACGACATCAGTCAAGCTCTGACCAGAACAACAGCAAAGTATGCTCTACGACTAGTGGAAGTCAAAACCTTCACAATTGGCTCCAAGATCGAAGATTATGTCTTCCAAGGTCAACTGCCTAAACGTTTGTTTATTGGCATCGTCAGCAATGCTGCTCTCAAAGGAAGTATTGATCAAAATCCTTTCGAGTTCTAACATTTCAGCGTGTCCAAGATAGAAGCCACCCGAAGTGACGAGACGCTGTGTGTCAGACCTTTTGAACCTAACTTTGCCCAAAACATTACTTGAGATCTTATTTTACTCTGTTTGAAGCAACAGGACCTTTAGGAGCCAACAGTATCCACGGTATTTCGTATGACGATTATGCAGGATGATATGCTTTGAAGTGATTTGATTTCACTCCAGACCAAGGCAGCGACGAGGGACATTTCCACCCTATAAAATCAGGCCAACTCGGTGTGGAACTTCAGTTTACACTTGCCCTCGTGAACACAGTGAACGCAATCTTGTATGCAGAATTTGTTAATACTCTGGAAATCAACAGTCTTTGAGAAGTGATTCAAGACTATTAAAAACAAATCACGGATCACGAAGCCACAGACATGGGCAAAGATGATGTTTTCCATCCAAAATAGCAGTCACAAACACTAAGTTGAGAAGAAGAAGAAGAAAAGAAAAATACAGTCATGATATGACGATGGACAGAACAAGAACGCTTAGTCTCCCGTTTTGCTCGCCATTTGAATGAAAGAAGAAAGAAATACAATCCTAACCAGAGAGCATTGTTACGGTTGTCAAATCGATTATCCCAGTCAAGTGCAAGACGACAAATGTTTGATGATGAGCCAAGAAGAAAAGTGGAAAAGCAGCTGAAAGAAGCATGGACACTAGTCCCAAAAGAGAAAATCTTGAAAAAGTGGTATGAAGACTTAAGTGACCATTTCCTACCTCCACTGACTTCTTTGGAGAGGAAACGCACCCAAAACTACTGACTAGGAAATATAAGAACTAATTCCGGTGTAGACATAGCCGACCTACCCCACCCCCACCCCAACAACAGCCGACTACATGGAGCAGCACGAGCGAGTTCGAGCAGGACAAACGAGCTACCATGAGGGCATGGCGGCGGCTAAGAGCTGAACATGCAAGTTTGGAACCCATCCATGGAAGATGCAACAAGCGTATTTGAGGTCTTGGACTACAGTCGCTGGCTGGAGCCTTAACCACGGGAAGCGACCAGGGGATGAAAAAGGACGGCTGAAATAGGGGCAGAAAGCAACCGGTGACGAAACCTCTCAGGTAGAAGCGAGATGTTGACCCAGTCCATTGAACTCATCACCAGGAAGACTCACTCGGGACCGGAAGCAGCCGAAATTGCCGACTGAATGGGGTTTTCACTTTGGTGGTGTGTATTAATTAAAAAGGGCGTCGTGCGCTCATTAACCACACGCACATGGCCGAATGGCTGCACGCGAGTATAATTCAAATTAAGTAAGTAAGCAGTTTTGTCATCCTATGTCGACCTGACAACCCATATTAAAATGAGAAAGCCAGTAAAAGTAGGGAAATTGAGGCAAGCCTTGTCCTATTTAGAAAAAGTTGAACACCTCCTGGACAGAATAAAAAATGACTCCCATACAAGGCATATCGAGAGGATGGTGATCTCCTTCAGGATGGGAAAAGAACTAACAAGAAAGGTAATGAATGAGGAAGTGAAGAAGTTCAAGAGGGCGCGGGAGCAAGAGAGGAGGGAGAGAGGTTTCGCGCACCTGAACCAAAACTGAAAAAGGGTGCAAGAACGATGGAGGCAAAGGAAGGAAGAAGAAACGAAAGAGGAGCAGCAGCAGTAATTGCAGAGGCAGAAGCCAGAGCTGCCCCAGTTCCACAGGTGGATAATTGGGAGTTAGATACAGATGCGCCCAATTTTAGGCTCTTTGTCTCCATCAGCCGATGGAAAGACATGTACCAGATATGCCCTTGCTGTCGAGCCTGCCCCGGGAGGTGCAATTGTCCTGGATATAGATATACATCAACGATCCAGGACAACAAATCAACGCCCCTTTTCAGGGCCACACGATTTCTTTGACTCAGAGATATACTACTTATTCATTGCCAATCAATGGTTTTTATGTTTGTGTTTGTATGTCTTTCACAACTAAAACTTAAAGCCCGCCCCAGTGTAATAGTATATAAGTATATTTGTGGGTATAGTGTGTGTAAGCACTTCTACCCATGTGTGTGATAGTATGTTTTTGTGTATGTAAGTAGAGTGTGTGCAAGTACTCCAACCCTTTTCACGGATGTTTGTGTGCATGTTTGAGCACTCCTACCCTTGTGTGTGATAGTATATAAGTATGTTTGTGTTTATCTGTGTAATTATATCTCCATTCCTTTACATCCTACCCTGCAGTAGTTAGTAAGTGTGGGTATTGGTCACTCAAACGGTGTATTGATGGCATAGTGCATGCATATATTCCTACCCTTTTGTTAGGTAGTAAGTGTGGATGTTGGTCACTCAAAATGGTGTATTGGTTAGTAAGTGTAGTTTTAACAATACTATTACTCTGGTACCCATACTGTTCCATATTGTTTAACCAGGCCATAACTTATTTCTGCAGAAGTTGCTACGTATCTCTGCCGCACTGGAATTTAAAATGCCAAATCCATTTTTTGTCTTCAAAACTAAAGTAATTATACATCATTTTTATAAATAAATCATAAAAACAAAGTGGCTTTCATCAATGAAATGGTCACAGAGTGGTCTAACATTTTGTGGACCATCATATGTGCTCTTGAGATTGTTCGTCTCTCACCACATCATTTAGAAATAATTAAACTGATAATGAAAAACCCTATGTAGATTCACACAAACGGATAGGCCATTTTTCTCTGCTGTAAGCTTATATCTACATCATAATTGTTTCAATGTGAAATTTTCATGCAAAGCCTTAAAACTTACTCCAGGCTAACATTTAACAGCATACTACATACAGATGATTTATTAAAGGAAAGAATATTAGAAAGAAGAAAAAACCAAGATAAGAACAAAGACAATAGATAAATATTTACGCTAACCACTTTCTTAGGGAATAAAAAAAACAGTCATCAGAAGAGCAAATCTTGCAACTTAAGCTCTGGTTTTCTTTTCCACACATATATATATGCAACATAGCCATTGGAATTCCTGCACTTTTATTATGTTATATTTATTTTTGACAGGATAATGTGTATAGATTGTATGGTAGAAAAGCTGGTTACTAAGCAATTACAGTCCATACTTTTTCACAAAACTTTACAGTATATGTCAAAGGTTGCATGAGTATTTTTCCTTGACACTGTCGGGCTTATTTCGCAGTCCAAGGTAGAAAACTCTAATAAATTGATCATTTATGCATGGAGTTTTGCCTCTTTGCATTCAAGTCACTTTTCAGACTTTTTTAATTTCAGGAAAAATGACCCAATGAAAATATGACCCAATCCAGCACAGGATTATAGTCAAATGTATGAATATACATATGGGGCAGTGAAAAACATGCAGGGTTGTACTGGTTATTGTTGTTTCTCGTTCTTCTAAACATGGTTATTTATGCAAAGTAACCTTTATGATTTTCCACTGAAAATTTCCCAAAATAATAAACTTACTCATATAAAATGTATTGAAGTCCTCTGAAACCCTTTTTTTTCCCCAACAAAAATATATTATAAATTTTAAGCAAGAGTTCTAAAGAGTGCTCCTTCACCAGTGCATGGTCATGAAACACTATCCATAAACATAACATTTAACCTGACCCCATGTCTAACCTTATCCTTAACCAACAAAAGTATCGTAAAAGGTACATTACAAGCCTGCCATGGTATCAATATTGGTACATGTATTATACCTACTTTTTTATGTAACCTATCTTCCGTGGTAGAATTTCCAGGTCAGGTACTAAATGACACAGTTCCCATATAACTTCTTTACTATGTCACTGTGGCTCTGACAGCAGTATTGCATTATCAATATGTGGCATCCTTCTCTCAAATGCGAGCCAGTCACAAAACTTGGTCACAGTAAAAAAACACAAACTTCAATTTATTTTGCTGAAACCATTTTTATTCTTTCAGTCTGTGATCTTGACTCTTGACTACTGACCATAAAATAGACTGTTGCCTTTCTTGTCTCAAATGCAAGTCATCTACAAAGTTTGATCATGGCTTGTCACACTGGAAATTTGTTATTGTGTGGAAACCATTTTCCTTCTTAGAGTCCCTCTAACCTTTTAATTGAAACATCAGTGGGTGTCTTCCTTGTATGAAGTGTAAGCCATCTACAAAGTTTAGTCAAGGCACACAGTAAAGAACTTAGTGGTTTTGTGGAAATCATTTTTCCTTCTTTCAGTCTCTCTGACCTTGACCATTCATCATTTGGCCCCAAAATGCCTTCATTGTCTCAGGTGCGAACTTACCACAAAGTGTGGTCAACATTGATAATAAATAATTCAAGATATTGTGCAGAAACCATGTTTCTTCTTTAAGTCTATGTGACCTTGTCATTTGACCTTTTGGTCTCAAAATCAATAGGCATCTTTCTTATTGCAAATATAAGCCATTTACAGAGTTTGGTCATGGTATCTGTTATACAAGTTAAGTTATTGTATGGAAAGTATTCCTTCATTCAGTCACTGTGACTTTAACCATTGACCTTTTGCGCACAGGTTTCTTCCTTGCTTCAAATGCAAACTACTTAGAAAGTTTGGTAATGGTAGAGTGAAGAATTCTAGTTATTGTGTGGAAATGGAAGTCGGGAACAGATGGACTGAAATAGCCAACAGATGTTTGCTCAGTCATCTGGCAAACACCACTAACAATGCAGTGGTCTAAAAAAAGTTTCTCACCAAAGTTAGAAATCAATTAATTTACCCGCCTATTTAAGGGAAAACAATATACCACCAATGCCTGCTCAATTAACCATCACACACCTGCTGAAACAAGTTTATCCCCGAATTGCCAGGAGCAGTTTTGGTCATTGCCACATACAGGTACTCATCCACCCCCTTTCATCTTAATCCTTGTTAGTTTCTCATCAGACAACAGTTTTAAATCACTCCCATATACACAGGCACTTATCATTGACTGGAACATAACTATTTAAGTTGTAGGGGTGAAGGTATTTGCTATCATAATCAAACATACTTCTCCATGCTTTTTGTAGTTATACACAAACATTTCAATGAATATTGGGTTTATTGTTATTTATTTATTTCCTGTATCTTTTTGAGAATGACTCAACTGTTTTCATGGAACTCAAGTCTTTATCCATGAAATTGATTGGTTTACTCCCAAACTGGGTTCAGGCAGTTATACACACCTGTTGAATTATCATCTCAAGTACATTACAAGGTAAATACCCTTGACCTCCTGTGTGAATTTCTATTAATGTGATTTTTAAGGTTACATATAAGTTTCTTTTTTTGAAACTCCCAATGTCTGATTTATGCATTTTATTTTTGGTCAGAAATCAGACCCTTTGGACATGTCCAGCAAATATGAAGGTTTCGGAAAATACAGTGTTTTATAAGTTAGTGTGAGCGTATTAGCAAGAAATTAAGTATTTGGATTTTAATGGATCTAGCAGAAAAATGCTAAAAATTATGCTTCTATGTTTACATTTTCAATGACAATACTATTATTGATACAACGAGATCAGCTGGTGAAGACACGTATGACGGTATGTGCTATTACCGTGTTACTACTTAGAAAACATACCCAAAAGGTAGTATACCAACATTATCCCAAATCTCCCTTGAACAAGGGAAAATCTCATAACTGCATCAACTTGAATGTGTTACCAACATTATCCCAAATCTCCCTTGAACAAGGGAAAATCTCATAACTGCATCAAATTGAATGTGTTACCAACATTATCCCAAATCTCCCTTGAACAAGGGAAAATCTCATAACTGCATCAAATTGAATGTGTTACCAACATTATCCCAAATCTCCCTTGAACAAGGGAAAATCTCATAACTGCATCAAATTGAATGTGTTCTTGATGCAGGGAAAGATGACCTCTGTATCAGTTTGTTTGCAGGAATGCAGTGTTCATGTAAATGCTGAAATGTTGCATAAAAGGCATGACGTGGTAATATGATGTCGTAGTATACTCTAACTATTTATACTTAAGTTGCCATTTTTCTTATACATTTATATGTATGTATGTATAAATGGTTTCTCTGTCCAAAAAAATTCAAGTATTAAATATGTAATAACTGTTTTAAATATTTATAGTTTTAATGTGCATCAAGTTAATGACTGCGTTAATGAAGTACATAGTTGTGTGGACCCCCTCCCCCCAGCTCCCATGCCTTATATGGGTAAGAGGATACATATGCAATATTTACTCCAGTTAAATGACTTGTTTGGATATTGCATGATAAGGTACATATCATGATGGCACTTTGTGGACCCCGACCATTGTGCTATAGTGGGTTTCACTGTACTGTAGCTGTATGACCTATACTGGCTAAATAATTGAATGGTTATTTTAACTGAGGTATTGTTTCACTCAGATCATTTTAGTGCATAGCTTTATCTACAAAATAAACTTACATGTACATTCTAGCTTGAATAAGAAAGCAAGGAAAGGGCAATATATACCGGTACTCTAAATATCACTCAGGAAGGCCTTACAACTTTTTTTGCAAGCAGGTAAAATACTTCATTGATAAATTATTAGCACTACTAATAGAATAATATATGAACACACTGTTACAAAACTAGACTTTATTCTTGCAATAAAATCTTGATTTAAAACAATGCGACTTAATACATAAAGAAAACTAAAGCAATCTAATAACTTCAAAAAATCATACTTTCAATACACTATTATAAAAACAATTTCTTGACAACATTTGCAACAGATTTTATCACAAAAGTCTTTAATGGAGATTGCTAAAGTAAATAGCTCTGTAGCACAATGCGATTACACAAATAACATAAATAAAATAAACAAATTTCACCTGAACATCTGGAAACCAAAACCATTACACATTAATGATTTAGTACTCATCAGAGGATCTTGCAAGATGCACATTTCATTTGAAATTTATGAAACAAGTTATATAACTTCTCTGTTTTATGTGTAATGGTGACCTAAGCATCGCAATATTCAGTGAGTATTATCAGTTTCATATGACATGAACACAAATGTAATATTTAATGTATCACAGAACAAAAATGTAGTGGGGGGGGGTCAAAACTAATTTTGATTATGTAATGCCTGCTATTTTATGTTGCTATATTTATTCCTGGCACTAGTCTCTGGTCGAAGTAGTAACTGGAGGTCTAGAATATAAAAAAAAAACATGATCCCAGTCTGATACCTCAATCCACTTTTTGTAAACAGAATATTTTTCCTGACTTGTACTGAGGCTGAAAGACATCAGAGCAGGGAGGAAGGAGGGAACTGGGCAATAATAGCATACAAGTATTACATAATTTAAATTAGTTTACCCCCACCCCACCCCCAAACAAAATAAATAAAATAATCATTTTAATAGCAGCAATACATTATCTACTATTAATGCATTGCTGAATTTGCCAGCCCAGTGGGAGGCTGATGGCCTAAGATAAGTTGTCTAGTGAACTTATCATTGTTGTCATTAGGATGTTCGACTGCATACTGGTGGATGGCTTGACCACCTGTTGGGCTGATACAACTGGACCCAAAACATAAATACCCTCAGTCTGGTACAACATCAATAGAAAGTAAAATGAAAAAGTGAAGCAAGATTGCCAGAAGGTGGCTTTCATGACATCATCCAATCGGGAATGATTAAAAAAGGCCCAAGATGCATCAATAGCCCTCACCTCATGCACTTTGATTTTCATGAAAGAGAGATCTCTCTTGTTGAGAGATTGATAAGTTATCTTAATGGTCAAAAAAATACACCTCAAGATGGTGGTTGCCGAAATATCAAATTGAAATAACTTTTGGAGGAGAAAAAGTCAGTTACAACCTTTTCTTTTTTCTCCTGATCAATGGAGACTGTGGGTTTCAATAGTAACAGGAGTATGAAGGGTAGCTGATTCTTGCCCAGAAACCCAGGTTGGCAAAGAAGAGAGACAGAGTCATATTTACCACTGAAATGTAAACAACCCTTTTCCACTGACAAAGCATAGAAAACTTAAAGAATTTTGGAGAAGGCTGCTCTATAGCCCTTAATGGTGGCTACTGAGCAATCTTGTTCATCGAAAAGAAAATGAATAAAATCTGCAACTGCAGTCAAAGTGGACCTGATAGGATCAATGCAATTACCAATTACAGAAAATTCTCCAATTAGTATCATAAATTTTGGAAGTCAATTGCCATCCAGCCTTTGCGATATGCTTGGCAACCTTGCTCGAAAACTGGTCCTGGCAGATAGATTGTTTGATATGAACCAGGTGTGAATGTGAATAATTTAGACGAGTGCTGTACATGAAGGACCCTTTTTGTTGCATCAGTAGATCCTTTCTCAGTGGTAATTCCCTCGGATCATTTAACCAACTGACTGAAGAGATCAATCAACCATAATCACTAAGGCCACCGTGGAGCTATTAGAATGAGCTGTTTCTTGGAAGTCCTGATTCTTAGAACCCAAGGGACTATTCTAAAACATGGGAAGGTGTAGGGGCACAGTTGATCCCACCTCAGACTGAAGGCATCCACTGCCCATGACCTCTGGTATGGCAAGAGGGTGCTTGTTGCTCAGCCTCATTGTGAACAAGTCTACCATGGGCCTTTCCCATGACTTCCTCTATCTGCCCTCCGGCCATCTTGTCAAGAGAAAGATGGGCAGAAAGGAGTTGTAAACTGAGACTGATTACGGTTCTGTCAGTTGGCCTGTTTAAAACCATGAACCATGAACTTTTGGGAATGGGGGCATTTCATTGCCAGTTTAGCTAGGCCCATTACAAAGATTAGGGACCTGTGTTGCTGATCCCTCAAATCTTTTGAGGCCACTGTAGGGATTAGCCCTCTGAATAATGCCTCCTCATCAAGAGGAGCAGCATGCAAAAGGCTTTGGCTGTGTTCCAGCAAGATCTTGTATGTCTCCAATGCAGATGATTCCTTCTTCAACATATTGAAGGAGGCAGTCAAAACAATATCAGCATGCAAGGCTATGGTAACTAATGGCCAGGAGTTCAATTTACACTTGAGAGTCTTGATGTCAAGATGGGCCCAGGTCTCTGCTGAAATCCCCACCTGGGAAACACCCAAGTCCAAGGCAAGGGGAATTAAGGGTGAAGCGAGTGAAGAAGCAACAGCAGGTCCGACTAGGGCTGTGCCCTAGAGAGTCTCTCCAAACTGGAGAGGATCCTAACCTCTGATGATTCTTAAGGTTTAGGACACAGATTTAGTTGAAGTAGGTGGTAACATCAGTTACCGTCTTATCAATTGTCCGCACCCCTTCTTCCTCCATCACCTGGACATTTAGTGGGGCAAAGAAAGTGAACCCAACAGATGAGAAAGACCCAGTGTGATAGGGTCTCTTGCAACTCTTCTTTGTTCACAAAAATCTAAAGTTTGTCTTCCTGTCTTCACTCTCAGGCCAAACCAGGACTATCTCATCTGGTTTCCTTCATAAAAGAAGGGGACTTCCTGACCTGTGGTTTGTTGTCCTGTCTCTGCTCGGGGGGGGGGGGGGGGGGGGGGGGGGGGGGGAGAGAACGGGACAAGCCCGTTGATCCTTTATCCCTCTGGAAAGGGACTGGTGATTACCTAAGGCACTGTAGGCAGCGAGAGTCAGTCCCCCTCCCCTTCCTTTGATAATGAGGCCAGAGGAGGTGGTAAAAATCTTGGGCAAGCCTGGTCCAGAGAGCCATAGAACCATGGCAAAATCATCCCTGGTGTCATAGTCAGAAAAAGAGAATTGGCTGACTCACCACCAGGTGGTTGGAGTCCCCAAGCTCCATAGGGTTGGACAGGAACATCAAAAAGGGAGGGGTATCGACCCAATCCCATCCCTTACACTGGTCCACAAAAATCAAAGCCTGTTTCCCATAGTAACTGAATATAAACATAAATAAAGGAGAGTTATCAAACCAATCCCTTCCCCATGACCGGTGGTCAAAACCTGGCACCTGGTCCAATGACAAGTGTTTGGCACCAGGCATACTTCACTCGGTGCTCAGCAAACAGCACTCATTGTTCAGTGACCAGTACTCGGGATTCCATGATCAGTGACCGAAACGAAGATAGGCACTATCAACCATACCTGGTGCCCAGTGATCAGCGCTCCAGTGCCCGGTGACAGATACTCAGTGAATGTCACTTGGAACATCACTCAGTGAACACTGCCCAGTGTCCAATGCCAGGTGCCCAGTGACAGATGTATGAATATCACTTGACACATTCCGTGGTGTCTGGTAGCCAGTGCCCAGTGGCTAGTGGCTAATAACAGACCTCCAAAGACTGTCACTGGACACATTACTTGCTTACCTGGTGCCCAGGATCCTCCCTCGGAGACACATCCATCACTGTAGAGGTGGGCGACTTCTTTATCCCAGACACCTCTCTTATGGAGACTGGTGACTTCCATACACTGGGAAGTGCTGTAGCCCTTCCTGGGAATGAAGTGGGAGATGAAGAGGAAGAAGCAGGACCTTTCTGCCTGGTCCTATAGGCTCACTGACCTTCTTCCAAGTCCCAAACCTTATTAGACCATGAACAACAAATGGGGCAATCATCTGTGCTTACACATGCCGTGCATGCTAAACAGATGTTGTGTGTCCCATGTTACCTTTTTAGATCCACATTTACCAAAACCTTGAGGCATTATTGAAGGCTGAAAGGAATATAAGAAATAAAACAATAAACAAGAACAACTGGGTAGGAATAACTTACCCAGACACTGTTTACTATTAGAGGATGAAATACAAGAAGTATCACTTTATTGATGATGTACTCAAAACCCTTAAAATCAAAGGAAAGGGAAACAGATACATGAAAGTAAAACGAGGACTGGGGAGAAAATAACAAATATAGCACAAAAAAAAGATATGATTAACAGCAAAATTGCTACAAGACTACTCAAATGATAAAGTGTTCAGCACCCAAGAGACATGTGAAGAAATGCATGGAGTCCAAGGAAAAGAAGACTGATATTCTGATTATTGGAAGTTGACTGAGGTATCAACCTGGGTTCAAATTTTTTTATTCCAGACATCCAATTACTAATTGGAGGAGGGAATAATGTCCATGGACTGAGGACTAGTGCCAGGAAAAAATATAGCAATGCAATAACAGCAGGTATTGTATTACTGCTATCTGTTCTATATTCTGGGAACCATGGACTAGCTCAGTTGGAGAAGCATCATATTCCAAGGGTCATGGGTTTGATACCCACCCAGGTCAGCCTGGGTCAGCTGCCTCAGTGTGTCTTTGAGAAAGGCACTTGGCTCCCATTTCGTCAGCATGATATAGCCAATAATAAGTTAAACATACCGTTAAACCAACCAACTCTATTCAGCTATAAGACTTGTTGTACATTTGAACATTATGCTAATACTTATCGTAAAATCAAGATGTGGTCTTACAAATGTGTAATATCAAAATTATGATTTGGTTTTTATCAAACCTATATACTGTAAAATCATAAATATTCATTGGGATAACATTTTGAAGCCTGGGAGTAAACTGACAATTTCAAGGGGGATAAAATTTTGTGGGGTTACACTGTTTACTGTACTGTTGTTCAACAATACTATCTTTCATGATGGATTTAATTTCATGGATATTTGTTACCCACGATAACAAAATTAAATCTTCCACAAATATTTCTGATTTTACATTGTCATATACACATCATACATTAAATGCATTAATATAATCTATAAAACTTGAAAAACTCCCAAATTTAACTACATGTCTGCATAACAACAAACTGTAAAACTTGAAAAACTCCCAAATTTAACTACATGTCTGCATAACAACAAAATGTAAAACTTGGAAAACTCAAAAATATAAATACATGTCTGCATAACAACAAACTGTAAAACTTGGAAAACTCTAAAAACATGTCTGCATAACAACAAACTGTAAAAACTTGGAAAACTCCCAAATTTAACTACACTTTCACAGAACAACAAACAAGTTATTATTGATTCAATAATAATCATCTCATGAAAAATTTAACTGTTTCCTTTTGTGTATATCTGATCATTCCAAACTGGATTAGTTATGAGCACATGGGTTAATCTATATGGTCATTCATTTTCCTTGTAACACAGACATGGGTACATGTACACATGACCAACCCTATTGACAATGATTAGAGCTACACAGCACATAACAATTCAAAGTTTAATTTTAGCAAATATTCTGGAATGTTAGAGACTAACTGATTATGTCCAGTGAATCATTGTTGATGTAATATCTCTATATGATGTCACTTATAATAGCATTTGTAACTTAATCTTATTAGCAAAAGATAATGAGACAAAAAGATTAAGTCTATAGCAGTATATATACTATTCTAATCATAGCAAGAATATAACCATGAAAAAAAAAACAATTAAATCAAAAAACAAATATATGAGACATTATCATTGGCCATCAATATACTGTTCTGATCACAGCAAGAACATAACCGTAAAAGAAAACAATCAAGTCAACAACAAAATAAATGAGACATAAACATTGGCCATTTGTATACTATTCTGATCACAGCAAGATCATAAGCATGAAATAAAACAAGTCAACAAAAAAATATATGAGACATAAGCATTGGCCATTTATATACTGTTCTGATCACAACAAGAACATAACCATGAAAGAAAACAAGTCAACAAAAAATATGAGACATAAGCATTGGCCACTTGTATACTATTCTGATCATAGCAAGAACATAACCATGAAAGAAAACAAGTCAACAAAAAATATACGAGACATAAGCATTGGCCATTTTTTGTATTATCATAACTGCAAATAATGGCTTGTGCAACAGACACCTTTCATCTTCAATAATTGTTAAAAATATGCATTCCCTGTCCTTACATTTACTGAAATTGTGGTGCTTATTAGTTAATATGATGAATGTATTTTAAAATTTTCCTCTAACATTTTCTGTTTCCAAAGCCCATTTGAAAATCTTCAATGAAGGTTCATAGTTACATTAATTCGCTCCATGATCATTAATCTATCAACTTCACAAACATTTTCTTCCAATTATGCTATTGTTTTCCATTTATTTTTGTTAATAATGTGTGTCTTCTCAAGTTACTTTATTAATGTCAGCCAAGTATAATGCCACTACAGCAAAACCTGTATTGAGGGGAGACCACCCTTCTATCAGCAAAAGTTGTCTCACAAGACAGGTGATCTCTCATTAGAGGCTGTACAGTATTGCCAGTTTTCAAGGTCGAAACTCAACTGGGTTTACGAAGGAAAAATACTCATAATTACTGTACATGTATTTTATACTTTATTCAGTTTTTGTTAAAATATTACATGCATTCATCTGAAAATAACTTTATATACAATAAAGACACATATCATTAAACATTCACAAGTATATTTATGAAGATGTTCATGTACGTGTCTTCAGTTGTAATGAAGACTCTAGTGATTCTGATCAGACCTCACATAAATATGGAATAATGTACTAATTAAATCAAAAGACAGAATTAACTCAATACAGAAACAGAATAAATTTATTGAGATAGAAAAGCCAAAGGCTTAATTTTGACTACAACATAAATGTATTAACACTGTAAACAGGTGAACAAATGATGCCATCTCTGACAGTGTCACCTTCTGTGTGGTATGTAGGTTTTAATAACTGTAACATCAATAAAGCAACAAACAATAGGAACCTTCACCTTATAGAATTAACTCACCCAGAAAACACTAGTAACTTATTAAAACACAAAGACATCCTTCACCCCAGGCATTACATATTAACTCCACAGACAAACAATGTATGTGACATAGTACGGTGAAAGCCAGGTAAGAAAATCTCCTGTTATAACTTTATCAACATTGTATGGGTTTTCACAACAGATAAAGAAACAATACTAATGTCTGAACTATGTATGAACTATGTATGTCCATGACTGCTCAATCACAATGGAGATTTACATAAATTCGACACTATAATGGCAGTTAGTAACATGTACTTTAGTCTTGTTTATAATCTGCAGCATATGATGCTACATGCAAGGAAACCAATAGTCAAACTCATTTTTATTTTTTTTGAGCTATGTTCAGCACAATATGCACTCTGCCTACAGACCCTCCGCAGAAATTGAGGCTACAACGGATTAAACAAAGGTCCATAATGTTTATATCTGGTTTTGCAATGCAGTCATTTATAGCAGTGATGAAACACATATTTTGCCAAACAAATTTGGCCAATGGTCGTGTTTAGTAGACGGTCACTCATGTCAGTGTATTTATATAATAAAATTAAACCATGCACAACAATTCTGGTCATAATGACAAATTGTTGCTCATAGCCGACTTTGCTAAAATAATTTCTCACTGCAGTGGTACCATGCTGTTATATGCATATGCTAATCATGTTAAAAATATTATATGATATTTTGGCTGTCAAAGCCAATAATACCATGACTGATGTGAAAGCCTTTTTCTGTCAGAAATATAGGGGTAAAAACATACAAATACAATAGAATAAATGCCATTGGGGCTGTAATCTTTAGCACCATACAATTATTCATTTTCAATACTGTAAATTGATTTTAAATGCAACATCAAATACGGTAGCACCTGTTTCTCAGGAAGTTTTTGAAAAGTTTACTTTGAATTAACACTTTTTGTGGGGTTCAAATTTTGGGGAATTTTGTGATTACTACTCACCATAAATTTAAATATCCAATGACCATTCTGTGGAAATGATAGGATCCCTTCCCAATGACCATTCTGTGGAAATGATAGGACCCCTTCCCAATGACCATTCTGTGGAAATTATAGGACCCCTTCCTTCCCAATGACCATTCTGTGGAAATGATAGGACCCCTTCATAATAACCATTTTGTGGAAATGATAGGAGCCTTTCTCCATATATCAATTTAAGTACTATTGAAAATGTCATATTTTCTTTACCGTATATACTCACTTATAAGTTGAATCCAATTGCAAACAACATAGACCCTGATCTGCTATCACATAATGCACTGGCAGATCAGGATCTATGTTGTTTATTCTACTGATTACTCCTGCCAAACTGCATAGACCCATATCTGCAGTGCATTATGTGATGTCAGATCTGGGTCTGTGCAGTTTGCAGTTGGACTCAATTTATAAGCGAGTATATACAGTAAACCATATAACTTTATACCTACAAAAATAAACAAGTTTACAGCATCGTCAAAGGATAGTTTGTTGAAGATATCTATGAGCACATAGAATATCTCATAATCTGAAGTTAACACAATACTTGCTTACATCAAAGAATTTGACTAATCCGAGGACATAATAACCTAGCCCCGCTGTGGTTTCAAATGCAGTCTACTAACAGATTATGTCATATCTACATGTATATATCAAAAGGATTTAGCATACTGTTTTTCTTCAAAAGAAGACTCCATTTCTATATTTATTGTCAGTTCAAGAGATCTGGCCCACTTGTGGCCATTTAGTCTGTACTTGTGGACATTTAGTCTGTACCTGTGGCATGTACAACAACTGAAGTACTTCTAGTAGGGGGGGCTGATGGGTGGGTGCCATGTTCTGAAAATAGGATGTACATATAATAATTATTACATTTTTTAACAAATTTATTTACTGATAACAATGATTTTGCTGAATTGTATTGTCTGTTTCCAATCAAACTCATATACACAGCAGAATGTGCTGCATCCAATACAGTAGAGTTAGCTCGAACACACTGGATCACTCAATCTTGCGTTTCACACCTGACAAAATGCTTATATTAAACCTCATTTAATTAAAGTATTGATCTTTCAAACTGATTTACTAGACCCCTTGCAGATTTAAGCCATAAGATTCTACTGTTAATACAGCATAAGCATGAGTGCAGCAGTAATGCACTTGCTTAGCCCTCCAACAGTCCTGGGTGTAACAGGATGAAGCCGGGTTGATATTGGATCTAGCGAAGACACTGAACACAATTTCGTGATGTTTATTTATAATGTAATTGAATGATGAATGAATCTGACACCATACTCATGCGCATAAAGTCCAACAATGGATTTAACAGAATGATGTGCACAGAGTTCAACAACTGATATAAGAAAAAAGATATTGTTTCTAAATGGATCTAATCAGAGCATGTAACTTTAACGAGTAATCAAACAAGAATCAATGTATGGAACTTATTAACATATATGATTGATATATGGATCTATCGCCATGGATGATCACTGTAAGGAACTTATAACCAAATATGATTGATATGTTCGAGGCATAACAATAACAAGATTTTTAAGATTGCTGTCATGGTGGCCATACTGGATATCAGACTGGCACCATTTCCATATAGGACCAATCAAACATCATAAGAAGTCTTTTGGTGAAAGTACAATGTCAATATGACCAGACATCTAGGAGAAGTAGTGATAACAAGATTTTCAAGATGGCCATTATTGGAAGTCAGATGGGCACCATTTCTCATTTCCAACCAACTAGACATCATAATAAGTCTTTCAGTGAAAACTCCATGCTGATATGACCATTCATTCAAGAGAAGTAGTGAGAACAAGATTTTCAAGATGGATATTGTGGTGGCCATATTGGATGTCTGAGTGACATCATTTTCATTTAGGACATACTAGACATCATAAAAAGTCATTTAGTAAAATGTCATGATGATATGACCATCCGTTCTAGAGGAGTAGCTATAACAAGATTGGCAAGATGGCCACTAAGCCACCATGGAGAACAAAACAGCACATAACATGAATGATCTACATGTGTTTTATGTGATTTGGCAAATCTGACTCTAAAGATGTCTCAGCTGGATGAGATCTGACTCTAAGATGTTTCAGCTGGATGAGATCTGACTCTAAGATGTCTCAGCTGGATGAGATCTGACTCTAAGATGTCTCAGCTGGATGAGATCTGACTCTAAGATGTTTCAGCTGGATGAGGTCTGACTCTAAGATGTCTCAGCTGGATGAGATCTGACTCTAAGATGTTTCAGCTGGATGAGATCTGACTCTAAGATGTCTCAGCTGGATGAGATCTGACTCTAAGATGTTTCAGCTGGATGAGATCTGACTCTAAGATGTCTCAGCTGGATGAGATCTGACTCTAAGATGTCTCAGCTGGATGAGATCTGACTCTAAGATGTTTCAGCTGGATGAGATCTGACTCTAAGATGTCTCAGCTGGATGAGATCTGACTCTAAGATGTTTCAGCTGGATGAGATCTGACTCTAAGATATTTCAGCTGGATGAGATCCGACTCTAAGATGTTTCAGCTGGATGAGATCTGACTCTAAGATGTCTCAGCTGGATGAGATCTGACTCTAAGATGTCTCAGCTGGATGAGATCTGACTCTAAGATGTTTCAGCTGGATGAGATATGACTCTAAGATGTCTCAGCTGGATGAGATCTGACTCTAAGATGTTTCAGCTGGATGAGTATAATATACTCAAAGTTATTTAACTATTTTCACTTATAAGCCTGTACATAAATTAACTCTCTTATCCTGCTTTAAATGAGCCTGACATCACATTTACAAAAGGACAACATTGCTTCATCTGTATTTTCTGAGGATGAAAACCTATATAACAATCCCTCATTGTTGGTAACTTACCATGGACACCCTTTTTTGCTGTTATGGCTCTTGCAACTTCTATTTTCTTAACAACGTCAACATATACATCTGTCTCATCGACAATCTCTTCCTGAATCAGTTCCTCTATCACATCCTCAAGTGTAATGATACCAACAATCTGTAATATATTCTGCCTTTATTAAATAGGTACACTGTAATAATTAACACACACACACACATATACATGTATATATGGAGATTGTTTTTAGAACAATGTACTTTTAACCTTGGCTCCAGGATACTATAGCTGGCTACTGTCATTTCCCCTTGGCTCCAGGATACTATAGCTGGCTACTGTCATTTCCCCTTGGCTCAAGTGGGCATTATTGCCATGCACGAACATCATATGACATCATATTATGTCATTTGAAATACTATATCTATTATTGCCTCGGGACCTGTTCTTCTACAGTGTTGTCTGGTTGTTGTCAGCCAGGGCACTATATCCACCAGACAGTACTGTCAGAGAACAATGCCCTTGGGAGAAGGTAATAATAGAATGAAGAAATATATATTAACAATAAACTCCAGATGTAATGAAGCCCAATCTCAATGAACTACAAACACCAAATGTAATAAACTCCAATCACAACGAACAATGAACTCCAGATGTAACAAAGCTCAATCCCAATGAACTACAAACTCCAGATGTAACAAAGTCCAATCCACATGAACTACAAACTCCAGATGTATTGAAGCCCAATCCACATGAACTACAAATTCCTGATGTAACAAAGCTCAATCCCAATGAACTACAAACTCCAGATGTAACAAAGTCCAATCCACATGAACTACAACCTCCAGATGTAAAGAAGCCCAATCCACATGAACTACAAACTCCAGATGTATTGAAGCCCAATCCCAATGAACTACAAACTCCAGATGTAATGAAGTCCAATCCCAATGAACTTCAAGCTCCAGATGCAACACAGTCCAATCCCAATGAACTACAAACTCCAGATGTAATGAAGCCCAATCCATATGAACTACAACCTCCAGATGTAATGAAGCCCAATCCACATGAACTACAAACTCCAGATGTACTGAAGACCAATCCCAATGAACTACAAACTCCAGATGTAATGAAGCCCAATCCCAATGAACTTCAAGCTCCAGATGTAACAAAGTCCAATCCACATGAACTACAAACTCCAGATGTAATGAAGCCCAATCCCAATGAACTACAAACTCCAGATGTAACAAAGTCCAATCCACATGAACTACAAACTCCAGATGTAATGAAGCCCAATCCACATGAACTACAAATTCCTGATGTAATGAAGCCCAATCCACATGAACTACAACCTCCAGATGTAATGAAGCCCAATCCACATGAACTACAAACTCCAGATGCATTGAAGCCCAATCCCAATGAACTACAAATTCCTGATGTAACAAAACCCAATCCCAATGAACTACAAACTCCAGATGTAACAAAGTCCAATCCACATGAACTACAAACTCCAGATGTAATGAAGCCCAATCCAAATGAACTACAAATTCCTGATGTAACAAAGCCCAATCCCAATGAACTACAAACTCCAGATGTAACAAAGTTGAATCCACATGAATTACATACTCCAGATGTTTTGAAGCCCAATCCACAATAACTACAAACTCCAGATGTAATGAAGACCAATCCCAATGAACTACAAACTCCAGATGTAATGAAGCCCAATCCAAATGAACTTCAAGCTCCAGATGTAACAAAGTCCAATCCCAATGAACTACAAACTCCAGATGTAATGAAGCTCAATCCAAATGAACTACAACCTCCAGATGTAATGAAGCCCAATCCACATGAACTACAAACTCCAGATGTATTGAAGACCAATCCCAATGAACTACAAACTCCAGATGTAACAAAGTCCAATCCCACTGAACTACAAACTCCAGATGCAATGAAGCCCAATCCCAATGAACTACAAACTCCAGATGTAACAAAGTCCAATCCACATGAACTATAAACTCCAGATGTAACGAAGCCCAATCCACATGAACTACAAATTCCAGATGTAATTAAGCCCAATCCACATGAACTTTAAACTCCAGATGTAATGAAGCCCAATCCCAATGAAATACAAAAACTACGTTATATTCAAATATCATAATAACCAAGGGAAAATATTATATAAAACTGCTGCTAAAGGGAACTTACAATGCGCTTCATAACATCCAATGATTTGTAAAATTTGATTTTATTTTAAAGTGGGTGTACTGTATACCACTATAATCCACCTCAGTATAAGGTGATCCCTTTTATAAAGCAGGTATGATCACGATCCCATTTCATTATTTAATAGTAATATTATGTATAATATAACTCAGTATCATACAGCCTCACTTTAATGTCTCCCATGAACAGTGTTATAGTGAGAGAGAACTGTATAATATAAACTTCTCAAATGTGTGTACAAGTAATTGTGGAGGTGTTATACATACAAATTTTAATCATATAAAAAAAAATGCATTTTCACTTCACATTTTGCACACTATATATATATATATGTAATAGATAAAATAAAGTAGGATTTTTAAAATATTCATGTGGGTTTTGTGTTAATTATGTTTGTCTATTTGTGTCTTTCATGTTTGCTTTGTCTGATGGGGCCCATATGTTCAAAAAGCACTAAAGTACTAAGTACTAAGGTTAGTTGTACACTGTATTTTGTCAGTTGTTATATATATATATATATATATATATATATATATATATATATATATATATATATATGTATATATATATGTATATATATATGTATATATATATATATATATATATATATATATATATATATATATATCTATATATATATATATATATATATATATATATATATATATATATATATATATATATATATATATATATATATATATATATATATCAGGTTTCCTGAAATACCTGTATTTGCCAGAAATGACCACCAGTTCAAAGGTCTTGACTGGCACATACTCAGAGCAACCGGACATTGATCATAGGATATCTCAGATATTATTATATCAAACTGTCTTTGATTTGTTTATACTGACAAATAAACACCTTAACAAAGTGAAACTGAAAGGTTACTTGTCTAGTTAACATTATTTCTTTGTTGGACAATCAATCAATCAATAAGGTGTCATCGATTAAGCTTCATTCAAAGGTGACTAGGTCTTATTTACACAGTTTTTTTGTCGAACAATCAATAAAGGTGTTATCAACTAAGCTTCATTCAAAAGTGAATAGGTCTTCTTTACACAGTTTCTTTGTTGAACAATCAAAATTGGTGCCACAGATTAAGCTGGTCAAATGGGGTTAGAGAAGGGCAACTTAATCCTTTAATGAATTAGATTTCAAAGATCAGCTTTCGAGTAAAATATTTGTTATTCTTGAGTTTTTAAAAAAAATAAACACCCTCAGGCGGTGTTTGCAAATGAGATTTGCTGTACATTACCATGAAGCAACATGTTGATGTATTTTTGACGACTTGCCAACCAAAGCAGTATAGTGTGTATGGATTATTCATAGAAACATATGTGACAGATTCCCATGCAATTAGATTTTGAAAGCATTCACAGTGTTTGAGTCTAACAGTATTCCTAAAAATGTTAGTGACATACTATAGTTTGGTAATGCCCGTACTGAAAAATCTCACCAATTCACATGAGCTGCTGATAAGCTTCACATGAGAACCTTGTTAGAAACGTATGCAAATTGGGTAGACTTTGCAAGCTCATGTGTGCAGTTTGTTAGATCTTGTGAGCCATTGAAAAACTAACCAAATTTTCTCACGTGCAGATTTTGCTCATGTGAAAATTTGAATGTTCACATGAGAATGTATGACTTAGAAAATATTTGTTCCCCTTACATCTGACTATGTTTGAAAATAAGGCAGAGTTCTAATTTCTCACGTGAGAAATTTGGACTTCGATTCTGATCAGACACAGTTTAGATTTGATCTAAGTTGGTTTTTCTCATGTGAGTTAGAGACCCATCCCATTCTTTCAGCATTCTATAAAGAATTATGCTTCAAGAATTTTGCTTTCAAAAACCAAGTCAAATAATAAAATAAAATCACACAAGATTAAATGTGCTTTTCCGCGACTGAGACCTAATCCGGTATCGAGAAAATAACGCCGGTTATTTCCCTTGTTTAAAGTCTGGAGACTGGTTTACTGATCGCAAAATATGCACATAATGTTTTGAAGACACTACAACACACAACTACCATGGTAGCCTCGCTTTCAAACAAGCGCCATTTTTAAATTAAGCTCGTTAATTCGGGAAATTTCATTGCAAGCAATACCAATATATGTGTGCAGCAACTGATCATAGAAACCAGGAGATAATTTAAAATCATGGAATTATCATGTTGGTGAGTAAAATCAAGACCGTATTGCATTTTGCATATTGGCTGCCGCTTTCGCAGCTAATTGCCCCCACAATTTAATACGTCAAATAAGATGACCTTGTAATCTTGCTCCTAACAATCATTGAGACGATAAATTTTCAGATCATTATTATTTACTGCTGCGCCTGCCAAACTGCAGTTCTTGATGCATTAATGTTGTCAGTTATCAAGAATAGTGTGACGAGATTAATTGATCTACCATGGTTCATGTCCTCAACGTTAATTTTAATGCTTATATTATAATTTTGTGAGAAACTATTGAAATCGCCATAGAAAGTGTTCAACTATATCTGCTTAATTTATTCATAAACTCTCTAAATTCTTTGCGAGCTGCCATTTTTCTGAGCGTGTCTAAATGTGTCTATTTCTGGAAGTAATCGGTGGTTCGTGCCCCTGAAATAAAGGCCACGTGACGTAAGATTGGAATGTGACAATTAGGTCAATGTATACTCTAGAAATCGATTTGTATGATGTCCCTGTATTATTAATATTTGCATATGCAATACAAATCATTTCTTTCAAATGCACATCGACTGCAATAAAACACTTATAAATAATGATGGCAAAAATATGAAAGAAAAAAAATATGATGCATTTTTTTTTTTCAAGCTGTCTGATAAAATTGTCATATTTTAAGGTACTGTAAAGTTTTAAAAGATTTGTTGTTTATGCTATTTCATAACAAAGATTTTGTTCCCTTAGGCCATTAAAAAAAAAAATGTGTTTCCGGTCGGCCGACCGTCCATGTTTCACGTTGCTGACCCTAGCACTTGCCCCCTCCCCCCTCATTTTTTTTTTTTTTTTTTATTAAATCACATTGCCGAAATTGAATTGTGCATCTAACTGAGCCGGTTTTGACCAATACTTTGAAGCCCTTGAAATTTTATTTGATTTATATATAATGTTTAAAAAAAAATAAAAAAATAAAAATTTATTATAAAAAAAAATCACATTGCTGAAATTGATTTGTGCATCTAATTGAGCCGGTTTTGCCAAGTACTTTGAAGGGCTATAAATATTATTTGATTTATATATAATGTTTTTTAAAAAAAAAATTAAATTTTTTTTTGTATTATAAACAAAATCATAATGCCGAAATTGATTTTTGCATCTAATTGAGCCAGTTATATATGCCTGGTACTTTGAAGCGCTTTAAATATTTGATTTATATATAATGTTTAAAAAAAAAGAAAAAAAAGTACCTGCCTATCCTAATCTTAAAACCAGTGCAATAGGAAACACACATATTTTTTTTTGGTCTTATATTAATATATTTCAATGAAAAATTGCATACTATATAGTTTTTCATTGGATTTATTTTTTCTAACATGATATAAGAAGTGCATGTTATAATGACCAGATTTTTACATTGCCTTTGCTGTCTAAAAAATGTGTTTTCGGTTTCCCGCTAATCAAAAGGTAAAGAAAACCAACATGTGAACAGTAGCCCTGGCTTGAATGGCTAACGCTCATTCCAGGGCCACAAAGTGTATGGCATGAGTAAAATTTGCCATTTTCATTGTATTTTTTCAATTTGATTTGTATTAAGTATTTGAATATGTCTTAATCAGCACTTAATGTCACTGTCAACAAATGCTAGTGACCCAGTTGATTACGTCAGGATCTCAAAACAAGCGTGTGAGGTCATGAGAAACACGGCGCACGAATCAAGGATAAACACGAAGTTAGGACAGTTGACGATAAATTACATGCAAGCTTTTTAATCTAATTTCTGATTTTGTTAGGGACTGTTTTTCTTTTAGCATATCAAATTCTACAATTGTCGTCATGCAGTGAAGTTTGAACTGCAACTGAGGCAAGTTCAGAAGTCATATATATGTAGGTATGCTTCTAATTTTTATACTTTTAATTTTTCAATGAATATGGCAGTGGATCTATTTCAAAGGTTTTAAGGTGTAAAGTGAGTAATTTCATATTGCTTTTTTTTGTTTTTTGTTTAAAGACGTAAAGTACCAAATGTTTGACAGATATGATGTTGCAGCTTTCAAACTGGATGGTGATGAATAACACTTACTGATGTTTCTACGACTTATGAAGTGATTTTCGAAAGTTGAATTAAAAAAAAAAAAAAATGCCTTTGCCAAACAGGTAAATAGTCACATTTGTTGTCCAGGTTACATAGTACATGTTGCTGCATGTAATCTATTTCAGTGGATGATACTTGAATCATACAAGAAGCAGGGAAGGATTTAGGATTTTATTTTGATCAGATTTGTTTAGAAGAGGTGGTTCAGTGTAATTCAAATGCTAACATTCTTGTTATTTACCTAATAGTGTACGATTTTAACAGATAGGGAGGAGGAACCTTTAACCACCTGACATCCCCCCTCCCCAAAATGGATTTCTATATGGAAGTGAAGTAAAAGTCTAAACCCATACAGAAAAAAAGTGAAGATTTCCCACATATTCAAGAAAGCGGCTATGAGAGATTCCATTGACTGAAGAGCTTGCCTTTCTGTGTACCACATATTCGAGAAAGCGGCTGTGTAAGAGATTCCTTAGACTGAAGAGCTTGCCTTTCTGTGTATCAGCCTGAATTTTCTGGAATCTTTCCTTAATAATACATTGGATATGATCTAGATCATACATCCACTGTCTCCTTAATTTGCTCTGCGTGCAACAATTTTGCAAGGAACGCAGTATACTTAATTTAAAAAAGACAACGTAACAGCTAATGAAATATATTTTGTATACAGAGTGTTTTACAAAATAAATTGAACAGAATATCACTACATCAGGTATTCTAAAGTTTCATTTTAACAAACTTTTAAAAGTTATGATGGAAACTACTGATATATTGCACAAGTGTACAAAATAATGTTTAACTTTGATAAAAACAGTTTTAAGCAATTATGATAAATATTGTTTCAAACAATTATGAATTTGTATTCATTCCTTCCCACATCGTTTCCTTTGATTTATTCAGATTTTAGGGGTCCCCACTTAAATTGTATGATTAACAGCAAACAAGCAGGACTATGTGCATGAGTTCTAAAAGTTTGCATATGTGAAACAAGATACATGGCTCAAAATTAGGATTTTTTTCACAAACCCACAGGATCACCAAAATCATATTTTCATTGATCCTGTCTAAATTTCACTGATCTTGCTAAAATCAAACAGAAGCCAGTTCAGTTTTTAATTCAACATTTATTATTCATTAACATCAACTCAAAACAATAACTGTATTTCACCAACAATACAGTCTCTCCTGTGTCACACTTTAGCCATTAGTGTCCATTTTCCGAGCATTTCTGGTACTTTCTTAGTCTCTTATGTTCATCATATATGTGATCGCGCTCCCTTGTCATCTAATTTTTGCCCTTTCGGTGGCAGCTGCACACCTTGCAAATACTTCTACATGTTTACAATTGTCAGTGCATAATGCACTGAATGTTTATCAACAACAATATAAATATTAAAACATTGTTTGGTATAAGTCAAAAAAGCAACCTTTTCTGATTGGTCAATGCTGGCCTGAGACCCTACGCCTTTTGTTATCATCAGTAATGAAATCAGTGATTGGATGTAGTACACCTAGCTGGTTTCATGTGCATCAAGACCATTGCTTTCACGATAATCACACTAATTTGCTTGATGCATGAATGAGTGTTTTACACCTGCCCATTTGTGCTGCGAGCATTTATTGTTACATAATGCATGTGATATAATAATTACAATAACTGAAAATCATTATTATCACATATTTATATATGGGTTGTCTTTTCTCTCATGTTAGAAACCTTACAAAAACTTGCATAATTGAACTTGAATATGCTCATCTTCACTAGATTTTAATATCACTTTGAAAATCTCTTTATTGCTGCTAAATAAGTTTTATTATAGGAACTTGGTTCTTTTTAATTCTTGTTCTAAAATATTTATCAAATACAAATCAAATCCTAGTCAAATTTTTTTCCTATTGCTCACGTGAGCAAACTCTTGCTTACATTAACCATTGCTGCTCATGTGATTTTCACATGAGCAGACTTGCTCACATGAGCAAGGTCTTGCTCATATTAACAATTCCTGCTCATGTGATTTTCAGATTTTGTTAGATTCTATTGCTCATGTGAGTTCTACCTAATTTGCATGTTAAAATGCACATGAGACTAACATGAGTTAGATCTCATGTGAGAATCTTATGTGCAAAAGGTTATCCAAATTTGGTGTGGGAGATCACATAGACACACTGATCGCTCATTATGGTTGAACAAGAGAGAACAGTGACACAGTAATCAGTGCCAACAAAGTAAAGAAGGAGTAGGGGATTATTTAAAGCACATTGTGTACAATAATTACAGAGGACTGTCAGCAGCTGAATTACTGAGAAAACTGGTTTCAATGAAAGGACAGTACCCAAATGTGATTCATTTGATGGAAATTTCACAGGTACTTCCAGAGTCAAGCATGGAGTGTGAGCGAGGATTCTCACACCAAAATTTGATTAAAACAAAGCAGCAGTGCAGGCTCAGTACTGACACTCCTGATGAACTTACGAGAATAAATCTTGTTGGTGTTGATATAAAAGACTTTGATCCAATGCTGGCAGTCAGGAAGTGGAAGAAAAATTGAAACAGACATCTGTATCAAGAAAACAAAGAGAATGCTTTCACCAAACTGATGAAATTGAAGTTAGTGGATTTACCATGGTGCAAATGTGGCAACATCATGATCGGTGATAGGAACACTGTGCAAATATGTTTTGTTAAACAAAAAAACAAAAAACAGAAGAAAAAAACTGTTGTGGGGAAATCTGTAGCAAATCATAGGGATAAACTTATTGTTTGCTGCTACCACCTGATGAAACCAATGGAAGGGTCAAAAAAGTTTTTTCTTTAATGAATATACATTATAAACAGTAGATGTTTCTATAAAGTACATCAAAATGTCCAGTTGCATTCAGGAAAATTTCTTGAAACATATTAAAGCTGCAGTGTTTACACCTGTAAATAGCTTAGTTACATGTAGTTTACTGCCTGTAACCATTCACAAAATTGGCAAGCGTGTAACGAACATGCACATGACTGTCAGGGATGCAGGGACTACCAGTTCCAATTAAATTATATATTTCTACATCTTTGCTAATTAAGGTCTGTTCAGTAGAATATCTCTTGTTAATTCTTTTCTTAAAGTATGTAAGATTTTCAAAATCAAATGTGGTATTGCTAGAAAAAGCCAAAGTTGATGAGAATCGGTTGTAGCACAAATTATATAACACTACACATCAGACTGATTTACTGATAATGCTGATGCAAATTTTTTAAACTACATTATTTACCTTTGAAAAACATGTTTGGTAATGAAACCTTTGATTAGTAACATTTTATTTTAAAGAAACATTGTTTCAAATTTGTAAGACACCATATGGTTTCTTAGTTATTGTAGATCCTACAAAATCATCTCATGTACATGTCTACACACTATGTTAGGTTTCATATATCAATTTCTTTCATCATGTACATGTACATGTAGCAGTAGGAAACAATATCACAACGATCCTAGGGACGTGTTCATTAAATTGCCAGATATATTCAACAAGACTGATCTTACATACTCAACCCTGTCATAATAAGAGGTAAAATACGTACATCAAATGAAACAATCACAAGTTAAGTGAGTACAGCATGCACATTACAATAGCAGTAAGCTGTCCTGAAGGCCAAAGTCTAATGGATAGATAGGGGGAAAGGTTGAGTTCCTAATCATTTCTATCAAACAGCTTCATTTCAGTTATTCATTTAGAAATTTTGGCAGAGATTGCAGCCTTAATATGTATGTATGTATGTATGTATGTATGTATGTATGTATGTATGTATGTATGTATGTATGTATGTATGTATGTATGTATGTATGTATGTATGTATGTATGTATGTATGTATGTATCTATGTATACTTAAGCTCACCTCCTTTTCTGCTGTCAGTATCACAGGGTCTTCATCCAGTTCCTCTCTAAGTATAAGAGGCTGCTTTTTATTTGTTAAATCAATAAATTCCTCTGTACTCAGTGTTGATCCAGTGGGCATCTTGAACCTTTCTACGACAGCTAAGTGACCTATTAAAGTAAACTAGAGCTATTAGCAAAAGGTGCATTACAAACAGCTCTGCTCATTACAATTTGCTCCCTAAAAAGAGAAAGCACTTTTTTTGTAAATTATGTTTCTCCGAGAATACTTAATTGATCACATTAATGTTAGGAAATAAACCGCGCTACCTCCCAAATCCAACAACCCTGAAAAGACAAAAATTCCAGCTTTCCTGTCTATATAACATACAAAGGGACAAAACTCTTACACATTACCTCCCCTTGACCCTCATGGGTGGCTACTTATCTACCAGACGTTTACGAGTTTAAGCTGAGGATGCTCAGATTTGTGGGGATGGGTGGGAGGGTTTAACAGTAACCTGATTGGGCAAATATTCTCCGAGTAACAATTTAAAAAAAAAAAATACTTTCTCTGTCAAATATATTCCCTGATCAAATTAACTTTAGGAGAATATGTAATAGGAGGTGGAAATGCATGAGCATTGTACCTTTACCACAACCACTAGAGCTTGAATGTGGTATCATCTGTCAAGAAAGAGACATTGGGTCCCACAATCCCCCTCCGTGAGCTAACACTCACAATCCCCCTCTGTGAGCTTCAAGTAATGCTTGACAGCATGGACTAGGTCTTGCATCACTGCCTCTCTAGACATATTGACTAAGGAGAGAGAACAGATGACCACTCTTTGATTGCCCACTGATGGCAACCTATTCTTAGCTACAAAGCCCAGCTGCATCATTAGGACCATGGAACCATCTAATCTGTTTGAGTAGGTTGGACATCAGGGGGATCTTCCTTGGGATGTCCACCACTAGATCAAGCAGATTGTTCACCCAGGACTTGTTCCACCTGGGGGGGGGGGGAGGTGAAGGCATAGGCTCAAAATACCTCCCAATTGACTGAAAGTTGTCTAGTACTGGGGAGGTTAAGGTCTTAAGGTGGGCAGTTTGTGATTCTGCCCCATTACAAAAAGGTCTATATTTGTATGCCCCCAAAAGAACAAATCCAATGAAAGACTTACGGATGGATGGGATGGACCACTTGGTGTGAAGTGTCTGGCCCCTTCTCGACAGCAAGTAACTTCTAGAAATGAAGGCCGTAGTAAACGCGTTTCATTTCTGGAAGGATCAACTTCATGGGAAGACAGCTCTCATCATGTCAGACAACTTGGTTGTGGTGGCCTACGTCTTCAAACTGGTGGGCACCAAATCACCTGCCCTAGGTGTTCAGGTTTAGGCTTTTCTGTGCACCAGTGTTCGCAGTGGAAGATAACAGTTTATATGATGAGGTAACTCCTCTGGCTCTCACATGCCACTGATCGTGGTGAAGATGGGTAACAAGTGGGCTCTCCAACTGTACAAACTGACATGCAGATCATAACTTCTAGTTAGGATTTTTCCAGAGGAATTCCTGCTGTGAGTCACTGTTTGTTGTGCCACTGATGAAGAAATGATACTATTTCTGTTGAAATCATAAATTGTTGATCTAGTGGTCTGGAAAAAGGATGCCACTGGGCCAGCAGGACCATCTGCAATGGGCGCATGAAAAAGCAGCCGAAAAGAATGAAGTCCACTGCCACATTGAGCAGACTGAGGAGTTGCAGAAACCTTCTCACTGAAATCCACTCCGTTGGAAATCGACTCTGCAAGCTCAATAATCCATGCCACATGTATGTGATGGTGACAGAGGGAAGTGAACAATGTCACATTTGGTCAAAAATTCCATGCTCAGGTGGACAAAATGCTGGGATGGAGTGGGATCTGACTTGTTCCAGTTCACTAGGAACCCTAACTGACTCTGGAGGGAAAAAAGATTTTTGAAGGATGTCGTCGAGGTATGCCGCAGTTGCTGTTGATGATGTAGAGTGGAAGAAAGTAAAAATGCAGTTGATGACCTTCATGAATGCCCATGGACTGTTGTTGAGACAGAATGGGAGTGCGCAAAATTGGTATATCATTCCTTGGAACCCAACCCGTAGGAACTTGCATAAAGCCAGGTGGATAGGGAAGTGAAAATAAGTGTTAGTTAGGTCTAAACAGACCACACATTTTTCTTCCCATTTCATGGACTGTCTGACTGAAGGTGCCATCTCCATTTTGAACCTCGACACAGCTATGTACATGTTGGGTAAGCTATGATCTATAACTGGCCTAAGCTTCCCACTGGCTTTGGGCACTAGAAACAGTTTGGAGTAAAACCCCAGTGAGTTCAGTCTGTGAAGTCTCTCCACCACCCACTTGCTGAGCAACAACCAGATCTCCTTCTCCAAAATTTCTGCCTTCCTCAGATCGGATGGCATGTCAGTCATGGTTGATCCAAGACTTCCAGAAATAAAAGAGTCTGGTGCCAACCAACTGGCTGTCTTCAGGCAGGTGGGGTGCGAAGTCATCAACAGTTTTTGGGAGACTTGGGGACAGAGAAACTTTATTTCTTATCCTCTTTATTGACTTACCTACAGAATTGAGGGGTTTGTTGCAGCCTGCAATTTGACTGAAATCAAAACTGCTGCAGTCGTGCAATATGCCACCTTTTATCTTTTTGTTACTGATCATCTCTCTGTTGCGGTTGAGACTGAAAAAACTTGAATGCCAGTGTAGGTGGCATGCCAAGCTGGAGAGTCAGTAGTTGTGCTGCTTGCTTCCACAAAAATTCCCTATTATACCACTGAACAGTAATGGCATACCAAAAGATGTAGAGTAGAGAGACAAGGAATGATGTGGCTTCAGTACAGATGAACAGAGAAAGACATTTTGTTGCACTAGATCTAAATTAGCCAAAGCTGTCAGGGTGTTAGCCACTGCTTGGTAGGTGGCCCTGTTGATAACCTTGGCAATCTGAGCTATGGATTCCCTACACATGGTCACTGCCAGATTTATGGCAAGTTGAAAAATCGCTAGTGTAGCCAAATCTAGCATGGAGAAAGTTGTGGCCATGTTTCGCACTAGCTTGGAGGTGGCTTGGAAAACACTCCTATCCACCTTATAAAATGGCAGGGTGGTTATGTTGACCACCATGATGTTTTGTCCAAGATAGGAAGCTCAGTGCATAACATCAATGAGTGCATCTGATACTTGCATGATGAGAAAGATGCTGGCAACTGGCTTTTTGAGAAGAAAGCCTTGGAGTTGCCTGGATCCTGGATCTAAACTGATAGGTAGTCAGTATGCTCCTTAATCTTCGCCAACTGTGGCAATAGACAGAAGGAGGGATGATTGTCTTTATCTTCCAAGTCTAGTGAAGCCTTGAACTTATAGGTCTGGCTTGCAGATGGTGACAATGGGCAGACAGAAATCGGCAAATCACGAAACATTTCCTCCATGACTGCTTTGAAACTAAACTCTGCCTGCTCCATAGTGGGGTTGGAGTATGAAAAAGTCATTAAGGTTACCCCAACACCAACTGTGAGGTTCTCCTCTTCTGACAGTGGGTCCATGTCCGTGTACACCATACCACCATACCCGGTTGTATGAACGAGGCAGTTCGATTGTCTCTTTGAATGGCATGGGATCTCCACAATGGATACGCCATTAAGAACTGACCCGCTGGTTGGCTTGCCTTGCCAGTATGGGCAGCTGGGGAGTGAGATGGATGGGTGACTGGATCGTTGGCATGGCAGCCAGCTGGACAGTTGACTCAGGCACCACTTGGGCGGAATGTGGGGTGAAATGGACATATCAGCTAGCCAGATCCCCATAAAACTCCACATACCATGCAACAGCCTGCCAGTATGCATCACAGCTTACCAAAGTGTGGCTGGCCGACTGAGTGGACAGGCTGATAGACAGCTGGAGCATCAGTGTAGAGCGCATATGGCTGGACATACACATCATCAAAATCTGACATATACCCCATGTACCCAGACTTACAGGCCTAAAGGTCATGCTCAGACATGCGGGAGAACTTAAGCCTACATGGCTGACAAAAAACTAGAGGTTGTTTTGCTGCTATGTCCAAGCCATCATTAGAACCATGCGATGGACAGAGAGACAAAAAAATCACCGGAGATTAGCAACTGCATCATCACTTCCTGAACAAATCGACACAACTGTGCTTCCAATGACATCTGCGAAAGATGCAGGGTTGGGATTTCCAGAATTCATAGTTGCAATTGGCATCATCTGCATCAACTTTGATTGGAGGGAACAATCACTGCACTGTCAAGTGCTTCCCATATCTCTCCTTGCTGTTAAGACTTTTCCACAGCACTGTGGGCCAAACTCCCTCTGACCATGAGGGACAAACACTACAGGTCGAAGTGGATATACAATTAGTGCATGACAGAGATGTTCCATGCATGTTCTCACCGGAATTAAACCTCTTGCATGTGCTACACTTTGTCATCATTGTTCAACTCTGAAAGACACAAAATGACAAAAAAATTGGAAATGAACAGCCTGAAAGTATTGACCTGTACAAATAATCAACACTTGTTACTTAGACAATTGAAAAATACAGGCAGACTGTGCATGACCAGCAACAAACACCAACAGTACTATGTTGAAGCACAAGGTCAGAATACTGAAGTCTACAACAGCAAAAACATTCAATAAATTATATTCCAAATTTTAAAAAATAATGATTGCAATATATAGCAAATATCTTTGTAAACAATACTATACCAACTTTGTCAATGGATGATTGAAAATCACAAAGATATTCTTGTATCTCAGGAGGCAGAGTGGTACAATGTGGATTGTACCGCGTGAAAGCTTAAGCTAGAAAACATCCAGTTAATGGGTAGCCACCTAGTGATGGCAAGTGGAGGTAATGAGTTTGTCCCCTATCTATATGTTTATTGATGGGAAAGATGGAATTTTTACGTCCTTCTGGGATTAGTGGATTCAGGAGGTAATGCAGTTTATTTCCTTATGCCAAAGTGATCTGGAAATGTATTCAAATGAGAAACTTGTTTTGTGAACCAAAGTTATGAAAAGACGATCATTTGGTGACTATGACTCCTCTAATTGATGACATGGAATGCTTGAAATCCAAATCATTTAAGGACTTCATCAATACAAGCAACATCTCATGTAAAGATATGAAGCTGATCGACAAGTCCAAAACTCTTTTGAAAATGGAGTAAATCAGACAAACCACAAAGACATATCTAGGTCATATCAAATTGCATCAGAATATGTTGAATGGTTCTCGAGCTATGCTAATTACAAGCAACATTCCACGTAAAGATATGAACCTGATTGAAAATGGCTATAACTCTGTTAAAAATGGAGCAGATATGACAAAAGTCATAAAGGGCACATCTGGGTTTTACCAAATTCCATCAAAATATATTGAGTGGTTCTTTGTATTTTGAATTTAATTTTGTGTATGTTTGGGGAAATTTTCATGCATACAAATAACCACAGAACACAATTTCCATGCATGAAATCTGGAATTCATACATGAAATACCTGTGGCTCTTGGTTATTGAGAACCCCAGAGTTTTCTTACAAGAATTTTGAGGATGCCAATAATGACTGAATTGTAGCAAAATGACAGTGTGACCAGTTAAAACAAATATTTGTGATAGTAAACCCATCATTATTTGTACTCAAATCCTCAAACTGGAGATTTTATTCCCATTTCTGAAACATGTCAAAAACATACTGTCAATAACAAGTACTGTGAGTTTATGTTTTGAAAAAAACTACATTTTTGTTGATACTTAAATTCATGGATTGGAATGGGATCCTTGAGTTTCCAAAGAACAATAATCTTTTGATTCATTTTTAAATTCGCTGTTTGTAGAAACCAACAAAATGAAAAAGACCTGGTACCCAGGAATAAACCATGCATTCATAGTATTCTGCAGAATGATGGTTTTTGCTGTGAATTGTGTTGTGAACCTTTCTACTTATTCAGGTGAGGCACAAATCCTTGCATATCATCAGGGTACAAAAACTATTCAGGAGAGAAATCAATGATTGCATATTAATATATATAATTCTACCAGCAATAGGACAAAAACAGGCTGCATATCGCACATACCGTTTTTTAAATTAAATCTACTGCTATTGAAAATTAAAACATTTTTTTTTTATTGAAGAAAAAGAACCCTGTATTTGTATTAATTCTATTCACGCTTTACTGAAACCAGCCAGAACAAGTCTGCTGGGAACTGGAACTGTTCCACCAATGCAATGACTGGTGCAATGATGCGTGCGGAGTAGTGGGATTAAGAATTGTTAAACAACAGTTAACATGTGTACACAACAAGCTGAAAATTGGTTACCCTATTGTTGTAATTTGGAGAGTTTAAAGCCAAAGGCAGGATGTTTTTTTGAGGTGCTATAAGTAATAAAGGGATCAATTGTGGTCCATGATGGCTTTTGAGTCTTTTATTAAAAATTGGCCAACCTTTGGTAGTGGTGAGATAAAAAGGAGAGACCAAAAAAAAAAATGATTTTGGCAGAAATTCTTGAGTAAGTATTTCGATCTTTTTAAAAGGAATATTTAAAAGCAGCTCTTATAATTTTTTTGTCAATTTATGTCAAAAAGCCAAAATTTACACTTTCTCTCAATACTAAAAATAAAACTACCGGCTAAAAAATTATTACAACAAGTTCAGCAATACTTGGAAAGCAGCATTCAAGTGTATGCAGGTGAGCAGTAAATTAAGGTCCTAAGTTTTCATTGTGTGTTTTATGCAAAGTGGATGTTAAGACCAGTATATGGAGAAAGAAATTATATCACCAGGCATATACAGACACCACTGCATATGAGCAATGATTCTTCTGTAACAAACATACCCACACTGAAGGTCCTGTTTGAGACTTGATCAAAAGTGTATAAATTGACACTTGCAGAGACTCTGTTTGCAAAGTTTGTGGCAGAGCACATTTAACCATTCCTCATTGCAGATCATTTTACCAAACTGGTTAAAGTTATGTTTCCAGACTCAGAGATTACACAGACATTTTCAGTCCAGTGTACAAAGATAACACACATCGTCACTCAGTTCCTAGCCCTCATCTGGGACAGAAAATTTTTAAATAGTCTAGGAGTCAGAAGTTCAGTGTCACGATTGATAATACATATTATGGTAAAAAAAAGGCACTTGTTTTGTTGTCAATCCCCTTAAAACATGTACAATTAATGTCAATATAAAAATCTACTGGTTTAGACACCAATCTACTGATCAAAATTTGTAAATCTACTGATGTGATGTCCTGGTTCTTTCAAATGTATGATCAGGGTAGAAACTATTCAGGCAAGACATCAATAACTGCCCATCAAATTAGAAACTATTCAGGCAAGAAATCATTCCATGCATATCAAGGTACAACTATTCAGGTGGGACATCAATCAGTATATCAGGGTACAAACTTTTCAGTTGGGACATCAACCATTGTACATCAGAGTACAAACTATTCAGGCCAGACATCAATCATTGCACATCAGGGTACAAACTATTCAGGCCAGACATCAATCATTGCACATCAGGGTACAAACTTTTCAGGTGGGACATCAATCATTGCACATCAGGGTACAAACTGTTCAGGTGGGACATCAATCATTGCACATCAGGGTACAAACTTTTCAGGTGGGACATTAATCATTGCACATCAGGGTACAAAATGTAGGCATATGGCAATGTTGTACCAGTTTCCATTGATTTGGATGATATATGACTTTCAAAAACTTGAACATAGGACCTTAACATTGTTGCTGATGCCATCCTGCCAAAAATGTCATACCTATATCTTGTAATTCACAGGCAAAACAAAACTGTAATTCTTTAGGTCACACAGAGAATTATGATTTCACAATGGCATTGAGATTTTTCACAGCTTACAGCAGATTTTACTGTCACAACTTTTAAAATGAATTCAATATAAAATAATGTGTTGCAGATATGTTAGAATCCTAATTATGATGATTATCTACCATCTATACTTGCTTTTAAGTCAAGTCCAACTGCAAACTGCACAGACCCAGATCTGCCATTGTTTTATGCACCAGCAGATCTGGGTCTATGCAGTTTGTTAGGAATAATCAGTAGAACAAACAATATAGACCCTGATCTGTTGGCACATTATGCAATGGCAGATCAGGGTCGATGTTGTTTGCAGTTGTACTCGAATTATACACAAGTATACATGGTAAGAGTTTTAATTAGGAAAATGATCTAAATAAATTATGTTAAAAGTAGACCAGCAATTTTATAATAATAATAATAATAATAATAATACTTTCTTTATAGAGGGCGAGTCATTTAGCCAAGGACTATTCTCCCTTGCGGCCCTCTTAAGAAAAGTATAACAATCTGCATTATACGAAAGGTAATAGTAATTACTATTTATTTTAAAATTTCTTAAGTATTATATATGCTAAATTCTATTATAATCTATTAGTAATACATATATACTCGTGATATCTCCTCTTATATACTTTAATATTTTCTGCAGATTTTACATGCAGTGGAAGCTTGTTCCACAGAACTGCACCAGAGTATTGGAAGCTTTTCTTAAATTGCTATGTTCTTTGTTTTGGTGGATGGAGGTTGCCAGGTGATATTGATCTCAACTGGTAATGTGCTGAATAAGGCCTGAATAAATCCTGAAGATACTCTGGTGCAGCTCCATGTAGACATTTATATACAAGAACTGCCTTGTGAAAATCAGTCTTTTCATATATTGTAAACCATTTTAGTTCTGTAAACAATGCTTTTGAAGAATAATCAATAGATGCATTTAAAATAATGCATGCTGCCCTTTTCTGAAGTTTATAAATTCTGTCAGGCTGAGATTTGGCACAGTTTCCCCATATAGCTGAATAATAATTCAATGTTGGAAGAATATATCAATTGTAGTATAGAATGGAAGTTTCTGTAGGTAAATATTTCTTGATTCTGCTGAGTAGGGCAATTTTCGATGACATGTCCCTTATCAAAATGCAATCCTCAATCAAACTCACATGAGCTTGTGATAGCTCATAGCAAGCTTGCTATGATCTTAATTGTAGCTAGCAGACTAAGTGGGAGCTTGCAGCGAGCTCGCAGAAGCTCGTAATTTGGAAACATCCAAGTACCGTTGCTTGCGCGATCTTGCTAGAAAACCCTCCAGAGAAATTAATTATCATCTAGAACATTGGATGTTGTGATGGTGGGAAATTTGCTACATAATGTAACATTTTTGTCTATAAAATCATTACTTTGCATATCAAAAGAATAACCTTTATCTGTTTGGAAAGGTATTGAAATTCCCTGTCTATTAGCTATTTTATTTTATTTTAGCTTTTTATTGTATTGGTATATTAACCTTAGGAAATTATGCAGAGCTCTGTGGATATTGTTATATATTTGCATGTTTTTGACA
This sequence comes from Margaritifera margaritifera, assembly GCA_029931535.1. NCBI lineage: Eukaryota > Metazoa > Mollusca > Bivalvia > Unionida > Margaritiferidae > Margaritifera > Margaritifera margaritifera. The sequence goes on from JAQPZY010001484.1 coordinate 2,043,758, forward strand.
ATTGACACCTATGTACTTGCACGTATTTATTGGTACCTAATGAATATTAATGAATTTATAATACACAAACTGATCAATGAATAACCTTAATTATGTAATGTGAATATTGATGATATCTCACACTAGTGAAAAGCAACACTCTCAGCATTAGTGCACGCAACAAGACACTAACCAGTACTTAATTCAGCACAACAATTTGTCACAAGATGTAAATAGTTACTGTCCAGACACCATTGTGGAGTTGGACCTTCAAGCAGCTGTGGATGAAAAATGATCATCATCAGTCAAGGTACAAATTCCATCAATTTTTTTATTGGAAAGAAACAAAAAATATATTTTCAATTATCATAAACATGCTATTAGAAAACTGTAAGAATTTCCTCCTGATATATAACTTGACAACTAGGTATCACGTTGACGGGAAACATTAGAACATGAAAGAAATGGGTCTGATTACTTTCTCAAGTGTCATTATTGTAGCATATAAATACATATGAACAAGTATGACTTATTACTCATTTGTTCCATATTAATGCTCGATAGCGCTGTTAAAACTGACTGGTTGATATATGCTTGTTTATAAGCTGTCTTTGGTTTGCAGAAGAAATACTGTGATTATGTTACTTTGTATTAGATATATTTTTTGCCTAACTCACGTGATTGGTAATTTGACACTAACCAGTTGGATAATTCTGAGCAATCCTGAGAGAGATACAGTCTTCAAACATGTCAACATAAACATTTATTTCATCTGGTTCAGTTACTATGAATGATACACCCACTTTGGCAACACTGCATAACCACTTTGGCAACAAAGGAACATGTTAATGTCACTTATGCCATGTTTGTCCCGAAGACCATGGCAGCTCAACATTCTAATCAGTGTCACAAGTTAATGTCTGGTCAATACAGGGAAACACATCACTGATCAAGTCTAGCCATTTGTGGTTTCCACCAACTCAGAAAGGTAGTGATTCATATACTGGACACTCTATTTGACCAGAAGAGACTTGCAGGCATGTCAGCATTAGGATCACGTAGTGCACCAAACAAAAAAGGGGGACCAAGGACTCTACCAGTGCCTGAATAGGTCAAGAATGCAATTAAAGGTATGATCACTCCAGATAACCTCGGGTGCAGTGGTTTTTAGGCTGTACACTTGCGCTAAGCTAAAAACAAATTTATATTGTTCAGGGGTATTGATTTTATCAACACTATTTTACTAAAAGACAGTTATTTCAATGCAAAAATAAGAGGAACAATACATATATGTGGAATAGTTCACCTTTAAAATAAATATTTAGGCAAAAAATCAGCACAGTGATGATTACTGATACGATGTACCTGGAACATGATACATAATTTGACGCAGACCAAACTTTCCAGTCTTAAAAGTATTATTCTTATTCAAGTTTGCCTTTGACATTTTGTTGCAAGATATTTCTGTCATTTTTTTAGCAAAATATTTACTTTGACCAATAAAAAATGATGCCAGTCACGTGATTGGTAATTTGACACTAACCAGTTGGATAATACAGAGCAATCCTGAGAGAGATACAGTCTACAAACATGGCAACATAAACATTTATTTCATCTGCTTCAGTTACCATGAATGATATAAAGTCAAATAAACTGATGCAATTCTTTTCTGATGTATTTTCAACAGCCTCCATCAAGAAGCACTGTGGAGAGAGTGAGGCATCACTAACTATGAAGGAGCTAAACAGTATCATCAAAAGCAAGTGTGGGACAGCTAGACATTACCTAAATAATCTGTGATTTTTGAAAGACATTTAAACTTTAAAGCAACTTATGATTTTTTCCAAGTCAGTTGGAATTATTAAAATCTTTAAAAAATCATGTGATCTTAATTTTTCTAGTTTGTTTGTTGGTTTTAATTACTGTATTAGATTCTAAAACCTACTTTTTTGTTTTTATTACTATCCTAAAAAGCTGAAATAAAGTCTCATTTTCCATTTATGACAGTTATTGTTATAATTACTTTTCTATAGGTTCTTGGTTCATCACAATGGTGTCGACTTCACCCATTTCTAGAATTGGAACAATACACAGAGATATACCAAAACTCGAGCACCAATGAGGAAAACAAAACTACTTTGGTGCATTGAAAAACCTTTTGTTTTGCCTGTAAGATTTGAGTTTTTGTTTCTTTAATTTGTTATGCTTCAGTTGCTGAGATTCCACTGTGCATTTATTTATGAAGTACTCAATCAACCAGGGATTGTGAAGGTTGCTGAAGATCCAACAGTAAGTGTGCCTAGCTAACCGCGAGCTTATCACGAACTTGTTGGGAGCTCGTATTGAACTTGTTACAATTTCATGGTGAGATCGTTATGACTTTGCTACTAGCTGGTTGACAGCGTGTTGCAAGTTTGTATGCTCATTGCAAGCTTGCTGAGAGCTTGTGCATGCAAAGTTTCTGTGAGCTTATTAAAAGCTTGCTGAAAGCGCACCACAGGCTTGTTTCATGCTTGTTGAGAGCTCACCGCGACTCCATAATTGTTCCAATTTCAGATTCTAGATGCTATACAGTGAAGTTGTTGGGTTGTTGAAATAAGTGTGTCATTTTTGTAGGGGAGTACTTTACAAAGCTCGTCAATATGGTCAACCCACTGTAAATTATTATCTACAGACACACATACAAGCTTTTCATGTTTGACATTTTCTAACTGACGATTATTTATTGCAAGAGATAATTCAGGTTTCCCTAACTTATGTAGTTTTTGTGATGTCTCAAAAATCATACATCTTGTTTTACCTTCATTAATTACCATCTTATTTTGTTGTGCCCATCTTTGAACTCTAATAAGGTCTGAGTCTAATCTTCTTTGGATAACTTCAGAATCAGATCAAATTAGAAACTATGCTGCTGAGCCAGAACATGAAACAGGAATAAGAGTGAAGAAATTCTGATGGCTGCCAGCTGTTGATGACAAGAGTGAAATTCTGATGGCTGCCAGCTGTTGATGACAAGAGTGAAATTCTGATGGCTGCCAGCTGTTGATGACAAGAGTGAAATTCTGATGGCTGCCAGCTGTTGATAACAAGAGTGAATCAAAATGGATTGAACAGTTTTTTAAAATATTGTTTAAAATCACCAATAACTTCCATCCTATGATTAAATTTACGTCAGGGTCAACAAACAGGTCCAGTATCTTTTTAGATACTCAATCTACCATTCTTGAGGGGAACATAGAAACTGACCTGTATTCTAAACATACTGACTCTCACCAATATCTACTCCCAACCAGCTGCCACCCCAGTATGTAATACAAATCTCCCTTATGGTATGTGCATTCGTACCAAACGCATATGCTCTAATCCTGCTACCTTTGAAAAGATACTCGGAGAGCTCAAGGGGCACCTTAGAAGGAGAGGATACAAAAGGAGCTACACTGAGGAGGCTATTAACAAAACTAGACTCCTCAATAGAGGAGCTCTCCTGAAATATAACACCAAGAAAACCAACAAGCGTGTCCCATTTGTGGTAACTTTTCACCCCAATCCCCCGAATCGGCAACAGCTCATTCGGAAGCATTGCCACCATACTGAATCGTCTGAACGTCTGAAGGGTATATTTAAAGAGGTTCCTATAATTGCAAACCATAGGCTTAAAAATCTCAAGGACCATCTAGTATGTGCCAAGATAACTTCAAACAAGACCACAGACTCAGGCACATACCGCTCCAACGACAAGCATTGCATAATTTGCAAGAATATGCCAGAGACCAAATCTTTCAGAAGTTCGACAACAGGAGCTAGTTACACAATCAATCAGAAGTTAGGATGTCGAGCCAAGAATGCAATCTATCTTCTGACATGCAAGATCTGTGCCACTCAATATGTTGGAGAAACCGCTGATTTCACAAAGCAAATTAATAATCATAAAAGCCACATTCTCAACAAAATCAACGCAAAAGTCGCCAACCAATACAACTCGACTGGACATTCGGTTGAGTCCCTTGAGATGCTACCCACTGAATCAAACTTGGGGTGGACCAACACAGAACGCACACATATGGAATTATACTGGATATTACAATTGAAAACTCATGGGGAGTTTGGAATAAATGAAAAAATCTAACCTTCCCATTGCAGTCTTATCAAAATTACAGCCAGTCATCATTTTTTCACTTGTACACAATTGTTTGCAATAATATTTACCCAAATAATAACATGTATTGCTTTTTTATTATTTTATTGTCATTATTATTATTATTATCATTATTATTGTCCAATATCCTGCTACACAACTCTCTTTACATCTTTCCTTTAGAACCTCCATGCATAACTCTTCCAGGATATAATTTCTTTCGCAAATCCTGTAGATGGCGTTGATTTTTCTCATGCTGTGTTTCCATCCTTTGTTCACAACATGGAATTAGGTCAAAATTTGTTGGTTTTCTATGTATTAGACACAATAACCCACTCGCTTATTATTATTATTGTGGCACAACTTTTTATTATATTTTTTTGTGGTAAATTGCCCCTAGTGATTTTAACATGTAGGAGTCCAGAATTTATCTTAGATTTTGTGTTTAGTGTCCATTTTGTATCTGTAAGCTGTTTATACCCCTGATGAAGAGCTTGTTGAGCTGGAAATGTTCGAAAACCATTTTGAGGTTATGCCATTATCAATTTTTGTGTCAATATATATATATATATATATATATATATATAAATATATATATATATATATATATATATATATATATATATATATATATATATATATATATATATATATATATATATATATATATATATAAGACCTTTAAAATAAATTTATCTGATTTTGTTTGATGACCCTAAGAATTTTGGCTGTGACCCCCTTAAAAAAGACTTATTAAAGTATTAAAGTGATACCCTATTGGCAAACAAGGAAAATCTAAAGGAGTAACTGGTTGATTGTGGTTAAGAGCACTATTTTGGAACATGGACCCAAAAAATAAGAAAATCACTGAAAATAAATCCAGAAATATTATGTAATGAATTTTAAACTAGTAGACTGTGGGCATTGCTTATGATCTTCATAAAACACATATCCCCATTCTCCTTATGGTTTTTCCCACACACAAAATATGTGCACCAAAAGTCAGGTCCAATCCTGGGGACTATTTTGTTGCATAGGTGAGCTGTCTTTTCATGCTTATTAAGTGTATATATGGATATAGGAAGGGGATCTAACAGTTTCCAATTTATGACCTAGGGGATAAACCCCTGGGGGAAGGGGTCAGTGTCAGTTGCACATATAAATGTGTCTTTTCTTGCTTAGTAAGTGTATATATGGTCATAGGATGGGGATCTTGATAGTTTCCAAGTTATGACCAAAGGGATAAGTTTGTGGGGTTAAGAATAGATCCATTGGCCAAAGTCAGTCGCATATCTAATTCATCCTTTCATGCCCAATAAGTGTATATGTAGTTTTAGGGTGGGGATCTCAAAGTCTTCTCAGTTGTGACCCATGGGGCAACAACTACATGCCCCATGGCATGACCTACGGGCCTCATAATCCCCTATCCTATCTGATATGTGTTGACACTGAGGTTGATGATCACACACATCAATTCTCAGACAGGTTGCTCTCATAATTTGAGAGTTATTTAAAATTATTGTAAAACCACACCCACCCCCTCTAGCCCCACACCCAGAGGCTGTAATAAAATTCTAAAATAGTTGTGTGCATCCCCAAATATATCCTAAAGTCTGAAATCTCTATCTTGAACCATGTAGAAAGAGTTGCATGACATTACAAATGCACACACTCAAGCACATATAATAAGATACCAGTAGTATTACATAATCCCATCCTATTCTTTGAAAAGCATTGCTATAATGAATAGGATATAATAAAATAAAACCAAAAAGTACAATGGTCATAGTCATAAAAATAAAAAGCACAATGGTCATAGTCATCAAAATAAAAAGCATAATGGTAATAGTCATACAAATAAAAAGCATAATGGTAATAGTCATAAAAATAAAAAGCACAATGGTCATAGTCAGAATAATAAATAGCACAATGATCGTAGTCATAAAAATAAAAAGCACAATGGTCATAGTCATAAAAATAAAGGCACAATGGTCATAGTCATAAAAATAAAAAGCACAATGGTCATAGTCAGAATAATAAATAACACGATGATCGTAGTCATAAAAATAAAGGCACAATGGTCATAGTCATAAAAATAAAAAGCACAATGGTCATAGTCAGAATAATAAATAACACGATGATCGTAGTCATAAAAATAAAATGCACAATGGTCATAGTCATAAAAATAAAGGCACAATGGTCAAAGTCATAAAAATAAAAAGCACAATGGTCATAGTCATAAAAATAAAAAGCACAATGGTCATAGTCATAAAAAAGAAGAACAATGGTCATAGTCATAAAAATAAAAAGCACAATGGTCATAGTCATAAAAATAAAAATAACAATGGTCATAGTCAAAAATAATTGGCATGATATAACAGCTTTGGACATTTTGTATTGAATGAAGGACAGAACAATTTTATTCAGGTATTTTAATCAATAAATTATATCACTATTATTCCTTTAAATATAAAATGTTCAAAAAACAAATCTGATCCAACTAACATTATTAACTGAAACTATTTTATTCATTATAAATTGTCACTGACTTAGGCCACATGCAATACGCCACCCCCCCCCCAACTGTTCAACCAGAAAAAGAAAAAAACATACGAGAGTGAAAAACCCCACCCATGTCAAATATGTTGTCAGACATGTATATGGAAAAATGAAAATAAAATTCCATAAATATTATTATTTTTCTGATTAGTATTGCCATGATTTTTACAATATACTTGACCTTTTCCTGTTTGGAAAACATTCAGGAGATCAAAAAGTGGCATTGTGTCTTCCACATGCAGAATTTCTCTCAAGAGTCCCCTCTGTCTTAATTCTCTTACAGGGGTTGCTTTGTTAGAGTCTAGTTTAATGAGGGTTTTCATAAGAATAAGGCCAATAATGTTTTCCCTGCTTCCTTCATATACTGGTATTCTGGAGCGGCTATGTTCTAAAAGCTGTACCAAAAAAAATGAAATCAATGATTACATAGCTTGCCTCTAAAAAGTTTTTAATCATCTCTATCAGCCATAATAAACATTAATTATCATGTAGAAAATAAATTCACACTAAAGTATTCCTGTCAATGAAATGTTGGCCCTTATTCAATTTCAAACTAAAGTTTCTTTTAGCAATTTTTATCTGTACATTTTAAGAACTTATATTTTATTCAGCACTATATAGTCAGAATTGTGCTGATGTGCCATTAAATCATATACATACATACATACATACATACATACATACATGCATGCATGCATGCATGCATGCATGCATACATACATACATACATACATTCATACATAAATACATACATACATACATACATACATACATACATACATACATACATACATACATACATACATAGATACATACATACATACATACATACATACATACATGCATGCATGCATGCATGCATGCATACATACATACATACATACATACATACATACATACATACATAGATACATACATACATACATACATACATACATACATACATACATACATACATACATAGATACATACATACATACATAGATACATACATACATACATACATACATACATACATACATACATACATACATACATACATACATACATACATACATACATATATATATAGTACTAGGCATAAAGGACATAAACAAATAAAAAAAGAACTTTTTTCTATTATATCTAAGTAGAGGTACCTGGTACTATAATAGGCTGATGAAAACCAGAAATTAATTTTAAAATCATATTTTACTGTGTGAAATTCACATGCTCTGAGTAACATTTGAGTGACAGCCAGTATAAGAAGCTAAGGACTCACATAAAAAGCATGCAGTTGGCTAATCTAATTCCAATACTCACTCACATGTACAATACACAGTTGACCTGCTGAGAATAACATATCCAAATATACAATGTATACCGGTAGTCATTAACATGGAAAGTTTACTACTAATAAACATATTTATTCCTACTTCCAACAACACTAGTTAGAAAGGGCCTTCTGTGCAGATTAGGATGTGAATAGCATGGTACAATCTATGTGGGCATGAGCTAAACACAAATACTTAATCTATATTAGTAAAGCATAAAATGCAGGTCACAGTAACTTTCTTTTCTTGTAAGAGATACATCCAATTATCAAGTTTCAAGATTCAAACATAAACATCACCCAATAAATGAACTTTAAACACAACATTTCAACAAAGTCACTAAAGAATGAAATATAAGTCAGAGAGACCTCTTTATGCAATAAAGGTGTAGTATTTATCAAGATGCATCCCCTCATCATGCCAAAACTCGTGTGTTCATGAATAAAATGCAAAAACTTAACCAAAGTCAGTAAAAGAGGAAATATAGGTCATGATGAGCTTCTTTTGGTGTGGTACTAAGAGGGATGCATATTTTCATTCATTTCACGATTCTAACATTAAGACAGTGCCTGAGAAATGAATGTCAAATACTAAATTTACCCAAGTCAGTGATGCATGAAATATGAATCACAGTGACCTACTTTTGTGATGAGGGTGTAGTGCTCATCAATATACATCCCCTCACAAAGTTTCACAATTCCAGGTATAATAGTATTGGTACGAGATGCAAAAACTTATGTGATTTTGAGCTCAGTGCAAAAACTTAAGCCAGTAAAATATGAGATGCAGGTCACAGTGACCTTTTATCAAAGGTTGTGCTACTTCTTGTAACAATGATGCATACATTCATCTATTTTGATGATTATAACATTAAAAGGGCTTGAGAAATAAATTTAGAACACAAAATTGAACCCAAGTCAGAAGTATGAAATATGGGTTTCAGTGACCTGCTTTGTGATGTGGGTGTACTTACTTATCAAGATGCATCTCCTCACCAAGTATCATTATTCTAGATGTAACAGTATGTATATAGGGTGCAAAATAGCTATGTGGTTACGAGCTAATGCAAAAACTTAACCTATGCCATTTATAATGTTAAATGTAGGTCATGGTGACCTTCTTTTATTGTATGGATATGGTACTAATAGAGATGCATATAATCATCTAGTTTGATGATTCCAGCATGAACAGAGCTTGAAATATAACTTAAAACAAAATTTTACCAATCTGTGAAGCATGAAATATGGGTCAAAGTGACCTACTTTTTTGTAATGAGGGTGTAGCACTCTTTAAGATGCATCCCATTACTAATTATTTCATAATTCTAAGTATTCAGGGTGTGAAAACTGAGCAAATGCAAAACTCAACCAAAAATGTACAAGTAATGTACAGATATGTACAAAGTTAGCTCCCCTTGCCCCCTGTCCAAGAGGTCGGTGCTATGAAATCAACTCCAAAACTGTTGCCAAGGACCTAGGAAGAAAGTATGGTTGAGATGCAGTATAAATGTACAAATGTATATGCTTTTATATATGAAGATGCTGATGCCGGCACTGATGCTGATGCCGGGGGTTGTACAAATTAAAGCTCTTCTCTTTCCCACAATATGACACGCTGAAGTCCATCAAGAATAGACTGCAAACAAAGGGATAATTTTTCATCCAATGCTGATGCCTCATGAATTCCATTTAAAAGTCTGTAGCACACGTTTTTTAGCTGCAGTATAATCCTCAACAGTCCGCTTTTGGTTCAACATCATTTCTTTAATTTTTTCAGGTGAATTAGGGCACTAAGCTGACATGATTTCTGATTGGTCAATATTCAATTGCTTTTGCTAGTCTAGTGCTTGGGCATGATTTTACATAAGTATTACAATCACACTGAAAGCATTTCTGTGATCTAGATGAACAGTCTGCAGTTTGCTTACATAAAATTATATCTGATCTGAAATCACAGTCTGATAGAGGTAACTGTAATGGAATATTTTGAGGTTAAAAATAGGAATGATTCTACCGAAATTGGAATGGCTGGCACTCTCTGCAAACCATGTGCTTGTTTCTATGGATATTCACTTAAACACCATTTTGTTTTCATAAGTTCATGATAGGGCCTACTTACAATTTTATCAGAACAGTAATGGTATTTACTTTAATCTGAGTGCCAAAAATAATCATATATTTACTAAATATTACACTTGTTTCTCATCACATGCTCAACCCCTCTTCAAACCAAATTTAGTCAAAATGCAGCAAGCAAAAGACTGTATGATGCAGTTATAATATACTAAGCACAGACTGACAATTGATATAAATTCACCAAGTGTTAAAATGTTAGAGTCTGTATCAAACTATTCTATGACTAATTCAATAGTTATAGTCTGTATCAAAATATTACCATGACTAACTCAATAGTTATAGTTTGTATCAGAGTATTACTTTGACCAACTTAATCGTTATAGTCTGTATGAAACTATTACCTTGACTCAATAGTTATAATCTGTATCAAACTATGACCTTACTCAATAATTGTTAATGAACATGCTTAATTCTGATTTGCGTAGATATAGCGAGCTGAATCAATAACTATCCAAGACAGAAAGGGAATTTTTAAGTAAATTATTTTTCTCCAAGAATACTTACCCGATCAGATTAATGTTAAGAATATAAGCTTGCTGCTTCCCAAATCCAGCCCTCTTAAAAAGACGAAAATTATCTTTTCCATCTATATAATATAGATGAAAGGCAGTAACTTTTGCCCATTACCTCCCCTTGCCACTGCCAGGTGTCACTCGTTTTAAGCTGAACAATATATCAACGAGGATGCTCGCATGGTGGGGAGGGTTTTTAAGAAATGTGATTGGGTAAGTATTCTCGAAGAAACATAATTTACTGAAACATTAACGTCAGGAGAATAGATAACAGTAGGAGGGAATGCTTAAAATCCCACCAATACCACAGGCATTCTTTGAGGGAAGAAAGGCTGGATTCCCTATAAGATAACTCGCTCTCCTACTTGAAAGCAACACAGCTGACAGTCACATGATCCATGACAACTATAATTGGCTAAGAAGATGATAATTAAACTCTTCTTACTGAAAACTCTTTATGGGCAGATCCAGCGAAAGCGCTATGCCCGTAAGGAGGCCGTATTGACTTTAACTGGGTCTGGTGGTCATCTGGGCAGCAGCCACTGGACCCAACAAATTCAAATTTTCTCTCTGAAGCTAAATCCTGGAGATAAAAATTCAAGAAAGTTGACTGCATGCCAGCCAATGGTTTCTATTATGTCTCGTTACATTCAAAAGTGAGACTCGCAAAGATCACTCTAATTTCATGAGCAGAATTCCTCATGAGGCGACTCTGATCTTTTGAGACTTTATAGTTGCCGAGCATAAAACCCACTTCAACCACCATGATATGGCTTGAGGGGTGATATCCTCTTAACCAACATTCACTGGAAGGAAGAGTTGTTTTCTTGTTTTCTGTGTGCTTCAAGGAATGCTCAAGTCTCAACGTATCTATCAAAGAAAGGGAGCATGTAACAACTCTCTGATTGCTCACTGACAGCAGCCTATTCTTGGCTACAAAGCCTGGTTGCATCATGAGCATCATCTGATATGAACTGAAGGTAGTTCCAATCTGCTGAAAGGGCATGTAACTCGCTCACCTGCATGCCAAAGCTAGAGATATCAGGAAACATGTTTTGTATGATAGTGGCTTCAGCAAGGTTCTGGATAAAGGCTTAAATTTATCTGAATTGAGCCATGTCAAAACCCATGAAAGATTGCATTTTGGAAACAGGGTAAGGGATTTTGGTCTATTCAAGTAAAAATTGGCTAACAGGTCTGATAGATCTTTATCATGATCAATATCCCCTCTGCCATGATGTCTGAATGTGTCAGATATCATGGAACTGTAGCCTTTGATGGTAATTAAGGCTAACTTTTTTGAGCCAGAGAAAAAATATGCCATTTGTGGGACTGAGGCACTCAAAGGGATGATGTTGTTGACTCTGCACTAGCCCCTGAATACATGCCACTTTCCCTCATAAGCCTTCAATGTGGACAGAATTCTTGCCCACGAGATTCTCTCCACAATCAAAGTAGATCATTGACCCAGGACTTGTCACATCTGAAAGGGGCTATCAGAATCATCTTGCAGTTCTGACTCTTCAACTTCTGTATTATTTTCGGTACCAAGACCATGGGCAGGTAGGCAAAGGCCCACAACCCTTCCCAACTGATTGAAAGTGCATGCATGGCCTAAGCTTCTGGGTCTGAAATTGGAGAGATGAAGGTGGGTACTTTGTGCTTCCACATTGTCACAAAAAGGTAAATCATCGGATACTGCCAAAGCACACAAATTCGATGAAAGACCGATTGATGGATGATCTGACCCTTTCTTGACATAGAGTCAGCCAGGACATTGAGTCTGCCGGGAATGTGTCTGATTTGTACATTGATATTCAGTTGGAAGTACCAATGCAGAAATTAAACCAGAACATACAGGTCCAGTGATTTGATTCCCCCCTGTTTGAGCAGGTAGGTCACCACCACCGAGTTGTCTGACATGATTAGGAATGTTTTCACGCAGAAAAGTGGTCCTTCCATAACTGAAAGGTGTTGATTATAGTCTTGATCTCCAAAACGTTAATGTGAAGCAGCATTTCCTCTGGCTCCCACTTGCCGCTGACCATACTGAAGCCCAGCAACAGGTGGGCAACCCAACCGCATGTACTGGCATCCATATATACTGTAACTTCCAGCTGGGGCCTTTCCAGAGGAATTCCTGTCATGCATCAACCATGGTTGAACCACTGACACAGGAATGATAGTACCTCATTCGTGATCCTGACTGTTTGATCAAGTGGACTGGAAAAGAGGCATTACTGAGCCAGCAAGGTCACCTGTAAGGGGCACATGAAAAGATGGCCCAATGGAATCAGATCCGCTGCCACATTGAATAATCCAAGGAGTTGCAAAAATTCTCTTGCTGTAATCCAGTTTCTGTTAAATGAAATCCAAAGCTCCACCTAACTTACTTGGATCACACACTTGTTTTGTGGAAATAGAGCAATCCAACAAGAGTTGAACTGCAGAAGTCTGGCGCCCACCGGTAGACTGTCTGCAGGCAATAGAGGTGGTGAGTCAATACGAAGAATTAAGAGGTTTGGGGGACAAGAAATCCTATTTCTTGCTATTTCTATAAGGTTCCCTCCTAAACTTGTTGGATTGTTGTCTCCTGACATTTGTTTGAGATCAAAACTGGTTTTGTTTGTGGGTTTAATGCCATTTTTCAGCACATGATAGGCTATACATGGCGACCAGTATATTTGGTGGAGGAAGAACCTGGGAAAACCCCATGAAGAACCACCGACCCACGGGAAGCTACTGGAAAGGTTTCTCACATGCCCATGCTGGCCAGAGGTAAGATGTCAGTGATCTGTAAAGGTGAGCGCCTAAGACCACTTGGCCACCCAGGTTACACTGATCGAAACTGATTCTGGCTCATGAACAATCCCTTCTCTTTTTGTCTCCAATTATCCATCCTTTGAGGTTGAGACTGATTGGGCTTAAATGACTTTGTAGGCTGAGTGGCAACTTGGAGATGCAGTTCCTGAGCTGCCTGTCTCCTAATTCAATCTGATCTCAAAACAGCAACAGCAACCCAAATGGTGTCGTCCTCAATGTCAGGGCATGATGTGGTTTCAGCGACGTGGAAACTTAGACAAGCGTCACATCGTACTAAGTCCAAATTAGCAGAGGCAGTCAGAGCATTCACCATGGAACGATGTGCTGCTCTATTAATGACTCTCGCAATTCTGGCCGATGACTCCCAGGCGTGCTCATTTTACAGATTTTTGATGAGCCAAAATTGCTAACAAGGCCAAGTCCAACATCGAAGACATGGCTATGATATTACATACCAGCTTCGATGTAGCATGTAATACATTTTCATCAATTTTGTAGAAATTTGGAGCAGACATATTGACAGCCACCAAATTTTTGTCTACGACCGAGAGTTCAGTATCAAAGGTGTCCAAGTGCAATTTTGTACCAGTGTGATGAAAATATCACAGGTACTTGACTTTCTGAAAAGAAAGTCTTAGAATTGCCCGGATTGCAACTTTTGCCAAACAGATTGTCAGTGATTTCTCTGATTTTTAATGACTGTGGAAGCAGACAGAAGGACGAAGTCTCATCCTCATCGTCTAAATCTACCAAGGTTTGACCTTATAGGCATGTTTGACAGTAGGGGGTGGTGGGCATTCTAAAGCTGGCAACACATGGTAAACTTCTTCTACCGCAGCCTTAAAGCTGAACTCAGTCCTCTCCATTGTTGGATCAGTGTATGTCAGCTCTTCAGGATTATCATCACACTCACTGTGTGTTATTCTGGTTTAGCTCTGCTTCCATTTCTGCATAAAATATTCCTGGCAGCATAAAAGAGGCATTTCTGTTGTCTCTATATGTGTCATGGTACTATCCCTTTGGGTAGACTGTGAACATATGGCTAGCCAGATCCACAGGACGAATTTGTCGTACCAGTATAGACAGCTGCTCTACTGGTAGAATGGTTCGTATGACTGTCAACCATGTGGATGGTCTTACATATGGCTCCAGTACTGCCATAGGCATGGATGGACGGATCTAGCAGCAAGATCCCCATAATTTACCGTGTTTGGCAGCTCCTTAGACCTGTACGTGGTACGGGTTGCTGGCATGACCGATCTATGGTCACAAGGCATGCAATACGGATGACTGGATGGCTGGACAGACTGGTCGGCATTTGTACAGTATCACCATATTATATGCTGGATCATTAAGATCTCGTAGAAACTCGTGTGCGCCTGGACTTATAGGCCCAAAGGCCATGCTCAGGCATGCGTGGGGACTTATGCCCACTAGGCTGCTTCAAAATGGGGGGGACATTCCCCCATCCAGTAAAAATTATCTATTGAGGTTAGAGACAGACAAAGGGGGAAAAATTACCCTGAATTAAGTAATTGTGTCGTTGTCTCCTGTACCAGGCAACTCATCTGTAACTTCAACGACAGTGTAGAAGTCTGTGAAAATGGCAACACTGCAGTGCCTTGCTACTCCACTTCCGCTGATGTGATGGTAGCCAATGGCTTTATATGTCTCACCTTTGGTGGGGAGTGGGACCCCACGAACGGCCACTACTAGGCTCACAACTGATTCCGTCTTAGGGTGAATACTCAACACATCTGTCTCCTTTTTGCGAGATTTGCCCCTTTTTTCTCTGTTTCTGTCACTCTCTCGCAGAACTGTCCACCAGATATCTTCCGACCACATGATGCATGCACTGCATGTCAGCGGTAAAGTACCTTTAGTGCAGGTGAGACATGTATCATGCAGGTCCTGATTTGCCTTGAATTTCTTAAACTCAGAACATTTCGTTGTCATGTCTCACTGAAACAACAAGAACAAAAATTTTTTTTTAAAAATTAACAACTCAACACCCATTACTAACCAATTGATTGAACAACAGGCAGTGTGCTCGAAAACTTTAATCACAACATGCATCAGTGATACCATGTTGGAGCATATAATCAGAATAAACAATGTCCATAAGTGTGACAAATTTACACACAAAAATTGGTCCCAAAAAAAAAATGTATAACACCTGTAGTAGAATCATTTTTACACAATAAAAACCCAATTTATGGGTTAGAGGGTTGAAAACCATGGAGATAAAGCAGGATTTTAGGGAGATATACAGTATTACATTGTCTGTACTAAAGCAAAAGCTTAAAACTAGTGACACCTGGACAGCAAGGAGGAGTAATTGTCAAGAGTTACTACCCTTTGTCTATATGATATAGACGGAAAAGACTATTTTTCGTCTTTTTCGGAGGGCTGAATTCTGGAGGTAGCAAGCTTATATTCCTGATGTTAATATGATTGGGGAATGTATTTGAAGGAGAAATCTCATTTTTCTCAATTTTATTAATCACAATCAACAATTGAGAGTAGATGGTGTCTTGTCAATGACCTGCTAACACATACAGCTAGTCCTTGAAATGGATGATACCAGCCTAATAATGTGAACATTACATTCCCATCACCAACCAGCATCTGGATGATACCAGCCCAGCATTGTGAACATTACATACCCATCACCAACCAGCATCTGGATGATAACTGCCCAAGACTATGAACATTACATACCCATCACCAACCGGCATCTGGATGATACCAGCCCAACATTGGGAAGATTACATCTGTGTCACCAATCAGCATCTGGATGAAACCAGCCCAACAGAGTGAACATAACATCCCTGTCACCAACCAGCATCTGGATGATAACTGCCTAACACAGTGAACATTACATCCCTGTCACCGACCAGCATCTGGATGATACCAGCCCAACACAGTGAACATTACATCCCTGTCACCAACCAGCATCTGGATGATACCAGTCAAACATTGTGAACATTACATCCCCATCACCAATCAGCATCTGGATGATACCAGCCCAACATTGTGAACATTACATTCCCATCACCAATCACTATCTGGATGATACCAATCCAACACTGTGAAAATTACATCCCTATCACCAATCATTATCTGGATAATACCACCCAACACTGTGAACATTACATTCCCATCACCAATCACTATCTGGATGATACCAGCCCAACACTGTGAACATTAGATCCCCAACACCAACCAGCATCTGGATGATGCCAACCCAACACTGTGAACATTAGATCCCCATCACCAACCAGCATCTGGATGATACCAGCCCAACACTGTCAACATTAGATCCCCATCACCAACCAGCATCTGGATGATACCTGCCCAACACTGTAAACATGACATCCCCATCACTAATCAGCATCTGGATACTTTAACTACAGAATGTAGTCTTTATTAGCATCATTTTTATTTATGCTTTAGCTCCAAGTTTGCATCTGAATTCTCATTTTGAAAATCTTCTTATTAGGAAATGACAACATACCCAAGCTCTGACAATATTGCTATTCTATATTCAAATTTATATATGGTGACAGTATACATGAAGTACTCACCATGTCCATTGTCTTAGCATCCATTTTGTCTTCAATGCTTAACATGCTTACAACACTTAGAGGGACCATGGAATCTCTTGCTATTTTGCTCTTCATATCAAGTGCTCCCTATGGATTGAAGCAAGAAAATATATGATCCAAATTTACTGTTATATTGGTAAATACTCATTTCTTTATGTAATCATTAATAGACAGGATTATTATTTTGATTTAGAAACCATCATGAATGGACAAAATTATAACAAAATCAATTTATAACTGCAATAGCATTTTTTTGAAAGTGGAATTTCAACATAGGACTCGAGGACAAGTCAAAACTATAGATATATTACTTCGATTTCTCTAGTTTTAATTATGCATTCTACATCAAAGTTTTTGCACTATTCAAGTCAATGAGTGAAATGGTCATATTCTGCTGAAGTAAACAGTCAATTGTTCTTTACACACTGAACATATGGAAATATACTGATATGGAAAAAGTCCAGTATCACACAACAACGGTTCTGAAGAACACTATTTCTCACATTCCTATATAGTTGTGAAACAGTCTGCCCATATGAGAAAGCCATGTGAAATATGTCTATCCCACACGACTGCACTCAGTGACTCTATATGATGTAATTATGTTTAGGATATCATGAACATGTGCAATGTTTCTAGTGCATTTAATATTGCAAAGATATTTTTCCAGTTTATAAAATAGAACCTCTTGTTTACAACATATTTTTTCATGTAAACTACATTTTCTATGCTCTATTTAATGATGTAAAAACTTTTACAAAGATACTCAGTCTTTCTATAGCTACATCCATAATGATAATCAGCTATCTTTTTTCTACTTCTCTTTATTGATTATAAATGAGAAAAAAAATCTATCATAAGCATTGGTGTGGTTATGGAAATCCCACCCAAGGCATTGGAATTTGTGTACGGGAACTCAGCAAATCCACATTCCTGCCCATAAATTATTAACTCTGGGTGTGATTTCCCTATCCCACTTCACTGCATGTGATGGATTATATTATTCTCACCTGTGAACTGTGCTGTGATATATATCATTTTCAAACAAAAATTGACGCTATAGTGGTTGAGATATATTAGGCCACTTGCTAAGCAGTCCAACTGTCTGGACCCTTAAGTCTAATGGTATGTGTGCCCATCAGCAAAACAGACAAACCAGGTTTGATTCCTGATGACAACAACTAGTATGCATGTATAGGATTTAATGGCATGCCGGCACAATACTGGTTATAAAGCACTATTAAAAGTTAAGTTCCAAAAACGTGGCAAAAATTTTAACTTTGTATCCCTTCCAGTTACAGGCACACAATTTTGACAAAGTTCACTGTTGATGACAATGTCAAGGTCAGACAATGTTACCAATGTCTATATCTATCTGGTAATGTAGGTGACACAAACGATCAGGTCTCTTTGAGGTCATAACATCATTATTACCATATACCTGTAAGGTAAGTCCAACTGCAAACAACATAGACCCTGATCTGCCAACGCATAATGCACTGGCAGATCAGGGCCTATGTTGTTTGTTCTACTGATTACTCCTAACAAACTGCACAGACCTAGATCAGCTAGCACATTATGCGATGTCAGATCTGGATCTGTGCAGTTTGCATTTGGACTCAACTTATAAGGGAATATATATGGTAGTTATTTGTTACATTTCTGAGACATACTCTACCTTAATGATTAGGACTTCATCAATAGTAAGTTGGTCTGAGAGTTGAACATGTCCATCCTGACCAGCTGCAGTACTGTGAAGATCAACTAAAACCTTTAGCTCAGCACGTTGATAAAATGTTGCATGATCTTTTCCTAGTATGAAGTCCAGTATCTTGGACAGTGGCCAGACAATCATGAACAGCAAGCCCATCAGCATGTACACAAACCTTGTACAAGATAAATGCACTGACTCAAAGAAACTGTCCTCAGAAAATCATTTACAATTATTTGAACACTTAAATCAAATTACATGTATTTAAGTACTGACACTGAAATTACTTTGCATAATAACAAAGAGCTTTGAATTATGTTTAAAGATACACAAGTATGCACAACAAGCAACTCTGTCAACAAACTAAACATGGTGCCCACACCATTTGACAAAACTCTGAAATTTTAATTTTATTGATAAATTAGCACAAAAGAACATTTAAAGACTTTTTAAATTCAGAATGTATTCAATACCAGTGTTGTACGTAGGATCCAAAGGCAGGGTATACTTTGTTCCCATGTATTATAAATCTAGAAAACACAAAATTTCATAGGAACAAAGGAATGTACAAGAAAATACTTGATGCACTAGTTAGTAGTAGTAGTAAATATAAAATAATCTCATTTGCTTTGGCAGTTTTAAGATCTTCAGTGTTGCACCTAGTACTAAGGCATGACACACTGTGTCCACATGTCCTCCAAATCTGGGGGACAGGCCACATTTCAGAGGGACTACAAAATGCTAGAAACAAGCTGATGCACTATCAGTGGTAAAAAGAAGATAAAGACAAACCTGCTGTAACAGCTACCTCTGTAAGACAGGCACCTCATTAAGACAGCTGCATTTATCAAGGTCCTACATAATATATTCTAAATAAAATTATCCTCCATATAACAGCCAGTTTTAGCCAGTTACAAAGTTGATTCTTATGTACAGGTTTTACCATTATCTTATTTGCTTTGGTGATTTTTTTCATCTTCATCACCTCTACTTCAGTAATGTATCTTTTCTGTAGATGCTTAGAATATTCAAGTTTTATCAAGTGCTAATGTAACCCATAAAATCATCGTCATGTTAAAATATCTGGTTTACCTGAAAAGAGCTATATGATGGAATTTACCATTTTCAGATCTTGATCTCTCATTCAACTTTAGCCTTCACCCATATCTAGCATTGTTTTATATAAGAAATTAGTTCATCTCTGAATTATTTGTATTTTTCAACAACAAAATTAATTCATTAAATGCTAAATGATATATTCATGCATTATCTCTTTTGTCCTTAATTCAATATAAAAGATATATTCAACCATTGTCCATCAGTGACTTTGCACTTACTCTCAGACAACAAGGCGAGGAAACCACAAGTAACTGTGGTTTTAATTTAAATAAATCTCAATCTGAAAATGTTTTTGATTGCTTATGGTGAAATTGGTGATTGCTAACTCCAGGAAACTAGTGAAAGTCGAAATGCAGTTTTCTTAATTATGTGTGTTCACATAATGGATATGTCCCATGAAACTATTTTAGGTGGAAGTTTTTTATTTTCCCCAATGCACATAAACACATATGATGATAATTAAGCATGCCCAGGGGGGTACAAAAACAAGATGGGGGGGTCTAAAATGTGCTATAAACCCATGATCTAGGACTCAAGGTGCAACACTGAGTCCTAATATATTACATATCATGATGAATTCCCTATTTTCAGCCATTAGTTTACTTTGAAAGATTTATTCCCAATTGATATAATCCACCCCACACTCCCAAAAGATGGGCCAAATCACTGAAGAAAAAATGGAACAGCCCTAGTGTAGCAGAAAGAATTTATATGGATGCTAAATAAAATATAATGAATTTTGAGAAACTTGGTCCAGGTAAAGCTAGTCTTTCTGACCAAACATTGCTCACTTGTTTTAATGTGCCCAGATAACTCGCAAACCCGCTTATAACATGAAGGCACGTGTGGATATCATTTGTTTTACTTAGAAAAGGCTAAAAATAGGCTTCTATTTGCTTAACATGAAATTTGCAAAGATAAATAAGAAAACGTATTTTGTAAGATTTTCCTGAATAAAAATATTTTCACAATATATAACACAATCTATGATGAAATATCAATCAATGAAAATGTTGAAAAATGCTGGCACCACCCACCCCCCACCCATTAGTGTTAGCCAAACTTTGTTTCCCTTGTTATCTCATGCCTATGCTGCAGTAGATGTTTATGTACCCTGTTGCTTGCGAGTTATCTAGGGAGAGGTGTGCTTGACATTTTCCCAGGTTTGTCTCTTTTTTTTATCTTTTTTGTCAATTATTAATATTTGCCAAAATCTATGGTCCCACTGATGCCTGGTTATTTTCAGTTTCCACTATATACATCATGCATGCTTGTTTTTAATTTATGCATATGCTGAACTGTTGACTTTTAAGCAGCTTTCTGACTCACGGTGACAAAAATGCTCCTATTTCAAGTCCAAATCTTGTACAGACTGCTTGTGGAATAACCCTGAAAACAAACACAAAACAGTGAAAAAGGAATTAAGTTTTAGAATGACAATTAGCATAAGCACACAACTTAAAATATGTTCAATAATTGAAGATATATATCTCTCATACACTAAAATTAACATAGCAAATGAAGTGTTGCTAAGAAGCAAATTGATACACTAATACTGTGGGTATATCAAATTGTGACTCACTTTTAATAATACTAATAATAATAATACTTTATTTATAAAAGGTAACTCAATTACATGTAGTACAGTACTAATCTTCCTTGAGGCCTTCTGTTTAAAATGTGGAAAAATGATATACAATATTTACAACATAATATAAAGTGTCTGTGTATTATGACAATAATAATTGTTGAGCATGTAAGAAAACACTTTTCTTTAAATAACTTTAGATTATCACTGTTTTTGATGTTTTGAGGAATACATGAAACAATATGAAAACACCTGAATATTGCAGAGACTTTTTGAAAGTCTCTAACTTTGGCTTGGGAAGTCAAAGATTTCCATCACGAACAGATCTTAATCCATATTCAGACTAGTTTGTTACGAATAATTCCTGAAGATATTGTAAAGCAATTCCTTGAAGAGTCTTGTAAACTAAATTCTTTTTTGGTAATCTATCCTTCTAGATAAATCCAGCTATTTCAATTCATGGAAGAGATGCTTGCTGGGTGCATCAAATGATTTTTAAAGTATAATTCCTGATGCTCTTTTTTGTAGTTTTGAAAGTCTGTCAATATTGTGTCTGGAACAGTTTCCCCAAATAGTGACACAATAATCAAAAAGTGGCAAAATATAAGCATTATAATTGAGAATCCTTGTTTTCACAGAAAGATATTTATCTTAGAAAGTAATGTAATTTTTGAATTTACAGCTTTATATATTTTGTCAACTTGATTATTCCATTGTAGAAATCTGTCCACATGAACACCTTAAAAGTTTATGACTTGCTACATTCTCAATTTCATGTCATTTTATGGTTAAATCTAAATGTGTTTGGCCTAATTGTGCCTGTCATTGTGAAGTTGTTATCACTGAGCATACATTTTGTTTAATTTCCATTTGTATGCATATCATTTTTGTGACACCTATCTTTGATTTTGTTCAAGTCATTGCATAAGTTTGATTGCACAACATATATGGAGAATCCAGATGAATGAAGTGTAGAATCATCAGCAAAAAGGTCAACATTTGATACACTTGTAATGAAGAGTAGATCATTTATGAACACAAGAAATAACAGAGGTCCAAGGACTGATCCTTGGGAAACACCAGCTTTGATACTTTCCGGTTGCAATGTTGTACTTCCTATGCACACTTGCTATGTTCTGTCATGTAGATATGAAGCTAACCACTGAATAGTGTTGTCCTGAAACTTATACCATTTCAATTTTGACAGCAAGATGGAATGATTAACAAGATCAAATGCCTTTTTAAAATCCAAATAAGCAATTCCAGTTAGGTTTCCTTTGTTCATTTCACTCAACCATACATCTGTAATTTTAGCTAGAGCTGTTTGACAGGAGTGTGAATGTTGAAATACTGACTTTTCCTTATGTATAAGCATATTTTGATTTAAATTAGAATATATAGAATTTGCTACATGTTTTTATATTACTTTAGAAAGAGGGGGTAGTATAGATATTGGTCTGTAATTTTGTGTGTTTTCCCTGGCACCTTTCTTAAAAATAGGTGTCACTTTTGCTATTTTAAGCACATCGGGATATTCATTTGTTGCAATTGTGATGTTGATTATATAAGTAATTGACTTGGTTACCACAGGCGCAGACAATTTAAGTATTCTGGGTCCAATTCCATCTAATCTTGTAGCCTTGTTTACATTTAGGTTTTCGAATGTTTTGTAATCTTAATGCACTGTAACATAGTCCAATGTAAATGGTTCTATATTTTGTAGTTTCTCATTTAGGTTCTCATTAGAACAGCAGGATCAAAGTTTTCTCTTTTTCTTTGAAATTCATCAGAGACACAGCTAAAATACTTACTGAATGAATCTACAATATCCTGCATAGAAGTTGCTGTATGACCATTATATTTAATGTCACTGGGAGGAACTGGTGACTCTTTCGAATTTAGTTCATTTAGATATTTCCACACATTACTAGATTTTTTATTTTCCTCAATGGCTTGTTTGTAGTATGTCTGTTCGACTATTCCAATCATATCTGTAACTGCATTCCTCCATTTCCTGTAGTTTTCTGAGTCTTTGAGTTTATGAAATTTGTCTCTTGTGTGCATAGCATCAATGATTTCCGGTGAAAGCCAGTTTGGTTTAATTTGCTGTTTTACTCGCTTTGTTTCTAGTGGTGCATGAATAGTCAAGGTTTTGTTGAAAAGATCATAAATCATTTCCACAACAATGTTGCAGTTGTTAATATTTTCAAAACAGTCAAATGGTTCTTGTTGCAGGTCGTTTATGAATTCTTCTTCATTAAATGTTTAGAAGTCTCTGTATGTGATTTCCAAATGTTTATGTTTTTTGGACCACTGTGGTGCATGGCGAGTGACACACAGGATAGTGGTCACTAATGGCATATGTTGGTACCTGATTTCTGATATATTTTCAGGCATATTTGTATAAATGTGATCAATATGGGTTTCCAAGTCAGTAGTAATATGTGTTGCCTGGGAGATAACCTGTTAAAAATTGTATAGTTCATAAAGATCTTTCCATTTTTGAGGTTGTGATTTCAGAAAGTCTATGTCATATCTCCAGCAATAATGATTTCAGTATTTTCCCAGCTGTTTGCTCTCACCACTTCAGTTTCAAACCTGTCAATCCAATCATTTTTTGAATTTGGTGGTCTGTACAATGAACAGAATAGGATAGGCTTTGAGTGTGGTAAATCAATTTGGATCCAAATGCTTTCAATTTCTCCCGTTTCTAGATCATGTCATCTTGCATAGTTGATAGCATTTGATACATATATGAGGATACCTCCACCTTCTCCTGTCTGTTCGTCATGTCTCTCTGAAGAAAATCCATCTATATTGAGTTAATCATCATGTGTTCTTTCATTCAAAAGAGTATCACAAATCCCCAAAATATCAATGGATCTTTTTCCTTTAAGAATATATTTTAGTTCATCAAGTTTAGGTAGAATCTACCTGATGTTTATTTAGGTTACCTATTCTCAACACTCTTTTAACTAGACCAAATGTTGGACAGTTACTATAGTCTGAATCAGACCTGGTGTGATTTTCATTTTCTATAGTAGAATTTAGATGAAGAGAATTTATAGAATTTTTTTCACAATTTGAACCATTTTTACTTTCACAATATTTGGTAATACTGATGATATTAGTAGTTGACAGATCACTGTTTGGTACATTTACATCAGGGAAACAAGCATGATCCAGTGACACAAAATCTTTGCCACCTCATTAATTGTATAATGAGCAGTCACCTTTTGTTTGTGTCCATTTTGTCCACAGTGAAAACATTCCACTGGTTTCCCATGTTTACATACACTAGATATATGGTTGTATTCCCCACAGAGACTACAGCATGAGCTATTACTTGATTTAAGAATGCTCACATAATAGTCAATGTTTTTCAAAAAGACAACAGTTCCTTTGTTCGTCAGATTTATACCATCTCAGTAGACTAGGTTTTCTTATAGCTCACCATTTTATGAATAGTAGTAAGCATAGTGTTGATTAAAAATATAAATTGTGATATTCACATAAATCTTTCAATAGTTCATTCAGTGGTCTAACATCCACATCAGACCTTGGTGGTATTCCTGGCACAATTATGTTTGTACCAAAATCAGTTTTGTCACGTATCTCATATATGAGCCTGTTGTAGTCATGTTCAATTTTTTTAACAGAGTATTCATCACTATAATCATTACTTCCAACATGTACTATGATGTTCGAAGACAGACATTCATTTTGCTAATCTTGTAGCGAATCATCTTTACTCTTGCACCTCTTTGTGTCCGAATATGAGTGTTTTGAAGTCCTCTAGTTTGATTCCTTTCAGTATGGATGATCCAATCAGAAGCATTTTATCTTTCTGGTTCTTCCATGATTGTCTGGAACTTTTGACATGATGCTGTTGGAATCATCTGATCATGTGCAGATCCTGTAGTTCAAAATTCTTGTGTTATGAGATTTTCGGGTCTTTCATGATAATCATTGCTGCAATGCACAGTTCCTATGGCTCTAGATTCTTGGGTTGCTGGACTTGCAGATGATTCAACATCACAGTCATTTGGGGTGTTTTTTTCTGAAAGTGTTATGTATATTTCCATGGCATTGTTATGACCAGCCTTGACCCTGATTTCTGATGGGTCATGTCGCATTGGATATCTCAGTGTTTTCTTCTCTTAGTGGATTTAGGTACTGTTTGAGTTTCAACAGATGTAGTGTTTATTGTTGGAATTGTCTGTGTTCCAATACTGGCCATTTCAACATAATTCACATGTCTGTTTTTATTTTCCTGAGTTTTATCATTAAGTATTTGTAATTGTTTTTGCAGATGATAAATTTCCTCTCTCAGAGCAGTGATTATTTTGTCACTTTCTGAACTGTTTACTGTAGAATAAATCTCAGATATATCATGCAGACATGAGTCATGATTCACTGGATTTTCCGTTCTGTGGAATGACAAATGGGAGTTGAAGCCTTTGGCTGAGAGTCAGTTAATTTCAGTTGGTGTTATCTACAATTTGTCAGTAAGTGTTGATAAAAGTATTTACCCATTCTGTATGTTCTGGCCCTTGCACATGAATTTTACCAGTTGTTGTGTAGAGAGCTACTGTGGCAGAATATTGTTCATCCATGGATTTACAGATCAATCCATTATGTATGTGTCCCCATCGGAAGTGTAGATTCTCATCCAAGAATTTCTTGATTGTTGAAAGTTTGTTTGAGTCTACTGTGATTGTAATACTCTGCGTATATTATCTTGGATGTGAAGAAAGCTTGGGTTTGAAGAGGAAGAATCAGATATATTTGATTTGAGTGTTATAATACAATCCTGGTAGGTTGCATCCATTTCAAGTTACGATTTCTGTTCATTATTGAGTGTACCTATATTCTTACTATCAACTCAGAGATCATCTGGGGTAAATCCTGAAAATGAATTTGATGAGTCTGATTTGAAAAATTAGTAGATCCACTGAAATAATGAAGAAGTGGCCATTTTGTTTTACTGTCCCTTGTTTGAACATGCAAGTCTGTCCTTATATCCATAGATTGAGCTTACTTTGATTAATAATCCAGTTTCACACTTTATGCACAACCTAAATTAATTGCTGGTAGCACCTAGAAACAGTTTATTTTCCTCAGGGTAGTTGTATTTGAAAATATTTCAGGAGCTGGTAAACAGCCTTCTACCATGGTGGTCAATTTTGTTACTGGCATATTGTAAGGGTGCAAATTTCTGTCGATATATTCTGTAGAACACAGCAGAGAATATAGAGCACATTAGTTTTGGCAGAGAAAAATTAATTAGATTTATGAGGGAAGATACCGTATTAAATCGCTAGACTGCAATGGTTTTAATGTCCGTGCTTGAGGGGCGAAATTGATTCTTAATTAAGCCTTCATTGTAGCCCTAATGGTACGAAGGTTATTTGGAGGTCTAGAGATCAAAAATGTCAAAGTTGACAGTTTGCAGGACTAGATATGAAGCAAGTAGAAGTTGCATTATCTTTCGAAATTCTCCAGAATCGGTTATTTAAAAATCTAGAGGGTTACGCTGACCGCATTTTGGCGTGTATTTATAAAAGGCGGTAGATCCATTTAATCTGATTGGCTATGCTAAATAAGGGGCGTGTTTCCCAGACGAAATTTCATGTTCTAATATGCCCCATCGCAGAATTGAATCAGTCTACATTTTTTCTGCAAGAGAAAATAGATATTGACTCCGAGATTGAATTTAGAAGAAGTTCTCTCGTAAAAACAATTATTCAAGGGACCAGATGTCTGGAAGTTGACTGACAAATCTGGCGGCAGAAGTGAGCAAGGCTTGAAAGCACAAGGTATTTGCATCAATCTCATGTAATTCGTTGATACCAATATAATTATTTGCTTAAATTTATTTGTTTATATTTGCATGAATTTATTTGTTTAAATTCGTAGATCAATTTTCTTGATATGAGTATAACTATTTGTTTGAGTTCATTTGTCTGAATTCGTACAATAATCTTCTTTATATGAGTTTGACGAATTGTTTGAATTTATCGTCTTGATTGTTATAGGAATTGTGTATTCTAAGAATTTCATGCATTACTTCATTTGATACAAGTTGTCTTAGATGATTTCATGTATGATAAAGACTTGAGTAAGTATTCACTGAAATTAATGTAGTTACTGGTAAGCCATGAAGTGAATTTCATTGATTCATTTGTATAATAATTAGGACGTGAACTGAAACCGCTATGTCTCGTTTGATGTTAATGTGAGTCAGGATGAAATAGCCGTTAGAAATACATTAATCTTCTGAAACTAAGTTTGTTTATGGTCTGCCAGGCTTGGCCTGACCAGATAGCCTTGGGTATCTGTTTGAATTCCGATACGAGAGTGGAGTAAGGTTCTATTCTCAGTAGGATATTTGACGGGAGATTTAGGTTGCTTCTCTGTTTATTTTGAAAGGGGAAATAGCTCCATCCACCTACCTACTTATCCACATATCCACCTACATACCTACCCACACAAAGTTTGAGGGCCGGAAAGAGGCGAGATAAGAGAGAGGAGAAGGGAAAAAAGAGGAGAACATCAATCTTGACTGGACAGCAGCATCAAAGTTGGAGTGACCAGCTTATCGCAGGTTATGCAGTCAGAGAGGGCAACGACTTCAATTGTACACTCGATTCTATGATGAACTAATTCTATCGTTTAAACAGATCGGCTATTAATATAAGTATATTTGCGTTTTGAAATTCGGTAAATGATTTATTTCAAAAAGAAGTGTATCTTCCTAATGTAATGTATTATCTCAGTTTGTTTTATGTAATTGATTAAATTGTTATATTTCATGTATGGGGGCTCGTGTTATTCTGTTCTATATATCTGCTCAGATCTCTATTTATTCCATCTATAAATTTCATAATTTATTTTATTATTTACTCGATCCGGGCAACAACACCGAGGTCGATCATCCTCTAGATAACGATAACCAACCAACCAAATAAAGCGGACACCTTGTAACGAGGGTAGTCAGCCACACATATGAATACACACATCATGATTTTCTATATTCTCCTGATCCTGTGATGAATTTCCAATTATTAGTCATTAATAAAATATGAAAATAATAAGAACAAATATCCATATTTTCTGTTTAATTAACTTTCTAAATGAATAACACACATTATACAATTTGAGCAAAATCATCTCCATTTTCCCTGTACTCTCTCTCTCTCTCAGTATATGCCATAAGTAAAGGAATAAATATGTTGAAATCTGTTGATTGGAAGAAAAATGTAGTTTTTTTCAGGGAGAGGGTGGTAAAGCTAATTTTTATTATGTAATACTTACCTGCTACTGTTGCAAAAATTTTTCATTTTTTGGGACTCAGTCCTCCATCCAAGCTAATTATTCCCTCCTCCAACTAGTAATTAGTATTGGTGGGCCAGAAATGAAAAGAACATGATCCCTGACTCCTTAGTCACAGCCAAAATATGCAATATCACCCTCTTTTGATTTGGACCTAGACAACAGGACATCAGAGCAGGTGGGAAGAGAGAATCTCTGCAATAGCAGCAGGTAAGTATTACATAATTTAAATTAGTTTTACCGTCCAAGAAAACTACATTTTAACAGCAGTGTTACAATGCATGCTACCATTGCATTGCTGAATTTAGAAGTCAGGAGGGAAGCTGATGGACTCAACAAATCTGGTATAGAAAACTAGTGTACTTACCCTTGTGGTAGGAGTGTTCACTACTGTAAGCTGGTAGAAGGTTGGGCCACGTGTCGTGCAGTCACTATAGGGCCCAACTAAAAAAAATCCCTTCACTGTGATATGCCAAATATTGATGGTAAAAGGAGAAGTTAGTGTGAGACTACTAGAAGGTGGCTCTCATAACATCATCCAAAGAGAAATGATTCAAATAGGCCCAAGATGTAGCAATAGCCCTAACTTCATGGGTTATAATTCTAATGAAAGAGAGGTCCCTGTCACTGGGTGATTGATAAGCTCTCTTGATAGTGAGGACAATTTACTTGGAAATAGTGACTGCTGAAATATCAGAGGAACCTTTAAAAGGTAGGAAGACACACTTCCAACCCTTCCATCTCCCTTTAGAAGAAGCCAGATCAAACCTTAAGGCCCTAACTGTGCAAAGGAGACTGTCTTGATCTGCCCAGCACAGGTACCACTGAAACTGGGGTTCTCAATAGGAAGTGCAGCCACTGAAGGTAGCTATTCTTACCCAGAAACTCAGGTTGGCAAAGAAGAGAGACCGAATCATAATTACTGCAGAACTGTAAACAACCCTTTTCCACTGACAAGGCATGAAGCTTGCTTCTTCTCCCTGTGGATGCTAAGCTGGAGAGCAGGAAAACAGTCTTAATTTTAAGGTTCTCAAAGGAAGTTTCATTCAAGCGATCGAGGGTTTTTTGACAATGCACAAAAAACACAAAAAATATTCCATCTAGGCACTAACGAGTGAGATACCAGTCTATGACACTCAAAATACCTGATGAGATCAGAAAGATGAGGGTCTGACTAAGTAACAGAACCCATACAGAACTTGAGAGAGCTAGAATGGGCTGCCCTATAGCCCTTAATAGTGGACATGGAACATTTTCTTTTCTCAAAAAGGAAGAGAAGTAAATCTGCAATTGCACTCAAAGGGTGACAGCTTGGACCAATGTGTTTCCTACTGCACCAATCACAGAAGATTCTCCACTTTGCATCATAAACCCTGAAGATTTTGAGAGAGCTAGAATGGGCTGCCCTATAGCCCTTAATAGTGGACATGGAACATTTTCTTTTCTCAAAAAGGAAGAGAAGTAAATCTGCAACTGCACTCAAAGGGTGACAGCTTGGACCAATGTGTTTCCTACTGCACCAATCACAGAAGATTCTCCACTTTGCACCATAAACCCTGAAGTAGATTGCCTCCTAGCCTGGATGATGCAGTTGGTAACCTTGTACAAAAACTGGTCCTGGTGGATTGATTGCCTGAGATGAGCCATGGGTGAAGGCGGAGAATCTTTGGGCTGTTGTAGAGAAGAGACCTCTTGTGGGAATCTCCTGGGCTTATCTACCAACTGGTGAAGTAAGTTGCTGAACCATGACTGTTAGGCCACAGGGGGTTACCAACATGATCCTGACTTGGTGGACCACCAGCAAAATTATTTTGAAAGGTGGGAAAGCATATGCATACAGACAATCCCATGTTAGACTGAAAGCATCCACTGCCCAGGCCTTCTGATCTGGTACTGGAGAGACATAAAAGAGAGTTCCTTGTTTAGCCTTGTAGATACAAGTCCACCAAGGGCTTCCCCCACAGTTGGAAAAATGACTGCTAGAGGAGGTTCCAGACTTCCATGCAAAGAGAAGGATCATGTGTACCTCCCTTATGCTCAAAGTATGCTACTACTGACATGTTGTCTGAGGCGACCATAATGCAATGATGTCTTATGAGGCTGACACACCACTGTAAGGCTAGAAACACTACCCGCATTTCCAAGTTGTTTATGTTTGGTACCACTTCTTCTCTGGACCAAAATCCCTGAAGAACTAAACCCTATGGCTCCAGGTGAGCACACCATCCCGATTCTGATGCGTCAGTGTACAGAAAGAAGTGGAGTTGGGGGGGGGGAATTGAGACTCCGGTCAGAAACCAGTCCCAATTTATCCACTGACACAGGTGGTGGTGGAAACTAGATTACAGGGGGATCCAAGCTGATAGAGGATCCTTGTGCAGTATTACTGGTATGCCGGTTTACTACGATATTTTTCTTGTGGTACGTACTGTGGTACTTTATTACTGTCCCGGTACTTCAGTAGTTTCCATAAGGAATGTACGGAAATTCCCAAGTAATCTTGTTATAAATTTAATTATATTAAAAGCATGTTTTCATTTTTCATGACAAGATAATTGCAAAAATTATTATTTTTTTAACAAACAGTTGTATTAGTCACAAATTAATTTTGAATATTACAAATATAATTATATTTATGAACCTTTACCGGTAATCACATGTCTGACACGTGTCATGTATGCCAACATGGTGGCCGAGTGGGATGTTTCGAAAGATATTCGGGCCAAATCTAACTTTTGAAAAAAAATTTATTAGCTATTTACTAGCATATGTTAATGTGTAAAATACATGTATTCCTTTTTTAAGACTGAGAATCATCCACAGATTTTCAGGAAAACACTTGTTTTCTGTTTGAATTTTAAGTAATTTCTCTAGTCCTCTAAATATTTTCTCTTTCTTGAGTCAGTGTGTTTTACGTTTACTGGCCCTCTCTGATAAATATCTTGCCAGGATGTTGGCATCCCACTCAAAAGTTTTCCAGCCTATTATAATAGTGTAGCTTGTAAATTGTAGGCTTCAGTGTCTACACTTCCTATTTTTATCAACAAGCTAATTTCAGCACCATGTCTGTTACAGGGTGTCAACTATAGTGTAAGCTTAATCAGCCCACTTTAGTTAGTTTTTAGATGACAACATATACAACAATTAACATACACATAGCAAATTCATCTACTATACAGTTCTGACCATTTAATTTTTGGGAAGGGGGTGGGGGCTGCAATTATCTTTCAAGCCTAGACATATTATTTTCTTTTATCTCAAGATAATTAAAAAAAGTTTCAAATAATATAATGGATATAATATGGTGTTATTTTGCTATTTGAGAGCCGTAAATTTACCCAAAAAAATCCCAGAATATTTAATTGGTCTCTAATATAATTACAGTTTACCATGGTATGTATCAAGGTATGTTCAGAAATACCACGGTACAAAATATTTTGTGGTACCCAGCTCTATTGTGTGGTCTCCAGTTTGCAAGAAGCAGGAACTGGAGAGGGCACAAGTGAAGTCTTCCTAGGGGAACCAAGTCTGCAGCCAAGTTCAGAGTCCCCAAGAGAGAGAAAGGTAATGGCAAGCCAATAACGAGGTCTGGGCCAGAAGAGCCATTATGTGGGACAGGATTTGACTGATCCTGTATAGAGGAACACATACTCGCCCTAGGCTGGTGAGGAAATTCATCCCCACATACAGAGGGGATGAGATCTGACTTCTCTAAGTTTGGGATAAGACCAAGACAGGTCACCACAGACCAAAAGAGGGACAGTTCCTTCAAATAAAATCTCTGAAAACACTGTGTATCAACCAGTCGTTGAAATACTGGAGGATGGGGATCCTGAACAACCTAAAGTGGGCTGCAACTACCCACATCACCATGGTAAAAACTCAAGGAGCTGAGGTGAGGTTTAACGGAAGAACTCAAAATTTAAATACATCTTGGTCAAGACAAAACTGGAGGTATTTTCTGTGTGGAGGGAAGGTGGGGATGTGAGGTATGCATCCTGAAGATCAATGGCTACCACTCAGTTGCAAGACCTTATGGCATTCCTGAACAAGGCGGTTGTCTCCATCTTGAAGCATTCTTCTTTAAGAAATCGGTTTAATGTAGAAAGGTATATTATGAGCTGAAACTTTCCACCTTTTTTTGACACCGGAAAAATCTGGGGATAGAAAGCCCAAGTATGAACCTGTTCCCTTAATTGAGCCAGTTTGGACTGGTGAAAGATGGGGGTCCATGATAGGGAAGGATGTTCCCATAAATGAAGCTGGTAGCCATTCTTTAAAGTGGAATGGACCCAAACATTGTCTGTGATGCCCAAGCCTCTACAGGAATGCTGGGAAGAAGAAGACTCTGCAGGAGAGGGCACAACTCCCTTGGGCCGACCCCCTCCCTCCTTGTGGAAGCAGGAGTAGTTTGAAGACTTTCTCCCTTGACCTTTTTGATGGCATTGTCTAGTGAATGACAGGCAAGAGGGAGCTTTGAATTGAGACTGCTGAGGCTGCGCCTGCTTGAAGAACTTGGGAGAAGATCCCATAGGATGGTCAGAGTGGGCATCCTTCTTCACCTTGAAGGGCCTAGAGATGCTGCCTGGAACCTGTGTTGTTGGTCTCTCAAATCCTGTGATGCCACAGAGAGAATGAGGCCTCCAAAGAGCATCTCTGCCTCGAGAGGTGCAGACCATGAAAGGTTCTTGCTGTAGTCCAGCAAGCCCTTCTAAGTCTCCATCCAAGGTGGCATCCCTTCAAAGGTGAAGAAGCTCGGTAGAGAGCGCCACTGACATGGAGAGTGCATGATACATTTTTGCTACAAATGCTAAAGTGCTGGGAAACAATGATTCATCCTTCAAAGACTGAAGGAGGCCACCAAAAAGAGATTGACATGCAAGGCAATCATCACAGGAGTATAGGCCTTAAGCTCCAAGGCCTTTCAGGTTTTAACTAGGAAGTGAGCCCAGGCCCTAACCGATATCCCCACTTGTTGTGCCCCAGAATCCAAGGGAGGGAGCTTAATGGGCCAAGCTAGCAAATGGACTCAATAGCTGGAGGCAGAAACCAGGGGTCAAAGTGTAGAAGAGGGGACAAACCAACCTTTCTGCTGCCTGGCAAACTCTTGTCGCCAGGAAAACTTCTGTATAAACTCCCAAACCATCACAGAGTGCAGGAGCAACAGATGGTCTGGATGAGATACTACATCCAATAGCCTTTCCAGACTAGAGAGAATCTTTCTATCCTCGGTGCAAGAAGGCTTAGGACACAAATCATAGGGAAGGAGGCAGTAAACTTTGTTCACCACCTATATATCAAACATCCAAAATTCATCCTCTTTCAAAACCTGGCCCAACAAGTAGGAATGAGCTGGGAACCCCAATGGAGGGGATGGGACCATTGCCACTGGTTCCTTTGAGAACTGATTTGAGTCCACCATGATGGAAATAGCATCACTGTCCTGAGCCTGCTCCCAAAGCAAGACATGACTGTACCTCCCAGCCAGGGAGAGATGTCAAAATGGAGTTGCCCTCATCCCAAAGCCACTCATGGGAAGAAATTGGACTAAACCTACTAAGGTACCTCCTAAATGAATGGAAATGCTGACCCTTTTAGATCGTCTTGGTTGTGAATGGTGCCCCCCCCTTTCTTTTTGTTGGCCCAAGCCAGAGGGGACGAAGCAAGTCCATGGCATGTCACATCCGCCCTACCTTGAGACCAAGTGAGGAACATCCATGGTGCCATGGGAGATGAAGGAAGACCCACTTCCTGGAGGGGGGGGGGGGTCCCACATCCCATAAGGATTAAAAGATAGAGAGAAAGGAGTGTTGAAAGTTCAAACAGTCACTTTGAACTTCTGTTTCTGAATACTTTCATGTCAGATGATAAAAACACTAATAAAATATTATTAAACCTTTACTACAAAAATGTTAGAACATTTCTTATTTTTCTTCACCACAGTTGTTGAACAACATCATTTTTTTAAATAAAATGGCAACCATGAAAATAGGTTACAGTTGGAAATCTGCTTCCTTAGTAGAAGTCCTCCTTTTTATATTTATAGAACGAAATATTGGATCAAATTATTAATTTTATTAGTAGTGGACCTAGCTATGTCCACAGAGTCATAAAACAATTTTGACTGCGTACAAAAATTAAAGTTTTACTTGTTTGTGCAGTATCCGTGATCCATGTGTGAATTTTCAAAAGGGAATTCTGTAGATAGCAATGTAATTTCTGGCATTTATAATCATCAAATTAGCACCAAAACTCACTAGAAGCTTTGACTCTAACTTTTCACCTTCCTCTTTGATGGGAAAATTGACACAAAAGCTGATATTTTACTTTGATCATTATTATATTGTACTGAACAAAAGGGGTGTCCACCTTGAAAATCATGCTCTCACTTGATGTGTTATAGCTCGTTGAAAGGGAAAGGGGGAGAATGCCATGAAATCAAGGCAAGGTGAAGTGAACTTCACTTTAGAGGCATGTTAAAGAGAAATGACATTACAAATTTTATCTTTGATTTTCAGAGAAACATGAGTATTTACTTTAGTTTCTGTTCCACATTTACATTAAACTTAGCACTAAAAATTAAATAAGGTAAATCAAATAACATTTCATACTCTCCAAATATCAACACGGCTGTTATGGACACAAGAATAGCTGTCACTGGGTCAGAGATTTTATCCAAAAAGATTGGCATAGCTTCCACAGCACCTGCATTGACCAGCAGCAAGGTTACAAGTAGTGCATGATGTTTCTGGACAAGTGGAAGAATCTTCGCTGCATACTTCCGTTCCTTAGATGCACCACCATCTTTCAAGACTTTCAATGTTGTTATGTCAAGGGCAAACAGACCTGTTGTCAAACCAGACATTAGACCTACAAATTAAATTAAATATTACTTCATATAATGGTTACAAGACAAGCTGAGTTTTTTTAAAGTTGTCAGTCTTTAAAATGCAGAACAACAGAAGTATTTTTTAAAAGTTTCACTAACTGTCATTACATGAATTCATCAATATGATAGTTTTGACCAGTATCAGATTTCTGATATGTTATTTTGTGAAATATTACACATGACATCATACTAATAAATGCAATTTTTGAAAGATTTAATTTAATAAAAATGATGTCTTGTCATATGACAAATACAATTTCAGTATCCTATGCCTTGTGCATTAGCTTCACATCTCAGCCAATACGGCAGGTTATGAATTAGGCGGATGTGACGCAACGTGTAATGGCCTCATGCCTAAAATTAGCGTGCATGGGCAGTGTCTTAAATCCTACGGGCAAACTTTGTAACATGGCACCTAAGTTTCAATATGTACAGTTAACTAAAAATCATGTTCCCGGGGTGAAATTACCTTACAGCCTCATAGAAAGTCACATTGTTATACAACTGAAAGGATGGTTACCATGTAATCTCCCTACAAATGGAAATCAAACTAAATTTATATTCTTTATTTTATTAATTTAGGCTATAGTCCTATAATACATACAAAAGAGGTTACTATATTGGAGCACAATGCACTTCTTATAACTTAAATGTCAGACATTAAGTACAGATTGTTGTCTAGCTAATAAATGGTATATAAACTGTGGACTTTGAGATGAAATCAAGCTTTAGAATTTTTATTAAGATGGATGGGCATACCAATGTTTCTCTTAACTCTTTTTTTCTATAATATCTTGGTAAAAAAAAATTCAAACATGCATAGTGTTTATCATGTACTAATAGGAAAATATATCTGGAACAGAAGTTACAAAAAACTATCAGAAGCAATGTCACCTTCATATCTACCCACCTCAATATTAAGTTTATGGCTAGAACATCTAAATATAGAAAAGTCCAGAGGAATGTAAAGAGGTACTGGGGTAATCCTCTGCATAAATATTTCTCTACATTCCATAATGACTTTTTGAAACATGCAATCTTTTTAATTTCTGACAAAAAGTTAATGCATG
The DNA here is from genome assembly GCA_029931535.1 of Margaritifera margaritifera. Taxonomy (NCBI): domain Eukaryota; kingdom Metazoa; phylum Mollusca; class Bivalvia; order Unionida; family Margaritiferidae; genus Margaritifera; species Margaritifera margaritifera. The sequence goes on from JAQPZY010001484.1 coordinate 2,080,534, forward strand.
AAAAGTTTTTAATTGCGCATATTTTTTCGCTAGATAAAAGTTCAAATAATCTTCAGGAATTCCTCCACCATCAATTTAATTATAACTATCTGGCTTAAGATTTTTCTGTTGATTTTTTTCTTCTAATAAATAATTATTATTGAGATTGCCATTAATAATCTAATTCATTTAGTTTTCGATTTCACCAGTCAGTCTTATAAGTAAAAGGAATGCACAATGAAACAGTTGAACAAACAGAGGTAGATGCATATAAGTTGGCAAGTAAAAGAGTAGATATAAGAATAAAATGAATGAAAGAATGAACAAAAGAACAAACAAACAATAAAATAATGTAAGAAAAGATAGACAAATAGGAGAATTGAGAAATATGTGAATTTACACACAAAAGAGAATAAACAAGCGGATAATAAAGAACCATAACATTTCGCAAAACTGACATTATAATTTTACTGAAACCAGGAATCACAATACAAGATGCAAATTACGACAATGAACGGAGGTTACTATTGAATGTTTTTTTTTATTTACTGTTTTTTTTAGACCAAACAATAAAACAAATATTTTCTTAGCTGATAAATCACTAATCTCCCCAAATTAGAGGACTTAGAGACAATAAAACAAGTCTTTATTTCTTTTATCTACTAAATCTGATTAATATTTTATCTTGAGTGTTATTTCAGTTCACAGAGTATAAGACATAGTTTGGCGTAAGCATTAGGGGTGAAACGATACACCTGTGCCGCGTATCGATACGATTCACGATACACAGCCTACGATACGATACATTATCGATTCTCAGTTTAAAGAATAAGAAGGCAAATGACTAATAATTATTCAGTAATGCTGAAGATTAAAGTAGCTTATATAGTGTAGATATCGTTTTGTATTGATTCTTCACCTCTTGTATCGATACATGTATCGATATGGGAAAAGTATAGATGCATCGATATGTCGATGAATCGTTTCACCCCTAGTAAGCATCACATTGTGTACACTCCAATTTTGTTCTGTTGTCTGAAAGCAATATGGCGGTGCACATCAGGTCTTTTGGGTAAATTACATCAAATTCTATTTATAGCAATAAGATGAATTCGTAACCTGCCCTATTGAAACAATTGGTTCAAGGTCTTTAAAAAATCAGACTCACACAGACAGGAAAACCAGGAAAGATTGCTAACTACTAATATAGTGTTTTTTGTGTGCAACATTGTTTTGGAAAAAAACTTCTTATATCAAAATTTGAGGCAAGTTTACCTTCAACAGAATGTATTTTTCATGTTGATGGCATCTGATTTGAAGCAAGTTTCTGGCCATAATTTTACTCAAAGCAATGGTTTGTGAAAAGGATGTAGTGCATTAAAGACCCTGAAGTAGTAGCTATTTTCTTATGACGGATTTCTTGTCTAAACAACTTTGATTTCTTTAAACACTTCAACCAACTGTTGTGATTGACCGAGACATAAAGCTGCTACCATAAAGCCAGAAGTATTCCACGTTTGTGACATAAGATGGTGAGACTGAAATATCTAATCTTACCATATTTCTTCAATGATAAGTCCATGCTTGATGATAATTTAGACAAAAAATTCACTAAGAACGCATTGTACAATATTAAACCACCTCCCCGCTTTTCATCAAAGTTACATTGCAGCCACTCCCTTCAAGCTTATCATGGTAGAAATAATGTAGATCTGTTCTTATTTCAAAATGAAATATACGAAAATCATTGAAAAATTTAATCTTTTGATTTCCAAGGTTCATGAAAGATAGAAATGATTCCAACTGTTTCATAAATTTCATTTGAAAAAAGTAAGATCACTATTTATGACATGAGCACAAGTGTGACAGTTGGATGAATAGATATCTTATGACATGAGCACAAGTGTGACAGCTGGATGAAGAGGTATCTTATGACATCAGCACAAGTGTGACAGTTGATTGAATCGATATCTTATGACATCAGCACAAGTGTGACAGTTGATTGAATCGATATCTTATGACATCAGCACAAGTGTGACAGTTGGATGAATAGATATCTTATGACATCAGCACAAGTGTGACAGTTGCATGAATAGATATCTTATGGCATCAGCACAAGTTTGACAGTTAGATGAATAGATATCTTATGACATCAGCACAAGTGTGACAATTAGATAGATAGATATCTTACACAAAGTCTGGCTTGTCATGGATCTTATTTCGATACAGGATATATATTGGCCATTGTCATGACAACAGCCATAGAACAGAAAAGGACTTTGAAAACTTTACTCTAGTACAGGATATTCATATACAAAATATTGTTCGGAGTAATACTCAGGATAAAATCTTATTGGGGATAAATCTATGTAGACACAATTAAAAATAATATGGACAGTCCAGCGCAAAAAACAATAATAATTTTACAAAATGGTTTATAATGTTTAATGAACTCTCAATCTTAACACCCGCTTAATTAGTGAAAGTTGCAGCTGCAACCAGTTTGCCAATATTTACATTTAGTTTTAGCTGGATTTTCCTTCAATATTTTAGACGTATATATTACCAGCAGTTATTTCAGTCGTGCTGCATGTGTAGTGTTTTAGCTTTTAGTTCTGTACTTCCATTTGCAGCTTTAAGTTGCTTTAAATTCCTATGTATTGTTGTCATATGTTTTCCTGTAGAGGCTGCCAGTTGTTCTTAATTGCTATGTCTTGTGATATATATGCTTCAGTGCATTTTACATTAATATGTGCCTTTTGTATGTATATGCAGAGTTGTCCAACTCTTTATCAATTGTATATTTCAAATTTTATGCATGTATAACTTTATGCTGAGTATGTACATGTATTTTGCCAAGCCATATATATGTGTATTTCTAACTCTGCATGTACCGTATATTCTCGCATATAAGCCAGGTCCAAATGCAAACAACATAGAATCTGATCTGCCGTCACATAATGCGCTGGCAGAACACGGTCTACGTTGTTTGTTCTACTAATTAGTCCTTACAAACTGCATAGACCCAGATCTGCCGGTGCATTATGCACAGTTTGCAGTTGGTATCAAATTAAATTTAGTATATATGGTAATTTTAGATTAGAATCTACTCATGTAAATTGATTCCCCTGCATGGAATTTTTAGAAACAAAATGGAATTTTAAATTGTTTTGCTTAGAAACATGATTTCAAATAACTAGCAACATAAAATCAATTAAATTAGTATGTTTGTATATATGTGTATGTATTTTTACATGTATACATATGACAATACATACATGACTCATTCTCATCTAAGGGGGAAAAGCAACACAAAAAAAAGAAAATCCAAGTACCGGTATGCATCTTTTCCATTTTTTTTCAGATATCTATTCTATGGGGTTTTGGCAAAGTAAACATGTATTTTGGTGAGCCTCGTACCATCAGTTACTGCAAGTCGCATATATACTATTTCTCCATATCCAAAATATTCAATTTAAAACCAGAGAAAATGTGAAAACATTTTGGTTTTCAAAATTTTTTCAACTTTGATTGGTTGTTTGCCATTTACCCATGACATTTCACAAATTTATATTGAAATGAAGATAATTTCGGTAAAGAACTTCGTTTTAATATCTTAAAACTCACCAAAACACAAGAAAGTCTTGAAGTGGAAGTGGTGTCGTGTTTTTACACAAAAGCAAGAAATAACAGAAAAAAAGATCTGGAACAGTTCTATCTTTTAATTCTTAAACTTATAAATCAAACGTCAAAGAAATAGAACAAATCTTAGCACCTTAATATGTGTACTTTGTAAATGAAAATCTCAAATGCAATGTCTCATAAACTACACCATGACTGAATTAATGATTCCATTGTACAAGCTTTGATTTTGATTTGTCGCACAATATTTCCTCTTATTCTTGTGGACTTATATCTCTGTACTTTTGAAATAATCTTTGCTACATTCCCTTGTCTCAAATTTAGGTTTGAACATTTTCTGAGAAGAAAAATACAATGATAATTGTTAATAATTCTTCCAGAAACAACTCTGGCCACAATTTGTTTTTTCTTTGGATTGTTTTCGTTTGATTCTCTAATTTTCTGTTTCAAGCATTCTGAAAATAGGATAATTTTGCTTTACAAGGACTCCATTTTTTAGCTTCTTTTAGCAATATGTCCATTTTTTTCCTAGGTGTGTTTGTCCTTCTTATCTTTTTTCTTTCACCCTCCAGTTTCTTTCTTTGAGCATGTACTTTCTTCTTCAAATCTTCATTTTGTTTCTGTAATGTGTTAATCTCTCTGTACGCTTTTGATAAGCATGTGATGTTTGCTGCTGAGGCATTGGACTTTACTACTGATAGCTTGACAATCAATGGTTTTTGATCTTTTGTCAATGACACAGCGTTGTCATCAACTTTCACAACTGATGTGGACAAGGAAGGCAAAGGCTCCATCATGTCGACAGTTTTGGAAACTTTTAATCTGCTGCCTATGGGATCAAAAATACTTTCTCGCTGTTTGTCTTCTGGCTTCGTTCTGTCTTTTATAGTTAGAGCATCTACTAGAGTGTAATATTTTGTAACTCATTTTTGCTCTCACTCCAACCAGTTTTCTCTCATGGTTGCTTTTTTTTCCTGGCTCTTTATTCTTTCATCCTCTCTGACTTTGATTTTACCATCTGGAATGTAGAATAAAGGACAATAATACATGGGAAATTTATGCTCAGCATCTTCCCAGCAGAACAATTTCCTTCACCACGGGAATAGCAACCACTACTAATATACACGTATTTCTAACATGTGATAACACACACCGTTCAAGAACACAGACTGATCAACAAAGATGAACAGACAATAAGACAACATGTAAAATGATAATCTGAGTTCTTAGGTGCTAGGTAATGTGATTATTAAATAAAACCTTAATCTCAACAACTTGTAATAATTCTATCAGTGTCATTTTTTAACATAGAAAACTAAACATATAAACAAATTAACAGTGTCTGATAAAAGATACCCAGTTTTGGTAATTTACGGGACAGAACTGATTCCATAATTTTGTGGTATATTTGAGGGTTAACAATATATTCTTTATCATAAATACTTATTTATTCCTGATTAAACAACAACAAACATACTACTTTACAAAAGTATATGAAAATTTCAATAATGAACCAAAGATTACTCACGTCATAAGGTAAGGGACCTCGGCACTTCTTTCCTAAAAATATTTTACCTCTCCATGAACATTTTACATCAGGCGGAAATTGTGATTGCCATGAGATAATGACGTGTTGATGACATGTGATACAGAGCTAGAAGATGAATATTTACATTGGGAGGTGGGCTAACTCTACTTGTATTTCCCATAGCTTACGTCCTGTAGAATACATTTAATTGAAAATGATAGGTCTCTTCATTCCGAAAGGTAGGTTAAGTACTTGAATGTTTGGTAAAAGAATGCTGCCATGGTTCCGCATAGTTTTAGACATCAGTTGGAGTGACATTTATATTCCTCCAAGAAATATACAGGCCTTGTAAATTACAGCCTTCAAATTTCATTCTGTGTTCAAACGACTGTTTTGAAAATGCTAAATTCTCAGACGATTTAAGAGGTAAAATATATTATGAATATAAATATATGAATATAAACAAATAATTATTTGACTTTAGCATGTTTTTTCAACAAAAAGAATGTTCATACAGATTTATGTTAATCTATGGACTCATAGATTACACCCAAATGTGGACACTTCAAACTGGCTTAACAGAAAAAATAATAAGAGTGCTACTGGAAGGAAACATTATTTCTACAAAACTATGTAAATGTGCTAATTATTTTAGCTGGAATTATGCAGTGAATTGTGCAGAATTTATTTATTTCTAAAAGCCCAAACATGCATTTTGTACTAGTGACAATTAAACTGTTAGCACTTTTGACTTAATCGTCTGTATTTAAATTTTAGACAATGGAAAAATAAGTTTCCACTAAAGCAACGTTTTTTCTTTTCATTCTCTCAAGGCAAAGAATTATTATCAACACAAAATAATACCATTTTGACATAATATTCCAGTTTTTTTATCCTTTAATGCAGAGGTGTCAAACTCATTTGCTATGCCAGATTTTATATAAATAATAATAAATAATAATAATAAATATTGAGTCTGGTGGACCATATCCAGCCTGTGGGTCGAATGTTTGACACCCCTGCTTTAATGCATGGGACAGTAATTATCACACTCAAATGAGAATGAGTGACATACATATACATGTACTGTACTTTCACACATACGTATGTATATGCATGTGTCTATGTCTGTATTTATGTATGCATGTAATTTATTGTGTATGTATGTATGTATAATCCCATTCTCTATTTTGACACTACTTTGTTTTGACACAGTGTCATAAAGTTCCAGTTCACATGAGAACACATCTCTCAGTGATGTCATGACCACAACATTTGTTTACACAGGTGAACACTCATTCATATAGAGAGAAATCTTTGTGGAAAGTCGTATCATTATCAGTTGTGAATTGAAACAAAGATATATACCATGAAAAAAAAACTCTATTTCACTAATTCTCTTGTTTCCAATCAGTAAGTTCTAATAAAAGTCTTTAGAAATTACTATAATGGGGCAAATCAGCTTCCCACCATAATCTGCATTTAGTCAGCTGCTCAAAATGTGATACCAATGTGACTCCCAGTGGATAACTTAGTGTTTCCCCCTGAATCTAAAAAGGGCATGGTAATTATCCTCCCAAAAGGGCACTTTAAACTCCTAAAACAGCAATTTAAATGTGTATCTCATGCTCACAAGGCACCTTATTTCATCATGAATTGTTGTTGTTCTTCTTCTTTTTATTATTATTATTAAAAATAATTATTCTCATTATTAATAATAATAACAGCAATAACAATAATAATAACAACAACAACATCAACAACAACAATAATAATAATAATAATATAATTGTAAAATTAGGAAATTAAGAGAGTAGTTGACTTGTAAAGTAAAAAATTCCTAAGTTTCATATGTATCCACCCAGAAAGTTGCAGGAGTAAAATCCCTAATACTGTCTTACTCTGTATTGATTTTCTTCTTTTTTTTAGCAGAAGATACATGTGGCAGTAATACTTTGAAAGGAAATTTAATGCATGTTAGGTACTGGCACAAATTAAAAATCTTACCAATAGTAACAATAATCATTAATTACAGTGACTATAGGTGACATGTAAGAAATTTCTTAATTTTACTAGGCTTGATATTTCTTCTTCTTTTATGCACCCTTGAAATTCCTTGGATGAACTATGCCTTAATTTATTGAAGGGCAGGATCTGTGTGTTTACATGTTCGTTAGATGTACCTTAAAAAATGAATGCTATAACCAGTCGGTAGCATTTAGTCCTTTGATTTCATCCTTTTGAGATTGAAGTAGTCTACTGCTAAAATGGCTGTAGAGATTGCCCATTAAATTTTTAGCTTTAATTTGGAGCAGCAAACTACATGAATGTGGTTAAATTTTGAAGTGACAACAATCAAAACCTATCAAAAACATTTTTAGATCAATATATTTTGATAGGCTCATGTTAAATGCAATGCTATCCCATGTTAATTATTATAACTGCTTGTATAAATGGATCATCATGTTATTAAGAATAAACAAAATTTATCATATCCAGCAAAGACAATTCATGTTGGAAAAGATAATCCCTTTAATCATATCTACCTAACTGCATGTGAAAACATTATCCCACAAGTGTACACACTGCCACAAGTTGTTTAGTTCCAATAAACAAAGACCTTGTTCATACATCACAGCATGGTGTTAATTTAGCAGTGATCTGTACATGCATATTGCTGCTTATGATCATAAACAATACTGAAATTAAATCGAGTACATAAATGACTGTTTGCAAGAAATGAAAAGGGGCATTGTGCATTTGAAAAAGGGCATCAAGCTGTTGGGAAAAAGGTATAGAACTATGTAAAGAATAGCCTGGCACAAGAAAATAACAACCTCGCGCAGGAAAAGAACAGCAGGGCACAGCATCATTGTAAAATGACTCAAGGGAAACACAAAGTGAATGGACACATTGCCCCGAGCAGTTCAAACAAATAAAGACCTCCTTTATGCATCACTGCATGGTGTTAATCAATGGATACAATGAATAGCCCGAGCTTTGGGCATAGAAGTATTTCTGCTCATGATCATAAAAGTTAAATCAATCACATAAGTGACCATATTTGTTTGCAAGACACGAAAAGGTTCATTTTGCAACCGAAAAAAGGGAAAGTTTTTGGAAAAAAAAGGCCTGGCAAGTTGTAAAAAGTGGCATGACGCAGACAAAAATGGCCTGATGTGGGAATGAAATAGTATGGTGCAACGCTATCCTAAAATGACCTGTGGGAAACACTATAACTGCATAAGTAACACTGTTTATAATGGTGTACCAAGTTATAACATTTCATGTGGAGCTGTCATCACTCATGTTCAGAGGTGGCTCTTTATTATAATTTGTGCATATTTTCATACTTTTACCATATAATTTATTGTTAAATCAACATCCACTATATTTTTTTTCTTACTTATATCAAAGCATTTGTCTTTTCTATCTGATAGCGAATTAACAATTTTAATTTAACAGTGAAGTTTTGTCCAAACCCTTCCTAAATTAAATGAATCTTGATATTTAACTTATTCTGACCTATTAAACTTTCTTAAGTTTTAGATAGTGGTAAGAATGATAAGAAATTGAAAATAAAACCTTTCTCCAGTAAATTTCCAAAACAGTACATTCTATTTTGATTGTTCTAAAGATGTTACTCTGGCATACAATTTTGTTGCGGATGACATGTACAACAATGCAGAAGTAGATTCATGGAAGTGCGCTAAAGTAATGTAATCCACAAACTTTCCGACAAGGGGTCATCTGGTTGCAAGCATGCCAAAAATATTATTAGGGAAATAATAATTGACATTTCATATGCATGCTTTCCTAAAATAACTAATGTTTCAAATGGAATGAAGGGTATCAATCTCAATGGAGTATTTTTTCTGAAATTGCTTAAGTGCATTTAAACCAATGACTCCAGAATATATATCTTAAATTGAATTGGTTTTTTATTGTTTTTAGTTGGTAAAATGGCTACAGTGACATTTCTTATTATGCAAATGCTAACCAAGTCTAAATAAAAATGTGTATATTCAATACTGTCTATATAATTTTATGCCAGTTTTCTTCCTTTTAACTGCTGAGTGTTAAAACCATTTCTGGTATACTTCAATGATTAACAATCATTTTCAAACTAGCTGCTGTAGTAGACATACTGGATGTCAGATTGGCACCATTTTCATTTAGGACCAAGTAGACATCATTATAAGTCTTTTGGTGGAAATCACATGTCGATATAACCATGCATTCAAAAGGATAACCGATAACAACATTTTAAAGACGGACATATCATGGAAGCCATGTTAGATGTACAATTTGCACCATTTTAATTTAGGACCAACAAGGTATCATAAGAATTCTTTTGGTGGAAACCCTATGTTGATCTGGCCATCCATTTGGGATTTAGGAGAAGTAGAGATAACAATATTTTAAAGATGGCCACCATGATGGCCATATTGAATGACAGTTTGCATCATTTTGATTTAGGACCAACTAGACACCATAAGAACTCTTCTGGTGAAACCCCATATCAAAATGACTTTCCATTTAAGAAGAATTGCAATAACAAGATTGTTTTTACTTTTTTTTTCCTGCATGACCGTCTGTGTCACATACCTGCAGCTTATAATGTATACCGAACCGTTCCGTCTACTATAGCATAGATTTTAACATTGCACGTGACGTCGACGACTGTATTTTCCAAATTACAAAAGTTTGCGCGTACGAAACAAAGTATGATTTGAAATTTTTAAGGTATGAGGGACTAAATAACCCTCATCTAAATTGTATTTTTGTACCAGGTAAATACTATCGTAGACTGAAGGTGGGGTACGATTCATGGATTCGGAGGCTGACTAGATCAAGATCAAAACCTGCCTGCTGTAAGAACCAAGGTCACATAGATGGCCAGGTAGATCCAAAACCATTGATCCCTATAAGACAATCGCGCTTCGGGTTTTTGAAAGAGTTCTCCATCACATATAACAATGTCCTCTCCAAGATATGTGCAGTTAAGGGTACCGTTCATTGCGCTTTTCATACAGATAAAACCAAAGTTCCGGCGCGCTTCATTCACTTTCTTTGGGGGAATTTGGTTTGAACTCTAGTTTTACTAGGGTAACTGTTCCAGTTATTCTCCCATAGGTAAATTTAGTCAAATATTTCTAGACATTTCGTACACAAATCATGTTGCTTTTTTAAATCATTTTTAGACCTGCTTTCACTAACTTTAAACAGCTTTTTTCGCACCAGTGAAAATATTTTATTGTTCTTGTTGTGAATAAGAAAAATCAAGAGGCACAAGGAATAAAATGATCTATATCGAGATCTTTTTTTATCCACACCTTCAGGCTTTGTAAAATTCAACCAATTTTGATAAAACACCACGCATTTGTAACTTTGTATGATATTTTACTTTTTTTCCTTCTTCAAAATTATAACTCTGGCTAAGTGGATTATTTTGTGCTTCTCATCGTTATCTTACATAATTTAGTCCGATAAAATCACCCCACCCACCCCCATCTGTGTTGATACTGATGGACTATTTGTGAGTGTGATACCCCCTATTCATAAAATCGAGGAATTGTTTGCAGACAAATCTGTCCACAACATATCCTGGAACTACTATAGTTCGTGCCCTTAACGTGAATTTTAACGCGTTCGTTATAACATTGTGAGAATTTATTCAAATAGCCATAGAAAGTGTTCAACTATATCTACTTCATTTAATCATCATTAAAAAAAAAAAAAATTGGCATTCATGTACATTAGTTTAGAATTACCATTTTTCCGAGCGCGTGTAAGTTTACTTATCCATGGTCCGTGACACTGACTAAAAAGTCACGTGGCATATGACCGGAATGTGCCAGTTTGGTCAAGGTATGGATATTATTAGTTTATAGCGTCTCCGTGTTTTTGAAATTAAAAAATATAAAATTTGAAAATGAATTTTTCCCTCGTTACAGCAAGGCCCACAACAGCTGTTTATTTTGAACTCGGTGATGCCTTGTTTTATGTTGCATTTTCGGCATGTTTTGGTCTCCATTTATTTTGTACTGTTTTATTAAATCAAATTGTACAACTAAAACTGTGCTACTATCGTCTTTCCAATTAATTTTAAAATGAGCTAAATTTGAAAATATGTTTATTTAAAAGATGAAAAGATGGTGCTCAATAATTTGCAAATAGTCTCTGTTGCTATCGCCTATGGTCTTAAAATCATCAATATGCTAATTATTAATTTTTGTACAAAATAACAAGAAAATGTACTCAAAGTAAAAAAAAAAAAGAAATTTCTAACGTTGACAAATCATCTCAGAGAACATATCTTTACAAAGGAAGCAAGATTCACGTAGAGTTTAACTTGAAAAACAACTTAAAAAACCTTCACAAAAATTTTAAAAGCCAAAGCAAATCGAAACGTAAGCAAGATACGAAGCAATCACATTAAAAAAACTCTAAGAGCAGAGCAGACAAAAGTAGATCACACAGAATATATTTCTTGACAAATGGTAAAGTTGTTATTTTATTATTGATGTATTAAAAGAGTTATGTTTTAAAAGCTCTTGTATCTGAGAATCAACCTAGCAAAACAGAACAACCAGTAAAATTATTTAAAAAAACAAAGGCATGTCCATGTATGCTGTGAACTTTACAACAAATAAATGACAAGTGAGACAAATAACATATTTATCATTGTTTACCATTGATTATTAAATTCAGCTCTTCCAGTTAGTTACAGCATGCTTTTAAAAAAGATGTTTACGATGTCACTAGATTTACCAACAAAAAAAAAAAGGATTTTGATGAAGTAACAGAGTTGATTATTCCGATTTCACTGTGACAGTTTGCAACTGATTGTCTGATATCTCAATGGATACTACCAGACAAAATAATTAAGTAAATAACTTAGTACAAGTGGACCCAAGGAAGATAAATATATTTCAATCTTAAAAATCATGCCAAATAAAACAAACAAGAGCAATGACAGAAAGTTTGTAAACAAACCTGAACAAGCAAAGCCATTTAAATGGGATACAATTCATAAGTCTTTGCTATCTTTTTTGTACATCTAAATGGGAGAGAAAATGCCAAGTGCACCAAAAATGTATCAAATATTATCTATTCCACTACTGACAGTAGTATTAAATTTAGGTTGATGAAAACCATCGAAATTAAGAATTAGTTGGTTAAAAGAGATTTAACAAAACAGAGGTGTCAGAAAAAGTACAATACAGCAAACACGTTTATAAACTGGATAGACGTTAGCATGGCTACTGCATCATATCGTATGGGTATTATAGCTGCTGGCTTAGGAATAGCAGAAATAGCAACAGAATTTGTTATACATTTGATTTTTTAGTAAGTTTGTTCCGACGTTGATAGGGTTTGATGAAAAAGCTTTTAAAGAAAAGCTATTATACAGTAAATTTTTCAAACACGATGAGATTTCAACCTCTGCTTATAAGTAAGTTTAACAGTATTCATAATATGGTGAGTAAAGCTATTAGTGATAATGAAATAAGTCACGACAAATTTAATATGATAGTTACCGAGTACAACAGGTACAAGGAGATGCAGAATGCCATCAGGAAGAAAGCTAATATATCGAAGAGTTAGAAGATGGAAAGAAAATAAAGGAAAAAGAAATTTGCAGAAGCTTACATTAATGCGAAGCGTTCCAAAGGATACAAATTAAATAGAAAATATTTAATTCTTGGTTGCATATATTTCTTCTTAGATTTTAATCAATTGGGACATTATTTCACATGATCAAACTAAATCAATATATTCCATTTCTTAAACGAAAAGAATGAAGCAAATATTGTTTTTGTTCCAGCTGTATTCTATCACCTTGAAATGTATGTGAACAACGTTAAAGCGCAAATGACTGCTAACAAGGACTAAAAAGAAACTTTTGAGATTGGATGCTTAAAACACAATTCAAAAGCAATACATGCACAGTGTATATACCTAACTACACCTCTAAATTTATATATTTCAATAAAAAGAGATCTATACAGATATCCACTGAATCCGATATAGTTTCAGGGTTTTTGAAACATAAAAATGTATATATTTTTATTGTCTAGATTAATAACATCTTGTTCAGTTAAATTGCTTTTGATCTTCATCTGTAAATAAATACCAATGGTTTTCTTTTTAAAGTTGTACACTAGTTTTACTATCCTACCAAAACAGTTGTAAAAAAAAACTGAATGCAATAAGTACCTCTGTAAACCATTCGCCTGTAACATTTATGAGTTGCCTTGCGGTACAAATAAAACCTTGATGCTTAGCTGTTCCACTTCATACACCTTCGATGCAAGCCTTGTCATCGTATAACGTCCATGATTCTGATGATGTTGATACGTGTGCTTCGTCTGTTTTAACCAGTATGCTTTCAACAACACTATAAACAACATACGGAGATCTTTTTTTTTATAATTATACTTTCTGAATCAGACAGCTGATCATTCTTCAGGCATTATGCCTATCGAATTGTCTACACTGTTACACATTCTTTTGTGATTTGATAACTTTTCTTTTGTATTGAATCAAATCAAGCATTTTGGGGGAGATATATTTCTTCCCGTCATGTTTGCCTATATGTGATGAGACCAGTTTTGATAAATCTGTTATGCTAACATAATATAATTTTTCCATTCAGTCAAAAAGAATCAACATGTTAGCATGGCTATCTTATTCTTTTTCTGTCACTCTATTTTTTTAAAATGTATTTGATTCTTTTTCTGACACTCTAATTTCTTTGATGTATTTGATTATTTTTCTGTCACTCTAATTTCTTTAATGTATTTGATTCTTTTTATATTACTCTAATTTCTTTAATGTATTTGATTCTTTTTTTTTTGTCACTCTAATTTCTTTAATGTGTTTGTCTTCAACTATTTCATACACATTTAGAGATATATCATATTCATTGTCATTTTTGGGGATATGAATATGTTTTCACTGGACATCCGTCAAACTAATCACTGTATCTAACCGGACTGTATTTGATGGTATATCTACGTGATCACTTGGTGTTCTTATCACAGATTCAATTGAATAGAAGAAAAAAATTATTGGTCTTTCCTGTCTTTTAAATTTATACAAACTTTTTTTGTTTTTAACCAATCCATGCACATCTATGCTTCTACTAAAAGGCTGACACCTACAGGTATATATGTGCAGTGCTATATATTCTATCCTATCAAACATCCACCTCCTACTTTCGCCTTTCGCTTATTTCCTGGCCAAATGGGGTATGTATAATGTAAAATAAACGTCCAATGACATCACGCATTTCACCTCTCTTCAATATTTTCATAGGTCTAGTTCCATGATAAAATTCTCTTTTCTCCACTTTCGCTCCCTTTTGTGTAGGACCCATTATAAGTCTGATATTCGTGTCAATCCGAACTTTAACAGAGCCAAGTTCACAGAGTTTCCGAATTACACTTTTCTTTAGGTACAGTTCAATGTCATTGAAAATTCATACAAATCTTGATCGTTCCAGCCACAAAAATCTGTACTCATTTACAGTTCTCTTAAATGAATCTCCGAGTCTGTTAATGACGATTCTGCTCACATTATTCTTATTCATTAGGTCTCAGTTCTTTACGAGTCTGCAAACGTATTACCGGAGTTTTATTTTTTCTATTTTATTTTTTTTTTTTTTTTTTTGGGTGTGTGGGGTGGGGGGAGTTTGGCGAACTTGCTTTGTGAATAGGTTGATCAAGTACAGAAATTTTCATCATGGATTTATTTAACTAGTAAAGTTTCAATATATATTTTACTATTTTAATGTTTTTGAAAAAAATCGCGTCAATCATCCTAACTTCGTATAATCCTTATCGTGCGCCATGTTTCTCGCGACATCACGATCTTGTTTTGAGATCCTGACGCCATCAACTGAGTCACTAGCGTTCGTTGACAGTGACAGTAAGTGCTGATTAAAAAATATTTGATTAAATGAAATTTAAATACGTACTACAATTCAAATTTTGTATTAAAAAAAATCATGAAAATGGAAAATTTTACTAATGCCATATTTGCCTCAACTTTGTGGCCCTGGCGTGAGTGTTAACCGTTCAAGCCTGGACGCTGTTCAACGTGTTGGTTTTCTTTACCTTTTGATTAGCGGGAAATCCACGACAGTGATTTTTTTAGACGGCAATGGCAATGTAAAAGTTTGGTCACTATAATATGCACTTCTAATACCATGTTAGAAAAAATAAATCCAATGAAAAACTATATAGAATAAAAGTTTTCATGGAAATATTTTAATATAAGGAAAAAAATATTTGTTATGAAATAGCATGAAAAAAATCTTTAAAAATTTACTCTATCTTTAAATATGATATTTTTTTTTTCGGATAGCTTGAAAAAAACAAAATTAAAAAATGCATCACATGATTTTTCTCGATATGTTGTCATCATTATTTACAAGTGTTTTATTGCATTCGATATGCGTTTAAAAGAAATGAAATATATTACATATGTAAATATTAATAATACAGGGACATCATACACGATCGATTTCTACACATTGACCTAATTGTCGCATTCCAATCTTACGTCACGTGACCTTTATTTCAGGAGTAGGAACCATGGATGTACTTCCGGAAATAGACAAATTTTGACACGCTCAGAAAAACGGTAGCTCGCAAAGATTTTAGAGAGTTTTTAAACATTTTTCAACGATGAATAAATTGAGTAGATATAGTTGAATACTTTCTATGGTGATTTCAATAGTTTCTCGCAATATTATAATATAAGCGTTAAAATTAACATTGAGGGCACGAACCATGTTAGATCGAGGATATTATATTTTACTTTTGTCATAAATTTTAGCAAAAGCGCAACATAGGACTTGGTGCCTGTTCTTGCTAAATAGTTTAGTTCCTCGGCAAATAAGGAACATAACGCAAGTGTGAATGACTTCAGAGGAAGGTTCACTCGAAACCATTTCAGCTCTCTGTCGTGCATCGAGACCATGTTTGTATGGAAGTTAGACCGAACTCCCTAACTGCTTGCAGATTCTTGCAAAGTTTATATTTAGTTTTTAAAAATCTACTTTCTATCATAACAATATAGCTCGTGACATTCAGTGTCTTTAGGTAAAGGTATTAAATGGTCCAAACACAGAGAACATCAGGTTCACATTAAAAATTTATCTCTGGTACTAAAAAGCTTACAATCGGACAAAAACTGGCGCCTCCGTCATAAAACTTTACTCATTATTTCGAGTAATATATGTTACTCCAGACTGGAAAATCTTACTGGAATTATACAAATGCAACTTTTTGAATGGTCAGGATATTTTTCAGTAAAGCGTTATGAAGGAGGGACGTGGATATCGTATGTTTTTAAAGGAGAGACTGATTATTTACTAGAAAGTTCAAGATGATTTTATGAGATTGACAACTCTAACTGCCTTCATACCAAAATTTGCAATGTCTAAGTATTTTATTCGAAGTCAAATGAATCCCATGCCAGATCGGACGAACTTGGAAAATTAAAAAGCAAGCAGTGAATAAATAGTAAACACATTGATTGACCTGTTGGTTACAGTGACGTACATGTGTATGCCCCATTATATTTTTAGTTTTATTACAAAAGAAAATGTTCAGATTACAAATGACTCAGAGGCATAGTCTAAATAGATGGAAGTCTTTTAAGTTACACTGTGTAATACATTTAAACACGACCTGCAGTGGCGTGGCAAGAAATTGTGCCCCCTCCCCCCCCCCCGCAAAACTTAATTCCGGGACACCTTCCCAATAAAAAAAAGTTTGTTTGATGGGAATTTTTAGGTCCCCACTGGACCCGCCTCCCCCCCCCCCTCCTACACGCACACACACAGTTGCAGGGGTTGCTTGGGCGGTTGCTACTCTATTGACGACATGTTTAGAACAGTGCCCGAAATTTTGACCTAAGAGAAGAATGGAAAATCTGAAGAAAAAATAAAGAAAAAAAAAATACATCGGGCTTTGCACATAGTTCTGAGTCGAAAACCTACTTATTCAAAATGTACTCTGACCATCGAAAGAAAATCCACCTACTACATGATTACCATAGTGCTACCCCCAGTTTATCTCAGTGTGATCAACGGATTCGTATTCCTGCTTCTCGACGCTTCGTGTGAGCGGTTGAGGCACTCCATCACGTGCTTCCTGTCGTACACCGTTCTGCTAAATATGATCATGGACTTCCTGCCCTGGATCGATCTAACACCCGCTTCCCCTACTCTGTTACTACGTCACCATGACGCTAATGTTCAGCGCCCTCATTACCATGGTAACCATAATCACGCTCACGATCGACCATAAAAATGACGCGACGGAGAGAAGATCAATGCCTGTCTGGCAATCGCAGTCGCTTTCCTGACATGCAGACTAAAGTATCTGGAAATTTACTACAAATCGCACCAGTTTAGTGATGAAGAGGGTCCATGGTAGAAAGGAAACGTAAACACTAAATTTCGAGGAGTCGTATCATCTCCTTTAACAATTGTTAACTGTAACCCATCTTGCAACACAAATGATATCCTTCTGCAGAAAGGCGATGAAGGGAGGTACCTGAGTTGCCTCAAATATAATCTCAGTCCTGTGCTTGCTGGTTGTATCCTGGAACTGGGCAATGGTTTACATCGAGAAGTCAAAGACCATTGCAAGGGGAAAATTATAGCCGTGTTAGTGGGTAAGAGGTAGATTGCGTGGCAGAGGACGAAGAAAACAATTCGGAAAGATGCTGAAGATCATCCGTTTTATCGGTTTTGTAGCATGGCTTTCACCGAAACAAATATTACCATGGGAATGAGCTACCACGATCACTCCTAACATAGCAGAAAATTGTCTGATTTTATAACGAAAGCTTGTTTATTGTTTGGTTTTTAACAGCATTATGTAAACATTTGTTGGCTATATTATGCTGAGGGAATGGGAGCAAACTGCATTTCCCAAGGACACACCGAAACATCCGAGACTGTCCTGAGATCCATGGATTACAAGTCCGATGCTCTACCAACTGAGCTACCACGGCACCACTTACCAAGAAAGGAAGTTCAGACACGTTTATTTCAAGTAGAATGGGATAACAATGTTTATGGTTGAATGGAGTGCCGTATTCTCGCGGTACTAAGCAAAAAACGAATCGCAAATAAAAGAATGTACTTGCTAATTAAAGCAATGGCGGCGCGACATGGGAGGGTCGGGGGAAGGCAATTGCCCCCGGGCGCCAAGCGAGGTGGGGGGGGACACCATCGGGAGCTTTTTTTTGTTGTTGTTTTAGGTATAATCGGGAAGTAGAGGGGGTGGGGTGGTTGAAGGTTGGCAACTGACATAAAAACTGTTTTCTGTGGCAAAGTAGGGGCGCCACTAAAGAACATTGCCCCCGGGCGCCTCTAACCCTCGCGACGCCACTGTATGAAAGTTGCCTAACTTGTTTATTTATCATTTATTTCCAATCCTGTTTACAGCAAATATTGTAAATGATGCCAATTTTGCAATAAACAAGGTCGAGTGTTACATGCTGTGTCTACTGCCATATAAAACGAGATTCTCGTATTTTCGAGTCAACCGATGTAATCTCTGTACAGGGGCCCAAAGCAGTTATGAAATGAACACAACGTCACTAATAACACACCGAATCATCGTTCGTAGAATAAAACTTAAAATTACCAATTTTAAATGTATTTACATATTTAGAATCATTATGAATCTACGCAATTTTATATCCAGTTATTCTCTGAAGAGGTAATGCGGACACCTGAAAACACGTTCTCTCCCCAATACTCAAATTTCTGAAAAGTATAGTAAGCCTTCCACATGTTCCTTTATTTGCAACAATCAGCTGTTTGCAATTAATAATCTCATCTGGATCGGCGACTTTCCACTCTGTCAAACTTCTGTTCTCGTACACATTGCTATTGTGTTTGTCAAAAGGCACCTGTTCAATAGACGATTTGATTTTGTGTCTTTTATTTTTAATTTTTATTTATTAAACAAAAAAAGAAAGAAAGCTTTTATTTTCAAATTTCCGTCCTCTTTATTTCAGGAAATGGTTGATGGTGTTGTTTACACATCTTTTATGTACATGCTATTAAAGGAATAGATTCTGTACTTTTTAAAGGCAGATGTAATGTTTTCTGGGAACATCGCTCTTCCATTTTCTCTTCTCTAGTTCCTTCTTTTTTAAGTATTAGATTTAATTGCCTTTTATTTCTTCATTATAGCATTACTTGTAATGTATTATTTAATATGAATTACTGGCATAATGTTATTTATATATTTTGGCATATCAATAATATAAAGAGTCATAAACAATTGCAACTTTTCGGGACGGCGTCAAGGTTTAAATATAACAGCCTTTATTGCCTGCAATATTTTTGGCAATTAGCGATATGTAAACAAGGTAATCATGTGACTCTGCTTGCATCATTGAAAACCATCGTCAGCTCGTTTATTCAGCCAAGCGGAACGTGATTTTGCTTTCGGTATGAGATGTAGGAGATATATTTGGATGGGGGAGGGGGGTAAAGGGAAAGTGGATCTTTGATACATTTTCTGTTGATTCATTATTTTGTTGTTAATTTCCAGAAAAGGAAATATTGTTGAAAGACTTTGTTATTAGTTAAGATCTAAACACTTCTTAATAGGAACACTACCTCTATAAACGACCGGCAGATGATGCGATGACTTATATAGAATGGAAATAGTTCATACCGCGAGATGAAGGAATCCGCGAGAATAGGAGTGTACGATGGTAATGTTTAATTTCCATATCAGATTATGTATTCTTGAATGCCTTACCATGTATGTGTACCAAACAGCTATCATTATACATAAACACATACTGCCGAGGTAATGAAATCAATTTGCCATTATTGCAGTCAAATTATTATGTAACTTTTGCCTCTCAGTTATTACGTAAATATTGATTATCATTAAGACACGAGGCGTGTATAGAGGGTATTGTTAGTTTAAAGGACTTTAAGCGGTCACATATGGTGATTTAGAAAGAGTTCTGCATATATCACTCATATGCTCCTAATTAACAGGCTGGCCCTTAGGATTTGGGTCTGTGACCTGTCATCACTGTAAATGCAAACCTTTATATTCTTATTGAGCCCTTATTTGTCTCTATGCTGTAGTTTTTCCTATGAAATTAGACTTTTGATAAGATATCGACCTGGTGTAAAAATACCAAACCAAACCAGTTAGTGATGTCATGGTCATCTTCGAAGTCGAAGGACGAAGGACAACAACATTAAGGGGCAATCGTCTTGTGCCATTGCTTGTGCGAATATTAAAATTAGTGGGAATCTACTTTTGTGTTGGATGTTATTTTTTGCAACTATTGTACCCAATAAAAAAAATTTGTGGCAGCGGTGGGATTGCAAATTTGTGTGAATGTTTGACAGTAACATTGCGTGCATTTAGCCAAAACAGCACAAGTACCAAAGTTATGTTTAACAAGTACTGCAGTGAGCTGTGTTGAGATATCACTGTGTGTCTGTCATTGAAGTTGGTGAATATACAGTGTGGCAGCTAATTGCGATCAAACGTACTCTATAACTTTGTGTATGAGATTCCTGTTAAGGATATAAAGCAAAAATAACCATAATAAGGATTTAAATGGTGACCCAAGGTATCATCATCGACGATGAAGAAAACGTTGTTGAAGAGCACAACATTGCAAGAGATAAACCAAGAGGGAAAAGACCAACAAACTTTATACAGTTTACGGACATTGAAACAGGCTTTAATGGAGCAGAAGAGGACGAAATGGAAGAAGAGGAAGCACAACCTGTAAGAAAACCAACAAAAACACAAAGTAAAATTAAAGCGACCAATGAAACCAACAGACAAATAGAACTAGAGATAAAGCGTAAAAAGGTTGCAGTTAGAGACAACGACAGGAATTTGAGAAGAGGAAGATGAGAAGCGATTGAAAATTAAGGAGTTGGAACAGCAGGAGGAAATGAAAAAGATGGAAATAGAATTGGAAAAGTTGAGACGAAACACAGACGGAAATTCGGAAGGAAGTGCACCATACATAAAAGGAATTTTTAAAGGAAAGTGGAAGCCGTCAGATGGAGAAAAATATGGAATGCAGTTAGTACTGCCGAAGTAGCTAGGTCATCTGTGGTTGATTTGGCACATGGCATGATAGCCCCCCCCCCCCTCTCTCTCTCTCTCTCTGGTCATCTAAGTAGAGAGAAAACAAAGCAAAGTATAGCAACATCATTTTACTGGCCAGGAATGTTTGGCGTCAGTAAGAGACATTGTCAGGCATGTGACATCTGTCAAAGGACAGCAAGGAGAACAGGGAAGGAGAAGGCCTAAATAATGTGTCCAACAATCGTGTCTGAGCATCTTGCTAAGATTGCGATGGATACCGTTGGCCCACTAGAGCGCACAAAGGCCGGGAATAAATATGTATTAACCATCGTTGATAAAGCCACCCGGTATCCGGAAGCAATTCTATTGAAAAACATGGATGCCAAAACAGCACCCAGCACTTTAATTGGCTAATTTAGTCGTGTTGGTATATCTAAGATTATCCTTACTGACCAAGGGACCAACTTAATTAGTACTATTGTGCAATAACTCTACGACATGTTGAACATAAAGGGAATAACAACTTCTCCTAAGAGCCCACAATCGAATGGAAACGTTGAAAGATTTAATGGCACGCTCAAAGCTGTATTTAAGAAACTGTGTTCTACAAATGGTGAAGAGTGGGATGTGATGCTGCCTTTTGCAGTTTTGTTATAGGAAGGTACCACATGAGGAAACTGGCTTTTCGCCATTTGAGCTGCTCTACGGTTGGCCATTAAGACGGCCAATGCAGATTATTAGGGATCCATTCACCGGTGAGGGTGAGACGCAGAAGTCGGTTGTAGAACACGTTGTTTCGATTCGTCATCGATTGGCCGATGTAAGCGAGTTAGTAAAAGAAAATCTGACAGAGTGTCGCAAAAATGGGCGGGGGATGAAGTCATGGTTTTGCTTCCATCTGGTTCATCGAAGATGAAGGCTCACTTGAAGGAGCCTTGTCGTGTCATTCGTAAGGTCCGAGACGTTAATTACAACATGAATGTTAGCGGTAGTTGGTTACTAGTAACCTACCATGTTAATCTATTGCGTTAGTACAAGAGAGCTGTACTGTTAGCAGCAACTGCATGTGACGAGTTTGATGGAAGAGGAAACTGGTTTTTCGGCGTTTGAGCTGCTCTACGGTTGGCTGATATGGAGAGTTTGGATAGCATTAGTCTGAATGGCAGACTGACGCAAGAACAGCGGGAACAGGTGCGAAAATTATGCTCCGAGTTTGAAATCTCGCTAACTTCCAAGCCAGGCAAGACCAATGTGATCACTCACAGCGTTCGAACGACAACAGAAATCCCGATCACACAGAAACTGTATCGTATTCCGCATGGAAAGAGAGTTGTAGTCAAAGCTATATTGGACGAAATGTTGCAGCAAGGATTGATAAGACCATCGACAAGCCCACGGAGTTCATCAATTGTACTTGTTTAAAACAAAGATGAAAGTCTGCGAATTTGTGGTGACTGCAGGAAATTGAACAACATCACACACTTTTATGACTATCCTACCCCAAGGATAGACGAATTCTTTGAGAAGCTGGGAAAGACAAAATGCATTAGCAAATTTGACATGACGAAAGGTTACTGGCCGATACCTCTGTCTGCAGAGACGCAGGAGAAATCTTTATTTGTGACACCCTTTGGTCTCTTTGAATTTACTGTTATGCCGTTCGGGATGACAACTTCGCCAGCTACATTTTCGCGCATAATAGACTTGCTGCTGTCCAAGTTACGTGATGCTGTATCATACTTTGATGACATCATCATTTGCAGCGAAACTTGGGATGAGCATCTTCAGTATCTAAGATCAGTCTTTGAGAGATAGCGAGAAGACAATCTCACATTAAAACCTTCCAATTGTGACCTTGGAAATAATACCATTGTTTGCCTTGGTCACATTGTCGTGGAGGGCAAATTAAGTCAGACGGCGCCAAAGTAAAAGCTGTGGTTGACTTCCCACTCCCGACAACAAAGAAAGAATTTTGATCCTTTCTGGGAATGGTGGGTTATTACAGAAAATTAATTCAGAATTTTGCTGAGTTTTCGGCTCCACCTTGTACCATGATAAAGAAGAGATAACCAGATAGTGTTGCTTGGGATGAGAAGGTCGTTAAGTCATTCAGTAACTTGAAGAATGCACTTGTCAAAGCACAGGTCCACGTCAGCTCTGTTTTTTAGCGCCCATTTGTACTGCAAACTGACGCAAGTGATTTTAGCATTGGAGCTGTTTTGAGCCAGTACACCGATAATAAAGAGGATCATCGTATAGCATATCATAGCCGCAAGCTATTGTCCAGAGAACATAATTATTCTACAATTACGATAGTATGAGCGACAGAATCTCTTCACTACTACTTTTGCGGCGCTCCATTCAGTGTCACAACTGACCATAACCCGCTAACCTGGCTGAACCAAAACAAAGGGACAAACCAGCGGCTTCTGAGATGGTCACTGTATTTGCAGCCATGCAAGTTCACGATCTAACACCGTCGTTGAGCAGAGAATCCCAATGCTGATGGGTTGTCACGTGTTTTAGTATTCATTCTTGTTGGACTTATCCAAATTAAGGCTCATGTGGTGATGTGCATAATGTCTTTTGTACTAATTCAGTAATTTCGTATGCGGATCAGTTTGATTTTAAGTGGATCTAAAGTGCATGTGTTGGATCTTGTGTAAAAGTAAAATGTTTTATATGGAAATATTTAGAGAGTTATTTTAATGCTTACACAGTAACTGAACTATCTTCTATCTTGACTTTAATTGCCATGGCGATGCTAAAACTTATAAATTCCATGAAATAAAATACTTAAAGAACTGTACATAATTTACAGCCAGATAGTTACTCTTCGATCTGACCTATCCATCCTTTATAATTTTGTTTGAAAAGTAAAGTTTTATCTTTAGGGGGAATGTGTTGCCGTCAAATTAAAATGCATCTTTTGCCTCCAAGTTACTACATAAATATTGATTATCATTAAGACAAGAGGTATGGATGTATATGGTAGTTTTCATTTAAAGGACATTAAGCGGTCACATACGGTAATGTTAGAAAGAGTTCCACATATATCAGTCATCTGATCCTAATTATCAGGCTTTTCCTTAGGATTTGGGTCTGTGACCTTTCATCACTGTAAAGCCAAACCTTTATATTCTTAATGAACCCTTACTTTGATTCCATTCTGTAGCTTTTACCATGAAATAAGACTTTTGGTAAGCAATCGCCCTGGTGTAAAAAGATCACTCTGTTCTGTGCAAGGGGCAGTTGTCTTGTGTAATAGCTTGTGTGAGGATTACAATTGCTAGGGAAAATCTACTTTTGTGTTGGATGTTATTGTTTGCAGCTTTTGTACCCCGTAACACATACAAATTTGATTATTCAGTAATTACTTTTATTATTATATTATTTTTTCAGATGTATCTTTCTTTCTTTATAAGAATCGACCAATATTTCAAAATTTGTTCGCTTACCGTGACTGCGTGAGCTCAAGGTGGAACATAGATGACGATGATGATGAAAAAGTTCATTTGCAATAAGTCGATTGGCCATCGGTAGATACATCTTAAGTAAGTATTTCATTACATATAAAAAATGACGGTGGCACGTTTATCAAAATCGGAACCAGAAAGACAATATATAACGGCGAACAATACATTGAACTTAACCGTGCAGAATACTTCAAGTCATATTTATATTTAGAATAGTCGTTTGGATGAAGAAAGACAAGCAAATATTTACACTCACACTTTTACAGACCGACCGACGGGCATACGTACATACACACGCACACACGTTTGCATCCTATATACATACATACTGTACATGGTTACAGAGGATATTTATAATCTGTCGAGAGAAGATAGAAATGATTACTCGTGGAAGCAATTAACATTCCAAATACAAACATGTATATCAGTATGACAATCATTAAAAGGGGGAGAAATATTAAATTGCAAAGACAATGCGGGCAAAAACACGAATATTTTAATAGGCCTAACATACTTTTTATTTAAATTTTATCCTTAAAACTTATTCCCTACAAATGATTTACCCGCAATTCTTAAAACCTGAGCATCTGGTGGAAATATTTAATAATGTTTTACATTCATTCATAAAGGGTCCATTCCAGAAATAATAATACATTTACTTACATCGCATTGAAGACACAGTTTATTTCCTTAGACGAATTTATATTCCTCTGCATTTTAAATCGTATAAGTTCTTACATGAAGTGGGGTACACTGAACGGAGTCATATTGTTCTTTGGTTGTATCACTGTTTTCTTCTCAACGCTCCTCTTTCTGAACCGATATATATATATATATATATATATATATATATATATATATATATATATATATATATATATATATATATATATATATATCATACCGACAAAACAAATTCCAGAACTGGTATGAAAGTAATCTAAGCTCTTTAGGTCCTTCCTTTGTCAATATTTTGGTGTATTTCAGCTTCCCTTCCTCTTTTGTGAACAAGTATAAGAAATAAAAACATCATTTAGAGTTGTGTATTTTCATTTCGTTTTTTTCTTCTGTATTCATTGTTTATATTATGTTCTCTGTATGCCTTTGAGAAAGGGGCCATTAGAACCTGAAAGTGCAAAGTTTAGTTTAACTCTAGTTCTACACTGTGTGTTATCGGGTTTGTTTGTTGTACGTAATCAATCTTTGACCCACAAGATATTTATGTGGATCCAGTGAATTTGGAAGGTTTGTTAATTTGCCATATCATATTATATATATATATATATATATATATATATATATATATATATATATATATATATATATATATATATGTGTGTGTGTGTGTGTGTGTGTGTGTGTGTGTGTTTTGACGTTTGATTGTATATATGACGTCAATCCAGTTGTTTACATTCATAAAACATTCCTCAATGCGAATTGGCCTTAGAAAGTCAGACCTTATATATATATATATATATATATATATATATATATATATATATATATATATATATATACATATATATATATATATATATATATATATATATATATATATATATATATATATATATATATATATATAGAAAGTAATACTTGTTCAATAATTGTATTCCTGTCAGTAAATATGAAAGTCAGACATGTTGATTTCACGAACAACAAATTCGAATTGAACGCGAATGAGTTGATACTCCCGTCCCACCCCAACCCCTCTAAAAAGATACAATATTATTGATATTATTAAGGTGCGCATTTTGGCACTTATAACCGTTATTTATGTCGTTTTATGTGCATATAATATGCCAGTTATATACAGGTACCTCAGCTTTTGATCCCATACAATTAACAATTGAGGGCCGGGACGTGAAATCACCCGTGACATGTGAAATTAGTGAGCAACATTTTTCGATTGGTGTCAAAATACATCACCTTCTTGCCATATGAAGTGTGTATTTATTTTATTCAGTGTAACATTTACCAATAGTGTCACAGCTTCTTTTTCGGTCCTTATTCAAAACTTGAAAAACCACCTGGCACTGAAATAACCCATAGAACGGCGAAGTTTTGTTGGTCACGTTTGAAGTCACATTCTGTATAACGTGATTCAACTGGTCATGTTATAAAATAAACAGCAATAACAAATAAACACGAAAACAAAGAGTGCTTTATTTCCAATCTTGAAAAGGCATCAATTGGGATTTTTATCTTGATAAGTTGTGAAATACGATATTTTAATAAAAAGCTTCGTTGGTTACAGTTCATAATATATGTATTCAACAATTAATTTTATTTACACGTTAAATTAGCTTTCTCTCCATAAACACGTTCAAGTGCAAGTGTTGGACAATTGCACGGAAAAGTTTTAAGTTTTTCCCCAGAATGATGGCTACCGTTTGTGGATTATTGTTGTTATTTTCTGCAATACTTTTGTCTTCAAGCCAGAGTTTAATCGATGTGGACAAGGCATATGCAATATTCACCGCAAATAGTAATTATCCCTTTATAATACCATTACAAGATTCCACAAAAACGCTCACAGTTACGATTGGTATGGAACTTACAACTCTAAATAATTATGATGAAATTTCAGGCTCCATACAAGTGGCTGCTTTTCTCAATGTGACTTGGCGGGATGAACGACTTTTAGAACTATATAGCACAAATTTCAAATACGCGAAAACATCTGCGCCAGTCATTTCCGAGATGGTATTCCCGTACACAGCGGTGTGGCATCCATCTATAAAGCTCCTGAATTCTGTGGATACAGTGATTGAAATAGGGGACGAAGCTTATAAAATACGAGAAAATTTTGAACGGGGCACGGCGACTTGGATTCCCAGAGTGATTCTGACAGCGGCATGCAATGCAGACGTGACGTACTATCCATTTGACGTCCAGGAATGTAGCTTTCTGTTCACAACCTGGGACTATTCTAGTGATGAAATACGACTGCAAATTTCAAATTCAAAAATAGGTAAGCAAAAAATGAAGAACGTAGCAAAGAATGATAAATTACGAGGTAACGTCATAGTGTGCCTTGTAAAACTGTAAGGTATGTATACATACACAGACTCTCTGTTCTCAGATAAAACATTACACCAATGGCTGAGCGAGGGATGGAGGCACACGGGGGAAATGTTCTTTAGTGGTGCTCCTTCTTTGCTACAGAGAATAGTTTTTATGTCAGTTACAACACACACACACACACACACATAAGTTTTGTGAAGAATTGTCCCTGTTACAGAAGTCATTGCAGAAGCTTAAGAGAAAAAATCAGATCTATAACCAGCATTTCTTGATTCTTCAAAAGCATTCGAAGTGATATGGCAGGAATCTATGCTGAAAAAAAAATTAATACTTTGGTTCTCGTTGGAAAACACTGGCTAATACTACAAGACTGCTACAAGAACATGTCCTCTGTGGTACGATAGTGTAACTAGATATCTAGAGCTTTCTTGGAACTACAAGGAATTCGACAAGAAGGTATCATGTCGCCAAGGTGTTCATCAACCATATACTTAATCTTTACAAAGACAATAAAGTAGACCAATATATTGGATACATTTATTGTGGGACACAGTTTTGTGCTGATGATATTCGTCTACTCTTTGAAAATGCCGAATAGCTACAAGAAATGCTATTTATTGACGAATGCTAAGCAAACAAATAACGTTATAAAATCAGTGACTCCAAAACTAAAGTGATGATTCTGAACTCTGGTAGTTTTTGCTCTATTTCCTGCCTCACCTCTTTTGGCTAATAATAATATACAACCACTCCACCCCCACCTCACCCCATCACCTCCAACACCCTACCTACTAGAGCATGCCTTTTAACGAAGACTATCATCCGTCTTTTCTACTGCTTCGCTCATTGCAAATTTAGTTCAGCAAATAAATGGAAACTGTAAAATGCAATAGTTGTTAAAGACAGAATAAAATAGAAGAGACGTGAAAAAGCAACACTGCTTGCAACAAGTGTAAATAATGCGCGTACAAACCCAAAACTGATCGTGGATATCCGATGACTTATTATTGTATATCGGAAGCCATTACTGATGAAAGGTTTACATGCAAGTGTGGTAGGACGATAAAATATACGTCGCTTGACAAGCACTGCAAAACAAACTTACATAAAATATATGAGAAAGAGTACTCATAGAACATACAAAGGAAATTGAGAATCACAAGAATGAATATATGAAACAGAGAGATAAAGAAACAAAGGAGAAATTACGTGAAAAAAGAGGAAAATAAAGAAAGCGACAAGAATGAGAGTAAATATGTAATTGTTCATTATTTAGTTGAGGTATGAAAATTCGCAATTATATCACCTGTATTACCTGTATCACTACGACATATTTTCAAAAATCAACACCCTACTCCTACCCCAACTAGAAAAAATTATTTTTCGAAAACCAACAGTCTACCCCCCCCCCCCCCCGATATTTTTAAACAGTATGATTCATGGCTCAGCAACACAACACCTTATTTTTAAAAACCAACACCCTGCCCCTATGAAACAACAAATAAATTAATGAAACTAGCTCTGAGGTTATAACCTGTACTGCATATATCATTAAGCCATAGAGTCGCCATCGATAGGAGCGTAGCGTCTTATGGCAACGCCCGTTGCTGGTTAATTTGGATACTCATTAGGTTAAAACTCCTAAGATAAAACAATAGATGTATACTCATAAAACATTATTTTATATTTTCAAGTTAATAAAATTTAAGAGTGCATATAAAAATGGATACGGTATGACTTAACGTCCTGATCAATAATTACACGTACTGAGGTAAAACCAGGAAGTTATAAATATAATTGCAGGTAAACATAGGTAATGATATACATGTTGTAGAGAATTGAACATAAACTTATAATATAGAACTCACGTAACTAAATTTCATAAAATTTAAACTAAAATAATCAGATCATATTAATTTATGGTGATAATACATATTAATTTATGGTGATAATACATATTAATTTATGGTGATAATACATATTAATTTATGGTGATAATACATATTAATTTATGGTGATAATACATATTAATTTATGGTGATAATACATATTAATTTATGGTGATAATACATATTAATCATACAAATTCACTTTCATTTATCTATCGGATCTAAATAACCTAACTAAAGCTTCATTTTATTTTTAACCTTAATAACGAACCGTATGATAAAGTGTCCTAATTCAGAACCACAATACGATGAGAATACATATTCGAATCCAACAATAGACTTGCAATTTTGCTTTGTTGTATACTTATGAGAAAATGGTAAAACAAATCTAATTAGATATAACATCACGTTCAAAGTCAGCGATGTGTAGGATTTTGAGCAAATCCTATTCATCAATGATTAAGGGTGAAAGGTAAACAGAATGACATCACGTTAGGTCAAAGTCCAAATACCAAAGCTCATAAAAATGGCGGAAAATAAAATCATCTATACTGGCGAGCATTCGTCTGTATTAATCAAATTCTATTAATACATTAAATGAATATTTAATATCTGACAGTTCTTCTTGGGGGGTTATAATATAAGGTCGTAACAGACGGACAGACGGACGGACGGACAACATCATAACATAATACGGTCTACCTTATGGCGGACGTATAAAAATGTAGGTAGTTTTTAATCCTAACTAACCTTCTTGTCTGGCAAAATTCCATTTGTAATTAAATAGCGCTTTGTAATCTCCGACATCGATAATGGCACGAGCAATTTAAACAACTTGTCTATGATAAGTTTTGATGGAGCAGCAATTTTGTAATTGAATAACTTTTGCAACAACATACCGTAAGAAACAGTTAGTACATAATGTAAAGCAGCACGGTAAATATCGTCTACAAGGGTTTTAACATTCGACATTTAGAATTTAAAAATAAACAAATTAGTGCATGGCAGGGAAAAGATTGTAATCGTGTTTTGCATTGTGGGCTGTAAAAGAAACCGCTACTGATGTTTGCTCACTGAGTTCAACTGCTACTGATTTGTGCTCGCTGTGTTCAACTTCTAATAATTTTTGCTCGCTGTGTTCAACTACTGATTTTTGCTTGCTGTGTTCAACTTCCACTGATTTGTGCTCGCTGCGTTCAACTTCTACTGATTTTTGCTCGCTGTGTTCAGCTGCTACTGATTTTTGCTTGTTGTGTTTAATTTCGTTTCCCTAGCTTGAAAATTACATCCAACGCAAAACTTAATGCTGTGTAAATTGCCCAAAATATTCTATCTAACCAAGATTTCATGTTTCAATCCCAATGTTTATTTTTTCCTCATGGGACACATAGGTACTGCCACGTCTCACATATGGACAGTATATTCTTGCCATTTCCGCTATGGATTTACCGAAACTGTACATGTTACCTAAGACATTCTTGAAACAAAGAATGCATCTCCCAAACTTAACTGCCAACAGTGCTGTGTACATTATTTCTGGTTAACTACCCGTCCAAGAAAGAGAACGTTGTGATAGGCAACTTACAATCACGGATACAGTATTTGTGACATCTTTTGCACTCGCCTATGGCACCTTTCCCATTTCGTACCGTTTCTAACCGTCCATCAATCGTCTCTTGGTCTCGGTACTGTTTCGTATCGTACCGTGCAGTTTCGTACTGTTTCATGATAAATTCACAGCGTCTTGCAAACTGTAGTTATTGAAATTCGATTTTCTACTTTAATTCAACTTTTAAGAAAGTTAATCGATACCGCGTTAATTCTATTAAAACGAGTATAAATTCCGAAGATTCAAAACAACGCTCGTATTGCTTCAGCGTAACGTTTCTTACTGATAAAGGCTGTTCCTGCCCTGGGAGACCTGTAATTTTTGTAAAGAAGTAATGGATATACTTACTTCACTTTTGGCTTTTCTGTTCCCTGGTCCATTGTCTCTTCGTTTTTCCTGGTCGTTGTCGTTGTGTGAGGGCACTGCGTTTTCAAGAATTTCACTAAATTTTCTTAAGAAATGTCAGCGTCCTGGGTAGTATCTAGTTGATTGCTAAAATTTACCATGTCTCTTGGAGAAAGTTGTTGATAGTTGAACTTGTCATATTTGTCCCTGAATATTGTTTCGTTTCCTGTTTGTTATGGAAATATTTGGCTATGTTAGACTTACAGTTCTTAATATCAGGCATTGTACTGGGTCACGGCAAGAACTGCTTCTCTACTTTTGACATATACATTCCGTATCAAGCAGCAGTCACTCTTTCCTCTTACAAGATATAGTCAATCTGAGACGCTGAATTGCTACTGGAATGGTGGAATGTATTGAACATGGGGTAAAAACTGGTCGTTTCCAGTTGTTGCGTTTTACAGAAATACATAAATGTATTGTCTCTTTCAGAAGACACGTCTGAAAAGTGGGAAGTTCATGTCATCAAGTGGAAATACTTTTGCATTCGAACTAGCAAGAGTGTCATTATAGTTCATTTCTGAGTGACTATATTCCCTGCAGGGCGTATATACATTTCTGAGTTACTTACTATATCCCATGCTATACACATTTCTGGGTGACTATATCCCCTTTAGGGTGTATCAACATTTCTGAGTAACTGTATCCCCTGCAAATAGTATAAACATTTCTGAGTGACTATATTCAATGCATTACGTATACATATTTCTGGGTGACTATATCCCTTGCAGGGCGTATAAACATTTCTGAATGAATATATCCCCTGCAGGGCGTATACACATTTCTGAGTAACTATATTCCCTGTAGGGTGCATACATATTTCCGAGTGACTATATCCCTTGCAGGGTGTATAAACATTTCTGTGTGACTATATCCCTTGCAGGGCGTATAAACATTTCTGAGTGACTATATCCATTGCAGGGTGTATACACATTTCTGAGTGACTATATCCGTTGCAGGGCGTATAAACTTTTCTGAGTGAATATACTCTCTGCAGAGTGTATAAACATTTCTCATTGACTTTATCCCCAGGAGGGCGAATACACATTTCTGTGTGACAATATCACTATATCCCTTGCAGGGCGCAAATACATTTTTAATAAATATAACCCCAGCTGAGCGTATAAACATTTCATAGTGACTGACTATATCCCCTGCAGGGTACATAAACGTTTCTGAGTGATTATATTCCCTGCAGGGCGTATATACATTTCTGGGTGACTATATCCCTTGCAGGGAGTATAAACATTTCTTAGTGACTATGTCCCATGCAGGGCGTATAAACATTTCTGAGTGACTATGTCCCATGCAGGGAGTATAAACATTTCTGGGTGACTATATTCCCTGCAGGTCGTATAAACATTTCTGAGTGACTATATCCCCTGTAGGGATTAGAAACATTTCTGAGTGACTATTCCAATGCAGGGCGTATACACATTTCTGAGTGACTATATCCCCTGCAGGGAGTAGAAATATTTCTGAGTGACTATGTCCCCTGCAGGGAGTAGAAACATTTCTGAGTGACTATGTCCCATGCAGGGAGTATAAACGTTTCTGAGTGACTATATTCCATGCAGGGCGTATAAACATTTATGATGCAAATTTATCATTCTTCAGAGTTCATTAGAATGTCTATAATCCTGTCATCACCTTCAGGTAATATTTCAATGTTTGCATCCAGATTACATACAAAGGCAACACCTCCATTTACACGTGGTATGCAAATAGAGGTAACGGATCAGAATCATCGACCGATGTTATGGCAACTGAAAAATGTCTATCTGCAGAAAATTCCACTAATTCTTTCTTTTCAAAGTTGTACAGCCAGTGTTCCTGAAAGGCTATGATGACAAATTTCTTTAGGAGCGTCTCCACATATAACTTAGTTGGCATAAAAATGTTAATGCTGGAAGTGGCGAATCTCATCTCGTAGAACAATTAGATTAGTCGGATATGATAGATGATGAGCTGGTTGGTCTGCGTTGGATGATTTGGCTTTGTTGGAGTCTGGTAGAAGTGGCGCATGACTGGGTATGTATGTGGCAATGACCTAGAAGGAACATGGGACATTTACTCAAATAATGTATGTTTCTGTTTCTTTTATTAATAGGGAATGCAGTTACCTCACGTTTGTCCAACTGCGGATCTGAGTCCTTCTTTTTCGAGATTTCATTCGGTCCAATTCTCATATGATCGTGAGGAGGATCAGCAGTTTCACTCAAACAATTGATGTGAATGACATCTATTTCATCTTTATTAGATTCGCCAACATCACAGTTCTCTGTTGATTCTAGTATTTTTGTTTTGTTCGGTTCTGAATGAGGTTTTGTTTTCCATAGTATTTACAAGAGTCGGTGTCTGCACATGATGAAACTTAAATATGTGCGCTTGTCTCTGGCTTGTAGAATGTCGATGGTGCACAAAAGGGGGCATTGGGAACATACTTGCTAATGGTTGATGTAGGCTTTTGAATTGATTGTTCTTGTAGGGTTGAATTAAATGCGTACTGCATTCTTTCCATATTTCTTTGCATTCCTTTCAGTTTTTCCTGTTCCGAACGAATATATTTAAATATCAGTCTGGCGTTTTCAGATTACAATGGTGTTTGGACCCGTTTGACTCCATTTGATGCATGGTATTCAGTTTTCTTGGTTAAAGGTGTTTTTGTGTTTAAGATATTTTTTTCCATTTCCTTAATTTTATGTTCTTGCTGTACTACTTTTGCTTTCAAGGCCGCTGATTACTTTACAGCGTGTATTTCTGGTCCATTTTCTTCATGTCTTCTTTTCGGGCTTTCAGAGGGTTTTCTTTTGCTTTGAGTGTAGTCTCTAATGTTGTTCATTCACTAGTTTATCGTGTTTATGTTACTTGAAGTGCTTGACGATTGAGCTTTTCATGTTTTCTTTCTGGCTAGTCTGTCATAGTAATTTGACTGATGCCCTTTCTTAACTGTAGTAGTTATTTTATTGGTGTTGTCAGACATAATGATTTCTTTTGGTTGAAGAATTTATTAAATTGAACGGTCTCCATCTTTTGAATCCTGAAGGCTTCTTTGGATTATCGTCCTCGTTTAGTTCAAAACTATCTTATAGCCCTGAAGAATCAGGGGAATTATTAATTTCGTTATGAATGATTTTAGTATTCATTTGATCATGAGCCTCTTATGAGTTGTTGACTTTATTTTTGACAGTTTTCAGGTTATTTTGATCTGCACGTGTCATTGATTTTTCACCTCTGCATGCCGCACGTATAATCTGTGCTTTCTTGTTCGAGTAGACCCCCTTCATTAACAGATAAACCCTCACAAGAATAGTGTTGCTAGTTTTCCTAGTAGTTATAAAACTGGATTCTGAGAATGAATCACAAAGCTTCCTGCATTGTAATCATATAATATTTTCAGGGTCTATGTCGAATGATTCTTGCTCATTGCCTTCTATGAGGATAGCATATCATCTGCTTAACATATTATCCTGATATTGCTGACTCAATTCAAAGGATGCAGGCTCAGGCAGATCTCCTTGGTCTCGACCTCGTGATGTGTGCCCCACTTGCTTACTTCCTCTCGCCATAGTTTTGTCAGTGTTTTTGCAATTATAAATGACCCGCAAGTCGAACCTTGTGGTTTATTTCCCAAGATGTGTGGGTAGTTTTCCAACTGAGACCGAATCTGTGGAAGAGCTTTTTCTATGAACATAGCATGGTTTTTACAATTTGCATGAACTTTACTTTGAATATGCTAAATCAAACTTCGATAGATCTGTTTTCTCTGTAAGGTTGTGTCATTGTTTTTCTTGACAATTGGTTTTATTGCGTATGAGTGTTCTGTAACAAGACAACTTTTATCTTTTTTTTTTTTTTTTTTGCTCAGGTGGACAGCATCTGTCAGGATTTGAGCCAGAGAACCCAACCAGATCAGACTTAAAACGTTCATATGCTCTAACTGAATATTGCATGACAATTGTGTCATATTTTATTGCATGACAATTGTGTCATATTTGCACGATAAAGTCACAATCTGTACATTATTAGATGCTCCCACTTTCTTCAATTGTGATTTCTCTTTGTTCAATATATAGTCCATATATAGATCAGGATGTGAATGCCAAGAAATATTTAATATTTTTTCATCAACATTTGTGCTGGTTGGTGAATAAATGGCTTGGGGTCTTCTGGTTATCTGTGACCTATACATGCTATTATATGAAGCGTCATTTAACGACATGAGGCAGGCAGGGAATAATCTACTGGTGACAAGACTAATATGGTTAAAACTGTTGGTTGGTCCAGGTATATTAAAACCACTAAGAGCAAGCAATTATGACAGTGTTATATATATATATATATATATATATATATATATATATATATATATATATATATATATATATATATATATATAACGATGAAGTACTGTGAACGGCAAAGTGGTGACTTGCACGGGTGATGGGCGATAAAATGTTATTTTCTTTCAATTCTGGATATCTCGATGAATGAAGGAGGTGGGGGGGGGGAGGCATGCATATTTAATTTTTAATTACAGCAGTTAAAGAATACATGGTCGCAGTGAGTACAATATTTTTAAAATGGCGCCTTGTGTACAGAAAAGTTGCGAGACGAAGACACTTAAATAGGCCGTATAAACCACTGAAAACACTCTCATAAAACAATACCTACTAAGACTGTGCAAGGTGGGATGCATACAACATAAAAAAGTGGGTGAAGTTTCGTTCTCTTTTTTAAGGTGACCGCCATCATCGTTTATCGTCTGTGGATTAACACCATCTGTAAAGGTATTATGGAATGAAAAATAGTATCGGTTCTCTGAAATAGTTTACTCATGAAATAACTTACTGCTTTTTTTTACAGAAGCCGAAAATAGGGGAAATAATTATCACTAAACTTACATTTTTGACTATCTATAGTTTGCCAGATCGTAAATCGCTCGTTAACTGACATAAAAGGTTCAAAAATTATTGAATGATAATAAGATATTGCAAACCTACCGTCCAAATGATGATGCTGATAATTAATATATATAATAACAATGCATCCACAAAGAACCGTAAGCGATATGATCGATCTGTGTCATCGTGATTTTTGTTGATGTGTACTGTGACCGTATTTGTGACACACAGAATTTTGATTATGTCTCGTGCAGCAAAGTACTTAAATGTATGAATACAATCAGTCCAAAATATGCTGTTTTTCCCCAAATATTTACTTTTAGAGAATTTAGTAAGATGATCTATATCCACTTATCTTGTCTTTCTCTTTCTTGTCATGCAAATTGTTCTTTGATAAGGAACACCCAGATTGCGCAACAAGGATTATATGTAAACAACACACGGCCATCTTGTATTTATAAACAACTAAAGGTAGGCCGACATCAGAGATTGATCGACAAAGACTGATCGACAACACGCGGCCATCTGGTATTTATAAACAACTAAAGGTAGGCCGACATCAGGGACTGATCGACAAATAGTAACAAAGCTTAGAGGTTAAAAAACACTTATTTTTTTATTTTTTTGTTGTTTTAAACTATTGAGCAAAGTAACATTTTTTGAATCACACATACTGCCACCCTAAACGTTTTAATTCATTTTGCAAATAAATAAACAACTGGTATTTAAACACAAATATAGATGCACATTAACATTTAAATAGTGTGAAGTTACAATAAGCGAAAGAAGAAAAGCTAAAATATACTTCAACATAGGCTTTGTATCACTCAAAGAACCAAAGCTAAAATATACTTCAGTATAGGTCCTGTGTCACTCAAAGAACCAAAACTAAAATATAATTCAACATAGGCCCTGTATCACTCAAAGAACCAAAGCTCAAATGTATCTGAACAAAGGCTCCGTATCACTCAAAGAACCAAAGCTAAAATATACTTCAATATAGGCACTGCATTACTCAAAACGTCTATTTCAAACATTGAAAATTTGATATTAGGTCTCCTATATTATTAAATGACTGACGGATGAGCTAACTGTCTAAATAAATACATAAATAAATCA
Source organism: Margaritifera margaritifera (assembly GCA_029931535.1). NCBI lineage: Eukaryota > Metazoa > Mollusca > Bivalvia > Unionida > Margaritiferidae > Margaritifera > Margaritifera margaritifera. The sequence goes on from JAQPZY010001484.1 coordinate 2,118,230, forward strand.
ATCAATTAGTCAGTCAATAAATAAATAAATCAGTCAATTAATCAACCAAGCAAGCAATAAAATATTAGACATGTATCACTCAAGACTACCTCTCTAAACATGTCATCCTGAAATTTCTGTTTTGAATGTCTGACGAAGTATTTGACTGTCTTTAAATTTTAAATAAAAAAGTCATGACTTTATCAGTCTTATATTCATTGATTTAACTTTTTTATGGTACAATGTGTGAAAAAGTAATGCATCATTGTTTTTCTACGCATTGGATATTTTTTACATTATATTTGATAAATGATGATTAATATCTTGACTTCTTTTCCATCAGAATAAATTTACTTTTTCAGATGGCTGTATTACATAGCCCTTTAAATGGTCTTCATATATTGGATATCCTCAGGCCTACCATAATTAAATTAGTGCGTGAGGCAATATCATATTTTCAAATGAATTAGGAAGCAAAAGGATATGACAGTGGCGTAGCAACCGCCCAAGCAACCCCCGCAACTGCGAGGTAGGGGCGAGGTGCGGAGCTGAGGGGGGGGGGGGGGGGGAGGGGGGCACACAATGTTTTGCCTATACTAAATAGGCGTATGAACTCATATTTTTAAAACTTATATCGATGAAATGGACCTTTCCCCCACAGAATACTTGTATCAACAGAAATATCAATATAAAGTGTGTTTACAAGAGATTTTGTAAAATAATTATATATATATATATATATATATATATATATATATATATATATATATATATATATATATATATATATATATATATATATATTTGTTGTTTGCTGCGATTTTGACATATAACTGTTCATAACTTATAGTGACCATGAGTATTCAACTTTAAATAAAAAAGGAAACAAGAATTTTTCCTAAAATCACGAAAAAATTATCAAACTGAAGTCTAAATAATAATTTTTTAGGGGAACTATTAGGCGAAATGTTGAAGATAAGGTATTAACTTTAACTTTTTTAAAAGTTTTATATAAAGACCGTATATCAACAATACCATTATCACAGATAAAACGACCAATCGAATAGCTCATTTGCAGTCTAATAACTAGAAGCAATAGTTCCCTGCATTCAGGCAGATTTTATTGCACTTGCAAGATGTTTTATCTTCGACAATTTTAAAAAAAGAATCAGGTTATATATATATATATATATATATATATATATATATATATATATATATATATATATATATATATATATATATAAAGCAAATCAGACTCTCTGGATTCCTGAAATAAAATAAACAGATTAAAGAAAAGGTAAAATTGTCCCGCAAACTCTTGTACACTTGTACTCATCCACTTCTATTTGGACAATTCCTCAATAAGTTGTCGATTCACTCGATTCAATACAAGATGTGCTGCTTGATGCATGAATAACTATTGCAGGTGCTATTCAAGCTAGAGTTTGATTGCATTTGTTTGTTTTAATCTTTCAAATTAATTGGATTAGTTTGAAGAAGAATTGATAGACTATTCAGCTTGACGTGAATCGGCGGGGAGGGGGGGGGGGGTGCGATCAAACCCTGAGTTCGGCAAAAAATGTTTAAAACGGGGGTACTAGGAAAAATGTGCGTATCTTTCTTTTTACCCAGGCCCTTCCGGCATGCACAAAAAGGTGGCGTATCTCAAGGGGGAGGGAAGGGAGGGCGAACAAGCCTAGAGTTTTATAAAAAAAATAGCTAAAACGGTGATTCCGGAAACCCGGCACCCCACGAGGAAGGCTGGAAATGACAGTTTCTTCCGCCGGGTAACCCACGAGGGCGTCCAAAAATCGCATTATGTGAGTAATTTGTATGTACCAAAAATGTTTATTTGAAAAAATATAGTGTTCAGATATATCAATATGCCTACGGTTACCAACATATGTGCTTGGATACTGCTGGGATGCACTGAAAGGTCGGAGAAAGCTGCATAAACAAATTTTGTAAAGTTCACGCGCAGCGTCTGCTAGGAGGAGTAGTCACGTACGCTTGTATAGCTGCGGAATAGGAAGGCAAAGTACGCCTGATGTGTAAGCTGCGCGGGCGGAAATGTGCGAGCGAGGATTTACATGGAAAAAAGAAAGGAGAAAAAAATATTTACTTGGAATTTCGGAGCTTGCCTGATATTCAGTGGTGAGTGTAACTCACTCTCGATTATTTTTTCTTTAAAATAAAATAACAGCAAATTATACCAACCGACTGAACATGGCACGTGCCAATACTCTTATCTGACCTCGTCAAGGCAGCGCCGCATCCTGTGCCTATTCCCAAAAGCTTGGACGTGGGCTGGTACAGCAGCTTTCACGAAGCCATGCAAGAGTCGAAGGTGCTGCGTACGTCTACAGCATCTTCCGCGTTGAGAATGAAGATCTACTGGGGTTCAGGGATATTAACCTCGTGGAAGGCTAAATGGTGTGTGGCGGGCGTCTGATTTCTAACACCAGAATGAACAACGAGCGCGCGACTGCCATCCTCAAGGCCCTTTTGCGGGAAAAAAAATCTTCATCCGCGTCAAGTTTCTCACGTAAGGCGGGGATACGGGGATGAATTGACCGTGGTGGACAAGTTCTACCCGGTGAGCGCAGAAGCGCGTAGGGGAGGGGTGGTGGTGGTTACAATCATGTATGAAACGAGACCTGGGATTCTCACTGGCATTGGCGGACTTTGTTACGGAAATGCCTATCCGATGGCAACAGTTATGTACGGTCTTTATGAGGTGAGGGATTATGATCCTATCAGTTTAGCCCTCTCAGGGACGGAGACTTCAACTGCGGTGCGCAGCGGATAATGGAATATTTGGAAAACGCCAAGAGAGGAAAAGGCCTAACAGAGGCCCGCCGCAAGAAGTTGGAGTGGGAAGCCAAGTCCACAAAAGGATAGTAACCATTTACGACAAGGCCAACCTTTAAATAACCTGAAGCGCGCGATCATCCTAATGGACATCGCCTGTCGCGACATCTACAACAGCGGAAACTACCGAGGTGCGTGGAGAGCAATGGAGTTAATCGTCCATAACGATCATGCCTGGCCACCTCTGCTTCGCAGTTTTACGAGAGCGACAGCTGGAAGGCAATAGAGGCTTTAACGAGAGACAAGCCAGAGGCAGTGTGGGTACTTGGCGGAGGCGTGGGTAATTGGCGGAGGTGCTGGAGACAGCAATAAAAAGCTGGACTGTAAGCTCGTCAAGCAGTTTGTGTCGGCAGATGGAAGGTGCTTTAGAACCAAAGAAAACAATCCCAGATTATCAAAGTCTGCAGCAAGTACGCAGAGAGGCGCAAAGCCGCCGAGGATCTGACGGCCAAAGTCTCCGGCGATGCCTCCGCCGAAGCCAACGCAGCAAAAGAACGAAACGGCTGGAAGCCGACGCCCTTGACCATGCGTCGAGTTTGGGCTCTGGAACAGCCCCTGAGTCTACACTGTGTCGGAGACAGTAATTCTCCACATGGCTGCCTGATATCCTGGCAGATGTTTGGGAATGGGTGAATGCGCCCCGTACTTCGAACGGTTTGGCCATCCGTGTTGTGAGATGACGTGTGTGGGTATTAACGGAAATCTCAGCACTTGCGCAGATCTCACGGGGTTGAGGAAGTGCGTTCGTGGGAGTTCGCCCCTGGGATCCACCTGGTCATTCCTGCCTGGTTTGGCCGTCACTTTAGCAAACCAGATTATGCTGCCCGCAACGATCGTGGCTGGGCCCAATCGTGTTATTGCGGCTTATGGTCGAGACGGGCGTGCTCACGCATTTGTACGCCTATGTTTATTGCATGGTGCTCGCAGCTCTTCGAGCGGTTCCAGAAATGCTGCTTTATGCCGCTGTGGTGGGCGGTTAGAAGCCCACCACTTCATGCTTCGTTTTTTGGGCTTGTTGCGCTGTTCTTTGCTCGGAGAGAAACTTGTCCTGGTATCCTAGCCGCGTTGACGTTAACGTTGTTCCCTATCACCATGTCGTTGGTCGTCTCCTGAACCTTGTTGTTATACCCTGCATAGGTGCCAGCTTTAAGCTTCATGTCAGACAGTATCATGTAAAGGCCGCCACCGAGTAGATTATCTCGTTTAGTCTTTGTTTTTATTATTGCGTTCTGGTAATTAGCTATCGACTTTGGGACGTCGTCAGTGCCGGATATTTCTGCATTACGAGCGCGAGAAATTGGTTTTGCACATACAATGCCTTATCTCCTCCAATGAGCGAGATAAGCTTCTGGGACTGCTCACCAAGGAGTACCCGAACATACGCCTGGACGCTATCATTGAGACGCACCAGAGAGTGATGGGTGAAGGCTTACGATTTGTCCAGGGTGAAGTACACCAACTATCTTTTGTAACCCGGTCCTCGTCCTGCGCTAAATACGCAACATGCTGCTTTCCACCTCCCGGCTCCCCACGCGTATAATGCTCGGTTTCATATAAAGTGGGGTCTGGCACGTGGGTGGGAAGTCCGTCCCATATTCCTGGGCCAGATTTATGGAATGGTCCACCTTGAATGTTATCACTCTTGTCACGAAAATGTTATTACAGATGTCCTCGTATTCTTTCACGTCAATGCCGTTTCCGAACGCGTCCCACCCTGTTTCGCCTGGAATTGGGTACTTCATCTGATTGAGAATCTCTCTCACCTGGTAGCAAACAGGAAAGCGGTAAAATCGTAACGCGCTAACGCTGGTAGACCTCCCGTCGCGCTTGTAGTCGTCCCGCTGGAAATACTGTTAACAGGTGATCGCGGACGATGACGCCGCAACCGGTGGTCGCGCACCATACGGCAACGTTTACTTTATTTTGTCAAAACCTCATTTCATAGGCTTCATTTCCTGAGCTCCAGTGGTTATAAACCTATTCAGTCTCGACGTGGGGCAGCGTGTACTTTCCAAACATGTATGAATTATTTTTTTCTAAATGAGGCGTTATCACGCACGCACACGTCGTCAAGGCTGATGATTTAAACTAGCTGATCAGTGCCCTGTCTGCGTCCCTATAGTTAAAGACGCCACCGACTCCATATTTCGTGTCGCTCTTAAATCGTGGTAATTGTAGCTATATCATCGCTTCGCACTAGTGCTCATACGTGTTGTCTCTACAACAGGTGATATGTACCGACTCAATTCGCGTACAGCGCTCAGGGAGATTTTATACAAATTAGGCTGGCTCAACATTTTGGCTGTGCTTGGTAACAACGAATTTACCACGAGTGCGTTCCAAATCCCAAAAACCCTTCCGGTTAGGTATTGCAACATAAATAGGCTCGAAAAAGTAATGCATGCTTCCATTCCTGGAATGACTGTGGACTATGACGTGACGACTGGGCTGGTCAGCATCATGTTTCTTGCTGCTAACCACCCCATCCCACCCACCCTCTCTCTATCTCTCTCCCCTTTCCGCTAGCCAACCTCTTTGGGTTTATTAAGCCGCACGTATTAGCTGGCTAGCCCATAATCGGTGGCCAACATCTCGCCGTGCATATCCTATCAGGGGAAACAATAGAAGCGACCTATCTACCGCCATTTATCAACATACCGCGGCTTTATGTTCACCTCGATCAGATAAACGCGACCGAAAATATTCTTGATGAGAAAATCAGTACCCTGCTACAAGTGCTACAAGTTATTCCTGTGGGTGATGAGTCCTATTGGGTCACGCGAACTGTCTCCTATGGAAAAGCACATTGGCGCGGATTGCTTGAATGTGTCATCCTTGAGCTCTTGATATGTATTTTAGATGAATAAAACAAAAACACCAGTTAATATGCTGGGGTGCACTAACTGCCTTGAAATAAGGCACTAGTGCTCGCACGCTATGAATCTACGTGGTCCTAGTTTCTTTAGTACCCACTTTGTGGTCGCCTCAGGGCCATAGGCCACGTTTGCCCTAGAGGCTGGAATCCCCGGCCGCGAGGTTGTCGTTGTTAGCACGACTAGCACGGGCACTAGTGCCACTCCTCAAGTTTCTTTGAATATTTGCGATTTGAAAAAATATGGATGTTGTGTACTTAACGACAGACAGAATCATTTCAATTGGTGTATTTACGGTGATAAATGCGTTCGGTTTGAATCACTGGAATTCAGATCAAGACTTTCAAAACATTGGCGGTTTTACACTCAGCAATGACACTATCACAGTTTCGCGAACCGGTTTTTACATCATTAACCGCCACGTGAGTCGCGGAGACAGATCGTGTGCATCGCGTTCAATCCGTGTAAATGGAGAGTCTTAATGGCACTTAATGGCAGCACTGCCGTTCCGACTAACGCCTCACACGAAAGCTTTACAACTTGCTTTGCATATGAGTTTTCGGCCGGAGAAATTTTCAGCCACTCTAACCATCTATGGCTTGCTCTTGAGCAGCAACTCATATAGCTTAAAACAATAGTATTAGCAAGACAAGGGGGAGCAACCAGACATAGACAAGGAATATGAATCATTGATGCGGCCTGACAATCCCGCGGCAGCGGAGGGCGACGGAGTATTGGACCAGCTCGCAAAACAAGTAAACGTCCAAGTAAAAAGTATATGCGCCAACATGAGATTGACACACCCCGGTTCGCATTAAGAGGGAACATGATGCAAAGTAGATATATACTGAGCACTGGGGCCATCCAGAGCACCCTGAGATAACCCGTGGTCAGCTAGGGTGCGATTCCTACTTCAATGCCGACATGGAATTTGGCGAAGCGCCTTTGACAAATACCACGTCAGCAATAACCTTTCCTTCGGGGTATGTAACGCCCTGTATCATTCGGCTCACCAAACAAAATAAACGTGTGATCTTCGAAAAAGATATGTGTTGTCGCAATACAGTAATCGGCCAGAAAAACAAACAATCATTAAACCTAGGAACAGAATGCATGGTAGTTGTGACTCTTGGAGAGTGTGCTGGCGAGCGTGTTGGTGAAGACCGTCCTATTTCCGGGTCTAGTGATATAAAGTAAACTGACATTTTCTTTAGCATCATTGCCGTTTTGCCAGTACACCACGGCGACAGGTTAGAAGTGCGTGCCCGCAGAGGAGCTAACCCTCTCACCTCTCTAGAGCAATCAAACTTTCATATCACGCTGCTCATAGAATAATTATAATATCGCTTTATCCAAAATTTATGTTCTATCGGATCCAGAGGCTAGTTTCTATGGCCAGAAATTGTATCAGCCGGCGGATTACCCTGAAGGCTAAAAGTACGACGAAATCCGTGTCCTCGCCAAGACAAACCTCAACACAATTTCGGACCACTTATCTAAGGTGCTTCACGACAACGCCATCTCCGATTAAGAATTTATACTTATCCTCGATAAAGTCAACAAATATACGACAATTATAAACGAAATACGGGCTCCGTCACAAAGGGAACACACTTCGGTTGTTATCGACAAGGTGGAAAAAAATAAAAAAAAATAACACAAGCTGATTACCCGCGGAAAAGCAGAAGCTCGTAAAGAAATTATGAAAAGTCTCTTCGCGTAAAGCAAACATTTCGCATAATTGTGAGTTGTGTGTGTCAGCTGAAGCGGAAACGACAGAAACAGTCGGAGCGACTAAAATAACAGAACCGCTGGAACAGCTGAAAAAACAACTTTTTACCTCTCTTTCTCAAGAGCAAAGCATGAGGCCTATCCTCAGCGCGCCACCACCATATGATGCATTGTGCCCATCATAACGTTCCGCTTCGTGGCGTTAAAAATAAAAATTGTCCGCTTTATTATCTGCTTTGTATGCACCATGGGGTTACCAGTTGAGCTATGGGCACACACTCACGCTGTAATCTCGGAGCACTCACATAAAAAGCCCCCAACTTCCGTTGCCTAACCAAAAACACCAATCAGTTGCTAGAAGCATGGTACGACCGCAGTATGGAATGTAGTGGCTTATCTTATTTGCCAAAAATACTACTTCCCCAGCGGGCCGATATACGCTCGATAAAAGATAAGGGATATCCGCTAACAGCCTGCTCATTAGAACGTTTGTATAACTTTCTGGAGTACATTATCACTCTGGGGTAAACACTGCAGCTTCCTCAGCATGTTTTTAAGCGCCTCATAAAGAACAACGGCAGCCTAACATGACATCGCCCTTATTCAATATGGCCTGCATGTTTGCCGTAGAAGATCGTGAACAATTAATATTTCTGTTAATATTTCCATTCAGACTAGCAGCGTATATACCCAACCCCACCACAACTAAGCCTGCTGCAACCAAAGTTGTCACAGGCACGAACTCATCAATAAGAAAGCAGCCAGTACTCACTTTAGCTAATGGATATACTATAACACCTCTAAATTGTCATTGTAAACCATCTAGTGTCTTCACTCTCGGGGTGCCTAAACCCCATGTTTGTTTGGGGTTTTTTTAATTTGTGGGATTACGACCTCACTCTCTACTCCTTTGTACCAGGTAGTACTGCGTTCGTAGGTTAATACACATAATGTCTGAATGAGCACATCCGGCTGGTTAGCGCACCAAGACCAATAACCAGAACATTCTGTGTACAGTGTATGGAGTTACCACAGTTGCTTGAAACAAAATACTTTTGGCGTATTAGATCAGAAATGCCGACAACCGTGACTGTAGAAGTGATAGCGTGATCATTCCGTCGAAAAGCTGACCTATATAAGGTAGGGAATTCAAAGTTAATAACTTGCAGCAGGACCTTATTGTAAAAAACAAAACAAAACAAAAAAGAAAAAACCCTGCTTAAGCCGACTTCTTAGACAAAAAAAACTTGTCCCCCCCCCCTCCCTTGAGATACGTTCATTTTTAATTTTTTTTTTTTTTTTTTGCATGCCGTAAGGGCCTGGGTCAAAAAAGATATGCCATCATTTCCCGGAATCCCCATTTTCATTCTTTTTTGCCAAAACTCGCGGTTTGTTGGTACCCCCACGTCTCCCCTCCTCTCTCCCTTTCAGTTAGTATCATGAACCTATCGCCCGAAACGACTACTTAATGCGAGTAAAGAGTAACATATGTGGAAAACACAGTATGGCATACTTAAGTAACTACCTTTGCCAAATTTTGCAGAACATTCTTTTTCACCTTACAGTTATCTATCGGATAAATATTTACCATTTTGATTCATTTTAAAACCTAACGGTAAGTACCTTTACCAAACTACCCCAGAAACAATGATTGGCCGATACCGATTCCTTAGGACATATTCAGTTAGCATTGGTTTCGTTTCAGGCATGACATACTATGAGGACAACGGCGAGTGGGAGGTGCGGAGGACGTCAAGCTCAGCTTATATTGCTAACTCAAAATCCTTTGCCAAGTTTACCGTGACCATCAAGCGGAGATCTTTGTACTACATGATCAACATCGTGCTTCCCACAGTCCTCCTCGGCGTGATCAATGGATTCGTCTTCCTGCTTCCCGCCGCTTCTGGTGAACGCGTGGGGTTCTCTATCACGTGTTTCCTGTCGTACACAGTTCTGCTGAACATGCTCATGGGTTTCCTTCCCCGGACCTCCTACCCGCTGTCCCTGCTCTGTTACTACGTCACGATGATGTTGATGTTCAGCTCCTTTATCACCTTGACAACCATCGTCACGCTTAGGATCTACCACAAGGATGACGATGGAAAGAAAATTCCAACCTTGCTGGGAAACATCGTTGCTATTCTCACCTGTAAATGTAGCCTTCTGGCACGCATTCGGTCTTTTAGACGTATTAATCTGGCGCCAGAGAAGAATACTGCGAGCACAGATAGCGGTGAAGACCAGAAATTGAAAAAGAAAAGTCTCCATGTTAACGGCGTAGCTCAAACTGCAGCACGCGCAGTTGAGAGCAGACGACAAAACAGGACTGGAGTGGAATTAGAAAAGGTCAAGGTCAGCATCTCTGTAACAGACACTGCGAAAAAGAATGAAATTCAAATGACGTGGAAGGATTTCGGAAAGCTGTTGGACACCATCTCTTTTATTGGATTTCTTGCGGGTCAGGGAGTTTTCACCTTCTGCTATCTTTTGCCGCTTGGTGTCAGCTATTACTCTCTTTCCTAAGCAAGACCGGAATGAAATTTAGCAACAGCTCTAACAATTATATTACCATATCCCTGTATGAAAAAGGAAATGGAATAAAGGGAAGAAAATGAACAATATCAAGACATTTAATAAGCTAAATATTAGTAATATTTTTATAGATCCTTGCCACACGATGCAATTTCAGGAAAGTTCTTTCCATTGTTTATCATATTTTAGGACAAACCTTTATTTCTAACAAAATTTCACTAGTTTCATATCAAATATCTTCTCGGTCCATTATCATCTTAATATCATTCACACGTAAAATCCATTTGCGGGTTTGATAGCATCCTGAACAGATAATTAAATAGCTTCAGTAGAGTTTCTGTTTAGAACTTTGGAACTGAATAGAATTTATCCATGAAAATTCTACAAATGCCTCAAACATGAGGGACAAAGTGTGACAGCGCCATAACTTGATGAAATAAAGATATTCTAGTTGCTATATGGGTTCGGAGCCACGGCGTAACCACATAAAAAAAATTACTCCATCATACTTTATTTTCGAAAGTTAATTACCGCAACTAACTTTCGGTAAAAGTCATTCTTGTAAGATGTGAAGTTCAGTTATTATTTACCTAATCTCCTAAGCTTTTCTACCCATAATCCAAGGTGGTGATTCTTTTGTCACTAGTATGTCTCAAGCAAGTGTCGACTGTACTCGCCCATCACTCAGGTATGTAGCTAGACGGTGCGAGTGCACTATAGGATTTCTAGCTAGGTTCATTGTTTTTGAAGGCTTTGGTTTTGAGTGAAACGTCTGACGTGTGGGTGAGTTCCAATAATAAAACAACCAAATCGCAGGTCAAGAAAAGCAAATCATAAAGGTAGCGTAGATGTGAATGGGAACAAAGAAAATAAAAAAGGCCATTAAGGTATCTCCCTAGGAGTCAGAGAACAAATTCAGATTTTTAAAAGGTCCTAAGTCTCTTTGAGAATGCATTCATCTAGAAAAAAAATGGAAAGGAAAAGATAGTTGATAACAAACTGTACATCACTCGAGAAATTAGCGTAACAATACCGAACTGAGAATTCGTGGATATTAAAGGTATTTCATCTAAAAAAACACTAACAAACAAAAAAGCGTTTATAGAACCTTACTATCAATAGACAATGAATACAAACCGAGTTACCTACATCAGGATTCAGCACTTATCCATCTGTTTTCAAAAGCAAAATATACAATGATATATTGTTTTGCTCAATAGAGCTAATAATTTCAATGTCATGCCCATTAAAATTTAAATGCAATTCTCTTACTTTCTTAAAACATAGAATAATATTTTTCTTGGTGTAAGAAAGGATAGATTTATATGGAAGAATTCATTTAATTTATTTTCCAATACGTTATTTTCGAGACAAGTATCTTGGACCATATTTTTACACCATCAAAACTTTAAAATAAGCAAACATTTCTTTCTGACGTCATAAAAGATATATCCTGGTTCTAAAAAAATCCTAGACTTGAGCTCTTTTAAAATGCAGCGATAATTTAAATTAAATGTCGGAAAATCCTACTTACTTGAACGAAGAACAGCATTTAAGATATCTTTAGTAACGTCTTGAAAGTATAGCTTCTTACACAAATATCAATCAATTGTTAGAGCAAATTAAACAAGCCAAAAGAAAAGTAAAATATTCTGAATTGATAGAGTTGGTTAACTGAAGAATCTACTATTCACATCCGTTGTCACGATTTACTTTTTGGTTTATGTAAGCTTCTCTAAAATTCTTTCTTCCTTATTTGTTTACCTCATTAACTCTTCAAAACTTTGGCTTCTGTGGTACCAACTTTCTTCCTGATTGCATTCTTGATCACCTTTGACCTGTTGTACTCGGTAACTATCATATATAATTCCTCGTGACATATTCTTTTATCTCATATTGTGTTGCTAACCATGTCATCAATACTGTCTAATTTACTTATAGCAGAGGTTACAATCTAATCGTGTTTAAAATGTTGCTGTATAATAGCTTGTCTTTGAAATGTTTAACAACAACCCTTGCAAATCCTCTTTGAAAACGATAGGGATAATAAACCATGTTGCTATTCCTGCGACTCTTAAACCAGCAGCTGCAACACCCATACAACACCAATTCCACCTGATGCAGTAACCATACTAACCTCTACCTAGTTTAAAACCGTGTGTACTGTTTTGTACTTTTTCTAACACGTATGTAATGTTCAATCTCTGTGACCAAGTCATTCTTAATTTCGATCATTTTTATCAGTCTAAACTTAATGCGGCTGTCGGTAGATGTTAATGTAGGATGCAATGTTGGTGAGCTTGGTATGTTTTATCCCATTTATATGTACAAAATTTATCTTTGCTATGCATTATTTATTTTAAGTTGAGAATTATAAATAACAAGTGGAAATTTTAAGGATTATTTTCTTTAATTGCTCGTTTTGCTTTCTTTGGCTTCAATTTTATCCTGTTTATGTTTACTAGCACTCATTTTTGATTTAAGAATTATTCGCTTCTTTCACTCTAATTATTTACTTAATTATTTTGTCTGGTGGTATCCTTTGTGCGTTTAGATAATCAGTTGTAAGCTGTGACAATAAAATTGGAATAATCAACGTCATGGCTTCTTTCTTCATTATCCATGTTTGTTGGTGAATCTATCTACATCTGAAATATCCTCTTCAAAAATCATGCTGTAGTCAACTGTAAGAGTCGAATTTAATGCTGCATGGTAAGTAATGTTAATTACTTTGCTTGTCTCACTTGCCATTCATTTTGCGATAAAGTTCACAGCAATTTTGGGAATGGATTTATCTGTTCTTTTCGGATCACTATTTTAACTGGTTCTTTTTAGATGACTTTTCAGGTATAGGCGTTTTAAAAAGCAAAGGGTTTTGAGCATCATGTTGAATAAATAGTAGGAACAAATAGATGGACATTTAACAGATTTACAAAATAACTTTAAAGAAAATATTTATAACATTGATTCAAAAGTTAAATAAAAAAAAATACCAATAAGAGAAAGGTTAAAACAACTGTTCAAAAAAAGGTGTATCAATTTCTGTTATTTTTACAGCTATAAATATGATAGCAACAACTCTTGGTATAACCATCGCACATTTTGTGTACAAGTTTAACAGAAGGAGGGGGAGGACCAAGTGCTGATGGAGGTGGTGATAAAGGTAATGCAGATGCAATCGTTGACAAATTAAACTGAGGTATGAAAACATTGCTATCTGTTTGAGTTAGCTATAAAAAAAAGCATCAGTAGCATTGCATTGTATTATTGATAGTGTAATCAGCTGGCTTTTTACATTAGCTGGAAAAGTTATTTCTTTATAATGTCACTTTATAAATTCTTGCATTAATTAGTTTGTTTTTTGCAATTGTACTAAAAGGATTACATTTAGTTACTAAAATAAAGAAGAGAAAGGGACTCCTAGAAAAGTAGTTTACAAAAATATTTATTTTTAAAGTAAATTACTCCAGTTGCTGAAAGCATAGTCAAAATTATAAACGTTTGTATGTTTGTTAAATGATCTAAGTCTTTCAAATCATGCAAAGTTTCAGTTGTATGGATTACAAGACTTTCGCCATTCTTGTCCCTATTTTCTACGTAATTCGTATTCACGTTCTCTTCTTTTATTTCCTTTTCTGTCTTTTGTCGAATTGTTACAGACTGTTTATCAGCTGCTGGAATTCCATTTTTACCACTTCGGTATTTAAATGTATTTGATGACTTTTGTAAAATGTTATTATAGCTACTATGCTATCTATTTCCATCACCATATCATTAGGTAGCTTAGTTTAACTTTTAAATCGGAAATATATTGTTGAAATCTTATTTAAATGTTTTCATCTGAGTCACATCCTTGTTTACCCAAAATTAATTAATTAAAAAATTAACTTTTTTTTACAGTGTATTGTACAATGGAAACAGACTGCGTAATAGATGTTCTATTTTGTACTTGACCACCTAAAATACATATTACATCAGACCTTATATACTTTGATATAGTATGAATATTCCTTCTTCTGTTAGTCTTTTGTTATCTTGTAGAAATGTGAGTCCATCCTATTTTTTCATTAGTCTTTGATATTGAATTTATTTCTTCAGCTGATAATTTTCTCCAGTATTCAACTGTTCCTGTTCGGTAATTATTTTTACCTTTGTAAACCAAATTTTGCATGATCTGTTGATGAATCACCAAAATACATGACGTACAGCATTGTGTTCTTCAAGACCATTATTAATCAAGTATTTATTTCTCCCATTTATATGTCCTCAATCACTATTAGAT